>CM062290.1:289748848-290949288 GCA_031216915.1 Pictodentalium vernedei
TCAAGCAAATTTATTACAAAATCTTCTTCTCCAGATCCAGCAGGCAGAATCTTTTGATATTTGGTATGCAACATTGTGGGGTGGATCTGATTCAAGTTTGTTCAAATCGGCTTCCTAGATTCATATTTGGGCTCACTATAGAAGCTCGAATTCGAACTTAGTGCATTTCAGGCAAATTTCTTAAAAAATCATCTTCTCCAGATCCAGCAGGCAGAATCTTTTGATATTTGGTATGCAACATTGCGGGGTGGATCTGATTCAAGTTTGTTCAAATCGGCCCCCTGGATTCATATTTGGGCTCACTATAGAAGCTCGAATTCAAACTTAGTGCATTTCGGGCAAATTTCTTCAAAAATCTTCTTCTCCAGATCCAGCAGGCAGAATCTTTTGATATTTGGTATGCAACATTGCGGGGTGGATCTGATTCAAGTTTGTTCAAATCGGCCCCCTGGATTCATATTTGGGCTTAATATAGAAGCCCGAATTCGCACTTAGTGCATTTCAGGCAAATTTCTTCAAAAATCTTCTTCTCCAGATCCAGCAGGCAGAATCTTTTGATATTTGGTATGCAACATTGAGGGGTGGATCTGATTCAAGTTTGTTCAAATTGGCCCCCTGGATTCATATTTGGGCTTAATATAGAAGCCCGAATTCGCACTTAGTGCATTTCGGGCAAATTTATTAAAAAATCTTCTTCTCCAGATCCAGCAGGCAGAATCTTTTGATATTTGGTATGCAACATTGTGGGGTGGATCTGATTCAAGTTTGTTCAAATCGGCTTCCTAGTTTCATATTTGGGCTCACTATAGAAGCTCGAATTCGAACTTAGTGCATTTCAGGCAAATTTCTTAAAAAATCTTCTTCTCCAGATCCAGCTTCAGAATCTTTTCATATTTGGTAAGCAACATTGTGGGGTGGATCTGATTCAAGTTTGTTCAAATCGGCCCCCTGGGTTTATATTTGGGCTCCGTATAGGAGCCCAAATTTTAACTTAGTGCGTTTCAGGCATATTTCTTAAAAAATCTTCTTCTCCAGATCCAGCAGGCAGAATCTTTTGATATTTGGTATGCAACATTGTAGGGTGGATCTGATTGTGATTCATGAACGTATTTATTTGTAAAGTTGATAGAATCTTAGACAAAATTTGCAGAAAAGATCTACTATAGAAGGGGTGGTATCCAGGGTGAACCGTTTACCCAAATCTAGCAGTACTAATGCATTATTCACACAAATCTTCGTTCAAATTTTATGACCCCTCATTGGAACACACGCATTCAGCTCATTCCAACAAAGGTCATATGCCATGTTTTCGAGACAAAGGAATAAAAATTTTAGTTATTCATGAAATTTTTAGGCAACTGTTGTCTGTTATTCACATTGCTTCATGAAATTTCAGTACTTTTAGAAGTTACCTCAGTAATCAAGGGTTAATTCCCCTTAATTAAATGTCGCCTCTAAAAAACAACCACTTTGCATATCTTACCTTTTTACCAGCATAACTGCCAAAACTTGTCAGCATTCTTCGCAAAAATCGCTATTCAAATTTTAATTTTTGTCTCTTAAACATACATGTACTTATCGCTTGTAAATACCCCATTGGAATGAGCTTTTTGAGCTCATTCCAATGAGAGGTCGCACACCATGCTTTTTGAGTCAAAAAAGCAATTTTTTTAGTTATTCCAGAATTTCGTACGTAAAACACAGCTTTATGACTTCACATTAAAATGAGCTCTCTAAGCTTGTTCCAATCAACATTCACGCACTATGTCTTTCACACAAAAAATAAAATTTTCCATTTATTCAGGAATTTTGTTTGCAAGAACACTCTTACCCCCCCCCCCCCCCCCCCCCCCCACAAACACACACACACAAACACACACACACACACACAAACACAGACACACACACCTAAAAGTTCGTCAGCAAAAAAACAGTTACTTCAATTTTTAAATGCATTATAGGAACAACTTGCCTAATCAAATTTAAATACTTTTGCATCATTCTGTATCTAGAACAAACCATTTACCATATCTTTACGCAAAATTCTCCAGCATCATTCACAAAAAAACACCATTATTTATATATTCACATTTCTGTCTCAAAAATATACCTGATCTTCCCATACCCCTATTGGAATAAGCTGTTTGAGCTTGTTCCAATGATGATAAAAAAAACTAATATTTTGGAAAATTTGTGAAAATTTTTGTTTTCTTGCATGCAAATATATACATGTAGCACATGTAAGATATCCACAGTTGGGGAGAGATGTCCAAGGCTATCTCTTCACATTCCTTGTTTGTGCTTCATGCTAAACCTGTTTGTCTGCAGAGATAAATTTGCTTTATTAAAAATCATTGGAGATTGGCCACACACCAATGATTTTAAATAAAACTAATTTTAGGTAACAAATGTTGAACTTCAAACAAAATCTATCACTCAACCAGTTAATGTTGATGAGGCATGACATGGTGAAGGTGACCTAAAATACTTCTTAGAGTCACTTTGTCAGGTGAGCGATTAAGGCCACGTGGGGCCTCTTGTTTATAAAAAATCTTGTGAGTGATGATTAGGGTTGGCATGTCAGTTCTGTTCAAATAAAGTTACCCCTATTGGTAGGGGTGGGGGGGGGAGGTTATGCAAATATCCTCCCAATTTTTAAACAATCATCTTGTGAACGGATTGATGAAATGACTTGATATTTGATATATACCACAGGGTTAGTATGAAAGTCGGGAAATCTGGAAAAGGTATGGAATTTTTAAATACATTTTCCAGGCCTGGAAAAGGTATGGAAAATGACGTTTTCATATAAATGGTATGGAAAAAGTATGGAAATTTAATTAAATATATTCAGAATCACTTTTGCTGTCCATGAAATTCAAATTTCGTACTAAGTTTCTTTTTATTTTAGTTTTTATTTCGTTTTGAATCAAATTTTGAAACTCGTAAAATTTAGGCCTTTGTAACCCAACACGGAAATAACTGATCTGACACGAACATGAACGGCCTTTAATTGAGGAGGAACACAAAATTCAAAACAAAGTCTGAGGCAAAATGTCTCGTCTGTGACAAGTCTTTTGACGTCTCAGATACAGGGGAAGTGGCATTAACAGGACATAAGGCCGCCAGAAAACATACTATTTTGGATCAAAAATGCTAAAAAAAAACACACACATAAAAAAACAAAATGCAGCACAGTCAACAGTTGTTGATTGACTTGTTACTAAAGAATTTTAATAGTTTTGGTTCATGACATTAGTTGTGGTGATAAAACTCAAGAGATCTGGCAGTAAGGTTAAACTCCAATACATTGCGTGTACATGTAAGTGTTTTGTAAGATATATTTTTCACCCTAGAGGTTAAAAAAACAACACTGCGATGGCTGCGAAGGGTATGGAAAAAATCGAGGAGGATCTGGAAAAAGTATGGAATTTTTTTTCTTGGTAGGTGTGTGAACCCTGAACCATCCTTTTGAAAGGTGGATTCAAGTTTGTTCAAAGGAGGTTTGAGGGGCAATGTCTACCGTTGTTCTCTGAGGAGATTTTTGTTCCTGCTCCAATTTTCAGAATGTGTTGGCCGATTTGAAGACAAATTGCAACCAAAAAAAGTGAATAGCATGTACTTGATTTCTGCTCAAGAAAATTTACCGTCACACCCGTGGGGACCCAGAGAGGCTAAAAATAGAACAAGTTTTGAGAAGTCCTTTTTATACAGCCGTTCGTATGAGTGGGTTCGTGTTATGGTATGACATTGTCCGTCCGTCCGTTAACTTTTGTTTGTCCACGTGATAACTTGAAAACAATGCATCCATCAGATGCTGTTTCTTTATGCTTGATTAGTCATGACTTGAGGATGGTTCCTTTCAATAACCAGCATTCTGACATTTTTATGGTTGATTAGGCATTTTCGATAACCAGCATCAGTGTCTATCCATCCATCTGTCTGTCCGTCTGTCCATTAACTTTTGTTTGTCAATGCAATAACTTGAAAACAATACATCCAATAGATACTGTTTTTTAGCTCAACATTGACGTAGTCAAATTTGAGGTTATGCCATGCCCTGTCGTTCGTCTGGCCGTCTGTTCATCCGTCAATGATTCAATACATCTCGGGCTAGAGGCCGTATTTATGAACCGATCTTTACGAAACTTTGTGGGTATCTTTGTTATCACCATGGGACGAGAATGAGTGTGTTTGGGTGCAGTCCAAAATTCAAGATGGCCACCAGCAGCCATTTTGTACCAAAATTAGTGCAATCAGTTTTTTGTACAGAACTTCTGTATGAAAGTTCTTATTGAATAAATTTTTGTGTGAATGTTTAATATCATGGAATACATCACATATAATACATCTTATATAATATGTTTTTTTTTCTTGTGTAGAAATTATGCAAATTGAATGAACTTTGATTTATTCAGTGCTACTAATACACAGTAAGTATACATGTCAATACAGCTCGAGCTAGGGCTGTATTTATATTTATGAACTGATCTTCACAAAACTTCTTGGGTACCATTGTTATCACCTTGGGACGAGAACGAGTGTTTCTGGGTGCTGTCCAAAATTCAAGATGGCTGCTGGTGGCCATTTTGTACTGAAATAAGGCACAATCAGTTTTTTGTACCGAACTTCTATATGAAGGTTCTGATTTGAATAAATTTTTGAATGAATGTTTAGTAACATCGAATACATCGCATATAATACGGGGTTTTTTCTCATGCAGAAATTATGCAAATTGAATGAACTCTGATTTATTCATTGCTACTTATACACAGTAAGTGCACATGTCAATGCGGCTCAGGCTAGAGGCTTTATTTATGAAGCAATCTTCACGAAACTTCTTGGGTACCTTTGTTGTCACTTTGGGATGAGAACGAGTGTTTCTGGGTGCGGTCCAAAATTCAAGATGGCTGCCGGTGACCATTTTGTACCGAAATTAGGTACAATCAGTTTTTTGTACAGAACTTCTATATGGCTCGGGGTAGAGCCCGTATTTATGAACCGATCTTTACGAAACTTCTTGGATACTTTTGTTATCACCGTGTGACAAGAACGGGTGTTTTTGGGTGCGGTCCAAAACTCGAGATGGCCACCAGCAGCCATTTTGTACCAAAATTAGTACAATCAGTTTTTTGTACAGAACTTCTGCATGAAAGTTCTGATTTAAATAAATTTTTGTATGAATGTTTAGTAATATTGAATACATCACATATAATACAGGGTTTTTTCTCGTGCAGAAATTAAGAAATTATGCAAATTAGATGAACTTTGATTTATTCAGTGCAACTTATACACAGTAAGTACACATGTAAATACAGCTCAGGCTAGGGGCTGTATTTATGAGCCAATCTTCAGGAAACTTCTTGGGTACCTTTGTTATCACCTTGGGACGAGAACGAGTGTTTTTGGGTGCGGTCCAAAATTCAAGATGGCTGCTGGTGGCCATTTTGTACTGAAATTATGTACAGTCAGTTTTTTGTACAGAACTTCTATATGTAGCTTCTGATTTGAATAAATTTTTGAATGAATGTTTAGTAACATGGAATACATCACATATAATACAGGTTTTTTTCTCATGCAGAAATTATGCAAATTAGATGAACTTTGATTTATTCAGTGTTACTTGTACACAGTGAGTACACATATCAATACGGCTCGGGCTAGAGGCTGTATTTATGAACCGATCTTCATGAAACTTCTTGGGTACCTTTGTTATCACTTTGGGATGAGAACAATTGTTTTTGGGTGTGGTCTGAAATTCAAGATTGCTGCCAGCAGCCATTTTGTACCGAAATTAGGTACAATCAGGTTTTTGTACAGAACTTCTATATGAAGGTTCTGATTTGAATAAATTTTTTAATGAATGTTTAGTAACATGGAATACATCACATATAATACAGGTTTTTTTCTCAGGCAGAAATTATGCAAATTAGATGGACTTTGATTTATTCAGTGCTACTTATACACAGTAAGTGCACATGTCAATACGGCTCAGGCTAGAGGCTGTATTTATGAACTGATCTTCACGAAACTTCTTCGGTACCTTTGTTATCACCTTTGGACAGGAACGAGTGATTTTGGGTGCGGTCCAAAACTCAGGATGGCTGCCGACTGCCATTTTATACTGAAATTAGGTGCAATCAGTTTTTTGTACAGAACTTTTAGGACTACATTTGTTATCATCATGGGATGGTAATGAATGCTTTGGGGCTTGGCCAAACATTCAAAATGCCTGTTGGCAGTCATATTTACGGGAATTCTGTATTTCATTTTTTGTACAGAACCTGTAAAGGTTTTTTATGTCCATAATGTTTGCTATCAATTTATTCGATGCCTTTGTTATCACTGTGCTATGAGAACAAATATTTTGGGGTTCAGTCACACCCACTCGGGGACGCAAAAAGGGACATAATTAAAAATCTTTTCCAAAAAAAACAGACAAAATAATGTTTCTTGAATTCAACATCTCTAGGATTTGTATATTCAAATGTGTTGAAGCCAGGTTCCTGTGTTAATATCTATACCCCCCCTCCCCCCCCCCCCCCCCCTGCAAACAAAGTTTATATAGGAATCCCCTTGTCCATCCATCCATCTGTCCGTCTGTCCATCCTTATAACCGCAACTCCTAAACCATTTGAAGAATTTTCTTGAAACTTTACACGATGAACTCCATATGTAGATGTGCATGAAGCAATATAATTCCGTTCTGACAGGCATGGGGGGGTATCACTTTGTGAGCTTGCTCACAGTACCTCTAGTTGGTGTTGTTTGGGGAGGTAAACATTATTAGCACAACCCGATTTTCTGTTTACAATGAGAAAAATAAAACCTCACCCGTGGGAACCCTATGAGCTAAAGATAAAAAAAAATACCTATATTTTAAGAAGGACTGGACAAATATATATTAATTAGTATGAATCAACCTTAGAAGGGTTTGAATCAAACAGGCCAAAACAATTGCTAACATTTGGCTTATGGTGCACCATACAGGGATCCCCATTTTAACATTAACCCCATGAAGATTTCTTTTCTAGTTTAGCATGTAACTGTCGCCCACCTTTACAATACTTTACCTATACATTTGTTACAGGCTACGGTCAGTATTTATGTACAGACCGCTACAATACTTTACATGTACGTCTGTTATCAGGTCATTACCTAGATGTGTGTCATTGCTGTGTCAGAAACTATGTACATGCCTTACACAAGTTGAGCTACAGTGTCATTGACACTTTCATTTATGATTGATTAGTCATGACGAGAGTATGGTTCCTTTCGATAACCAGCATTCTGGCATATATAATGTGTTAAAATGAAGCCTATTGGTTCTTATTTGGGCTCAATACTGGAGTCCGAATTTTTAAGTTGGGGCAAAATGGGGAATATTCTTTAAAAATCTTCTTCTTCAGAACCAACAGTCAGAATATTTTAATGTTTGGTATACATCACAGATGGATTGCTTAATGTAGATTCATTCTTGTTTTGCTACCCTGGCCTCGTTGCTTTCTACCCCCTTGAGTTTTCTACCCATGTATGCAGCTCATTTGACTTTTCTGCCCATTATGGCCTTTTTAGCTCCCGTGACTGAAAGTAAGGGTGAGCCATTCTGATCACTTTTCCTCCTTCGTCCGTAGTGAAGGTGGTGTTTGGGTCTTTTTCTCCCAAACCACAGGCTACATTTTAATGAAATTTTACATGAGTAGTGGTTATATAGGGGCATTTGGGTTTTTCTTCAAATTGAGTTTCTCCTCATATTGAGGAGGGGATGGGGCCAAAATGCCTCAATTTAAAAATCTCATGAACCTGCTGTAGCAGAGACTTGATATGTGGTATACAGATTCCTTTTGAGGTGTAGGCTCAAAATTTGTTCAAGAGAAGTTTGAGTAGCAATATTTGAGTGGCAAGAATTTTTGCCCCACCCAAACTGTCTATATTTTTATACTGTACCAATGACCCAGACTTAGCTGGTGCTAACTCTAACAAAACCAGTAGCGGGGGAGGAATTCGCTAGAATTGTGCACTTGGTGATACCTTCCTGAAATTTGGCATGATGTAAGGGTAGGCATCAGAGATTTCAAAATCGATCGGCTACAAGTTGGCACCATCCTCTAGCCACCACTAGCAGCGAAATCCAAAATGGCCGCCAAGCGGATCGAAAAAAAGCTATATTTTTATACTGTACCAATGACCCAGACATAGCTGGTGCTAACTCTTAAAATATAGGGCCAAACACAAATTTTGCCCCCCAATCCCCAAAATTTGCATCTAAAACTAAAGAAAACATGTCCAGAGAGGCCCTCCACACCTCGCCCCCACTGCGCATGCGCAGTGTCAAGGACGTTCCGAAATTGGCGCCATTTATCATTCTAAGTTTGGCCCTTCATCAGTTAACATCTGACTGATCTTTGTGCTTTTAAATCTCAGTTTAAATGATGCCAGACAAATAAATATTAGTGAAATGGTGATTCTAAGGAGGATAGAAAAGGAGGAGAGGAAAAGAATGTGTGACAGAATATTATCAGGGCTGTAACTTAAAATTTTTTAATGAAATTATGTTAAGTTACCTATTTTCAAGGCAGCAGCCATTTTGTTGTCATTCTGATTATTTAGTTACACTGTTTTTACAAGTGTTTTTCCTCTCTCCCTGTCCTTTAAGTTCCCCCTTGCTATTCTCCCATGCTTTTGGCATAATTTCTGTAATTATTATTACTAAAATTTCTTGGGAGTTTAGCTGAATAACAGAATGAATTCTGTTCTTTCCCCATGTTTACGTCTTCACCTACGGGTGGTTAGGCGTTGTGTTCTGCATCTACCATCTGATGTTCTGCAGTTTCTTCCTTGGAAGTCTCTGTTTTGCATCAGATGGTGTATTTTTGGTAACTGATTTCGGGCCTGGGTGCCTGGAGTCTTATTTTAGTGTTTTTACACTCATTGTTTACATTTACAACAGCCCTCTGTGTGAGGGGGGGATTTCTAAATAATAATATCTTTATGTTATTTCAATCATAACTAGATACATTATTATTGTTCGTAAGTGTTGAATAAATTGTTTAAAATATTTTTAAAATTTTTGTCCACACTTAGGCTTGGGATCCATTGGGGCTCAACGTTACTTTTCAGAAACTTGGGCTGTTCTGAAAAAATATTTTTTTCAAAATATTTTGATTTCAATTATTTTTTCTATATTAATGGATCATATTATTATTATGTATTTTGATTGCCAGGGGTTAGTGCGAGTACCAGGACTTGTTTTCTTTTCTCATTGAAAGGATATTGATCAATTGTTTTAAGAGGAAGTCTTCCTCTGACCTTATTATCATTCTATATGTGGTCAGTGTACTCGCATTAACTCCGGTTCTGTATCGTATGATTTCGATGACAATATGGGAAGCGTATGTCACGGTATGTTGTTGGGGATTTGGACACTCCGGTCCTTTCCCCGCAGGGTCACTCTACTTTATCAATTTCTATTTCAGACGATCAAGATTAGGGTGATGTATCTGTGATGTCTTCCAACAGTGTGCCTCCGTCGTCACAATTAATGAAGGGCTAGCGGAAAAGTGCTCATGTAATACGCCAATTGCCTAAGAGGACCCTAGTAGGTTCGACGGCCTTTGACGTCCGCTAGCTCGCCCGGTGTAGCGTCCATTCACCGAATGGTTCGGCAGCCGGGTTCGTCCGTTGCGGTCTAGAAGGAATTTTGGGGTGATGCGAGCACTATAAAATTAACTTAATGCACACCCAGTGACGGCGGATCGGAGGGAGAACGGAGGAAGCCTTTTAGTCCGGTTCATAGCTCGTTCCGGTCCATCCGGACGGCAAGCGAGAGAGGCCCCTCTCTCGTTCAACAACATCTGGCCCCAGATGTTGTGGTACAAATGTGTCGTTAGCGGAGCATACGTCCGTCGCTCGGGACGCTCCGTTGTATAGGCAGTCCGCTGAGACTGCTAAGGCTTCCTCTTCTCGTCAGCGCACACGACCGCACCTTGGCTGCGTGACCGCCGATATATTACCAGCTTCGCCGATCAAGGATTCTTCGGCGACCAGGTCACTCCATCCGGCAGCCAGGGATTCGAGACCGATGGACTCCGGATGTTCGCATAGGAAAAGTATGCGGGAGCCATCTGATGCGGAGCTGCCCTCGGCGAAGCAGCGATAGACTGCGCCTCCGCAGGTCTCGACGCCGGACATTCTTGTGCACATAGCACAGCTTATCGCAGCATCCCAGCAGCCGACAGAAACGGTGTCGGATCGAGAATTATCCGACAGCGCTGGGTCGGTAGCCGGGGACTCGAGGCCTGCAGACTCCGGACGTTCGCATAGGAAGTATGCGGGAGTCAACGTTCACGGAGCTTCCAGCGGCAATGCATCGTAAGTCCGCTACTGCACAGGCCTCGGGAACGAACGTGCTTTCCTTAATAGCACAGTTTATCGCAGCATCCCAGCATCAACTGATTCTGTCGCATATATTTTATCCGACGATGCTGGGTCGGGACGCTCCGCGGAAGCGGGTACGGACGTCCGAAAGTTTCATCCGGTCCGACGGGATACCGAAAGGGATTCGGTGGATTTCAAGCTTTCCCTTTCGGAACAACATATGCTGCGATGCCGGATAAGAAACTGATAGCGTCGGTGGACTTAGAAATTTTTGGTTCGGTTCAGGGACATCGTCCCTCAGTTCCGACATAGTCCAATAATGTCACACAAACTTTCGAATTATTGAACGACGCTATATATATTATTATTTTATGCTTGCTATCCAAGCATTTCTGGTTTCTTGTTCGAAGAGTTATGGAGATGTCTTTCAAAAGTGTGCCTCTGTCGTCATAGTTAATGAAGAGTTAGCGGCAATAAGTGCTCATGGAATATGTCTATCGCTTACGGAGTGACATTCGCTAGCTCACCCGGTGTAGCGTACATTCATCGAATGGTTCGGCTGCCGGGTTCGTCCGTTGCGGTCTAGGAAGGAGATTTGGGTGATGCGAGCACTTTAATTACTTTAGTACTCACCCAGTGACGGCAGATTGAGGACAGATCGGAGGAAGCCAACAACATAGGGGACCGCATGTTGTGGTTCAGATATTTTACATTCGGAGCATATGTCCGTTGCTCGGGACGCTCCGTTATATTGACAGTCCGAGAGACTGTCTTTAATGCTTCCTCATCCTCACAGCAGGGCACACGACCGCACATTGGCTACGTGACCTCGAGTATCCGATCAGTTTCGGCATTCAGTGATTCCACAGCGAATAGGTCGCGCCATCCGGTAGCCAAGGGACACGAGGCCTATACACTCCGTTCGCTCGCATATTGGAAGTATGCACGGGGTAACGATCTCGGAGCTTCCTGCGGCAATGCATCGTAAGACCGCTGCTCCTCAGGCCTCAGTGACGGACGTGCTATCCGAGTTAGCACAGTTGTTTCGCAGCATCCCAGCAATTGACGGTTTCTCGGTCGAATCAGGAATTATCCGACGGCGCTGGGTCGGTGCGCTCCGCGGTTGCATCAAGCTACGGACGACCGAACGCTTTATAGGGTCCGACAGGATGGCGAAAGGGATTCGAAAGATTTCGAGTTTTCCCTTTAGTAGTATCGGAAGATGCCTTTCATATCTTCTGGCATTTCTTCCAGTGATTATTTTTCGGACTTCATTGCTGCGATCTTGGATAAGAGACTTATAGCGTCATTGGACTCGGATTTTTCGATCGGTACAGGGACTTTGTCCCTGACTTACCGACGCAGTCCAATATTGTCATTACAACATGTGTTTTATTTTTCGACGCTATATATTTATATATATATACAAGACGGCTACTAAGCATGATAGTTTAGTTTCTTGTCCGCGTGGCTCATTTCTGCCATTTTATCTTTTTTACATATAGTTTATTTTGGCAGAGCAGGGCATACCGAGAGTTCATATGCGTCTAGACGGTGTGATTAAAGACTGCATATATTCTTTTTCACCGTTTATGTCTTTTCCAATTTCAATGTTGGGAACGACATTATGTATATTAGACTTAACTTAGACGCTTTATTATACGTAATCCGCCTTACTGAGGCGTTATCATTACGTCTTCAAGAAAAGATTTACGGGATATTATTCTCAATGTAATTTCTTTTGAGGGCAGTAGTTTGTTCACGTATAACTCCGCCCTTCAGTGGCTGATTGGAGTTGGTTAGACGTGAGGCAGCCCTAGCTACATCCACGCGTGGATAGTAGGTTAAGAACTCTCTCAGAGTCGCTTCGTTCTCGGAGGAGCTTCTCTTCGACGGCAACTTTCCGGCAATCCATGAATTGCTTGATTTTTACATTCTCTTGTCTATCTAGTGTTACAAGAGATTCAGACTGGGGCAAACATTCGGTGGTTGACTCAGAGAGTGCCGCCGCAGTTGCCGGACCCGAGTGTGGCTGTTATGACGGTTGCCAGTCAAACAGATTGGGATATATACTGATCCCTACGGATTCGAAGTGCCAGGGTCTTTGGGTTCCGCAGTCTTTTAGCTATCAGTTTTCTTCCGCGGAATAATGTTTTTTAGGCTTGCTTTATGTCATTGCATGAACATTATTCAGAAACGCATGCCCAAATTCCTGTCCTTTAATTCGACAGTAGTGGCGTATCTCCGGAACCAGGGAGGCACTCTTTCGTTTCCGTTATTCAATTTAATGGAAAGAATCCGTCTGTTGGTTATAGTACACCAAGTTCAGTTTTGGTCCGTCATATTCTGGGTCGTCTGATTGTTTTATCGCACTCCCGTTCTCTTACGGGTCGCTTGTTGCTGTCAGAATGGACTCTCAACAAACAAGTATTCAATCAGATTTGCTATCTATGGGAGCGCCCAATGATGTTTTATTTATGACACAGTTGGCTAATCAATTGCAGACGTATGTGTTGGCTTGTCCAGATCTCTGAGCTAATACTGTTAACGCTCTATTGATCTATAGGACAGAATGATAGGATACGCGTATCCTCCGGCGCTGATTGTTTTTAGCAGATATTGCTAAGATAAACAACCACAATATATTTCTGTTGATAGCATCTCTATCTTCACAGAGATCATGAGTAATTTACTCTCTTGTCTACTGTGGATCTTAACGTGAAATCTTCCTCTATGTGAGGATCTTTTTTTTTCACTGGGTAAATCGTGTCATTTTTATCACAACCAGCAAGGTCGCAACCTTCATGTTTTCCGTTGTGTGGTCCATATTGCATTGTAAGCACTGTACTGGACGAGCTTTGGACGCGATTTCTTACTATAGGAGATCCTCTTCTTCGCTATTCTATGCGACTAAAGTGGAGGCTCTTCCGTCGTGGTGTAGGGATCATTATGTTCATATGGTTGATCCCTCCATACTACTTATTGCTATTTTTTAGTATACTTGTTTCACAAGATCTACTGCAGCCTGTTGTTATTTAGGTTATAGGTTTATGTTACCTCATACCTATGCACTCTACGATAGTTTACAATTGAGTCTTTTGTCTCTTTATCTAAGTCAGTTAGTAACTTTTTGATAAATAGACTTAGAATCTTTAGATTAAATTCCTATACGGATTTTAACTTCAGGTTCTTATTTAGCTAAGTAATCATTTGAGCCTCTGGAAACAGTAGTTTTCAAATTCTGACCTTTTAGACAGTAATTCTGTTGGTTTCTCTTTTACTGTAGAGTCAGTGAGTTTCATGCACTATCGATGGATGATTTTCACTTTCATAGTTTCGGAATCAATACTTCCGTTACTATTTAGGTTGGATTGTTGCATAAGAGTTAGGCTCCTATTATCCGGAACCTATTATTTTAAGGTCCTTCCGTCTTCGTATGGGCATAGGCCTTTACTCTTTCCGGGTACAGTTTATGTATTTATAAACAGATATCTGTTTATTACAAGGGCGTAAGCTTCTTCTGTCTTTGATGTCTAGTAGAAGGACGTTACGCTCCATTTTATTGTTAATGGATTCTATTAACTAGCGTACTGCTTATGGTATATCATTGGCTTAGCAGTTGTGCTTAAGATTTCGGCTCATGAAGTAAGAGTTCTTCTACTTCTTGGGCTTACATTAATAGTGTTCTATTATAGATTTTTGAAGGCTGCTCATTGCGCTCAGCCATCCATTCATGAATTTTATCTCAGAAATATCGAGTCCATTTCTGGAGGCCTCTATTGTTAGGTCTATTATCTACTGCTCAGAATGTCATTCACTTAACAGTTGCTACTATAGCTAGGTAGGCTGTCTGTTTCGGCAGTGTCTCCGTTCGGCTGCCCTCTTCGCTCTGGGCTATTTGACCCAGGGCAAGAAAAAGGGGGGGGGGAGGGTGTTCCCTTGGGTCACCTGTTTTTACTATGAAAACAAGGGGATACCTCCTCCGGAGTTAGTAATTCTGAGCTGTTTTTAGGATGGTTGTTTAGTGAGAAGTTTAAGTTTATAAAATTCATTCAAGTCTTAGTTTTTAAAGTATAGCTTTTGAATATTGCATATGTCAACGGACATGATTATGCAATTCTCACACACTTTTAGGAGTATAAGAGTCTCTATTCTCTAGACTTACTTTATTATTGGCTTACTTTAAAAATTATTAGTATAAGGATTATTGGATATTAATAGAGTACATGGATGTATGAAGCTCAATTTTTGGAAGGTGTTGTATCTTTCTAATTTATCATAAATAAGAAAGATACATGTAAGGCCTATTACTTCTTTTCCCTACAGGGGATGACTCTATTTTATTTTATTGAGCGTATTCCATTTTGCTCTATGTCCTTGGCCCTCCAGCCTTTTTACTATTCAGCTATGTCTGGGTCATTGGTACAGTATAAAAATGTTAAAAAATTTATAGTAATTTATATATTTTTTATACTTACCAATGACCCAGACGGGGATGGCCCTCCCAGGAGTTGGGAACTCTTGCCTCCCCGCTGAGTACATAGCGCTTACCAGGCACTGGTTATTAGAATGATAAATGGCGCCAATTTCGGAACGTCCTTGACACTGCGCATGCGCAGTGGGGGCGAGGTGTGGAGGGCCTCTCTGGACATGTTTTCTTTAGTTTTAGATGCAAATTTTGGGGATTGGGGGGCAAAATTTGTGTTTGGCCCTATATTTTAAGAGTTAGCACCAGCTATGTCTGGGTCATTGGTAAGTATAAAAAATATATAAATTACTATAAATTTTTTAACTTTCGCCGATCGCACAACTGAAGCTCCAAACCTAACACCATACATGTGCTGTAATTGATGTGAATGATGGAGTGAAGCCCTTGGAACAAGTTGGGGGGAAGATTAATGGATAATGGGATCAGAATTTCCGTCGATGTGTGCGTCTGTGTGTCTGACTGTCAGTATGATCGTCCGTCCGTAGATAAATTAGTGTTGAATGTTTCTCGGGAATGCAATGGTCAAATGAACATGGTATGAGAGATTCCTGTCAACACATGAACAAGGGTACTCGATAGTATGCAGCAGTGGGGATACTTGGACATTTGATAATCCAATTAAAGTGACAGTCTATTCTCAACTTCCGGCATTTTCGATAGATTTATTTTCTAAGAAAATAAAACTATCAAATTTCTAGAGGAGTTCTGGTTCAATCTCAACACCATAGCGACACGTCTGCCAGCAAGGGCAGTGCTGGAATGAACTCGGGATGCATTAGTTCCCGTTGTTAATTATACAATGTTATCTTGCCAGTATAGAACATTGGCAAAATGGGACTAGAAGGGGTGAGTGTATGTTTGCAGTCATTCGAGGTACAGGAATATTTTTTGACTACAAGTAGTATTCTTCATTTTCGGCCAGTTAAGATGTGGTGTGTTCCAAGTCAGGATTAATGTTGCCGACACTTAATGCCCATCCCTCATGGTATGCTACTTTACCAGGGATATAGAGATATAGCCACCACTGGGAGCCAAAACATGACCTTTGATGTCGATGAGTGGTCGAAATGTTTTAGCGAATAACTTATCGAAATATGATCCGGTATGGCAATTTGATACCTTACGTTAGATTTATTAGATCAACTCAGGTATGGATTCATTGAGACATGAGTGCGCTACAAGATGAAGGATTTCCAAGTTGATTTGCTATGGAGTAGGAACTGACTAGTCACATGTGGCCTATGGCCAGAGAAAGACAAGGATACCATAGATGAACACACGGGTGAACGAAGGTATCAACTGTTGTACAGAGGCAAAATAGTTGGGGATATTGTATCATGCTATGCATGAATTAACACCGTCTTGTGCAGTAAATAACAGACTATTTTCCGAAATCTAAAACTGTATTCCTATACCCCGGACAATGTAGCAAGCCACATGGGATGAACATTTGTTAGCAAAATCAACTCAACTAGAAACATGACATGTGTTAACTGGCCGAAAATGGAAAAAAAAATACCAGAATAGGAGATGACTGGTCCTAACATGACAGTATACTACTCAATATTGTTACAACAGCCACCTTCACACTTACACAAAGGTGTGCACCTTAATCCAGCTTTCAAGCATTTGCAATTGCCCTTGCAGGCCTTGGCACAACTACAGTGGAGCATCAGTGCACATGCAGCACTTGCGTCTCCTAGGTGAGTCCAAAATGGGACCAGAATATTGAGACGTGGATTCCACTCCCATCCGTACTGTGATGGGTCTGGCACACATAAGTGTTTCTGCAGAGCACGATGCCAAATGAAAGATGACACAAGAATTACCCTTTTTACATGTTGATACAGAGCTGCTTTGGTGGGCGGGATGTTTTCCATAGACTTAAGGCCATGTGTGAACATATGCCGTCTCGCATCATTGACACGTGTACTGACACAACTGTTACTGTACATCTGTATGGTGAGTTTTTCGATATGCTGCATATGAGGGGAATCCTCTGAAAAGACTTGCGGATTCTCAGTCAATTCTATCATCATTTCAGTTGATGCGGGAAAATTCATCCATGCATTCCATCCTGTCTTCTTCCCAATGCCGAGCATGCTGGATGTTACATCACAACCTGTGAAGGCGTGGAAGAAAGTCAGGGCCTTACAGTAATCAGGTCCAAGTTGTGAAGCTATCTCATGAATTGGCATATCTTTATATGCCTTTCCAATTCCAAACCCAATCCACAGCTCACTGAGTCCAAGGTCACGGAATGTTGCGAAATGGTGCAAAGACAGAATGACGACATCAGAATCAACCGTGCGAAGAAAAGCTATTTTGTGACCTTGTGAGACTGCATGGTTGAGATGAAGCATCATGCGCGTGTCTGCTTCCTCGTGGTTCGATGGAGATATGTCACATAAGCTAACATCCTTATTGCATAGTACATATTCTCCTGATGTCGTTAACAACTGGTACTCGGATGTTGATGTTAATTTCAGCAGTTCAGCAGACAGGAACTTGAAAAATTCGTCTTTATTCTCACTAACTTTCAAGAATGCCTGCCAATTCTTCCCTTTAGGTAAAGGGACGTTCTCGGACACCCGTATCAACCTAACTGCTGTCTCACCGAGGCGTTTTGCTCGCGTCTGATTCTTCAAACTGCCTTCGGGGTAACAGTCATAGATCGCATCAACCCTTGTGGTGTTCGTGTTAATCAGAGATTCGATGTATGGCAATAATTGCAATCGAGCATATTCTCCAAACAGATCCGCTTTCTGTGGTTTGATTACATGGACTACAGCAGGCATATCCAAGATGACAACTGAAGCTTGTCTAGCTGCTGAATTCTTCCCTTGTGCAGGAATAGCTGGTAAACAATTGAGAATTTGAGATTTTGTCCCACTCCGTAGCTTACCTCTATCGGATAATGCTGGCGGATCACGTGCATTCTCGTGCATGAAAAACTCATCCATGTTTGAATCAGGCCGGGCTTGCAGTGAAACGAACATCTGGGTAACTATTGCGGCAGTTGCTTTACTTGACATGAGTTTGTCTCGGCCTTTGTCCAGGTTGGCTGGGGGTGGGTTAAGGAAGGTATATATATTTGCCTTGGGAATAACATCATTCAGGGGTACGGTGCATTCCACAAGCCTTTCCTTCAAGAAAGTGGAATATAAATGCTTGCCCCTTTCGGGTAATGACCGTAAACTCTTACTAACTTCGGGGTCCATATATTCACCAGTATCTAATGTCACCAGCTGACCACTAGTTTCATCATAAGGGTTGATAATGAGTCCCTGATTCACCAGATCGAGGAGAGATTTCAATTGATTCAGAAATTTTTTCTGCTCTGATACCGAACTTTCCGGGTGTTCCGTGTTATCTGATGATGTTGTGTGGAAACTTGCATATTCATACTCATCTATAACACGCAGAACTTCTGACCTTGAAAGCTCAATAACGACTTTCTCTTCAGCCTGGCCATAGAGACCTTTTGGACCACTGTCTTCTTTGAGTAGTTGGATACTATGTTCTTGGCTCTGATCTAAACCCATCATACTGAACTTCCTCTCACTACGCTGGACCACAAAATGGCCTTCCATGAATTTGTTGTGGATTGAAGGATGCCGCCTGGGTAGCTGAGACATGTCTCTCAGAAATACGGGGACCCACCGACAATAATTTGTATGTCCTAGGGCAAAAAAGTAACTGCACAACTCATCGATAGAACACAGTGTACCAGGCCAGTTACCGATTCGTTGGTTCCGAACGAATTGACAGCTTGTCAAGAGAAAGTTCCGTACGATTTCACCCCAATAGCGCGCAGTTGGAGATTGTGAAAGAATCCTCTGTTCCCACATTTCAAATGACTCATGGGGCCCAGTCTGCTGACAGTAAATCTCATAAGCATTCTTTCTGAGGATCTCAAGCCAAGCTAGAGTGAGAAGATATGCCTGTCGCGTCCTCTTGACATGTTTCCCACCAAGTAGGGATGATGCTACACCGGGTGTGAATATCTTTGCGAGGTGAAACATTCGCTCCCAACCAGAACCACCCATAAGCTTACCACCAGCTTCTTGGGTGCACATTTCAAGATGCAGGAATCCAATCATACACACCATTCGATCCTCACCTATCTCCTCTGGGAACAGCCATTGACATTTTTTCTGCCTGGCATACAACGGACAGTCACCTTCAATGACAGGTATCTGGCCGGGGTTTACGAAAGCAGTAGCTTCCCTGACCACATACATAGCATGCTTCTGCATACTGAGTGAGTCCGCTTTCTGCTCACTGAAAACAGGGAATACCCCAATAACTGCACGAGGTTTGACATTGTCTTGATCTTCATGTTTTGAAAAGAAGCCTGAAAAGGTCACAGGGACTTCATCAAGCTGCCAGCTGCCATCAACCTTCCCTTTATTGCTGATCTGTGACACATGAGACAACCAGTCATTCTCTCCCACGTTCAAATCTGCATATTCATTGGGCCGTACATTACATTCATCTGGAGATTCAAGCCTGATGTCCCCACCAAAGTCTTCAACGAAAGGAACAAATGCATAGTCGTCTGGGAGTTCAATTTGTGTGTCTTCTGGAACATCTAAACTCAGTGGTGGGGGATCAGTACCCACATTGTCCCTGCTCAGTTGACCAATGAGTGTGATGGACGTACCATGCATATCAGATCTACCAGATACATCAATGTTATCAGTGGTTCCTATCGAGAAAACATTACGTTTGCAGTTAGCTGGGACTACAACACCTTCGTTCTTGAACCGCAGTGAAACAGCTCTCGCGAAACTCCTGCGAACATCCATTACGCGATCATAAGAGACAGAGAGTCCCATTTGATGAAAATCTCTGATAAGATTTTTCATACGATCATGGGCATGCAACTTCAAACCCACATAAAGAGGCATTGGAGTTTCTCTGTCACGTCTCTGGTGAACATTTTGTGCATGTTCGGAGCGTTTCGCTGAATTGCTGATCAACATCTGTGAAATAGTACAAGCCACTCGAGTCTTGGCATTAACAGTCTCATCATCGCCTAAGTTCTGTATACTACATGTGCCCTCAAGTAGAACTCTAAGAAGAGTCAGGAGTGAGTTGGGTACAGGCTCGCTCAAGCAATAAGATGAAAATGATCCCGTGAAAGGAGCTTGAGATATGAGTATGTGTTTACGCAGAAGAAGACCCACATCAACTATCTTTTTTGCCTCTTCCTCAGACACTATACGAGTTAAAGATTCGGACAACAAGGAGCCAACTCGAAACCTACTTGAAATAAACACATCTCTACCCTGTGTGAAGGCGTCCCAGCCATCGCCCAATTTCTGCAACAAATGTTCTTTGAATCGAGTGGAATGTATTTCTTCACTAAGCCAATCAGAACCGACTTGCTTCAACCTCCGACTGTACAGATTCTTGAGATCGACAAGCTTCATCGCGGAATCGTTGTGTTCAACAAATGTTATGAGCTCTGCCATAACGAGAGGGTCATAGGGCAGGCCTGACGCGGAATGTTCGGCGTTCTTCGACTTTTTAGATTTAGCCGCTCGTGCTTCATTGGCAAGCTTACAATAACAGGTTTTGTGATAGTAAAGATCACTAGCAGCGGAATCAAATGCTGCATTGACCCGAGAAAAAACAACCCAGTTCTCGGCTTCCTTTGCCATAATTTTGAGTTTATTGTTATCAGACATTGATCTGCAAATAGGCTCACTGCTGTCACCTTCGCGTTTGTGACAATAAACACACTGGGGCAGTTTCCTGTCACAGCCAGATTCAAAACTTGTCCGTGTTCTTTTAGGACTCAGCGTGGAGCAGGATGCCACTGCCTCATTTCGCTCTCGCTTGTGTAGCACGCGCTGTACGATGTGAGTCCGAATACTGTCACGGCATGTCTTATGATATATTGCCTTATTCGTCAACAGTGACATCGACATACACTCATCACTCTCTCTCATCAAACAATCAATGGTCAAATTATATGGAAGCTCAACGCCATTATCTAGGAAGCGCGTTATGTCTTCCTCAATAGCTTTATAGGCGTCATGAAAACGAGATTCTCTATACGGACGCATCAATTTCTTGGAACTGTCTTGCTGGCAAAAGCAACAACGTTCCCAGTCAGTACTAGTCCGTACACGAAGAGGATTCTCACTCATTCTGTGAATGATTTTTGTGAACAATCGCGTTCTCGAATTAATTTCGACAGACAAATCAGAATTGCTTGCGGAATTACGCCAAACAAGAGATTGTATGGCAAAGAGACTGCTTCATAAAGAGCGTTGTTTCTCCGGGATCAGCGTCATTCAGGTTTGCCTGAATGACGCTGATCCCGGAGAAACAACGCTCTTTTCAAGTTCCAAGAAATTGATGCGTCCGTATAGAGAATCTCGTTTTATTCTACATCATCTCCCACGTCTGTTTCCAACACGTGCGTGGATCAGAGTTCACTTTCGCGCCCTTACAATCGGATGTATAGTCGGTAGACCGTCGAAAAGGAGGTTCCCTTCAGCCGCTGGCGGCCATTTTGGATTGTGCCGCTACTGGTCGCCACCGGTCGGTGTCAACTTGTAGCCGATCGTTTTTGAGAACCTCATAGCCTACACTAACAGTGTGCCAAATTTCAAGAAGGTATCACCAAGTGCACAATTCACCTGTATGTGACGAATTCCTCCCCCGCTACAGGGCCAAACACAAATTTTGCCCCCCAATCCCCAAAATTTGCATCCAAAACCAAAAGAAATCATGTCCTATAGGACCTCCATACTACGCCCCCACTGCGCATGCACAGTGTCAAGGACGTCCCGAAATTGGCGCCAATTATCATTCTCTGTTTGGCCCTTCATCAGTCAACATCTCACTGGTCTTTGTGCTTGTAAATCTCAGTTTAAAGGATGCCAGACACGTAATTTTTGGAGAAATGGTGATTCTAAGGAGGATATAGAAGGAGGAGAGGAAAAAGGAGTGACAAAAAATAATCAGGGCTGTACTTAAAAATTTTTATGAAATTATGTTAAGTTGCCTATTTTCGAGGCATGGGCCTCTTGTTGTCATTCTTGCTAAATGTTGCACTGCTTATTCAGTGTTTCCTCTCCCCTGGCCTTCTAAGTCCCCCCTTGCAATTCTCCCATGCTTTTGGCATATTTTTGAGAAAGTTCATTTCTAAAATTCTCTTGGGAGAGTTGCTTGGTTACAGAATGTTTTCTGTTATTTTCCCCATAGTTACGTTTTCACCCATGGGTGTATAAACGTTGTGTTCTGCATCTTCCATCTGATGTTCTGCAGATTCTCCCCTGGGAGTCTCTGTCTTGCATCAGATAGAGTGTAATTTTGATGACTGATTTCGGGCCAGTTTTTTCAGTGCCTGGAGTCATGTTTTCTGGTGTTTTACACTGTTTGTTTACATTGGCAACAGCCTTTTTTGAGGGGGGCTGTTTGTCTTTGGTGTAGTTTATCTCACTATTAGATACATTTATATTATCCGTAAGTGTCTCATTAATTATTTAATATAAATTTAAAATTTTTGACCACACTTAGCCATCGGATCCATCGGGGCTCAACGTTACTTTTCAGAAACTTGGGCTTCGCTGAAAAAATATTTTTTAAAAATTATTTTGATTTGCAATTGTTTTTTCATTATTTATGGATCATGTTATTATGTATCTTTGTGTCAGGGGTTTGTGCGAGTAACTAGGACTTGTTGTTGACTTTTCACAATGAAAGGATATTGTTCAAATTGTAATGGGAAGAAATCTTCCTCTGACTTTCATGATCATTGTATTAATTGTAGTCAGTGTTCTCGCACTAATCCCTGTTCTATATGTCAATATTGGGATGACAAACATTGGAAACGTGTGTCACGGTATGTTGTTACTGGAGAAAGGGCTATGCCGGCTCTTTCTCCACAAGGTCACTCTACTCTCTCAGTTTCTATTTCAGAGGAACAAGAACAGGGTGATGTTTCCATGTTATCTTCTGCAAGTGCGCTTCCGTCGTCACAAATGAATTCAGAGCTAGCAGCAAAAGTGCTCATGGAGATTAAACAAATGTCGTCCGCTAGCTCGCCCGGTGTAGTGTCCATTCACCGAATGGTTCGGCAGCCGGGTTCGTCCAATGCGGTCCAGGAGGAAATGTTGGGTGATGCGAGCACTATAAACATTCAATGTGCACACCCAGTGACGGCGGATAGCAAGCGAGATCGGAGGAAGCCTTTGAGTCCGATTCCTAGCTCGTCCAGGTCCAGCCGGGCCGCGAGCGAGAGAGGCCCCTCTCTCGTACAACAACATCTGGGACAAGATGTTGTGGTACAAAATGTGTCGCAAGCGGAGCATACGTCCGTCGCTTGGGACGCTCCGTTGTATAGGCAGTCCCCAGAGACTGCTCAGGCTTCTTCTTCTCGTCAGCGCACACGACCGCACCTTGGCTGCGTGACCGCCGATATCTTCCCAGCTTCGCCGATCAGGGATTCTTCGGCGACCAGGTCACACCATCCGGCAGCCAGGGACACGAGGCCGATGGACTCCGGACATTCGCATAGAAAAAGTATGCGGGAGCCATCTGATGTGGAGCTGCCCTCGGCGAAGCAGCGGAAGACTGCGCCTCCGCAGGTCTCGATGCCGGACATTCTTGTGCAGATAGCACAGCTTATCGCAGCATCCCAGCAGCCGACAGAAACGGTGTCGGATCGGGAATTATCCGACGGCGCTGGGTCGGTACGCTCCGCCGAAGCATCGGGGGCGGACGTCCTGGAGCACCATGAGGTCCGACCGGATGGTGAAAGGGATACGGATGATTTGGAGCTATCCCTTTCGGAACAACATAAAGCTGCCGTGGACTTCATCCGGCACTTTCTCCCTCAAGTTGTTCCGTCGGGCCAGACTGCTGCGGTTCCGGACAAGAGGATTATAGCGTCATTGGACTCTGAATTTTTTGAGCGGTTCAGGGACATCGCTCCCGAGTTTCCGTCGCAGTCCAATAATGTTGCAAGAACATTTGAATTATTGAACGACGCTATTTTTAAACTTGCTTCCAAGATGGGGAAAGCAGGTTTCTTGTCCGCCAATACTCTCAACCTGCCTTTCATTAATGCAAGGAATAAATTCGACACGGCAGGACAGGGTATTCCGAGAGTTCCTCTGCGTATGGACGACGAGGCGGAAGACTTAGAGCTATCATTACCGTCGTTTGCTTCTATTCCAACCGCGGTATTGGAAACAGCTATTTCGTCTAACAGAGCCAATTTAGATGCCTTATCTTACGCAGATCACCTTACTAAGGCGTTATCACTGCGCCTTCAAGGGAAAGAATTTCAGGATATACAATCCTCTTTAAGACTTCTTTCAAGGGCAGCCCTAGCTACATCCACACTCGTGGATACTAAGGTGAAGAACTCTCTTAGAGTCGCTTCGGTCTCCGGAGAACTTCTCTTTGACGGCAAGCTTTCTGCTATTTATGATAAAATTACAAAGAAAGCTTCGGATTCTCTGTTGTTTAAATCTGCTTCTAAGAAGTCGGATACGGCAGACAAGAATAAGACAGGCACTTCTGGGTCTAATGCGCCCAAGAGAGGTTCCTATAGAGGTTCCGGTGCGTCCTCTTGGTCTTATTCGAGAGACCGTCAGGGTAGCGACTCTCGTTCAGGACGTCCTTCGGGCCGGGACAACCGGTCGGATGCCCCGAGGTCGACGGGACGAGGTGCGGGTCGTGGAGGACGTGGTTTCTCCTACCGCAGGCCTCGCAGGTCCAGGAGGTGATGGCTTAAACCTCTATCGCGTACCGGTTGGCGGAAGGTTGTCGAGCATTTCACAAGAATGGGCGTCGATTACGGACGACCCTTGGGTGAGAGGAGTGACTTCGGAAGGCCTAAAGATATCCTTCAAACGAAAGCCTCCATTAACTCGAAGTCCAAAGTGGACTCAACTTCTGTCAAATCCGCAGAAAAGAGACGCTCTATTATCAGAGGTGCAGTCTCTTTTAATGAAGAACGTGGTAGAGGTCGTAGAAAACCAGGAGACTCCGGGATTCTACAGCCATCTGTTTCTGGTTCCAAAACCAGACGGCTCGTTCCGTCCAGTCATAGATCTGAGCTGGATAAACAAGCTGATCATCGCTCCGAAATTTTATATGGAGACGATTCGGTCGGTCAGAGCGAGTATTCGGGTGAACGATTATGCATCAAGCATAGATCTCAAAGATGCGTACTTTCACGTCATGGTACATCCGACATTCAGAAAGTATCTACGCTTCGCAGTCCTAGGAGTGGTGTATCAATTCCGGGCGATGTGCTTCGGACTGAATCTAGCACCCTGGGCTTTCACTCGGGTAATGAACTCGGTAATGATCTATTTCCGAGCTCATTCGTCTGCGGTAACGTCGGCCTACCTGGACGACATTCTTCAGAGGTACGGCAACGAGTTAACGCTTCAGAACGATGTTCAGAATCTACTTCTATTGCTCCGACGTCTCGGTTTTATAGTAAACGAGGAGAAGTCGGATCTGGTGCCGTCCAAGTCATTCACACATCTGGGAATGAGCTTCGAGACGCACAACAATCTCGTTCGTCTGCCGTTAACCAGAGCGAAATTAGTCAGTTGTTACGCTCGCTATTGTCTGCACGCAGACAAAGTCACAGCGAGAGAATTTATGAGACTGATAGGTCTGTGCGGAGCCGCTGCGGATCTCATTCCGATGGGGCGGTTACGCACGCGTCCTCTCCAAATTTTCTCGACTTAGAATTGGAGTGTGAAAATTCATTCGCTCGACGTAGACGTTCTCTTGTCAGATCAAGTGAAACAAGAGATTCAGACTTGGGCAAACATTCAGTGGTTAACTCAGGGAGTTCTGCTGCAGTCGCCGGATCCGAGTTTTACCATTATGACGGATGCCAGTCAAACAGGTTGGGGTGCATCATTGATCCCAACGTATTCGAGATGCCAGGGTCTTTGGGATCCGCAATTCCTGTGCAAGCACATAAACATCAAGGAAATGATGTCAATTTGGCTTGCGTTACGTCATTGGATGGACATTATTCACAATGCTCATGTCCAAATCCTATCCGACAATACGACAGTAGTGGCGTATATACGGAATCAGGGAGGCACTCATTCAGTTCCGTTGTTCAATCTAACGGAAAGAATCCTTCTGTTTGTGCTAGAACATCAGGTTCTTCTTTCGGTCCGTCACATACCGGGTCGTCTGAATGTGCTAGCAGACTCCCTTTCACGAAAAGGTCGCTTGTTGCCGTCGGAGTGGACTCTCAACAAACAAGTATTCAATCAGATTTGCTACCAATGGGAACGGCCAATGATAGACTTATTTGCGACACATCTCAACAATCAGTTGCAGACGTATGTGTTTCCGTGTCCGGATCCAAGAGCATTTGCAGTAGACGCTCTGTCGATCCCTTGGGACGGAATGATAGGATATGCGTATCCTCCAGCGCCGTTAATTCAACAAGTGTTGTTAAAGATAAAACAATCTCAATGCAAGATTCTATTGGTAGCATCTCTGTCGCCACAGAGACCGTGGATAAATCTACTCAGGTGTCTGTTGTGGGACCTACCGCGAAAGCTTCCTCCACGGGAGGATCTTCTTTCACAGGGGAAATCGCGTCAACTCCATCACAACCCGCAAGGTCTCAACCTTCACGTTTTTCCGTTGTGCGGTCCTTCTTGCATGGCAAGCACTTTACAGGACGAGCAGTGGACGCGATTTCTAACTGTAGGAGGACCTCCTCTTCGCTAAACTATGCGGCTAAGTGGAAGGTTTTTCGTCGTTGGTGTAGGGATCATTCTGTAGATATTTTTGATCCCTCTATACCAGACATTGCAAACTTTCTAGTATACTTGTTTGACGAAATCAAACTGCAGCCTGTTACTATTAAGGGTTATAGGTCTATGTTATCTGATACCTATGCACATCATGATAGTTTACAAATTGGATCTAATGTCTCTTTATCTAAGTTGGTTAGAAACTTCTCGATAAATAGACCCAGAACTCTTAGATTAATTCCTAAATGGAATTTAGCTTGGGTTCTTCTTAAATTGAAGGAAAAGCCATTTGAATCTCTTGGGACAGTAGATTTCAAATTCTTATCTTATAAGACAGCTTTTCTCTTAGCTTTCTCTTCTGCTAGAAGAGTGAGTGAGCTTCATGCACTGTCGGTGGATGATTCTCACTATCGTAGTGTCGGGAACACTTATCACCTTCACTACTAATGTGGGTTTTTTAGCTTAGAATCAGGCTCCTAATAAATATTCGGAACCTATTGTTATTAAGGCTCTTCCGTCTTCAGATGGGCGTAGGCCTTTACTCTGTCCTGTTAGAGCATTACGTATCTATAAACAGAGATCTCAGTTTATCAGAAAGGGACGGAAACGTTTCTTTCTGTCTTTGATGCCTAATAGAAGGGACATTTCGGTCCATTCTATTGCTAGATGGATTCAATTAACTATCCGTACTGCTTATGAGAGTTTATCTTCTTCTCAGCAGTCTGTGCTTAAGATTTCCGCTCATGAAGTAAGAGCTCTTGCTACTTCTTGGGCTTATGCTAATAGTGTTGCTATTACACATTTAATGAAGGCTGCTTATTGGTCTCAGCCATCCACATTCACGAATTTTTATCTCAGAAATATTGAGTCCATTTCTGGAGACCTGCATTGTTTAGGTCCGTTATCTGTTGCTCAGAATGTCGTCCACTAAACAGTTGCAACTATAGTTATGCAGGCTTTCTGTTCCGGCAGTGACTCCGTCCGGCTGCCCTCTTCGCTCTGGGCTATTTGATCCAGGGCGAGGGGAAGGGGGGGGGGGGGGGCGGGTGTTCCCTTAGGTCACCTGCTTTATAGTGAAAAGCAAGGGAATGCCTCCTCCAAAGTCAGTATTTCTGAGTCGCTTCCGGGATGGTTTTAAAGTGTAATATTAATGTTAAAATTCATTCATGTCTTATTTTTAAAGTGTAGCTCGGTGTGAAGCATTTGTATATGTCAAGTGTCAAACGGGCTTTAATATACAATACTCGGACACTTTTAAAAGATTATAAAGAGTCTCAATTCTCTGGACTACTTTATTTATTGGCTTACTTTAAAAATAATTAGTATAAGGGTTATACTGGATGTTAATAGAGAACATGAATATTATTGTGCTCAATTATTAAGGGTATTGTATCTTTCTAATTTAATATTAAATAAGAAAGATACATGTAAAGCCTAATACTCCTTTTCTCCTTAAGGGGTTACCTCTTTATTATATAGTTGAGCTTATTGGATTTTCCTCTATGTCCTAGGCCCTCCAGCCTTTTTACTATTCAGCTAAGTCTGGGTCATTGGTACAGTATAAAAATGTTAAAAAATTTATAGTAATTTATATATTTTTTATACTTACCAATGACCCAGACGTGGATGGCCCTCCCAGGAGTTGGGAACTCTTGCCTCCCCGCTGAGTACATAGTGCTGACCAGGCACTGCCAGTAAGAATGATAATTGGCGCCAATTTCGGGACGTCCTTGACACTGCGCATGCACAGTGGGGGCGTAGTATGGAGGTCCTATAGGACATGATTTCTTTTGGTTTTGGATGCAAATTTTGGGGATTGGGGGGCAAAATTTGTGTTTGGCCCTGGTTTTGTTAGAGTTAGCACCAGCTAAGTCTGGGTCATTGGTAAGTATAAAAAATATATAAATTACTATAAATTTTTTAACTTTCCAAACCGAGAGGACGATTTGAACCAGATTTGATACTAAGTATTAATGGGTCATAAGTACTTGATTTATGCGAAAAACAATTTTCAAAATGCTGAAAATAGAAATAATTTAAAACGCCCTTACATGTATCTCCAAAACTACACGGCACTGAGAATTCTTATTTGGTGTGAAGCTTCCTTAGGCCCAACAGAATGGATTGGTCCAAAAAATTGCTATTGGTTTTATCATTTCAGGACTTTGAAAAAATGCTTAGTCAGCATTTTTTAACACTTGGTAATGGGGAAAACATTTAAGACTTCTCCCAAACCACTGCTCTAAAAGCTTTCAAATTTCACATATAACATGTTTGGAAGATTCTTTCACATGTTTGTTGCAAAAATCAAATCCCTGGGTCCATATTTGGTCTCAAATGTGAGCCCAAATGTTTAAATTAGTGCAGTATGAGGAACATTTTTGTGTCGCCACCCCACGAAGTGGGGAGCGACATATAGGGATTACTTTTGTCATCTTGCGTCGTCCGCGTCACACTTTCTCTTATCCGCCACTCCTCTTTAACCTATGAATGGATTTTGATGAAATTTTCAGTGATTCTTTATCACATAATGGCATTGTGCACCTCCTATTTTATGTTTTGATCCGCTGTATTTTTTCCAGAGTTATGCCCCGTCGTCGTCCGCGTCACACTTTCTCTTATCCGCCACTCCTCTTTAACCTATGAATGGATTTTGATGAAACTTTCAGTGATTCTTTATCACATAATGGCATTGTGCACTTCCTATTTTATTTTTTGATCCGCTGTATTTTTTCCAGAGTTATGGCCCTTTTCCACTTAGAATTCTGTCTGAAACGCCAGGTGACACACGTCTTCCATGGAAGACTCACATCTAAGTTTAAAAATATTTTTCAGATCCACCAATCAGAATCTTTTGATATTTGGTATGCAGCAGCCTTGGGGGGGGGGGGGGGGGGGGGTGGAGGGTGGATTCAAGTTTGTTCAAGCCAAGTCTCTAGGTTCTTATTTGGGCTATAATTTGGTTCAATATGAGGAATTTCTTTAAAAATCATCTTCTTCAGATCCAGCAGTTGGAATGTTTCGATATTTTGTATACAGTATCCTTAGGGAGGTGTGATTCAACTTTGTTCAAGTCAGGTCTTTGAGTCGATATTTGGGCTTCCTGTGGGAGAATGAATTGTAACTTAGTTCAATATGAGGAACATTCCTTAAAAATACTCTTCTTGACATCCACCAGTAAGAATCTTTTGATATGTGGTATGCAGCATCCTTAGATGGGTGAGATTCAAGTTTGTTCAAGCCGAATTATAACTTAGTTCAACATGAGGAATATTTTTTTTTAATATTTTTCTTCAGATCCAGTAGTCAAAATCTTTTGATATTTGGAATACAGCATCCTTAGGGAGGTGAGATTCAAGTTTGTTCAAGCCAAGTCCTTGGGTTCATATTTGGGCTCCCTATGGAGCCCAAATTATAACTTAGTTCAGTATGAGGAATATTTAAAAAAAAAATATTTTCAGAATGTTTTGATATTTGGTATATGGTGTTCTTAATGGGGCAGTTGCAAATTTGTTCAAATCAGGACCCTTGGTTGATAGTTGTCAGTGTCCAGTGAGCACTCTCAGGCCCCTTGGAGTCTCTTGTGGTTGATTAGTCATGACTAAGATAATCCAACAAATGGCCACCATGGCAACCATCTGGGAGTTTTGGTGACTTTTGATTCTTCACGCTATAACTTGGAAACAATATATTCAACTTTAACAGGTCGTAAGCCAGGAATGTACAATTATTTTTGAAGGAATTATTGACCTTTTGTTCAACTAAAAATTCTTCACAAGCGCAATTTCTTCATAGGCAGCCGTATATTGATCCACCGCCTGACGGTCACATACCTGAACTGTGCAACACAAGTAATTGACATTTGGCATAGAACATCCTTTGGAGTGGTGCATTTATCTTGTACTGGTATCTGTTGTATTATGAGGCCACATAATGTTGGCAGGGAGGGTCATTGTAAGAAGAAAAACATTCAGAAATCTTCTTACAAACCACCAGTCCAAATGTTTCAGTGTTGGCTTGTGACATATTTGTGAGGATAATTTACCCGTCTTCTCATATCAAACCCCTGGTATCATGTTTAGGGTTGCCATGGGGCATCAAAGACTAAACATTGTGTATGATGGGAAAAACAGAAAAAAAAGTGTTTTCCCTTTCCAGTGCTCCAAATGCTTCAGTAGTTCACATACAACCTTTTTCTTAGGCCAGTTTACAGGTTTATTCAAATCAAGCCCCTGATAGTCATATTTGATGGCATCTTGGGGCCTCCCAGGTCTTAACACTGGTTAATGGGGAAAGCTTTAAAAAATCTGATTGCCCCCAACCATTTTTCCAAGTGCCATCATCTTTGTTGAGATGATTTACAAGTTTGTGGCATTATATTTAAGGGTGTCATTGGGCTGCAGGATTTTAATACTGTTAGTCATTGATAAAACAGGAAAATAACTCCTCCAAACCAGAGCTCCAAATGCTTCCACATTTGATATGTCAGTTTCTTGTAAGGATGATTCATCAAATAGTTCAAATCATACCCTTCAGGTTACATTTTTGGGGTTATGGTGAAAGCCTTTCAATGGTCCGAAACTAGAAAATAAGAGTAAATTTAATAAATATCAAATAAAAGGCCATGTGAGCTATTCTCATCTCTCTTGGCGTCTCTCGTCCGGCGTCCGTTAACTTTTCACATTTTCATCTTCTTCTCTATAACCGCTGAGCTGGTGTGAACCAAACTTGGCAGGAATGGTCTTTGGGAGGTCCTCTACCATCGGTCCTCATTTAATGTTGATTGGGTCACAAACATGGCCGCAATTACGCTTATAGTTACAGTAGAAACCCTATTGGAAATCACATTTTCCTCTTTTTCTTTGGAAAAACCGATGCGATGTGAAAACAAACCTGGCAGGGATAGTCTATGGGAGATCCTCTACAAACAATCCTCATTTTGTTCCGTGGGTTGAAAAACATGTCCGCCCGAGGCATTCTTTGATTCTGATAGGTGGATTTTCAAAAAGCGTCTCTGAAACTGCCAGGCCAAATGTTTTGATACTTCACATAAGTGATGACTGGGACCCTCTCTACCAACGATCCTCATTTAATGTTGAACAGGGTTGTAAACATGGCCACAATTGTGGTTTATAGTTACTATAGAAACCCTATGGGAAATCAAATTTTCATCTTCTCCTCTGAAACTACCAAGCCGACATGAGCCAAACTTTGCAGGAATGGGTCTATGAGAGGATGGAAATATGTGGCCACCAGAGGCTATATTCTAATTCTTAATCCAATGCCTCTCCTGTCTGCATGAAGATCGGTACTGTCAGCAAAAATACTTGTTTTTTGAGAATCTGGTAAGGGTTGGTTCCAGTTTTCTTCACTGAGAACTGGGAAAAAAAAAAAATATTGTGTATACATTACAAGTCAAAATAAGCTGTAGCATAACTGCAATAAACTAAGTAAACTGCTGCTCCTGCCCTGACAAGATCAGAATCTGACATTTTCTGGAAAGCTATCAGTGAGAGCTTTCCAAAAAATGATGTATGCTTCTGGTCTTATCAGTGTAGGAAGAGAAAAAGATACACAGATTTGAACCAGATGTGATATGAGATGATAATGGGTCATAAGTAGTTGATTGATGCAAAAAAAAATTTTCTCGTTGCCCTGTGGGAACCCCGGGAGCTTAAAATAGGAAAAACCTTAAAACTGCCATATCTCCAAAACTACACGGCACAGATAATTCTTATTTTGTAGAAAGCTTACTTTTATCCAGTACAATAGAATGGTTGAAAAAAATCCCTATCTGTTTGATCACAAGGTACTTTTTTCAGGATTTTGAAAAAGTGCTGAGTCAGCTCTTTTTAACACTGTAGGCAATGGGAAAAAGATTAAAAAATCTTCTTCTCCAGATCCAGCAGGCAAAATCTTTTGATATTTGGTATGCAACATTTAGGGGTGGATCTGATGTAAGTTTGTTCAAATCGGCTCCCTGGATTCATATTTGGGCTCACTATGGAATCTTGAACTCGAACTTACTGCATTTCGGGCAAATTTCTTCAAAAATCTTCTTCTCCAGATCCAGCAGGCAGAATCTTTTGATATTTGGTATGGAACATTGTGGGGTGGATCTGATTCAAGGTTGTTCAAATCGGCCCCCCTGGATTCATATTTAGGCCCACTATATAAGCCCGAATTTTAACTTTGTGCATTTCAGGTAAACTTCTTAAAAAATCTTCTTCTCCAAATCCAGCAGGCAGAATCTTTTGATATTTGGTATGCAACATTGTGGGGGTGGATCTGATTCAAGTTTGTTCAAATCGGCTCCATGGGTGTATATTTGGTCTCCGTATAGGAGCCCAAATTTGAACTTAGTGCATTGCAGGCAAATTTCTGTGAAAATCTTCTTCTCAAGATCCAGCAGGCAGAATCTTTTGATATTGGGTATGCATCATGCTTAGGGGGGTGTGATTCAAGTTTGTTCAAGCCATGTCCCTAGGTCCATGTTTGGACTCACTGTGGGAGCTCTAATTGTAACTTAGTTCAAAATGAGGAATTTTCTTTAAAAATCTTCTTCTTCAGATCCAGCAGTCAGAATGTTTTGATATTTGGTGTGCAGCATCCATATGGGGGTAAGATTCAAGTTTGTTAAAACCAAGTCCCTCAGTTCATATATCAGCTCCCTGTGGGAGCTCGAATTATAACTTAGTTCAATATGAGGAATATTTTTTAAAAATCTTTTTTTTTTAGATCCACTGGTCAGAGTCTTTGGATATTTGGTATAAGCTTTTCTTAGGAGGAGCAGATGCAACTTGTTGAAATCAATTCTCTGGGTTGATATTGAGGCTACCATGTCAGGTGCGCGCCCTCAGGCCCCTTGGGGCCTCTTGTTTAACACTGTGGGTAATGAGGAAAACATGTTACTTTTTCTCCCAAACCACTGCTCCAAAAGCTTTCAAATTTCACATATAACATCTTTGGAAGATTGTTTCACTTGTTTATTGAAATCAATTCCCTGAGTCCATATTTGGGCTCTCTATGGGAGCCCAAATGTTTTAATTAGTGCAGTTCGAGGAATATTCTTTAAAAATCTTCTTCTTCAGATCTACCAATAAGAATCTTTTGATATTTGGTATGCAGCATCCTCAGGGGATGAGATTCAAGCTTGTTCAAGCCAAGTCCCTGGGTTCATATTTAGGCTGAAACTTTGGGGCCCTGTTCCAGACTTAGAAATTTTGGACCAAAATCCTCCGGAAATTTTTGTTTTTGTTTTTTATGCGTTTCGGTCAATTTTAAGACAAAATTTTTTTTTTTTTACATCTGTTTTTTATGCATTTACCTCAATTTTGGGACGTAAAAGTGCAGGAACTGAAAATAGAAGGAAAATTCTGTGTAATCTGTGGGCACAATCGCTTCATCTAGTTGGTATATGCTTTTCTTAGGAGGGGCGTATGCAGCTTATTCAAGTCCCTGGTTTGATATTTAGACTACCATGTCAGGTGAGTGCCCTTTCTTCCTGGGGTCTCTTCTTCTTTAACCTATATGCAATGAACAGGTCAAATTTGTGTGGAAGGTATGGTAAATGGTTTAGAAGTTACATTCAGTTACCATGGTTATTCATTACAGAGTTATCCAGTTAAGTGAGCAGAATAGTTGAGCTGTTGAGAGAACATTGAAAAAATCATTCTTGACCAAAACCTTTGCTCCAACTGTTTCTGAATCTTACAATATCTTACTATATTGAAAACGAATGTTTGTTAATTTGTTCTGCCATTTATGTAACATGAACCAGTTATTGTTGTTATTATCATGTATTCACAGGCTTATCACAACACAGTATCAAGTTACTAGAAGAATACAAAGATGCCAATCCTAACTTCACCATCAGGCGGCAACATGAACAAAACAAGGGAGAGTTAGAACACATGGCCGTTTTACGGCAGGTAAAAACACTATTTATTAACTTTTCACTTTAAAGCTATATCAGGCAGGAGCAATCCCAGATTTTTAACTCACTTTAGCAAAGCTCAAGCTATTAGCATGCCATGTCCATAGGGGATGAGAGTGCCATCGCTAAATGGTTAGAGCATTGAACTTCAAATGAAAAGGTCAGTGGTTCCACCTGACCAGCATTGTATCCTTGGGCAAGGAACTGAATCCTGATAGCCCATGTGTGGCATGGTGGTGATGTGTACTAAAGTGTACTGCACGTTGAATGTTCACTTGCCTTCAACGATTGCTAAACCTGACTGTGGGGAGTTGGCATCCATAAAAAATGTTTTTTTTAATTCCAGAACTACTAATCAGATACAACATCCTTATAGGGGGCAGATTCAAGTGTGTTCATATCAAGTTCTTGGGTGCACGTTTGTGCTAACTCTCTGATCCCAAGTTTTATCTTTGAGTAATATGAGGAAATTTCTTAAAAATTCTTCTTCAGAATTCTTCTTCAGTCAAAACCTCTTGATACTTGGTCTGGAGCATCCTTTGAGAGGGAGTAAGTGCAAGATTCAAGTTTGTTCAAATCATGTTCTTGGAGTCATAATTGGGCCCCCCGTGGAAAATATGGAATATTCTTTAAACGTCTTCTTCTGATCCATCAGTCAGAATCTTTTGATAGTTGGTATGTAGCATCCTCAGTGTAGACAGATTGAAGTTGATTCGAATCAAGTTCCTGGGTTCATATTTGGTCGCCCTGTGGGACCCCAAATTTCAACTTGGCGCAATATGAGGAATATTCTTTTAAATCTTCTTCATATACACCAGTTAGAATCTTGATATGCAGCATCCTCTTGAGGTTCAGATTCATGTTTCATTTGAATCAAGTCCCAGGGTAATACTTGGGCTCCTTGTGGGAGCCAGAATTTTAATTTTATGTAATATGATGACTGTTCTTTAAAAAATCTTCAGATCCACCTATCAGATTCTTTTGATAATTTTTATTCATCCTCAATGGGGTGAGATTCATTTTTGTTCAAATTAAGTCCATGGGCTCATATTTTGGCTCCCTAAAATGGCGGAACATGTTTGTCACAGAGGCTACTTGTCTCCAAATTACCAGAGCTATTTAGTAAAGAATTGCTGCTTCTTAGCTCACCATCAATCACGACAATACTTGTAATGCGATCTCACGTAGATTCTCTTCTGAGGATTGTCAGTGATATTGGCGATGATGTCCCCACAGCCATGAAAACTCTACGAACAGCAATTTCTAAGGAGGTTGATGACCTTGAAATTGATGGAAACAATTATGAGTCCAGGTTACATAAAAATACTCTTTTCGAGTATATAAGTCAAACTGTCTGAGAATTTCTTGGACGCCTGTTGCCAAAACTTAACAATACTCTCCCAGCGCTGATGATAGGTAACATGATTACTTCTGCAATCAAAGGGGTACCTACAACGTTGCAAATAAGTTTAGCAGTAATGCTTCGCAATTCTAAGGAATTGGTCAAATCAATGAATGACTTCGGTGTCACTTGCACATACGATGAGCTGTTGCAGTTTAAAAAATTGGCAGCGGTATTGGCCTCTTAAGAGTAGCAATCTAACTACAATTGCCAGTTCGGAAGATGGGTTGATACAGTTCGTAGTCGATAACTGTGATGCTGATATATCTTCCCAAAATGGCAAGCTCAGTACACACTCATTAGCGGTCTTGATGACACACCCTAACAAGAAAGCGGAACCTGCCTCCCCAATGATACTGTGAGTTAGTAAATATGATATGTCTAAACCCACTGATTAAAATGTTGAAGCGTCCACGTTTGCTGGATCTAAAAAGCCCGACATTCCTGCTCATTGTACTCGAAATGACGTACCTCAGCTCAAGGTCTTGGCATGCATGTCTATTGCAGTGCAAATGGCATTGGAAAGTGATTTTGGGTTTCTGAAAGACGTCATAAAACATGCTGACTGTCTGGAGTTTAACAATTATAATACCAGATTATCTTGCCAGAGTGGCCAGTCACCACAACTGGCAATAAAGGCAGTATATCTACCATTGATTGACATGCCCCTGGCTGATCTGGTAACAATTTCTACCACCATGTTAGAAGCGCTACATCTAAATAAGTGACTGGGCAGAAATTCATGCTATTCACTGCTGATCAGCAGCTGTAAAAAGTAACATTGGATGTTCTTTGGTCTGATCCAGATAAATTCAAAACCATGATACCCCGGTTAGGAGGCATGCATATGCTTATGAGCTTCATTGGTGCTGTCGGCACATTGATGGACAATACAGGGTTATCAGAAACTCTTGAGTCAGTATTCGGAGGTGTGCTTGCATTCCATTTGTTGACTGAAGAGTTGCTGAGAGACATCTTAGCTCGGGAGGTCTGTCCTGAAGATTTGAATGAGATATTAGAGGACTTGTCTGAACACAGCAAGACTTGCAAGGCATGGGTGGACTGCTTTATAAGCCCCGTTTTTATCATGATAATGTATATTAGAGCTGAGCATGAAGGCGACTCGCCATTACACTTGGTAGCTGTGAAACAAATGTTGCCATATTTCTTTGCATCGGGTCATGTTAACTATGCTATGTATGGCTTATACTACTACAGCAATTGGGGTGCTTATTCATATACATTTCTTCCACAACTCTACCTGCAATTTGTAGCAATACTGCAGTACTACTTCTTGTCTTCGGAAAACAAAAGATATCAATGTAATGCTACATATTTCTGCCACAAGTTACCTCCTGTGTGAGTGTTGTTTTAAGTAAGATCTCAAAACGACTTTTTCGCCCATTTGGGCTGCCATTTTGGATTCAATTTTTTTTCGTTGGTACTTGAAATTAAAGATACTTACCGTACATTACCCCATTGATTTGAAATATTCGAGAAATCATTTGTTTGGCTGTCAAACATGGATTATACCGTCATCTCTATATTCACTGTGGCCATTTTGGCAGCCATCTTATTTTTAACCCAAATTTCTCAAATTGCTCAAGGCCTTAAAATGGCCATCCGATTAATTCTTCACAAGTATGTCCCACTCTACTAGAATCCACAGAGAAAAAAACTTTATACACCAAAACAAGTACCCGTGACCTGGTGACCGGACTAAGCTTGAATTTTAACTTTGTTCATAATGAGGAATATTCTTAAAAAATTTTCATATCCACCAGGCAGAATCTTTTGGTATTCGGAATACAGCATTACTATGACTCCTTGATTAAAGTTTGCTTAAAAAGTTACTCTTGACTGATTTTGTTAGGCTCTAGAGGGGTTTGAAATTTAACACAAAACCCACTTTTACTATTTGTTAAATTGATTTCTTCCCATTCTGAATGACAGAACTGATTGCGATCAACTTTAGGTAATAAATAAATGTTGGGGCATTGGACATTTTTTTTTTTTTTGCTTTAAAAAGAGTTTTGGAGAATTTTGAGTGATTTTATGCAAAAAAAAATCATTTTCATCCAGTCGACCTCTGGAGTGGGGAGGGGGGGGGGGGGGGGGGGGGTGTCCATTGGGTGATTTTATTTTTTCTTTGCAATAAAATAATTTTTAAGGGTCTCGAGTGATTGTCACCCAACAGACTCTCCCCCCCCCCCCCCCCCACTCCCTAATCTAAATTAGATTAAGTAGATTAACATGTAGTTGCTGAATGTGTCCTTAAATCCTTTAAACAACTTTTTTAGGTGAGTGATTAAGTTCCCTTGTAGTCTCATGTTTCTCTAAACATAGGTTCAACAGAAATGATTATTCATGTGTCATTCAATTCAGTTTGTGGGTTGACAGGAAATAATTATTCTCAATTCTTTCCCCAAATTTAACAGAGTGATTTGGTAAACAGGTTCATCATTCTCCTACAATTTAAATAAGGTGAACTTTTGTACCCTGGACCTCCAGACCACATCTCTGTATGCGCTGATATGCCATTGTTCTCTGGTGAAAAGTCCATTAACTCCCAACCATTAACTCCAGCTGCCACAACCCATTCCTCTCTCATCTTCCCTCCTCATCTCCCACCATCCCGTGAATAGTGGGTCAGTTATAAGCTTTTGGCACAATGGACTGAACCATTGTCAGCCCAGTGTGTCTGGATACTCTCAAAGTATTGGAGGTTGGTAGATTCCCATAAAATAAATTTACATGAATCCAGTTAGATTCCTTAGAAAATATACAAACAAATGAGGCATGCAAAACTGAAGTTTTAATATGCTCACTTTCAGAGTGACATTTGAGTACAAATTCCCTTTTTGAAATAAGATAATGTTTGCATTATTTGATATAACTGTTATTATGCCCCCGACTTGAAAAGTCGAAGGAGTATCTAGTGGAGACCTCCGTCCATCTGTTCGTTTGTCCATCTGTCTGTTCATCCATCCATCTGTCCGTTCGTCCGTACCAACATTTTCCCTTGTATCTCAGACCCTGCTACTCCGATTTGAATTATATTTGGTGATGTGATAGAGTCATGGGGGAACAGTACCTGTATAGCGTGAGTTTCTTCCACACATTTTTTCCAGAGTTATGGTCCTTGATCGACTTCGAAAATTCAAAATTCCTTTTATCCGAGCATTTTCCTGTGTAGCTCAGCTAGACCTGCTCCGTATTGGATTATATTTGGTACAATGATAGAGTAACATGGGGGTAACAATACTTGCCTAGTGTGGGTTTCTTCCACACATTTTGTCCAGAGTTGTGGCTAAAATTCCTTTTATCCGAGCATTTTCCTGTGTAGCTCAGCTAGACCTGCTCCGTATTGGATTATATTTGGTACAGTGATAGAGTAACATGGGGGTAACAATACTTGCCTAGTGTGGGTTTCTTCCACACATTTTGTCCAGAGTTATGGCTATTTTCGTCATGGAAATTTCAAAATTCCCTTCCATACAAACATTTTCCCTTGTATCTCAGCCACTGCTTCTCTGATTTGAATGATATTTGGTGTGTGCTAGAGCATCATGTGGCTACAATACCTAAGTAGTGTGAGTTTCTTCCACACATTTTCTCCATAGTCATGGCTCTTTTTCAACTTCGAAAATTCAAAATTTTCTTCCATCTGAACGTTTTTCCTTGCAGCTCAGCTACAGCTGCTCCATTTTGAATTATATTTGGTACAGTGATAGAGCAGCATGGGGGGGAATGATACCTGCATAGCGCGAGTTTCTCCCACACATTTTCACCTGTGTTATGGCACTTTTTACTCTTTCAACTTTTTTTTGTGGTTTGGGGCATTAGCAGTGTTTTGCGATGCAGACCTCTTGTTTCATCAATGAAATGGGGAGCCATCAGGTTTACCTCAACACCAATTGTATTTTAAAAAGAAAGTAAAAAAACATTCCCCATACCTTCACCCAACCGCTCATTAATGCAGCTGGGGGAACTTGAGTGAATAAGGTCATGTGTCTGGCTTAAAGATATGACGCTGATTAGAATTGGACTTGTGGCATTCTAATCGGCTGTTTAAGGTGCAAACCAGTAACCCACAGCCTATCTTTTTTGCTGCTGGAAATGCATGAGCTTCTCACCTCAAGTTGCTTGTAAATTATGGACAATATACCTCAAAAGCATTGGAAACTCTTGGAATGTCCTACTCATTCTTGTACAAGGAAATATGTCAACCCTCCTTTCCCTACCATAAAGGCCAACAATGGCCAGTGCTATTCATGAAAATTACCATTCATATTTTAATATTTTTTTTGCCTGTAAAAAATAGCTTTTGACCTCTCATTGGTATGAGCACATTGTGCTTCTTCAAAAGAAGGGCCTTAAGATATGTTTTTGAGGCAAAAAGAAATATTTTTTTTTAGTTATTTAAGACTTTTTGTGCAGTTGTCCTCAAGTTGTTTCTGGTAAATGATTAAAGGCTTGATTAGATCAGATTAATTCAGTACTGACTTAGTTAAAATATTATCTTCGCTTTCAGACAATAGAAACCAGATTGAAAGTTCATCTTCCAGAAAATTTAACTGAAGCTTTACGGGATGGTGTTGTATTATGCCATTTAGCAAACCAAATTCGACCTCGATCTGTCACAAGTATTCATGTACCTTCACCAGCAGTGGTAAGAATATGTTTAGTACAGAATATTGTTCTTTTTATTTAATGTTGCTGTTGAAATTATAGTCTTAGTATTTCTGGATCTTTTTGTGAAATATCATTTTCTCACTGTTGTAATTGATTCTGAAACTGAAAATGCATAAACCAGGCTAAATTCATCATAAGATGATGGTTTAAAAATGAATATCAAAATTTCATATACTGATATTTAAAATTATCTGCCTTGCATTGTTAACAGTTTTATCAATGAATGTAATGAATTTTTAAAAATCAGTTATGTCCCCACTCTGCGGTACAGTCTATCTTTGTCTGCTACATAGTATACAAGCTATTCTTTATAAAAATTGATTGTTAATTAGAACAACATTCTTTAAAATGGCATTTTATTCAAGACAAACTAAGACTATCAATAATTTTCCCCACCCCCACCACCACCTTGGGAACACCAGAAAGTGAAACAGTTCTTGTTTACTGTGGTAAACAAGCTCTGTTTTACTGATAAAATAGGACTCTGTCACCAATGCTTGGGGTGGAAGTTCTCAAAAATGGGCAACAAGGATATCTACGATTGACTAAACTTGACTTTATCTCCATTTTGTGGTCACGATTAGCCATTGTGCAGTATGTGCAACCGGTGGAGGGGGGGGGGGGGGGGGGATTGGGCAAAGCATATGGGGGGGAAGCAAAGGAGCCAGGTGAGCCACTGGACCCAGTCTGCTGGTTGACTGTAGTAGGTGATACCAGTTTGTTCTTCGGGCATGTAAAATCTGCCACTTATGTGTTATAGCTCATTCAGAAGGTCCAGTTTCCTCATTAATGGAAGCTAAAGATGATGATTCTAGGAGTAGTCCTTTGTTGTTCTTCCGGCATGTATAGTCTGCCACCTCTAGTTGTTGTTTTGTCCCCGGTCAAGCCTTCATTGACAAAGTATAGTCTCTATCTGGCTCAATCGGGCCAGACAACTGACACTGTTGATAGTAATGTTTTACCTTGGAGAGTGCTGGGACCCCATATGTGGGCTTTATTATGCCCCCTACTTGAAAAGTTGAAGGTGTATCCAGTGGAGACCTCCGTTCCTCCATCTGTCTGTCCGTTCATCCATCCGTCTGTTCATCCATCCCAACATTTTCCCTTGTATCTCAGCCACTGTAACTCCGATTTGAATGATATTTTGTGTTGTGATAGAGCATCATGGGGGAACGATACATGTGTACCGTGAGTTTCTTCCACCAATTTTTCCACAGTTACAGCCCTTTTTCACGCTTTCGACTGGGAAATTTTTTTGCAGTCAGGGGCATTAACAGCACTTTGCATATTACCTTTGAACTGAAATTATTTTGTCTGTCGAGATTTGCCTTGTTACAATTTATGGGTGAGTGTCTGTAGGCACTCTCCCATAAATTGTAACAGGGCAAAAACACATGAACAAATTCTGTCGACCAAACATAATTGAGCATGCTATCAGTTAAGTTCCCAGTCTCCCAATTATGATCTTTCAAATGTTTCTTTCAAACATTTTCCAGTCTGAGCTCCGGGAAGTGAAGCATGGCTTGTTTACATTCGTAGACAAGTTATGCGTCATTGGTTCAGCATAACCTTTTATTTCTGACAAAAACATATATGTATGTATCTGTCAGTACCAATCACATGAATTTAGAAAACTATGATGCTGCATATTTAAAAAAAACAAAACAGTTTTGTTTATTTTGATGATGGTGACTGAGAAACATTTTTATTGCACGCCTACGTTTTTATTTTCATAAAATAACACTTTTTCTGCAAAAACCAAAGCGTACAATAAATTTTTTTGTATTGTCCTTGAACAATATGGATCACGTGCACAGACTGTTTAACTATTTCTTTTTTACATTTGGGTTATTTTTGACAATAATTTGTGTTTTTAATATTTTTTTTTAGTAAACTGTAGGTCTGCAATAAATGCAGAACAGCATACGTGTTCGAGCTGTCATTATTACCTCACTCGATCGATTTGGGCAGAGGGATAATGTAGAACTCAAAGCCTTTGTCTTCTCTTTCCATGTTATTCCTCCACCCTAATCGATCTCGTGCAGTAAAAAATGACAGTTCGTATGAGTATACTGTTCTGTCTTATGTCTCCAACATGAAAAATGAAAATACTGTTTTCATGAAGACATTTGAAAATTAGAGTAGTAAGGATTTGCACCTATTGAGCCTATTCTTCATGAGCTAATTAATAATATTGGAACATTTCTAATGATCATTCAAAAAGCCAGTGACTCTTGAGTAGAAGCCTTACGACAATATCTTACCATTTGGTAATGGATCGGTTTCTAAGAGACCATCACTTGAATTATTGAATCAACAAGATCTGTAAATTGGAAAGTTCTTCAGGGGTGCTGTGAAGCAAAAGAAAATTCTTGAAGGGAATGGAGAATACACCAAACCGTTTGTACCCACAGCCCAGCCTTTCCTAGCAGAAGTTGAGACAGAATACTATAAAAGAAAAAAAAATTTATTGACTTAGACGATCCCCCAAAACTGAGGAGCAAATTGTGGATATGAAACAACATAACTTTATTTGTCATGCACAGAGTTAAAGTGCCCCCGTCAACTGTGCCAGGGAGACATTTTTTCAAACAGTGATAAAATGACAAAGAATGTATTGAATATGAGAAAAGGTGTTCTTAAACAAGAACAGAAAGTGTACTGCTTCTCATCAGTAAGCTTTTCGTCCAAATGTTTTTTCCATTCTGTGTGCATATTCTTAAATTTTCTGTCTTTAACAATTTTACCCAAGTTAACTCCTCTTGAACTTTGATTCCCTATAGTTCTCGGTCTCACATTCTTGTGTGGGTAACTTATGAATTTATGATTTGATTTTGATGAAATTTTTTATACGTGTGCATATTCTAAAATTTTAAAGCTGCGACAAATTGGAAAGTTATTTCTCCTTTAATGCATTTGCATTTTTAATCCATTGGTAAATACTGGAAATACACTTGAATTCTAATTTTCGCTAGCTACCCCCTACACTAATTTACCACCCAAAACAGACTCTTGCCAATATGTTAAATTAAAGTTGTTTGGCATAAACAATGCTTGGTACTTGCCATCACACAGGTGGCTTCAACTTCTCTGTGAATTTTAAAGACCTGTTCATTACTTCTGCATCTTTGGAAATATGGTTTATGCCTCTGTTATCAAAAGTTGAAGTAGTTGTATAGTCAAGATCTTTGAATACGGAACTGGAAAATTCTCAGTGGACACGGACAATATACTGGAAAGATACTGGGATTTGAACCAAGTTCGAGTGTACGAACCCTGTTTAACATTGATTTGATTAAATATTGATTTCTATATGAACACTTGTGCTACTCTCCCATTTATGAGCTGATTTTGATGAAACCTCTCACATGCTCATTTTGAAGCTTCACTTTCAGAGGTACATTTGTTTGTATTGTGATGTTCTTTCACCCAGTAACATATAAATTGTAGGTTTAAAAAATCCAGTAGATATATACTAGTCTTTTCTTGTTTCTTGTAGCCCAAACTTACAATGGCAAAATGTCGAAAAAATGTAGAAAATTTTCTTGAAGCTTGCCGGAAGATAGGAGTCGATCAGGTAGGTATATCTAACAGTTATGTAGAACATGCACCTAGTTTTAACCCTCTATCAGACAACTTGATCCAATTTGCTTTCCTCAGATTTGCACTAGGTTTAATTTCAAGATTAACTTACATTTTAGTAAGAATCAGCTTTCAATCAGAAGTCATGTAATTTAAAATGAAAAAAATCTATAAGTTGGGGCACACTATGTGTTGGGACACCCATTTTTTACAGAAAAATTATTAGCTTTACTTGTCTTAAATTTGGGGCACAGTCATACATTATGTATATAATTACGTGAATTTACAGGAATGAAGATGGTAGGCAGATACCATGAATTGTGAAGCTGAAATATTTTTGTTGAAAACTGTAATCAATGAAAATAATCTGTGTACTGAATTGATTTGTTTTCGTTTGACCCCCTAAATTTTGTGAGGTGTACTTGTGATTAAAAAAAAGACCACAGGTTCATGTCCATATGGGTGTATCTCCACTTTTGGACTGGTTGGTTCACATTTAGGGATTCTTGGCTTATTGAAATTCCATTTCAGGAACAATTTTTTTTATCCCACTCCTCAGCTTTTCTGTACTTGTCTTTTAACTTTTTACAACTGATTGTTCCAAATTAATATAGACTGATCTGGACAGAATGGTTTCATGTGCCAAAGGTGCACAGGGACGGTTTGGGGAACAAGCCCCCAAACCGTCCCTGTGCGTGATTTTTCAAGACCTGCCTATTTTATAGGGTTCAAACAGGTACATGGAGTCCTTGACAGTTATGTAATTTCTTCTCAAGACCTTGATCTCTTTGATTTGAAAAGTACTTGTTTTTTAGCTCACCTGAGCGAAGCTCAAGGGGAGCTTTACTAATCACTTTCTGTCCGGCGTCCGTCGTCGTCCGTCCGGCGTTAACTTTACATTATCGACTTCTCCTCCTAAACCACTAGCCCAATTTTATTCAAATGTTGGCTAAATGTTTATTACCTAATGCCAATTCAGATTTGTTCAAATGAAGTTGCCCCTCCTGCTGGGTGGTGCCACGCCCCCAAGGGGCACCAAAATCTTTGTAAATCTTCTTCTCATGAACCAGCATAGCAGAGACTTGATATTTGGTGTGCAGCTTCCTTTTGAGGTGTAGACTCAGATTTGTTCAAGAGAAGTTTGTGGGGCTATACTTGACGTTGTTATGAGAGGGGCAAAATTTTTTGCCCCGCCCAAAATTTCTATTTTCCAAACCGAGAGGCTGATTTGAACCAAATTTTATGTGAGGGCTTATTGGGTCATGAGTACTTGATTTATGCAAAAAAAAATTTTCCCGCAGCCCCGTGGGAACCGCAGGAGCTAAAAATAGAAAAAATTTAAAACGCCCATATCTCCAAAACTGCACAGCACTGAGAATTTTTATTTGGTGTGCAGCTTCCTTAGGACCAACAGAAAGGATTGGTAAAAAAAAATTGCCATCGGTTTTATCATAGGGTACAGTTTCGGGACTTTGAAAAAGTGCTGAGTCAGCACTTTTTAACACTGTAGGCAATGGGAAAAACATTAAAAAATCTTCTTCTCCAGATCCAGCAGGCAGAATCTTTTGATATTTGGTATGCAACATTGTAGGGTGGATCTGATTCAAGTTTGTTCAAATCGGCCCCCTGGGTTCATATTTGGGCTCAGTATAGGAGCCCGATTTCGAACTTAGTGCATTTCAGGCAAATTTCTTAAAAAATCTTCTTCTCCAGATCCAGCAGGCAGAATCTTTTGATATTTGGTATGCAACATTGTGGGGTGGATCTGATTCAAGTTTGTTCAAATCGGCCCCCTGGGTTTATATTTGGGCTCAGTATAGGAGCCCAAATTTGAACTTACTGCATTTCAGGCAAATTTCTTTGAAAATCTTCTTCTCCAGATCCAGCAGGCAGAATCTTTTGATATTTGGTATGCAACATTGTAGGGTGGATCTGATTCAAGTTTGTTCAAATCGGCTCCCTAGATTCATATTTGGGCTCACTATAGGAGCTCGAATTCGAATTTAGTGCATTTCAGGCAAATTTCTTCAAAAATCTTCTTCTCCAGATCCAGAGGCAGAATCTTTTGATATTTGGTATGCAATGTTGCTGGGTAGATCTGATTCAAGTTTGTTCAAATCGGCCCCCTGGATACATATTTGGGCTTACTATAGAAGCCCGAATTCGAACTTAGTGCATTTCAGGCAAATTTCTTAAAAAATCTTCTTCTCCAGATCCAGCAGGCAGAATCTTTTCATATTTGGTAAGCAACATTGTGGGGTGGATCTGATTCAAGATTGTTCAAATCGGCCCCCTGGGTTAATATTTGGGCTCAGTATAGGAGCCCGATTTCGAACTTAGTGCATTTCAGGCAAATTTCTTAAAAAATCTTCTTCTCCAGATCCAGCAGGCAGAATCTTTTGATATTTGGTATGCAACATTGTAGGGTGGATCTGATTCAAGTTTGTTCAAATCGGCCCCCTGGGTTCATATTTGGGCTCAGTATAGGAGCCCGATTTCGAACTTAGTGCATTTAGGCAAATTTCTTAAAAAATCTTCTTCTCCAGATCCAGAAGGCAGAATCTTTTGATATTTGGTATGCAACATTGTGGGGTGGATCTGATTCAAGTTTGTTCAAATCGGCTTCCTTGATTCATATTTGGGCTCACTATAGAAGCTCGAATTTGAACTTAGTGCATTTCATGCAAATTTCTTAAAAAATCTTCTTCTCCAGATCCAGCAGGCAGAATCTTTTCATATTTGGTATGCAACATTGTGGGGTGGATCTGAATCAAGTTTGTTCAAATCGGCCCCCTGGGTTTATATTTGGGCTCAGTATAGGAGCCCAAATTTGAACTTAGTGCATTTCAAGCAAATTTATTAAAAAATCTTCTTCTCCAGATCCAGCAGGCAGAATCTTTTGATATTTGGTATGCAACATTGTGGGGTGGATCTGATTCAAGTTTGTTCAAATCGGCTTCCTAGATTCATATTTGGGCTCACTATAGAAGCTCGAATTCGAACTTAGTGCATTTCAGGCAAATTTCTTAAAAAATCATCTTCTCCAGATCCAGCAGGCAGAATCTTTTGATATTTGGTATGCAACATTGCGGGGTGGATCTGATTCAAGTTTGTTCAAATCGGCCCCCTGGATTCATATTTGGGCTCACTATAGAAGCTCGAATTCAAACTTAGTGCATTTCGGGCAAATTTCTTAAAAAATCTTCTTCTCCAGATCCAGCAGGCAGAATCTTTTGATATTTGGTATGCAACATTGCGGGGTGGATCTGATTCAAGTTTGTTCAAATCGGCCCCCTGGATTCATATTTGGGCTTAATATAGAAGCCCGAATTCGCACTTAGTGCATTTCAGGCAAATTTCTTCAAAAATCTTCTTCTCCAGATCCAGCAGGCAGAATCTTTTGATATTTGGTATGCAACATTGCGGGGTGGATCTGATTCAAGTTTGTTCAAATCGGCCCCCTGCATTCATATTTGGGCTTAATATAGAAGCCCGAATTCGCACTTAGTGCATTTCGGGCAAATTTATTAAAAAATCTTCTCCAGATCCAGCAGCAGAATCTTTTGATATTTGGTATGCAACATTGTGGGGTGGATCTGATTCAAGTTTGTTCAAATCGGCTTCCTAGTTTCATATTTGGGCTCACTATAGAAGCTCGAATTCGAACTTAGTGCATTTCAGGCAAATTTCTTAAAAAATCTTCTTCTCCAGATCCAGCTTCAGAATCTTTTCATATTTGGTAAGCAACATTGTGGGGTGGATCTGAATCAAGTTTGTTCAAATCGGCCCCCTGGGTTTATATTTGGGCTCAGTATAGGAGCCCAAATTTGAACTTAGTGCATTTCAAGCAAATTTATTAAAAAATCTTCTTCTCCAGATCCAGCAGGCAGAATCTTTTGATATTTGGTATGCAACATTGTGGGGTGGATCTGATTCAAGTTTGTTCAAATCGGCTTCCTAGATTCATATTTGGGCTCACTATAGAAGCTCGAATTCGAACTTAGTGCATTTCAGGCAAATTTCTTAAAAAATCATCTTCTCCAGATCCAGCAGCAGAATCTTTTGATATTTGGTATGCAACATTGTAGGGTGGATCTGATTCAAGTTTGTTCAAATCGGCCCCCTGGGTTCATATTTGGGCTCAGTATAGGAGCCCGATTTCGAACTTAGTGCATTTCAGGCAAATTTCTTAAAAAATCTTCTTCTCCAGATCCAGCTTCAGAATCTTTTCATATTTGGTAAGCAACATTGTGGGGTGGATCTGATTCAAGTTTGTTCAAATCGGCCCCCTGGGTTTATATTTGGGCTCCGTATAGGAGCCCAAATTTTAACTTAGTGCATTTCAGGCATATTTCTTAAAAAATCTTCTTCTCCAGATCCAGCAGGCAGAATCTTTTGATATTTGGTATGCAACATTGTAGGGTGGATCTGATTGTGATTCATGAACGTATTTATTTGTAAAGTTGATAGAATCTTAGACAAAATTTGCAGAAAAGATCTACTATAGAAGGGGTGGTATCCAGGGTGAACCGTTTACCCAAATCTAGCAGTACTAATGCATTATTCACACAAATCTTCGTTCAAATTTTATGACCCCTCATTGGAACACACGCATTCAGCTCATTCCAACAAAGGTCATATGCCATGTTTTCGAGACAAAGGAATAAAAATTTTAGTTATTCATGAAATTTTTAGGCAACTGTTGTCTGTTATTCACATTGCTTCATGAAATTTCAGTACTTTTAGAAGTTACCTCAGTAATCAAGGGTTAATTCCCCTTAATTAAATGTCGCCTCTAAAAAACAACCACTTTGCATATCTTACCTTTTTACCAGCATAACTGCCAAAACTTGTCAGCATTCTTCGCAAAAATCGCTATTCAAATTTTAATTTTGTCTCTTAAACATACATGTACTTATCGCTTGTAAATACCCCATTGGAATGAGCTTTTTGAGCTCATTCCAATGAGAGGTCGCACACCATGCTTTTTGAGTCAAAAAAGCAATTTTTTTTAGTTATTCCAGAATTTCGTACGTAAAACACAGCTTTATGACTTCACATTAAAATGAGCTCTCTAAGCTTGTTCCAATCAACATTCACACACCATGTCTTTCACACAAAAAATAAAATTTTCCATTTATTCAGGAATTTTGTTTGCAAGAACACTCTTACCCCCCCCCCCCCCCCACACAAACACACACACACACACACACACACACACACAAACACAGACACACACATCTAAAAGTTTGTCAGCAAAAAAACAGTTACTTCAATTTTTAAATGCATTATAGGAACAACTTGCCTAATCAAATTTAAATACTTTTGCATCATTCTGTATCTAGAACAAACCATTTACCATATCTTTACGCAAAATTCTCCAGCATCATTCACAAAAAAACACCATTATTTATATATTCACATTTCTGTCTCAAAAATATACCTGATCTTCCCATACCCCTATTGGAATAAGCTGTTTGAGCTTGTTCCAATGATGATAAAAAAAAATAAAATTTGTGAAAATGTTTGTTTTCTTGCATGCAAATATATACATGTAGCACATGGAAGATATCCACAGTTGGGGAGAGATGTCCAAGGCTATCTCTTCACATTCCTTGTTTGTGCTTCATGCTAAACCAGTTTGTCTGCAGAGATAAATTTGCTTTATTAAAAATCATTGGAGATTGGCCACACACCAATGATTTTAAATAAAACTAATTTTAGGTAACAAATGTTGAACTTCAAACAAAATCTATCACTCAACCAGTTAATGTTGATGAGGCATGACATGGTGAAGGTGACCTAAAATACTTCTTAGAGTCACTTTGTCAGGTGAGCGATTAAGGCCACGTGGGGCCTCTTGTTTCAAATGTCACCTGAAATATACTTCCAAGTTTGTGAAGATGTCATCATTGACACCTGTTTGGGTTGCATCATAGCATGTTTTATTCTGAAAGGTGTAAAGTATCCTCTGTAACCCATAAGTCTAATCTCTAGTAGTTTGGTAGGAATTATTCTGTGTGGGGAGGGGGAAATAGCCAATCTGTTCAAGTAATGGTGCCACAAACAACACATTCTCCATTTATTAGTCATTCACTGTTCTATTGGGATCATTATTTTGGATAATACCTTTCTTGTTGAAATAATCTAGTGTTGACCATGTAATATATTTTTGATGGTGCAAAATTTAAAAATCATGATTTTACAATATTTTAATATCGCACATGATGAAAAGTTAATAACTATATCCAGTATTGTATAATGCATTCATATTGTAGTCCATTTTTAGCAGCGACCAACAGGACTGTAGCTCAAAAACTTCTGAGGTTTGTCTGTTGTGAACAAACATTCCTAGTGTATTAATATCTTGGGGAGGTAATCCCGAAACATTTTTTGTGAATTATTATCAGAACACTATAGTTGTAGCTCCCTATGCAATTGCACTTCTTATTTTTCTCTGACCAACAAGGACAAACTTAATCCACTCTGAAGTCCCCACTAAACAACTGCCCTGATCTGTCTGAGAAGAAATGGGGATATACCTACCACATTTAATGTGACAGAGCTCATCAAGCTGTGTCACACTAAATGTGATAGGTATACTTCTATTTCTTAATTAAGATATAGGGAGCGTGGTGGCATGGTGGTACAGCATTGGACTTCAAACCGAAAGATCCACGGTTTGATCTCTGCCAGGGGTAACTACGTTGTGTCCATGGGCATGATACTTCATCCTGATTTCCCACTTGGGAGAACGGTGGCACTGTCTGCTAAGGCACATTGTATGTCGATGGTGCACTTGTCTTCAACCAATACTAACCCTCCTTGTACAGAGTTAGTACGTTGGAGAGTCTGACAGTTACTTGCCATTGCCTGGTTGTTCTCTCTGAGTACTCCGGCTTCCTCCATTGGTAAAACTGTCCAACACGAGGTGACCCTGGCTGTCAAAAGTGTTGTTAAACCCCAATAATTAAATAATCAAGCTATTGTGATTCATCATCTGTTCCACTGTTGCAGTGCTATATTCTGTTAGAGATTGATGATAGATGCTTGATATATCTTTGCCTTTGCTAAGGAAACGCAGTCACATCACAGTGATGCTATTGGACAATGCCTCTGCCAAGGAAATGCAGTCACATGACAGTGACTCTATTGGATAAGGTGGTTCTGAGCTCTTTACAACTTACCATGTAAATAGCTCATCAGGTTTATAACAAACCTTTGAAGTTTATCTTCGATATTCAGAGTTACTCAGTTTGACCTTGGCTCTGTAACAATTAAGGAGAAGAGTTCCGCTATTTTGACCACAAATAACATTGGATTTTTAAAGTAGGGCTTGGAAATAGTCTGTTTTCTTGCATGTTCCCCATATAAACCCATAGAAGTGAGGCAATGCTTGTTTACTGTGGTAAACTAGTTAGTTTTACTGGCAAAAAGAAAATGGTAACCATGCATCAGCATTGCAAAGCCTTTTTGCATTCAAGAGACGAAATACACCACCACCCATGCTATTCTGTAGATTATGAGGCCTAAAACATAAAATAAACCAAGAACATGAACTTTTGATGGCAAAGAAATAATTACAAAAATAAAAAATAAAATAAAAAAATGCCCGCCCACGTGCAATTTTACAAAAAATGGCCTGAAAAACAGAAGATCTACTTTGTGGGGTCTAAACAGCTCATGAGATATAAATGGTTAAATTTGAGCTAGCACATTTATTTTCTGGCCTTAGAAATGTTTTTAAATTTTATTCAGTCAATCAGACCGTGAATAGTTTTGCTATTGTTAATATCAGTTTTAATTATAAATATCAGCTATGTGGTGATAAACTTTTTATGAGTAAAAATTGTGGACTTGTTTATGTTGTCTCTATGCAGCATAATTCCAACATTATCTATTTTCATTACTTTGGAAAAAGTGCCCCAACATAAGCTTTTGGGTGGACTTGTAGACAGTTGTTTGTAATCAAGCCTTGGCTACCTTCTTAGATCATAACTTACAAGTCAGCTGCCAAGACCTGCATTGGAAACCACTACTAGGGTTCTGGGGATGCAATCTACAAGTTTACTCGAAGGCTGCACATTGAATCACCATTTCCATGACTATGACAAGAAGCCACACAAAAGCCACAGTGTTTGCCCTTGACTTGGTATAGTGAAACTTGTGTTGAACTGACCAGACCTTCAGGTTGTTCATTTGTTTAGTATTGACATGCTATCATTCATTTATGCCTTTTGTTTATCATCAGCATGTCAGGCATGAGATGTACAGTTTTTGTTGCTTGCACCCCTCTCATACTGTTCATCATCGCGTGGAATGGATGTTACCGCTTCCAGCTGAGCTTTTTTATCATTGCAAAAAAAATATATTTCAAAGCATCCAGCCCTGTAGACTTATTTTATCACTCTGAAGCCTTTATTGATGGTTTTTGATGTCAGTCCCCATTTTGTCATTTTCTTGTATAGGTGAGAATACTGTGAGATACATCCAGACCTGCTGTCTGAAAAATATGGAGAAACCACAAATTATTCACCTTGATTGACCAGAAGGGTTTATACCTCTCCTAAACTCTTGGGTCATTTTGTTTTAAAGGAAAGTCTGCTGCTATTTTCTCTTTGAACATAATTAGTGAGGGGTAATCGTGAACATAAAAAATATGAGGACACATGACCTAGCAAGTTGTTTCTAGTCAAGTTTCATCTGCCTGTACAGGCAGATGACTCTTAACTAGAAGCAACTACTGAGTTTTTACATTTTTTTTTCCTGCTCATCATTATTTGAACAGTCAGAAGATTGGCCGCCTGTGAACAACCCAGGGGTGGGGTGGAAGGTCGAAGGGACTGTAGCCCCTTGTTGATGAGGTCAAGGAATCTGCCGAGTTTATTGTGGGTTTGTTTGAGAGTGGTCCAACCTGCTACCACCCCCACAATCCCCCCTACCCCCGGTGCACAAGCCTCTTTGTTGGATAAATTCTGGCACCACGCCTGAAAAAACACCACAGGCACGTAGACTACCTGGTTTACTTCTTTGTTTTATTAACTTGAGTGCTGTCCAAAATTCACAGACTGTATATCAGATATTGGGCTATCAACTTACTGCTGCACTCTCATGAAAATATCAGGTAACCAAATGCAAGAGGAGGCAATGACTCTCCTCACATTGTTCGAGCTGTACACAGCCCATATGCATGTTAACAAATTTTTACAATATTTTTTCATGAAGTGGAGCATTCAGAACATTGAAAGTTTCTCAGCAACAAACTTTGCTCTTGATGAATGAAGGGTTTTCCTCTTGATGAAGATATAAAATTTGTGCATCTTTAGAAAATTGCTATGGAAACAGGCCAGTTTCTTGCACCACAAGATGTTTGAAGACTGAAAGAAATGCCAATTCCAACCACTGGTAATGCCATATGAGCTGATGAAATTCATTACACAAGTGGATTGCCTAGCAAATGTGTGCCAGGAGTATCTTTTCCTGCCTCAAAACATGTTGCTTATGTCTATAACATTCTGCAAGTATATAGTTTAAGATGCCAACTGTTCGTTCATTGTTCACTGTGAAGAAGATTTCAGTAAGGATCCATCCCTCTTGGACAGGAACAGGTCTGCAACATGAATGAAATAAATATTCTATCAGTGGTTGCCATAGCTATGTATGTTACAGTGTTAACTGGTAGAGTGTTAAGTTAATGTCAGAAATTATTCATATGTATTTGTTTTGTCAATTTATATTTGAGAGTGAATAAAGGCTCTCTCCAACAAACTGTAACATGACATATTCATACAGTCATACAGACAAAATATCTTTGTTACTGACTGATTCTGAGGCACATCCACAGAATATGGAGCACTTTAGCCCTTTACCTAACGAATCAGCTGCATCCGCCTGCGTAATATGCAAATTCAGCAGTTGAAAAAAAAAAAAATTTTCAGAAAATTGCAACAAAACTATATTATGTGACCCCGCATTGGAACGTGCTCATTCCAATGAGTGGTCACATGATATGGTTTTATTGAAATAGTTTGAAAAATTTCCAGAAATAATATTTAAAATCATACATTTTGATATCGTCTGCACTGGGTAAAGGGTTAACCATGCTACCAGTACTTTTCATTAACTCGTAATTCTCTCTGAATTTTTTCCTAAAATTCATCCATTTCTGCTGTGAAGCAGCTATGATTGGATTTGATACAAAATATTTTAAAAGTGAAACCCAAAAAACAAGAGTGAAATAAAAAGAAAGAAAAATTTGGTTACACACACGCAAGCTCAAATATGGTTTTCAAGCATTCAACCAGTTAAGAAATCTAATTTGTTGATTTTTACACCTCAGTCTTAAGTTATAGAAATTGTAGTTGAACATGGAGTTATTATGTAAGAACAGTTCATGTTGAGTGGATTACCATCAAAATACCCATGGAGGCAAGTTTCCACTTAAGCAGTATATCTCGTGCCCTATGAAAAACTATAAGATGTGTGAGAAAAGTTTCAGTCAAAAGTCCCTCAGACTAAACTTGGGGGTCCAATGGATGAAATCTTCTTTGTGCTTTTTCACAGAACTTGAGTTATTTTGTGAGATGGAAACACTGCTCCAAGGTTGTTTCAGTGCTAATGTATTCCCAATGTACTGTATCCTGATATATAGTATAATAATGCTATGTAATAAATAATATATCTAGCAAAATAATTTGATATGTTCTGTCTTCCAAATTACCAACTTCTAGACATACTTGATATATCAGTTTATTTGACAAACAACCTCCCATCATTGCTACAGGAAATAGTTGAACCAAACAATGTGATGTGATCTAAAAGCAAATAGGATCAAACACATTTACTGGTTAATGAAGAGAATAAGTGTGTTAAAAGACAGAGAAATTATGCAAATCGCATGATCAGAAAACACTTTGTTGAAAAAGTGATTGTACAGTAGAGTCCTGTTAATTGAATAGCCACCTTGCCATTGAGAATTATTCAGTTAACAGGAGTACTCAGTCAACAGGGATTTGATCACTTTCCTGTATTCTGGACTTAAACTGAGCATTTATTCTGTTATATCTTGTTTGACAGAGCTCCTTGAGCTCTGTCAAACAAAATATAATAGATTAAATGCCCGCATTGGATGTACTGAGGCTAACTTGGGCAATATACAAGGGTAATTTAGTGATTGTCAGGGTAATTTCATGACATATGGCAAGCTTTTTTTATTCAATTAACAGGAGTTTATTCTTTAACCTATATGCAAACAACAGGGTAAATTTGTACTGAATGTATGGCAAATGGTTTTGTGTTTGGAAGTTGTATTCAGTTAACAGGGATATTGAATTAAAAGATATCTAATTAAGTGGGCTCCACTTTACTATCAAATCAAATGTATTTTGCAGATATCTTATCATAAAAATATTTTTCTTTTCATGAAATATTGACATTCCAGCTTCCAGCAACATGCATATTTTAGTTGCCCTTAGTTGAGTGCATGTATTAAACATAAGCTTTGAAATGATTTGCAAATGCATGTTTCTGTGTGTGTGATTGGGGTTTGTACAGGTCCTTAAAAATACTTGAATATTAAAACTGAAAAACCAGACCCTTGAGCATATTTGAAATATTTTATTTTCATGGAAAAAGTCCTGAAATATTCTTGAAAAATATATTTAGGTGACTGCCTTTTCTTTTTTGGTTAAAAAAAACAACTTCGTTCAATATTGTGATTATTTGCATAACTTTTGTTGCTTAAATTGCGGGGTTTTTTTCAGCTGAAAAAATATCTGACCTGACACTGATCCTTGGTTAGCTCTGAGACAGTTTCTCAAGGATTATCCCCTACATACTCATGTCAAAATATTTAAATTTTAGGCTGCAAATTTGTGCAACTTGAGCGAGAAATGTCACCAATTCATTCTTGTTTGACAATGCTCATGAATTGGTTAAATTCTCAGTTGTAGTGTATGGAATAGAGGATATCTAGTGTTTTTGAGTGGATACCGAAAATTATCTCATGAGTGACCGAGACAAATGTTTATTTTTTGCGAGTGCTTACGCAAGCGAAAATAACCATTTGTCTCAGTTTATACGCTTTTATAAGAATCTGATCATTCCTATTGATAATTCCACTCATTTCAACCTTGAATTGATGCATAAAATAAACAGATGATGCGCATTGATATGCGGAAGTGATTTGATCGATACTCGGAACAGGTAGCTTCTTGCGATCTGATTCAGCTTGCAGGTTTCATGCATCAATTCAAGGTGAATATGTGTTGAATTATTGCTCAAAAACACTAGATTTTCTTTTCACTATATGTTTTTGGAACAAATTGATCATTTCCAGTGATAATTTGACTTGTATTCACCTTGAAGTGATGCTTTGAAAGCCACCAATTTGATTGATACCATGAAAGTGAAAATTTCTATATCTCCACAGTGGGGAATACAATTTCTGTTTTTCCACAATTTTATCGATAATCTATCATTTAGCATATAATAAATAGACAGAATGCGATGTGTGTTTGAATCGGTGGGTATTTTACATAACGAGTTGGAATGGCGTAGTCATAGATATGATTATGCCATTCCAACGAGTTATGTAAAACACCCACCGATTCAAACACACATCGCGTTCTGTGTTTATTACACAACCCATTCATTAAAATTCATTTAAATTAACAAATTTTAATTCCGATGTTTAAACCCAAAGGTAAAGAGTCTGTTTGTTTTGACTGAAGCTGTATTGATCAAATGGATCGATAAAAAATCAAAACAACCTTTTCGGAACCAGTGTTTGTTGAAATTCGTATTGCTGTTTCTCTTCGGTTGGTGCCCATTCACTCCTAACCCTTTGGTGGCTATTACTGTTAGTAAAAATATAAATACAAATATGTGCAGATTTGCAAAACAGCTTGGAGAAACATTTTTAAAAGAAGTTTGAAGCATGTTAAGATGTAAGAAGATTTACCGAAATAAAGTTGACCAATTTAGATATAACAGATTCACAAAACGAGACGGCCACGGGACTGGGTTAATGTTCTGGTTGGAAATGATTGGGGTTTTTTAAAAATATTATCTCATTTTTGGTTAACTAATTTTTTGTGAACCGACTTTATTTTGCTTTGGACGTTTTCATTTTCACACTATGCGACAGACTGTCGATAATTGTATAAAGAAATTTGGAAACTTTTTGAAGCATAACTAATGACTCGATAGGAAAGGAACTAGTATAACAGTGCTTGAAAAAAAGTTCTGGCTTGTACATCACCCATTGAATACAGAATCATTTATGTCATAGCGGCTATTCCATCAAATACAAGGGTTTAAAGTTGAATGGATGAGTAATAAAATGGCTACTTGAAATTCTGGTATTTTAACATCAGTATGTAGAGGGTTAATTATTAGCCCACTGAGTATTTTCAAAATACTTTTCATTAAATCTCTTCATGCTTGTTCCAATGAGAGGTCACATTAAGTTAAAATCCTTAAACCTCTTTTTTAACAACTCAATTTGTAAATTAGAGGAACACATTTGGCCAATTCAAATACAATTTGCTGAACTCCTTTTGTTACAAACTATATCTGTGGTAACTGAAATGAGATTCTCCTATTCACCTCTTAATAATGGCCCTTTCTGTCCATATAGGAGTAACATGAACTCCTTCATACACTGTGTTATAATTAAAGTAGAATCTTTTAACTTTAATGTTCATTTTGTACTGAAGATGCTGAAAAAGTAGCCGTAAAACAAGAATTTCCACAAGACCCTAATTTGTAATGACCTCATTAAGCTCTTCAATAGATTGGACTGAACATCCCCATTGGAATCACATGGAGCAGTACTTGAATACTGTGGAAAACAAGGACTTTGTAACCATTGGTTGAGGTGAGAGGCCTCTAAAGTGGGCAACATAGGTGACTGATTTTCTAAATTTGACTTTGTACCTGTGTGTTGCCATAATTAATGTTGAGAAATAAAAAAAACAACAGACAAACCTTTCGTATAGCCAAATTTTTCTAATTCTGAAAAATGGGCTTTTTTTGGTTCAGTTTCAGGAAAGGGCTTAGTAACAGTGAAGATGAAAAAAGAAAAAACATTTTCTGTTGCCTTATCTCTACTGCTATTGTAACCTGTACACGATTTCCGTTAGGACTAAATGAGTGGGTCCGGTAGGAGGGGAAAATCATAGATCACCTGGCACAACCATGGTTCACGGGAGCGCAGTGGCTCAGTGGTAAACTGTTGGACTTATATGCTAGAGGTCCCGAGTTCGATCCCCATCCGGGATGACATGTGTTGTGTCCTTGGGCAAGGCACTTTATCCCGGTTACCTACATGGGTGCACGATGATGCCGTGTACTAAGGCATACTGCAAGTCGATGGTGCACATGTCTTCAACCGCTGTAACCCCGCTTGAGTGGAGCTTGAACAGTTAGAATGTTGAGGAGCTGACAGTTACTTGTCAATGCTCCATGATTCACTCTGGGTACTCTGGCTTCCTCCACCCTTAAAGCTGTCATGGTCATGATTAGCCATTGTGCATAAGTATGTGACCTTAAACACCAATAAATAAATAACCATGGTTCGCGGCAGGCAAAGAAAATTTTAGAATTTAACATGGCAGGAAGGCCTTTTCCTTGCATCTGAGATGGTGATTCATTTAGTGTGAATAGTTTTGTGAGAATAATTATGTTGAATCTTTGGGGGGAAACACCCAAAGCTATCACCATTTCTTCGCTAAATTCGGCATGTGACATCTTACCTAATCGGCAAACTGTTCATTATATAGCGATAGTTTCCAAATGACGCTCGACAATCTTAAGTTGCAGAATGCCAGTTCTGGAAACTGTGTTCTTAAAATGTGTCAACTTTGTTGGGAGAATGACCGCATCTTGATTAGAATTTTATGGCGTCATTTATCAGTAAATGATTGGCAGGGGAATAAGTCAGGTTGATGGACCCTCAGCCGTGGTAGCGGAAACTCTGCATGTAATGAAATTCGTTATAAACCTATTTACTTTCTGTTTCCTCAGTGATCCACAATTTCATCAACATAGGTAAATTTACCCTTTATTGTTGAACCCCAGCAGTGCTGCAGTACTTTTTATTATTGTGATAAACTAGGTTTATTTTACTTGCAAAATAGGTCTCGGTGACCAATACTTGTGGTGAAAGCTCTCAGAAGTATAAGTGCAGCATATGTATAAATAAAGGGCTAAATTTGACTTGATGCTTTGTTTGCAATCATGATATAACCACAGATGCTGACAGTGACCTTAAACACCAGTACAGTGGAATCCTGTTAAATGAATAGCCACTTTGCCAATGAAAATGATTCAATTAACAGGATTATTCAATTAACAGGTATTGTGTCACTTTTCTCTGTTCTGGAGATAAACTTAGCATTTATTCTATTATATCTTGTTTGACAGAACTCCATGAGCTCTGTCAAACAAGATATAATAGATTAAATAACTGTATTGGATGTACTGAGGCCAAATGGATCTATAAACAAAGGAAAACTGGGGCGAGTCAGGATAATTTCTCGACAAGTTACAAGATTTTTTTTATTCAATTAACACAAGTTTACTCTATAACCTATATTCAATTAACAGGTCAAATTTGTACTGGAAGTATGGTAAATGGTTTTGTGTTGGAAAATTATATTCAATTAACAGGGTTATTCAGTTGAGATATCCAATTAAGTGGGTTCCACTGTACATAAATATAAATTTGGCACTGCATCAGTCATGTTTATTAAACTACATAATAGACTAGAAACTGTTATTCAACATACAACCAGCTAAGTATTGTTTTCGAGTTTCTCATGAAATCAGGTTATGGTTACTTCAAAGAGAGTGGTGGTCGAGTGGATAAGTGTGCTGGTCTCTCATGCCAGCAGTCCCGGGGTCAATCCCCATTCAGGGAAAGTTACTTGAGGTGTCAGAACACTCTCTGTCAGCATCAATTGTGGGGTTGATGTCACAGTGTACCGTCCTATCAGGTGGAGATGTAAAATGGCTGTCCTCTGTGCAGAGAGAGACACACTCCGTGCAGGCTAAAGATCCCTTTGTAGTATTCAAGAAGAGCTAGGCCATGAAGTTGCCGCTATGAAGGTCATCCCACACACCTCCGCCATTGCATAACTTGTTTGCCAATCCTTGTAAAACAAATAAGATTAAAAAATACAAAGCAGCAATGACTTGATTTGATGAATAATTCAGGGTTCCTGTGGGGCCTTGGATATAAGGAACAGCCTTTAATTTGACTAAAGGTCATTCAAGGCCTTGTAATCCTGAAAAACGTGCCAGAAGGCATTGAAAAGCCTTCAATATTCATGAAATCAAAATGTTAACAAAGCACGCAATCATAACAAAGATTTTATATGCCAGAGTTTGTGAAGGCGTAGTTTTAATTAGGACCCTTTTGTCATTATCCTCTCCTCCCACTTCCCTTTAAGGGAAGTGGGAGGAGGAGATAATGACTGGAGAATCCTAGTTAGGATAAGTGAAGGCAGTCCTTGAAAATCCTTGAATATGGCTATTATAGGGTCTTGAAAAATGCTGAAATATGTCAAGAGATGGCCTTGAATAGCCTTGAATTTTATAAGTCCTTGCCTGCAGGAACACTGTAATTAAGTAAATCCCGGCTTCAACCTTTTCCTGAATGTAATGGCTAAAATCGGCAATGCTATCCACAAAAATCATCATTCAAATTTTACTATTTTTTCATCTTTTGACTCAAAAACATATCTTAAGCCTGTTCATTGGAAAAAGCTCTTTAATCTCATTCCAGCAAGAGGTCATAAGCTATGCTTTTGAGACAAAAAATGAAAAAGTAATGTTATTCAAGATATTTTGTGCAATTGTTGTCTTCTCTTCATGTCGAGTAAAGCATTAAGAGGATTACTGTTGATATTTGGGGTCTACATGTATTTTATTAACAGCCAGAAACATACCTCTACATCTAAAGAAGTACTTGTATTCTGGACTGGAAAATCCAACTGCAGCATATAAAGAGCTGAGAAGCCTCTCTCCATCATCATGACTGTGATAAAAATTGTTTTATTGAGGGGTTACAAAGAATATAAATTAACTTTTAAAGTGAGAAAATATTGGAGCTGTCATCCGACATGTATTTTTGCAATAAGATTTACTTTGGATAGAGATGGGCGGTATTGACATTTTGAGTTCGGTATCGGTATTTTTTCGATGAGATACCTCGGTTTTGGTATGGTATTCGGTATCCATATCAATGTATCTTTAATAAACCAACATGTCACATTAGACCCTTTGAAACCTGTTTAAAAAGTTTTAAAAGACCAAATGTATCACCATAGACCTTTTTTGACTCATTTCATTTGAAATCAGTTCACTTATGGCTGACTGTAGTCTGTATATGTGTGAGGGGGGGGGGGGGGGGGGGGCGTTGTTGGGTGTATGTGACTATGTGTGTTTGCCTTTCAGTTTATAATATATCACTTACCTTTAATTTGTCTTTAAATATTCCCTTCTGGATGGATAATGTTAATGTGATACTGATTAAAAATGTGATACCTCCAGTGCTCCAACAGTTCATTCACTTTTGCTGAAAAGTACATTTTGGACATTCTTGGGAGTAGGGATCTCCAAGTTGATTATTAGTTGATGTCACATGGCACTTTTGGAAACTGGATCTACAATGCAAACATCCTGACCCCCACACCACAAATGGCCATAATAGAATATATCTCTCACTCCCACTTGTGTTAGAGCAGCAGTAGCCTATTTTTGATTTCTTGGAATTGGAAGTTTATGATGGGGAGGGAGGGGGGAGTAGAGTACTGTCCTGAACGCATGGAAAATTGTGCCCATTGACTTTTTCGGTAATTTCTTTTACCCTCGGTTCAGTATTTCGGTAAGATAGCAATACCGATACCATTCGGTATTTTCGGTATACCACCCATCTCTAATTTTGGCTTTCCTGTCAGTTTTTGTTGCATGTCACATATTGACACTACTGATGATCACTCCAGGAAATGGGAGCATGCTGACTCATTGGTTAGAGCATCAGACGTCAGATCGAAAACTTGTAGGTTTGATCCTAACCTACATCATTGCGTCCCTGGCAAGACACTTAATTCCAATTGTACAGGAGCATGGTGGGGCAATGTTCTAAGATGTATTGCATGTCGATGATACACATGATACCTTCAACCGATGCTGACTCTGCTCATGCAGGATAAGTTGGAAACCCCCAACAGTTACTCACCTCTGCTGTTCGGTGCTTCTCTCTGGGTAATTTTCAAGTATCAAGTGCAGGAGTTCTTTATTTTTTGTTAAATTAACCCTTTGAACCCTGCTGGTATCTTCCATGTCAGTTCATATGCAGCAATTAGAAGAGTCCATATTCATTATTTGAGGGTAGACCAATAAATAATTTCAAACTGCAGCCTTAAGGCCTACCCCACCCTTAACTTAGCAGGCATTCTACTTAATGAAAGTATGACGTACCATGTCCCTGGGCCGGTAAAGAGGCCTCTGGTGTTCAAAGGGTTAATGAAAAACTGAGGGGATACCAATGTAAACTGAGGGATTTCCTATCTATTAATTTTATTTAAAGATGAGTGTGACGTCATACAGTATCTGGGACATGCGTGCCACTGTGCAAAATAATTACTTTGTCATAGTCCATTTGCAACTCGGAATCCTCAACATTTTCATCCTCAAAATGATTCCTGTGTACTGAATAAAGCCAAAAACAGTAAAAAAAATAACAGAGACTTTCAGGTAACTTACAATCAGTAATCAGACGACATCACTTCTCCAACATAGTTTTAGAGTTAATCTCTGATTACCAGTTTTCTTTTTAAAATATAATACATGGGACATCACAAATAGAATTAATATGGGTAAGCAGTAGCTTGAATGGAAACTGGCCATCGCTATTTTGGGATTCCTCCCTCTTTTGTGGAATTTGTGTGGTTCCTCATAATACCACTGGACACAGCACATCAGAATATATAAATTTATTTCTTCATTATCACTGCTTTAATCTTAAATGCACAGAGCGTATTCTAATATTTTATATAACTCAAGGTTATTTAAAATATTAGAATAAGCTCTGAATTGCATTTTTATACCTTAATTGTTGAGTGTATTCATCGTTACTCAGTAGTACATAGACATTGAAATATGTGTTGGAAAAAATCATGCATGGAATACGACATACAGCATGGAATATGACATATAGCAATACTGAGCATGTGAGATTTCATTTTGATTGATCGTTATGCAAACTGGTTGAGTGTGACATGATTTTGTTTTGTTGAAATTTTTTTTTTTTGACCTGCTTAATTTGCCAATTAGTCTGAATGGTGTGGCCGTTTCGTTAGGAAAAGGGTTAAAAATGTCACACTTCCTTCAATGTCTCCTTGTTGCATTATTCATTGCTTCTCAAGTTTGTTTCATTATATTGATCATCAGCATGCAAAACATGTTAGAAACAGGGATGAGAGATTCTAGATAATCAGCTGATTTAGGCTAAATCAAAACCAAATTATAAATATTGTATATTTATAAATTCACATGAGTATGGTCTTTGAGTGCACATTTATTTGAATTTATAGCATTAGAATACATATATCCTCTAATAATACGCTTATGGAGCCATGAGGAGTTAACAAGTGCTTGATTACAGTGATTATTATTCTTGGTGGGTGTGGGATGGGAAAATCTCACCAGATGAGTTAGATATTTGCACCTAACACATGGCTTGTTGGGTGTCTGGGGGAAATATTGTGCCCAAAGGGTGAGATTTCCCCAAACCCATCATGGATAATTTTCTCCCACCCAAATGTCAATGTGACATAATTGGAGAGCAAATCTTGCCCTGTCCCACCAAATCTACCTGACAGCAGGTTGGAAGTAGACTAAATCATTTTCTGAAAGGGTGACAGGTGTATACTGGGAAAGAAATGGCACTTTGCATGAAGATTGCAATAAGTATCACAGAACTAAATATTTTCCCACACGCGACCATTATATCATTCAGGCAAATAAAAATATGATCCCATCACTTTAATTTTGGTATTCAAATATCTTTGTCAAGTATAGCCCTTCAGACAACTTTTTCTGACCCGAAAACATGGGGTCATGCAACATATAGAGAGAAAAACTGACGAAGAGAAATACTAGTCTGACGTACATATTTTTCAGGGAATTTCCAACAAAAACACACCAAAAGTAAATTGTATTTTTGGGGGTTCAAAAGTCATCAAATCATCCTCTTTATTTATCTGGAATATTCAACAATAATGCAACGTATCAATAGAATGTTTCAAATGTTTACTGAAACAATATATTTTCCCAAGGCTGTTATTTTTAGAAATTGCATCATTTTCAAGTGCAACATTTCAAGGTGGGTAACTCTAATTCAAATATTTAGTTCAGTGATACCATTAAGGCAGTGCTCATGATGTTAATGTATATATCATGGGATGTTGTGTTACATTGGTGGGGTGAGATATGCCTGTCCCACCCAGGTATATCACCCATTGAATGTGTGTGTCTTAACAGATAGCGGGTGGGAGAATGTAATAGGACATGGTAACCAGTGATAAGGGTTTTTGTCAACTGAAGTGAGCAACCTTGGTATGAACAATTGACTAAACTTAACGTGATGATTGCGTTGTGGTCATAATATATCTTAAATGTCAGAAACAATATTGCAGTATAATATGATTTGGGGAAAAGAAAGTTTTTTGATCTGTAGATCACCCATGAAATAAACTTGCTTAACTCTTTGCACTCTGGAAGTATTTCAAATTTTTCATCAGTGACTCCATATTGCACAAGCAGCATGAAAAATTTAACAAATTATATCTTGTTTGACAGAGCTCAGTGAGCTCTGTCAAACAAGATATAATTTTTTAAATTCTCAGTTACATTGTGGGAAACATTTGATGCTGAAAACTTAGGTATTTTGACATCAGAGTGCAGAGGGTTAAACCTAAAAGGCCTAGTTCCTTGATCACTTGTTACTGCAATAGAAGGGGGGCACGGTGGCAGCGTAACCGATTCTCGTCAGATCACCAAAGTTAAAGCAACATCGAGCGCGGTTAGTAGTTGGATGGGTGACCATTTCAGCGACTGATTCGCGCTCCTGTGTTGTGTCCTTGGACAAGGCACTTAACCCCAATTGCCTACATGGGGGCACGATGATGCTGTGTACTAAGGCATACTGCACGTCAAAGGTGCACATGTCTTCAACCAATCTAACCCTGCCTGTACCGCGGTGCAGAGTTCAGAGTTACGATGTTGGAGAGCTGACAGCTGCTCGTCGTTGCTCTGTGGTTCTCTCCGGGTTCTCCGGCTTCCTCCACCTGTAAAACTGTCATTAGCCATCGTGCATAAGTACGTGACCTTAAACACCAATAAATAAATAATAATACTGCAATAGAACAGGTGCCCCAACATACTATCTCTGGGTAAACTTACAAGTTACATTCTAAGTATTTTGGTAGCTGTTTATAGGCAAATTTTGGCTATCTATGTAGGCAGCCAAGACTTCAAGAAACAACTGCAAAGTAACAGGATGTAACCTGTCAAAGTGAAGCAAAAATGTATAAAAATCACAATCCTTTAAGTGTTAAAGTTCCATTAATCGTGTAGAAATACGCTTCTCAGTGTAATTTACACTTTTTCCTGTCATTCTGCCACTTACAACTGGTACAGTGTGGCCGCCGCTGACTGGTCACTTTCCATGGGTAGTCAGTATTTTGACAGACACATTATTAGATTCAAAACACTAATTATAAGAATAATTAGCGCTTTAGAGCAGATTTTTATTTGAATTAAGCACTATATAAGTAAATTATTATTTATTTTATCATCAAAAATTTAATTAATAAAGCATCATGTACAACCCGGTGCTTCATTAATTAAAATTTTGCTGCTGATGATTTTTACTACCTGGTAAACACATGCATGTACATCACTGCCGACATGTGGAATATGACCAGTCCACGGCAGCCGCACTGTATAGTACTGGCACATACCTAATATACTGTTTGTTAACTCTGAACACTGATGGCAAAATGTCAAAATTTTAAGCTGTTAATTTTTCCCATAACTGGAATTGAACCAATAATACCAATTCTGTATTTTTTTACAGAGCTCAATGTCATATTAGATTAAATTTGGTTAAATTCCTTCTTGCATTATGAAGATAATTCTCTGCTTGTAATTTTGTTATTTTGATATCAGTGTACAAAGGGTTAATAATGTGTTAGACAGGGTTTACAGCCACCATACTTTGAACAAAATTTGAATTGCCTATTTTTATTATATTTTACTGTGGTATGTGATCTGTGTTTTGTTGGTAAAATAGGTTCTGTCACCAATGCTTGGGGTGGAAGTCCTGTAAAATGGGCAGCATGGGTATAAAGAATTGACTGCACTTGACTTTATATCCATGTTGCAGTCACAATTAGCCATTGTGCAGAAATATGTGACCTTAAACACCAGTAAATAAATATTATATTTAACACTAATGTGTTGTTTTTATACATAGTGTCATGCTGGAATGGTATGTAACAGACACTTCCATCATTTTGTTCAATAACCATTTGGTTTTCATTGTTCTTCCGTTCAAATTCACGATGTTACAAAATATAAAAGAGGTGGACACTATTTGGTCAGATAATCTCATGACAAAGTAAGATTCCATTGTATCAGGTGCCAAGATATAGTCTCTTTGGCTGATAATCATAAAACAAACCATTTTATTAAATTCTGATTTTCTCAAGAGACCATCCACATCATTTTTTTTTTTATTTCATTGCAAAAAATCCCTGGTGTTCCAGCTGAATTTGTTATAGAATTCTCCCATCCTTGTAAAAAATAGATGCTAAGAAAAACATCAGATTTGCACCATGTTTTCTGCAGTTAACAAAATTGTATGAATGTCTAGCCAGTTCTGTGTTAACATTTTTTACTTTATTGTCTTTCCAATACCTATGTGAAATACTAAACAAAAGTAAAATCATCAGGTCTCTTGGAATATTTTTCCATATGAAAATAAATTTGTTGTGGGATGTTAAGAACTGCGGTTGTCTCTGAGCCACTCTGTTTCTTTACCCCAGAAATCATTTTTTGTTGACTAGTTTTGAAAAGGCTATTTATTTTTAATGGATTTCATTACAAAAGCATCATCTGTGAAGGAGAGAGTTGATTACGTATGCACGAACACGTTTGTAAGGATGTCCATATTCATTCCATACATGTATATTCGACAAAATGCTATCTCTCAATGATGGCAGCTTTTCTGCTAGATGTATGCCCCTTTTGACCTCCATATGTGGTGTTTTGGGTGGGCAACTTGCTGGGTCGAGAAATCTGAAGTACCCAGAGAGAACCACAAAGTAGCAGTAAGTAACTTTTCAGTGTTCTGACTGGGCACAAGTGGACTTCAATCCAAGTGTGCCATCACCCTCCCTCCATATCAAGTGAGAATGTGTGTCTTCCTCCAGTCCATGTGAAACAGGTCAGTTGTGAACCTTGTGACCTTTCAATAACTTCAGTTCTAGCCATCGATTGATTCACTCCTATTTGAACAGGATACAAAGTATAACCTTTTATACATTTTTTACTAGGATTTATGATCTGTTCAACAAGGTATAACCAACCCTGGAAATAAGCAATCTGTCATTTGCAGAATGAGGTCCCCACAGGGTGAATTTGGTGATGATATCCTACACAGTGGGCTAGAATCTCCCCAATTTATCCTCTGGGTACCTCGTTCTGTTAGGGCCTGAGACCTCAATTCAGATTGAGGTTCACAGAGGGTAAAATGTAGTAATGCTACTTTGCTGTGCAGTATAGCATCACCATATTCAACCTCATTCTGCAGATAACAGTCCACTTATCTCCAGGCTTGGGTATAACAGGTTATATTTCTAGTATTTCTGATACAGGACAATCTGCTCATAGAATCCTGGAATGAATAGTGTTGAAATGAATTTAAATCGAGACTCTGAATTGATACAGTGTTGGTTCCCTGTGCATTCATATTTTGAGTTGTCACCCTTGCATTACTCTTGCAGTCCTTTCTGTTCCGATGATTGAGCTCACAGTACAAAAAGTCTGCTTTTAAAAACACTTACTAACAAAAAGAACCTGAATTAAGGAATCGGCATCCTATTATCATTTTAAATTCGATATAGCTGTGTTTGCACCACACCAACTGTAATCCTGTTTAATTTCAGGACCACCTCTGTGCATGTGATGACATTGTTGAAGGCTTCCGAATTGCACGAATATCACTTACTGTGCAACAGCTTGTGAGCTTTCCAAGACTAACTCCAACAGACTTCTACATAACCTACTTATGCATACTAATTTTGTTATGTGTTGTTATATTTCTATTAACACATCCACTTCCTTGACACATTATATCATAGAAATATATCCTTCTCCCCAAACAGCCACTTTGGTCAAATTTTCTTCTCTAGATCAGGTGCTCAATCTATATATAGCCTTTGTGTTAACTGTTTACCCAACGTAGTGACCAAAACCAGCCAGTGCTATTCTTAAAAATCACCATTCAGTTTTCATTATTTTTTGTCTCAAAAACAAAGCTTATGACCCCTCATTGGAATGAGCTTATTGAGTTCATTCCGATGAGGGTTCATAAACTATGTTTTTGATGCAAAAAATGAAAAAATTTAGTTATTCAAGAATTATGTTTGCAAGTGTTGCCTGCCTTTCGGATTAAGTAAAGGATTAACTTGTTGGTTAACGAACCCTGGCAGTAGTTTTCATTCATGTCATGGCTGATATGTAGGAATCCAAAATGTGGCTAGAAAGCACTGCCAAGCCACTGGGCTAAGCTTGTGATGTGTGACAAAAGTTGTGGAAAATTGGCAATTTCCTGTTAGGTCAGTATTTCATTGCATGCTGTTGGCATATATTCTTCTCCAGGGCAGCAAATCTCTAGACATTATGTAAATTGAATTGTCCCTTCGACCAGAGATTTCTTTAACCCACGTGACTCTGATGTCGAAATACTGAAATTTCAGGCTGCAATTTTTCCATAATACTTCTAGGAATTTAACCAGTTCAATCTTGTTTGACAGAGCTCACTGAGCTCTGTCAAACAAAATTGAATTGGTTAAATTTCCAGTTGCATTAAAGAAAAATCTGCAGATTGTAATTCTGATATTTTGACAATAGTGTGCAGACCTTGAAATAAGAGGTGAAAGCTCGTACCGTTCGCCTATCGGTTACGCAGATTTGTTTTCAGGCGAACGCTCGATCGGTTAACCAAAAATCGAGCCGATGGCTGACGAAGTTGGTTGTTACAGGATGAGAAAAGTTTTCAACGTTTTTCCTCCCACTGCTTTAAAAGAAGCACTGCAGTGAACAAAACGAGAACAAAATGCTCATGTGGTTATCATACAGCGTGTTTCAATCATTACTGTACTTGTGGGGGTATAAATCTATAGTATTAGCGGTACTGAAGATCTGCAGTACCAACTTGCGTTGCCCTCTGGATCTCGAAACAATTAATTTGTTTTCATTCTGAGAAAGACGATTGTCTGTTACAGCTAAAGGGAGTTAACTGCTTTGTTGATACATTTACCACATGTGAGGTATTAACTCTCACACTGTGTGAAGCTGAAAATAAGTCTTCGATACAATAAAAAGGAGACATATTGAAAATCAAATGAGCTGTTGTTAATTATTTGCATTCCACCCCTTTTTACCCTACCAATCCATGAGAAAAAATTTCGAACACATTATGGAAACATCTTTTATTCACCAATGCAGACTTCTTATTTACATGCTTATTCCATTTGAATAAACAGCCAGCATGGTTGTGAACATGGGTTTTTCCAAATGATTTCGAACATTGTGGCGCAAATAAAGTTTTAGTTTGGAACTTTGGATTACATTCTCCGGATGAAAAGTAGGGTAAGGTAGATACGATTTACAATTGTTTCTTTTCCAATGATAATCAGAGACTGCCAATGCAACTCCCATGCCTTGAAGTTCAATGTATTCGTAATACAGACGTCCATCGATGGTACTTGACCCCATCCCCACACAATTGCCCAATTCCCACTCCCAGTTCGAGACAAATGTGTTTGGGTTTCTGAAATAATAAGCCACACAGCAAAATAAACAATTAAAATTCTTTATTTTTTATTAGATACAAAAATCATATAAAGCAAAGAACAACAAATGTTAATGCGTGCATACGTGAATGTGCGTGTGTATGTGGGGGGTGTGTGTATGTACCTGTTTTGTACTGTGCCTGCCTTGGGTCCTTTGTGTCTAAATGCCAAACTAATTTGGGAGAAACTGCAGTTGGATGTGTCAGAAGCTTTGTCAGTATTAATACTTTTAATGCAATGGTTAACCAATAGGTTTAATCTAGGTAACCGATCAACAGGTTAACCATTGTCAAAAGAGGCAACCTGCTGGAAGGTTTATCAAAATCTTGTTATTTCAAGGCCTGAGTGTGCAGGGTTAATTGAATTTTCCTGGGATTTTTTTTATACCCCCACAAAACAAAGTTTTACGGGGGGTATATAGGAGTCAACTTGTCAGTCGGTCAGTCTGTTGTCGTCGTCATCGTCAAGCCGTTACACATGTAAAATTGTGGAGCGAACTACTTCAACAGTTTTAGCGGCATTTTTATGAAACTTAACAAAAATGATCAACATGATGAGGAGCAGTGCATGACAAAATTTTTTTCTCGATCGGATTCAAGATGGCCGACTGATGGCTATATTGGATTTTTTTTTAATGTAAACTTGTGGAGCGAACTACTTTCACAGTTTTAGCCGCATTTTCATCAAAGTTCACAAAAATTATCAACATGATGAGGGGAAGTGCGTGACATAACTTTTTTCCCGCTCGGTTTCAAGATGGCCGACTTGTGGTCAAATTGGATTTTTTATGTAAACTTGTGGAGCAAACTACTTCCACAGTTTTAGCCGCATTTTCATGAAACTTCACAGAAATGATCAACCTGATGAGGGGAAGTGCGTGACATAATTTATTTCCTGCTCGGTTTCAAGATGGCCGACTGGTGGCCATATTGGATTTGTTTTTTACTCAGAAAAATTGAATGCCCCTTTTCAGTCACCCACACTAGGCAGTACGCCATGGTGGGGGTATAGTGGGCGACAGACCATCTCTAGTTTTATCAAATCCAGTCAGGCCTGTTTAACAGCAGCAATTACTGGATTTGAAAAAACTTTCTTTGAAAATACACAGCAAGTTAAAGAGGGAATACAAAATTCTCTCTCAAATTTTTTCAGTTTTACTCTTTCTTTTAGTGAGAGATGGGTTGGGCCTGAAATAAGATGTGAGTTATTGTGGAGTTCCAGTGAGGGTTATTGGATATGTTACAGTCGGAAAACCTTCCATAAAGTTTTAAGCATGACAGTTTACATTAATCTCGAAATGGCTAAATCTTTTCTGCACTATACACAAAGTATTCTATTCAGATTCTGTTATTAGCTCAACTTGACATAGTCAAGATAAGCTATTGCCATCACTTGCGTGCGGAAGTCTGTTAGTCTGTGAACATTTTCCTTTAGCACGGGCTACACCCCGCAGTTCTTGTCTGATCGTCACGAAATTTCATATGCAGGTTTGGGGTCATGTCTAGATGAGAACGTCCCCTTTTGGTCGCGATCGGGCAACCGGTATGGCTGCCCGAGCCCAAAACCCCAAAACCATTAGCACAGTCTACAGGTCGTATTTATGAAGGGATTTCATTGTAACTTGGTAGGATGCCTCTGTATAGTGCCTAGATGAGAACGTCCCCTTTTGGGCATGATCTATCAACCGTGATGGCTGCCCAAGCCCAAAACCCAAAAACTTTTAGCACAGTCTGCAGGTCATGTTTAATGTGGAGGGATTTCATTGTAACTTGGTATGATGACTCCTTATGATGTCTAGATGAGAATTTCCCCATTTGGGCATGATCTGCCAACCGTGATGACTGCCCGAGCCCAAAACCCGAAAACTTTTAGCACAGTCTACAGGTCATATTTATTGAGGAATTTCATTGTAACTTGGTGGGTTGTCTTCATACAATGTCTAGATGAGAAAGTCCCCCTTTGGACGTGATTGGGCTACTGTGACGGCTACAGGAGCCCGAAGCCTGAAAACCTTTAGCACAGTCTAGAGGTCATATTTAAGAAGCGATTTCATTGTAAATTGGCAGGATGACTCCAAATAATCTCTAGATGAGAACGTCCCATTTTGATCGCGGTCATGCAGCCTTGATGGGTGCCCGAGCCCAAAAACCTTCAGCATAGGCAAAAGGTCATATTTATGGAAGGATTTCATTGTAACCTGTTAGGTTGACTCCATATAATGCCTAGATGATGGCATCCCCTTTCGGTCGTGATTGGTCAGTTGTGATGGCTACAAGTGCCCGAAGCCCGAAAAACTTGAGCACAGACTACAGGTCATATTTATGAAGGGATTTCATTGTAACTTAGGATCACTCCAGATGATGCTCAGATGAGATTGTCCCCTATGGTTGCGATCATTCACCCATGATGGCTGCTCGAGCCCGAAAACCTTTAGCACAGTCTACAGGTCATATTTATGAAGGGATTTCATTGTAACTTGGTAGGTTAACTTCATATAATGTCTAGATGAGAACGCGCGATCATTCACCCATGATGGCTGCCCGAGCCCGAAGCCCGAAAACCTTTAGTACAGTCTACAGGTCATATTTATGAAGGGATTTCATTGTAACCTGGTAGGTTAACTTCATATAATGTCTAGATGAGAACGTCCCCTTTTGGACATGATTGGGCAACTGTGACAGCTAAAGGTGCCCGAAGCCCAAAAACCTTTAGCAAAGTCTACAGGTCATATTTATGAGGGGATTTCATTGTAACTTTGTAGGATGACTACAAATAATGTCTAGATGAGAACGTCCCCTTTTGATCGCAATCATTCAGCCTTGATGGGTGCCCGAGCCCAAAAACCTTTAGCATAGGTAAAAGGTCATATTTATGGAAGGATTTCATTGTAACCTATTAGGTTGAATACATTTAATGCCTAGATGATGACATCCCCTTTTGGTCGTGATTGGTCAGCTGTGATGGCTACAAGTGCCCGAAGCCCAAAAACCTTGAGCACAGTCTACAGGTCATATTTATGAAGGGATTTCATTGTAACTTCATAGGATCTCTCCAGATGATGCCCAGATGAGATTGTCCCCTTTGGTTGCGATCATTCAACCATGATGGCTGCCCGAGCCCGAAGCCCGAAAACCTTAAGCACAGTCTGCAAGTCATATTTATGAAGGGATTTCATTGTAACTTGGTAGGTTGACTTCATATAATGTCTAGATGAGAACGTCCCCTTTTGGACATGATTGGGCAACTTTGATGGCTAAAGGTGCCCGAAGCCCGAAAACCTTTAGCACTGTCTACAGGTCATAGTTATGAAGGGATTTCATTGTAACTTGGTAGGTTGACTCCAAATAATGTCTAGATGAGAACGTCCCATTTTGGCCGTGATCATTCAGCCTTGATGGGTGCCCGAGCCCAAAAATCTTTAGCATAGGCGAAAGGTTATATTTATAGAAGGATTTCATTGTAACATTGTTAGGTTGACTCCATATAATGCCTAGATGATGACATCTCCTTTTGGTCGTGATTGGTCAACTGTGATGGCTACAGGTGCCCGAAGCCCGAAAACCTTGAACACAGTCTACAGGTCATATTTATGAAGGGATTTCATTGTAACTTCGCAGGATCACTCCAGATGATGCCCAGATGAGATTGTCCCCTTTGGTTGCGATCATTCAACCATGATGGCTGCCCGAGCCGCCCAAAGCCCGAAAACCTTCAGCACAGTCTAAGGTCATATTTATGAAGGGATTTCATTGTAACTTGGTAGGTTGACTTCATATAATGTCTAGATGAGAACGTCCCCTTTTGGACACGATTGGGCAACTGTGACGGCTTCAGGGGCCCAAAGCCCGAAAACCTTTAGAACAGTCTACAGGTCATAATTATGAAGGGATTTTATTGTAGCTTGGTAGGATGACTCCAAATAGTGTCCAGATGAGAAGGCCCCCTCTTGGTCACGATCATTCAGCCTTGATGGCTGCCCGAGCCCAAAAACCTTTAGCATGTCTGTAGGTCGTATTTATGGAAGGATTTCATTGTAACTTGTTAGGTTGACTCCATATAATGCCTAGATGATGACATCCCCTTTTGGTCGTGGTTGGTCAACTGTGATGTCAACAGGTGCCTGAAGCCCGAAAATCTTGAGCACAGTCTACAGGTCATATTCATAAAAGGATTTCATTGTAACTTCATAGGATCACTCCAGATGATGTCCAGATGAGAATGTTCCCTCTTGGTTGCGATCATTCAACTATGATGGCTGCTCAAGCCTAAAGCCCGAAAACCTTTAGCACAGTCTTCAGATCATATTTATGAAGGGATTTCATTGTAACTTGGTAGGTTGACTTCATGTAATGTTTAGATGAGAACAGCCCCTTTTGGACACCATTAGGCAACTGTGTTGGCTACAGGGGCCCAAAGCCCGAAAATCTTTAGCACAGTCTACAGGTGATATTTATGAAGGGATTTCATTGTACCTTGGTAGGATGACTCTAAATAATGTCTAGATGAGAACGTCCCCTTTTGGTCGCGATCATTCAGCCTTGATGGCTGCCCGAACCCAAAACCCCAAAACCTTTAGCATAGTCTATTGGTCATATTTATGGAAGGACTTCATTGTAACCCGTAAATTTGACTCCATATAATGCCTAGATGATGGCATCCCCTTTTGGTCATGATTGGTCAACTGTGACAGCTTCAGGTGCCCGAACCCCAAAAACCTTGAGCACAGTCTACAGGTCATATTTATGAAGGGATTTCATTGTAACTTCGTAGGATCACTCCAGATGATGCCCAGATGAGATTGTCCCCTTTTGGTTGCGATCATTCAACCATGATGGCTGCCAGAGCCCAAAGCCCAAAAACCTTTAGCACAGTCTACTGGTCATATTTATGGAGGGTTTTCATTGTAACTTGGTAGGTTGACTTAATATAATGTCTAGATGAGAATGTCCCCTTTGGACGCAATTGGGAAACTGACGGCTACAGGGGCCCAAAGCCCGAAAACCTTTAGCACAGTCTACAGTGCATATTTATGAAGGGATTTTAATGTAACTTGATAGGATGACTCATTTTGGAATAATTTCACTGTAATTTGGTAACTTTTGTTGATATACTTTAACTGTGAGGGCCACATATATTATCTCTGAGGTCATATTAACCCACCCCTCAGATCTTTAGTACAGTGTACACCTCATATTATTTTTATAATAAACATAGCATACAGGGAACAGAAATGAACATATTCCCAATTATCACAATTCTTGTCTTATTTCATAATCCTTTCATAAACATTGAACATTATCCTTTTCATCAAACACAACACACAAGTTAAGCTATAGTGTCATTGACACTTTCATTTTTTCTTCCCTTCCACCCATATATTGTAAAACAACCTTTCTCCTTCAAACACAATAAAACACAAAGAAACTGCCCCCATCCTACAGCAGACCTTGACACATGAACAATTAAACTTTGGCTTCCGAACTATTATTAACAGGACAATGAATTTGACAAGCTTCGTACCAGTTTGGCTAATGATGCAAGTAAATTAGCATCATTATTGTTCTTTGAGAAAAAGTAGGGCTTGGTATCCACCTCTTGTCTGAGGTAAATTATTTACTTTTAATCAGACTGTGTACAAAATTGATAAATTTTATGAATCCTCTTTCTACAGACAAGAAACAGGCCTGATGATTTGAGGTGTGTGATTGACCTCACTTTTTACAGCCCTGGCTAAGTCAAAATAAGGAGAGCTATATAATGCTCCCCTGGCAGTACTTTAGCCCTCAACATTTACACAAGGGAACACTCAAATCAACTAAAATAAAGTAAAATCTCCCCCCCCCCCCCCCCCCAGATTAGAAGGAGGAGGGCAATGGCATTCCAGTATTTTGCAAATCATCAGGTCTGATGATGTGAAGAGCCATATTCCATTATGAAATGGAGCATTAGAAATGGGTAAGGAATCATGTGGGTGGGGGGGGGGGGGGGGGGAGGGAGGGGAGAATTCACCTTTTATTTTATAACATGTTGGTACCATTGTGTGAGGTTAACTATTAGGGTAAGTTATAAGTAACTGTCATGACCTGTCAACCATACATCTAACAACTGTTTGACAACCTATTACTTTCTTTTTTCTCTAAATAGACAAAAATGTTCATTTCTTTGCTTCCAGGATGCTGTTTATGACCCCTTATTGAAACAAATTCAATGAGGCTGTTCCAGTGAAGGATCATAAGCTGTGTTTTTGAATCAAAAATTCGAAGAATAACAAAATTAAAGGCGATTTTTGTATTTAGTTCTGCTTAGATTTGGGCAGTCTGCTGGGTTAAGGTGTAAATTCTTATGGGAAATAAGAGTGAATTTATCGAACATCACAAACTGCTTGTGACTGACCTAGCCAGTGTTTCTAAGTCAAGTGTCATCTGCCTGTTCAGGCAGATGACTCTTGACCAGAAACAACTGCTCAGAGTGTACAACTCTGTTCAGTATTATGCAGACTATCAGTGGCAGAGCATCTACTGTATTAATTACAGTAAACACAACGTCAGGTTCACAAGTGTTAAACAGTGATGATCAAAGTTTGTGTGCATTTTGATCTCTTTCATATACATAATTACATAACTTAAGGTTTACTGCATCATTCCCATAACTGTGCTCAAAAATATATCCTTCGATCAAAGCAACTGATTTAGTGTTCATTACCAATTCTGGGGCTTTTGAAAATCGTGAACAAAAAGTCATAAAATCCAAGATTATTTTTCCCAATTAAGAAAAGTGTTGATTGTTAGCTCAAATTTGCTTTACGTCATGGCCAGTCGTCCGTCATCCGTCTGGCCGTCTGTCCGTAAACAATTCAATACGGCTCGGGCTAGATTTTTCTTGGGTATCTTTGTTATCACCATGGGACGAGAACGAGTGTTTTGGGGTCTGGTCTGAAATTCAAGATGGCCACTGGCAGCCATTTTGTACAAAATTAGGTGCAATCAGATTTTTGCACAGAACTTCCATATGAAAGCTCTGATTTGAATAATTTTTTGTATGAATGTTTAGTACCATGGGATACATCACATATAATACAGGTTTTTTTCTCATGCGTAAATTATGCCTATTAGACTAACTTTGATCTATTTAGTGCTACTTTCAGCACCGTAACTGCAAATGCCAATACGGCTCGGGCTAGAGGCCATATTTATGAACCGATTTTTATGAAACTTCTTGGGGACGAGAACGAGTGGTTTTGGGTGCGGTCTGAAATTCAAGATGGCCACCAGCAGCCATTTTGTACTTTAGTTAGTGCAATCAGTTTTTTGTACAGAACTTCTGTGTGAAATTTCTGATTTGAATAAATTTTTGTATGAATGTTTAGTAACATGGAATACATCACATATAATACGGGGTTTTTTTATTGTGCAGAAATTATGCAAATTAGATAAACTTTGATTTATTCAGTGCTACTTATACACAGTAAGTGCGCATGTCAATACAGCTCAGGCTAGAGTCTGTATTTATGAACCGATCTTCACGAAACTTCTTGGGTACCTTTGCTATCACCTTGGGACGAGAACGAGGGTTTCTGGGTGCAGTCCAAAATTCGAGATGGCTGCCAGTGGCCATTTTGTACCGAAATTAGGTCCAATCAGATTTTTGTACACAACTTTTATACGGCTCACGCTAGAGGCTGTATTTATGGACCGATCTTTACAAATCTTCGTGAGTACCTTTGTTATCACCGTGAGACGAGAATAAGTGTTTTTGGGTGCATTCCAAAATTCAAGATGGCTGCCAGCAGCCATTTTGTACCAAAATTAGTGCAATCAGTTTTTTGTACAGAACTTCTGTATGAAAGTTCTGATTTGAATAAATTTTTGTATGAATGTTTAGTAACATGGAATAAATCGCATATACAGTAAAACCTGTCTTGAGAGACCACTGTCTTGAGAGACCACCTGCCTTGAGAGACCACATCTACCAGGCACCGATTGGTTTTACTCTACAATGGACCTGCTATGGGAGACCACCTGTCTTGAGAGACCACTGTGACCTGGTACCAACTTGTATTTTTATGCCATAATGGACCTGTTTTGAGAGACCGCCCCTTTGAAGACTGAAACCATGACAAAAACTTTTTATCTATTCTGGAATTGGAAAATCCATTGTGGTTATACTAACATAATTAAAAGTATTAAAAGGTCTTAATTGGGTTTCAATTGCCAACTCGTTACAGATTGAGATGTTTTTATAAGACCCCTGTGAAAAGATTAGGATTATTGCTGAATGAACAATTTCATACATACCTGAAATGTGACAGATAGGAATAAAAATAAATTTGTGTTGAAAATCTTTTTGTAAGAAATTGAAATGGACTGTTATAAAAATTCTAAAAATAACTTAGTGTTGAAAATCTTCAGTGAAGATTTTCAACACTAATTTATTTTTATAATTTTTATAACAGTCCGTTTTAATTTGTTACAAAAACTTCATAAAAAAGAACAACAAAGTAATTACAAAAATCCATTCTTCTCCATTTCTGAATTTTGTGGTTGGTTATTCACTGACTTGAGAAAACCTGAAACCTGTTATGAGAGACCACCTGTCTTGAGAGACCACTTTTGTGTGGCCCAAAGGGCGGTCTCTCAAGACAGATTCTACTGTAATACAGGTTTTTTTCTCGAGCAGAAATTATGCAGATTAGAAGAACTTTGATTTATTCATTGCTACTTATACACAGTAAGTGCACATGTCAATATGGCTTGGACTAGAGGCTGTATTTATGAACCGATCTTCACAAAACTTCTTGGGTACCTATGTTATCACCTTGGGACAAGAACAAGTGTTTCTGTGTGGGGTCCAGAATTTAAGATGGCTGCCAGTGGCCATTTTGTACCGAAATTAGGTCCAATCAGTTTTTAGCTCAACTTTGACGAAGTCAAATTTGAGCTATTGTCATGGTCCGTCTGTCCGTACGTCAACAATTGGCTATGGCTCGGGCTAGAGGTCGTATTTATGAACCGATCTTTACGAAACTTCTTGTGTACCTTTGTTATGACCCTGGGACGGGAACGAGTGTTTTTAGGTGTGGTCCGAAATTCAAGATGGCTGCCAGTGGCCATTTTGCACCGATGATGCAAAAATCAGTTTTTTGTACAGAACTTCTGTATGAAAGTTCTGATTTGAATAAAGTTTTGTATAAATGTTTAGTACCATCGGATACATCACATATAATACGGGTTTTTTTCTCGTGCGTAAATTATGCAAATTAGACTGACTTTGATTTATTTAGTGTTACTTTCAGAGCTGTAAGTGCCAAGCTGCTATGGCTCGGGCTAGAGGCCGTATTTATGAACCGATCTTTACGAAACTTCTTGGGTACCTTTGTTATGACCTTGGGACGAGAACGAGTGTTTTTGGGTGCGGTCTGAAATTCAAGATGGCTGCCAGCTGCCATTTTGTACCGACGATGCAGAAATCTGTTTTTTGTACAGAACTTCCATATGAAAGCTCTGATTTGAATAATTTTTTGTATGAATGTTTAGTACCATGGAATACATCACATATAATACGGGTTTTTTTCTCGTACATAAATTGTGCAAATTAGACTAATTTTGAATACGGCTCGGGCTAGAGGCCGTATTTATGAACCGATCTTTACGAAACTTCTTGGGTACCTTTGGTATCACCGTGGGACGAGAACGAGTGTTTTGGGGTCCGGTCCGAAATTCAAGATGGCCGATGGCAGCCATTTTGTACAAAATTAGGTGCAATCAGATTTTTGCACAGAACTTCCATATGAAAGCCCTGATTTGAATAATTTTTTTGTGTGAATGTTTAGTACCATGGGATGCATCACATATAACACAGGTTTTTTTCTCGTGCAAAAATTATGCAAATTAGATGAACTTTGATTTTTTCAGTGTGACTTACACACAGTAAGTACACATGTCAATACGGCTCAGAGTAGAGTCTGTATTTATGAACTGATCTTCACGAAATGTCTTGGGTACCTTTGTTATCACCTTGGGACGAGAACGAGTGTTTCTGGGTGCGGTCTAAAATTCAAGATGGCTGCTAGTGGCCATTTTGTACCGAAATTAGGTCTAATCAGTTTTTTGTACACAACTTCTATACAGCTCAGACTAGAGGCCATATTTATGAACCAATCTTTACGAAACTTCTTGGGTACCTTTGTTATAACCGTGGGATGAGAGCGAGTGTTTTTGGGTGTGGTCCAAAATTCAAGATGGCCACCAGCAGCCATTTTGTACCAAAATTAGTGCAATCAGTCTTTTGTATAGAACTTCTGTATGAAAGTTCTGATTTTAATAAATTTTTGTATGAATGTTTAGTAACATGGAATACATCACATATTGTAAGGGGTTTTTTTCGTGCAGAAATTATGCAAATTAGATGAACTTTGATTTATTCAGTGCTACTTACACAATGTAAGCACACATGTCAATACGGCTCAGGGTAGAGGCTGTATTTATGAACCGATCTTCACAAAACTTCTTGGGTACCTTTGTTATCTCCTTGGGATGAGAATGAGTGTTTCTGGGTACGGTCCAAAATTCAAGATGGCTGCCAGTGGCCATTTTGTACCGAAATTAGGTCCAATCAGTTTTTTGTCACAAGTTCTATACAGCTCGTATTTATGAACTGATCTTCACAAAACTTCTTGAGTACTTTTGTTTTCACCTTGGGACAGGAACGAGTGTGTTTTGGGGTGCCTTTGTTATCACTGTGCTATGAGAACAAATATTTTGGGGTTCAGTCAGACCCACGCTGGGACTCAAAGATTTCTTTCCTAGTTTTGCATCTGACTGTCGCCCACCTTTACAATACTTTACCTATACATTTGTTACAGGCAACGGTCAGTATTTATGTACAGACCGTTACAATACTTTATATGTACCTTTGTTATCAGGTCATTACCTAGATGTTTGTCATTGCTGTGTCACATACTATACATGTACATGTCTTTGTCTTGACAAGTTGAGCTACAGTGTCATTGACACTTTCATTTGTACACAACTTCTATACGGCTCAGGCTAGAGGCCGTATTTATGAACCAATATTTACGAAACTTGTTGGGTACCTTTGTTATCACCATGGGATGAGAACGAGTGTTTCTGTTGCAGTCCAAAATTCAAGATGGCTGCCAGTGGCCATTTTGTACCAAAATTAGTGCAATTAGTTTTTAGCTCACCTGAGCGAAGCTCAAGGGGGGGCTTTACTAATCACTTTCTGTCCGTCGTCCGTCGTAAACTTTACATTATTGACTTCTCACAAACTACTGGACCGAATTCAACACAATTTGCTGTGCATGTTCCCTATCATATGTCAATTCAAGTTTGTTCAAATAAAGTTGCCACGCCCACAGGGGGCACCACAGGGGGCATAACTCTGATAGCACCCATGAATTTCTTTCCAAAATCAAAAAAAATCTTCTTCTTCAGATCCACCAGGCAGAATTCTTTCATATTTGGTATACAACATCTGTAGGGGGGTCAGATTCAAGTTTGTTCAAATCGAGTCCCTGGGTTTATATTTGGGCTCCCTATGGGAGCCCGAATTTTAACTTGGTGCAATATGAGGATTATTCTTTAAAAATCTTCTTCTCCAGATCCAGCAGGCAGAATCTTTTCATATTTGCTATGCAACATTGCGAGGTAGATCTGATTCAAGTTTGTTCAAATCGGCCCCCTGGATTCATATTTGGGCTTACTATAGAAGCCCGAATTCGGACTTAGTGCATTTCAGGCAAATTTCTTAAAAAATCCTCTTCTCCAGATCCAGCAGGCAGAATCTTTTGATATTTGGTATGCTAGATTGTGGGGTGGATCTGATTCAAGTTTGTTCAAATCGGCTCCCTAGATTCATATTTGGGCTCACTATAGGAGCTCGAATTCGAACTTAGTGCATTTCAGGCAAATTTCTTAAAAAATCTTCTTCTCCAGATCCAGCAGGCAGAATCTTTTCATATTTGGTATGCAACATTGTGGGGTGGATCTGATTCAAGTTTGTTCAAATCGGCTTCCTAGATTCATATTTGGGCTCACTAAAGAAGCTCGAATTCGAACTTAGTGCATTTCAGGCAAATTTCTTAAAAAATCTTCTTCTCCAGATCCGGCAGGCAGAATCTTTTCATATTTGGTAAGCAACACTGTGGGGTGGATCTGATTCAAGTTTGTTCAAATCGGCCCTCTGGGTTTATATTTGGGCTCAGTATAGGACCCCAAATTTGAACTTAGTACATTTCAAGCAAATTTCTTAAAAAATCTTCTTCTCAAGATCCAGCAGGCAGAATCTTTTGATATTTGGTATGCAACATTGTGGGGTGGATTTGATTCAAGTGTGTTCAAATCGGCCCACTGGATTCATATTTGGGCTCACTATAAAAGCGCGAATTCGAACTTAGTGCATTTCAGGCAAATTTCTTCAAAAATCTTCTTCTCCAGATCCAGCAGGCAGAATCTTTTGATATTTGGTATTTGGCCCCCTGGGTTCATACTTGGGCTCAGTATAGGAGCCCAATTTGAACTTAGTGCATTTCAGGCAAATTTCTTTAAAAATCTTCTTCTCAAAATCCAGCAGGCAGAATCTTTTGATATTGGGTATGCAGCATGCTTAGGCGGGTGAGATTCAAGTTTGTTTAAGCCAAGTCCCTGGGTTCATATTATTTGGGCTCACTGTGGTAGCCCGAATTATAACATAGTTCAAAATGAGGAATTTTCTTTAAAAATCTTCTTCTCCAGATCCAGCAGGCAGAATCTTTTCATATTTGGTATGCAACATTGTGGGGTGGATCTGATTCAAGTTTGTTCAAATCGGCTTCCTAGATTCATATTTGGGCTCACTAAAGAAGCTCGAATTCGAACTTAGTGCATTTCAGGCAAATTTCTTAAAAAATCTTCTTCTCCAGATCCGGCAGGCAGAATCTTTTCATATTTGGTAAGCAACACTGTGGGGTGGATCTGATTCAAGTTTGTTCAAATCGGCCCTCTGGGTTTATATTTGGGCTCAGTATAGGACCCCAAATTTGAACTTAGTACATTTCAAGCAAATTTCTTAAAAAATCTTCTTCTCAAGATCCAGCAGGCAGAATCTTTTGATATTTGGTATGCAACATTGTGGGGTGGATTTGATTCAAGTGTGTTCAAATCGGCCCACTGGATTCATATTTGGGCTCACTATAAAAGCGCGAATTCGAACTTAGTGCATTTCAGGCAAATTTCTTCAAAAATCTTCTTCTCCAGATCCAGCAGGCAGAATCTTTTGATATTTGGTATTTGGCCCCCTGGGTTCATACTTGGGCTCAGTATAGGAGCCCAATTTGAACTTAGTGCATTTCAGGCAAATTTCTTTAAAAATCTTCTTCTCAAAATCCAGCAGGCAGAATCTTTTGATATTGGGTATGCAGCATGCTTAGGCGGGTGAGATTCAAGTTTGTTTAAGCCAAGTCCCTGGGTTCATATTATTTGGGCTCACTGTGGTAGCCCGAATTATAACATAGTTCAAAATGAGGAATTTTCTTTAAAAATCTTCTTCTTCAGATCCAGCAGTCAGAATGTTTTGATATTTGGTATGCAGCATCCTTTGTTCAAATGAATTGGCCACGTCCCTTGGGGTCTCTGTATGGGGCATAACTCTGATAGCACCATATGAATTATAGAAAAATTATTAAAAAATCTTCTCCAGAACCAGTGGGCAGAATCTTTTGATACTTGGCATGCAGCATCTTGGTATGGGTCTGATTCAAGTTTGTTCAAATCAAGTCCCTCAACCGATATTGGGGTTCACTATGAGGGTGTGAATTTTTACTTAGTGCAATTTAAGAAATATTCTTTAAAAATCTTCTTCTCCAGAACCAATGGGCAGAATCTTCTGATATTTGGTATGCAGCATCTTTGTATGGGTCTGATTCAAGTTTGTTCAAATCGAATCCCTTAATCTTCTGATATTTGGTATGTGGCATCTTGGTATGGGTCTGATTCAAGTTTGTTCAAATCGAATCCCTTGATCAATATTGGGGCTCCCTATAGGGGCATGAATTTTTCCTTAGTGCAATTTAAGGAAAAATCTTCTCCAGAACCAGTGGCCGGAATCTTTTGATATTTGGTATACAGCATCTTGGTATGGGTCTGATTCAAGTTTGTTCAAATGGAGTCACATGATCAATTTTGAGGCTCACTATGGGGACCTGAAATTTTACTTAGTGCAATTTAAGAAAAAAAATTAAAAATCTTCTTCTCCAGAACCAATGGGCAGGATCTTTTGATATTTGGTACTCAGCATCTTGGTATGGGTCTGATTCAAGTTTGTTCAAATTGAGACCCTCGATCAATATTGGGGCTCACTAAAAGGGTGTGAATATTTACTTAGTGCAATTTAAGAAAATTTCTTTAAAAATCTTCTTTTCCGGAATCGATGGGCAGAATCTTTTGATATTTGTTATACAGCATCTTGGTATGGGTCTGATTCAAGTTTGTTCAAATTGAATCCCCCTTCAATATTGGGGATCACTTTGGGTGTGTGAATTTTTTCTTAGTGCAATTTAAGAAAAAATCTTTAACAATCTTCTTCACCAGAACCAGTGGGCAGAATCTTTAGATATTTGGTATGCAGCATCTTGGTATGGGTTGGATTCACGTTTGTTCAAATTGAGTCTTTTGATCAATTTTGGGGCTCACTATGGGGGCGTGAATGTTTACTTTGTGCAATTCAAGGAAAATTCTTTAAAAATCTTCTTCAGAACCATCATGTAGAATCTTTTGATATTTGATCAGCAGCATTGTCCCACTCCGTCCTGTTGATGTTTCAGCTCCACAGAGAGTATAGATTTACTTTGTAGAACCTTAAGAATAGCTTTTGATAAAATTTGTGTCTTAACAGTATGGAACATTCGGTGAGCGCCTAAGTCCCCCTGGGAGCATAAATTGGTTAGTACCCCCAAAAACATAACAATTTTAAAATCCTCTTGTCCAGAACCACCAATCAAAGTCTTTTGATATTTGGTATTTGGCATCCTTATGAGGGTCAGATTGAAGTTTGTTCAAATCGAGACCCTGGATTTATATTTTGGGAGCCCAAAGTTTAACTGCAGTAAGAGGAATATTCTGTAAAAATGTTCTTCAGATCCACCTGTCAGAATCATCTGATATTTGGTATGTAGCATCCTTATAGGGATTGAATTTGTTGAAATTAAGTCGCTGGGTCCATATTTGGGCTTCTTGTGAGCTACCATTTTTTACTTTGTGCAGTTTGAGGAATATTCTTTAAAAATCTTCTTCAGATCCAGAAGTTGGAATCTTTTCATATTTGTTATACAGCATCCTCATAGAGGTCTGATTCAAGTTTGTTCATATGAAGACCCTGGAATAATATTTGGCTCCCTATTTTGGGCTCTTAAAAAAGAACATGATGATTTGGATTATGAAAGTATGAAACTTGTATATTATTTCTTATCAAGCAATATTGAGTCAGAATCTGTCTCTAATCGTAAATTATTGACCCTTCTAGACTGTACAGCGAGACATGCCTTGTAGACTATTCGAGTGCTAAATGCTCATATTTGAGCTTCATTGAAAACTATCACAACTAAAACGGATTTCATAATATGTGGGTTCATGATCTCTAGGAAGAAAAGCAAATACATTTGTGTGAATTTATATCAGTATTATCTTTAGATTTATCGGGAATTACTGGGAAAACCTGTGCATTATTGAACATCATATACTGTTCAAAAAAAGTAGGGGATATCCAAACTGATGTTGATGTTTTTGGAAAATGGTATTGGATACGCGTGATTGGACACATCAGTATGTTACCAAGTTTAGTGTGGATCATTAATGTCACTGGCCCACAAAAACTTTGTGCAGGTTTTTTAGCAGGTTGTGGTCACACTACTGTCAGACAGGAAATGTTGATGACAGACGTCTGTCAGGTCGTCCAAGGGCGACAACTGCTAACCAGGATCGTTCATCCGAACCACAGCATTACGTAACCACCATCAAAATGCCTCAGAAATTGGACAGCAGGTGCACCGAGTGACAACTGTACGAGTCAATGGTCAAACTATCTGAAATTGCCCACACAGCTGGAATTTGTATGCTCGACGACCTCGAATAATTCCACGCTTGAATGAACATCACATTGCAGCAAGGCATAATGGTGTGGAGCAATCGTCGGTGGAGCAATGTCATGTTTTCCGATGAATCGAGGTTCACTCTTGACTTCCTTCACAGGCGAAACAGAGTGTGGCGGCGGCGGAACAAACGATACTATGACAAAACCGTTAGGCAGCACAATCGTTTTGGTGGTGGATTGTTTATGGTTTGGGGAGGCATAACCATGACAAGCAGAACAGCATTACAGGTCATTCAAGGGCGTGTCACAGGGCAGTGACAACATGTTAGCAACTCATGTGGTGCCATTTGAGCGATGTCACGGCCATCGATTCATGTTCCAAGATGACAGTGCAAGAGCACACAGGGCCCATGTCACTACAGAGTTTCTCCAGGAGCAGAACATCACCACACTGCCTTGACCAGTACTAAGTCCAGACCTTTCACCAATCAAGCACGTCTGGGATATGCTTGGCAAGCACCTACAACAATGCCAACAACCCCCTACCAATGTCCAGGAACTCGCTGCTGCACTGCAGGAAGAATAGAATAACATCAGTCAAGCTGATATGGGACGTTTGGTGAGGAGTATGCCACGTCGGATCTGCGCTTGTCTCGCAAAACGAGGAGGATTTACAAGGTATTGAGGTCTGGGACTGAATGTGGTAAATTCTCTGACTGGCCGTCCATATCATCTGCAGCTCAGTGCGTGGAATGTGTGCTTGTCAGACACCCAACTGTTGCTGAAATCATTCACCAGATGTAACAGTGCAATGCCTCAACTGTTTTTTTTTTATGAAAATATAAATATATTTCTTCATATATCTCACTTTTATCAAATATCGCCTACTTTTTTTTAGTAGTATATATATCAGATCCCATTGCTGAAAGGCTTCAAGGTTTGGACCAGGAAACTGAGCAGTGTTTGTTTATTGCGGTGGACAAGCTCAGCGATACTGATATAATTAGATTCCGTAACCAGTACCAGGCTTGAGGGTCTTCTAAAGTGAGCATCATAATTATGAATGATTGGCTGAAGTTGACTTCAAACTGGTGTTACAGCCACGATATGTATATAGACTGAGATGCCGAAATTGACCTTAAACCCCAATGTATAAATAAGTATCAAGTTTAACAGTCATATTCATATTCATCTTTTTTGTTGATAATTTTGAATGCAGACAGAGAGTAAACTGTAAAGCCTGTTAACCCTTTATCTAACAAATTGGTCGCATCCGCCTGTATAATTTACAAATTCAGCAGTTTAAAAAACTGATTTTTTCCTACAATTTCAACAAAACCATATGATGTGCCCCCTTATCGGGAAGAGCTTGAAAAATATCTTTAAAAAATTATTAATTGGTAGAGTGCTAAATTACTTTTCAATGGTCATTTGTGACATGAGTATTTTTTTTTCAAAGACATCACATTACCAGCAAAAAGGAGCCTTAGTTTAGCAAAAAATTGCTCATAAATAATTGTTTTGTTGCAGTTTATTGGAGAGTGCCAGTTATTTCTAAATTCCTGTTAACTTTTAGGCCTTACCTTACGAATCGGCCTATCTGCCCATGAAATTTTCAAAATAATTTTATATTAATATTTTTCTTCTACTACAGAGCCAACAACAGTTAGTGCAAACATTGTAAATCCACTATAGTGGCTTTTAGCACTTATCAGTAGAGCCATGATATTGGCTTCTAGCACTCAACCAGATAAAATAACCAATTGATATTGTTTGTGTTGCATAAAGGGTTAACTTCTTGGTTCATTGTGAGCATTACATCTTGTGCAAACAAGTAATAATTAACTATATTTTTTTCCCAGTTTCGAATTGCATGTGATGACTGTAAAGTGAGCCATACTGTCAGACCTTTAGAACAGTCTAATTTGGGCACAATTGCAAATATGGATGTGGCCTATGTGGTTGGAGAAAAAACACCGGTACCTTCTTCTTGGCGTCTGTTTTAGGTCCCCCGTCTTAAAATGCTGGTTTACGACCCCTTGTTATAGGTCTGCACCATTATCACTGGTTCCCTCCTAACACCCTTTGACGTAAGTTTACATGACTGTCTCGAGAAGGCTTCTTAGCTGCCCAGTGTCGAGACAAAGGTCTATTTGAATGTAAATTAAATCTGGTATTTACGGAGAAGTCCCACAAACATGAATATAATAGATCTCAAACTTTCAGTGCATGATCATATGGAATTCGCGACAGAAAATCAATCGCCGTCGACAGTGTCGTATACGACACTGTCGACGCTGATTGCTTTTCTATGGCGAACTCTGGGTTTTTTTTAAAAAATTATTTATCTATTGCATTGTTTGATTCGAAGGTAAGCTCTAAGCTATATTGCAAGCATCAGAGAATCCTGGCCAAACTATATATTGCCGAAACACTGTAAAACTTTGGAAAAAGTTTCAAACTCCGCATAATTAGGGTGCAATTATCTTATTTGGGCACAGCGTTTACCGTCATTAGTTGGGAGGAATTTAAAGGCCTGCATACTGTTGAACAGAGATAACATGATTCCAATTTCCCAAGTGAAACATAAAATCTTTGAATATAACTGGCATAATAATAAATATAACGATAATGATTTGTTGCATCGATATTATTATCACTGAATTTATATTTCAATGTGCATGTTAGTGTCAGATCAATCAGTATTTGTGTTTTACAGCAAGGCCAAAATTTGAGGTGCAATGTTACTCATTTAATTGTTTTTTAGCTCACCTGACTGAAAGTCAGGATGAGCAAAAGTGATCACTCACTGTCTGTCATCCGTTGTCCGTCGTCCGTGAACATGGTGGTGTTTGCACCTGCCCCTCCTAAACTGCTGAACCAATTTTAGTTATATTTGAGGTGATTGCTTGATCTGACATCGCATTTTGGGTTTTTTTCAAATCAACTTGCCCAGCCTCATATGGAGTGGGTGGGGGAAAATCCACCAAAATTCTCTAAAAATCTTATCATGAACCAGTGGGTACAATGACTTGATATTTGGTATGGAGCTTTCTTTTGAGGTGTAGAATCAAGTTTGTTCAAACGAAGTTCGTGGATTGATATTTGCCTTTGTAATGGGAGGGGCAAGATTTTTGGCCCTGCCCAAAATTTCTATTTTCTGAACCAATGGTTCGATTTGAAACAAATTTGATATGTGGTATTATTGAGTCATAAATACTTGGTTCATGCAAAAAAAGAAATTTCCCTTGTCCCCGTGGGAACCCCAGGAGCTTAATATAGAAATATTTTCAAATGCCCGTATTTCCCAAACCATACAGAACAGAGAACTGTTATTTGGTATGAAGCATCCTTAGGACCAGTACAATTGAATGGTAAAAAAAAAAAAAGGTACCAGCTGTTATGTCAGGGTGTTCTGTAGGGGACATCGAAAAAATGCGTAGTCAGCCTATTTGCAAAAATTTAAAAATGTTTTCTCCACAACCACTGATGAGAATCTTTTGATATCTGGTATACAACAGGGGGGGAGGGGGGGGGGGAATAATTTTTATAAATCTTCTTCAGATCCACCCGGTCAGAATGTTTTCATATTTGGTATATGACATCTCTAGGGCGGGGGAGGAGATTCAAATTTGTTCAAATCAAGTGCCTGGGTTAATATTTGGGCTCTCTATGGTAATCCGAAATTTAACTCGGTGCAATAAGGGGGGAATTTCTTTAAAATTCTTCTTCACCAGAACCATCTCTTTGAATGTTTTGATATTTGGTGTACCAACATCTCTAGGGGGTGGGGGGGGGGATGGGGGTGGCAGATTCAAGTTTGTTCCAATTGAGTCCCTGAGTTAATATCTGAGCTTTTTATGGGGGCCTGAATTTTAACTTAGTGCAGTGTGAGGGAATTTCTTTAAAAATCTAATTCTCCAAATCCACCAGTCAGAATGCTTTTGTATTTGGTATACAACATCTCTAAGGGGGTGAGATTCAAGTTTGTTCAAATCGGGTCCCTGGGTTAATATTTGGGCTCCCTATGGTAGCTCGAATTTCAACTTCGTGCAACGTGAGGAAATTTCTTGAAAAATCTTCTTCAGATCCCACAGTCAGACTGCTTTCACATTTGGTATACAGCATCCTGGTGGTGGATGGGAAGGGCTCAGTCTCAAGTTTGTTCAAGTTAAGTTCCTAGGTTGATGTTTGGACTCCCACGTTTTGCATTAATGGAAATCGGGGCATTATTTCTGTGGTAGCATCCCAGTACTGGAAAGAAGTCATCCAACATGGACAACAGTTATAAATAATTAAATAACTTCATTCCTCTGTACTTTTAACTAGCTATAGATGCTTATTAAATCCTTCTTTAAACAACTATTGTCAGGTGAGTGCCTCAGGCCCCATGGGGCCACTTGTTTTCTTAATTAGGCATTGCTGTTATTCGCATATTATTTGCATACCAAACCATTCACCATACATTCAGTACAGATTTAACGTGTTAATTACATGTTGGTTATTGGGTTAACTTGTGTTAATTGAATAAAGAATCTTGTGATGTTTTGAAATACTCTTGCATCAACTGAATTCCTCATATTTATAAACTTGTATGACCTCAGTATTCTGATATGGGCATTTGTTCTATTATATTTTGTTTGATAGGACTCCCGGATAAAATAGAATAAATGCCCAGTATATAATTAGAATACAAGAAAATTAACCAAATTCCTGTTAACTTTTAGGACTTACCTAACGAATCAACCTATCTGCCCATGAAATTTTTAAATTAAGCAGTTGAAAAAAATATTTTTGGAAAAAAATTTTTCAGCAAAGCCATATGTGACCCGTCATTGAAACAAGCTTGTTAAGCTCGTTCCAGTGAGGGGTCACATGATATGGCTTTGTTGAAATTGTTTGAAAAAGCTAAAAAAAAACAATTTTTGAAATAAAAAAATTTGATATCCTGTGCATAGGTAAAGGGTTAATTAAATACAATGTACTCTGTGTATTAAGTATTTTTCTCTGGTAAAGTGGCTATTCAGTTAATGTAGCTCAACTGCATCATTCAATGTCAAAATTTTTAAAAAATGTAGAATATAGAAGGGGGGCGCGGTGGCTCAGTTGGTAGAGGTGCAGGCTGCAAGCCGAGAGGTCCTCAGTTCGAATCCCACCTGCCGCAACCGCGTTGTGTCCTTGGGCAAGACACTTCACCCCCATTGCCCATGTGGGGGCACGGTGACGTTGTGTACTAAGGGGTACTGCACGTCGATGGTGCACCTGTCTTCAACCAATGCTAACCCTGCTTGTGTGGAGTTGGTATGTTGGGGAGCTGACAGTTGTTCGCCGTTGCTCGGTGGTTCTCTCTGGGCAATCTGGCTTCCTCACCCGTAAAACTGTCATGGTCATGGTTAGCCATCGTGCAGAAATATGTGACCTTAAACACCAATAAATAAATAAATATAGAAGAAAATATGTTAATTATTATTTCATCACAGGAAGTACAACACTAACTTCCTATCTATTGTCTAAAGACTTTTACTGTATGCAGATGTTTCCAGTTAAACAATAATTGTATTTGCATGATATTTTTTAAAAAGTATTTTGTAGTTAGGCATTTAATGTGTGACTTGAGGGTGCATTTTGTGAGTGCATTTGGAATGTATATTATTTTGTTTTAAAAAGTACTTTGGTCACAAAAGTAGTTTTTTGTGCGATCTGTTCTGTTCTGTTCTGTTCTGTTCTGAAATTCCTCTGTTAATTTTTCGGAGCACCCTGTGAGGTACATATACACTTAGTGCAGGATTAGCAGTGTGGAATCCAATGTTACCACTAGGGTTGACTGCATGCTACCGGGATGATGATTTCGCCGACCAGCGGGTACTTTCTATACCGGCAAGCCCTATGCTCGGAGTGACGCGCCCTCTCTCGGCAACTGTCTTTCCATCGCACTATGTTGTATGGGGGGGGGGGGGGGGGAGGGGGGTGAGGGAGGGGGATCAGGTAATTTGCCAGGCTGCAACTCCTTTGCTGCAGTAGGGTTCTTTAACGTGCACAGTAATCACTGCACACGGGACAGCTATTTACGTCCCCACCCGATAGGACGGACATACCACCATCCCTGAACATAGCGGTATGGAGGAGCAGTGTGGTTTTGAATCCACGCCGGTATTGAATTACGTTATGTTTCCCCGGCTGGGGTTCAAACTCGCAAACCTTGGGCTCCGAGTGCAACGCGTTACGCTCTCGGCTACCGCATCCTCAATCATCCGGTCATCAGATTGAAATCTGATTGTGATACACATACACACATACGCCGGAGAGGAGGGAGGGGGGGGGGGGGGGGTGGGGGGGGGGGGGACGTCAAGATTTTGTGAATGTGAAAAAAGAACCATCAACAATTTAACAACAGATTTAATGTTTTTTTTCAAGAAGTGAGATTCTAGAGTGTTGCAGGGCGGAAAACAGACATTCTCTCAGCTTTTGTGACCACAGTACATTAACCCTTTACCCAACGTAACGCCCAAAACCGGCCAGCACTATTCTAAAAAATCGACAGTTAATTTTCATTATTTTTTCATTTTCTGTCTCAAAAACATAGGTTATGACCCCTCTTTGGAACGAGTTCATCGAGCTCGTTCCAATGAGGCGTCATAACCTATGTTTTTGAGACAAAAAATGAAAAAATTAGTTATTCAAGAATTTTGTTTGCAAGTGTCATCTGCTTTTCATGTTAGGTAAAGGGTTAACTGTGCCTCTTAGAGGGCTAGAGTTTATTGTTGAATATGAAAGCAGTCAAACTGCTTCTATAATTATTCTTTTTGCCACTGCTTTTCATTTTAATATGAAATCAAAAGAGTTTGTCAAAAAATGACCTGTTTGTCATTTTTATTTTTATTTGATAACTGTTTGCTTTATATTTGTGATATGCGATTTACAAATCATAACATTTACACTGCTCAACCTGATGTTTATTTTTCATAATTAATATTTCTCTTTTGTGCATTTTGTTGATAATCATAATACTTCTTTAAACCTTTTTTCTCAACTCAAACAGAAAACGAAGCTTGCCTTTAGAGACACAAAGTTTAAAAAAATAAATATTGATTTTTTGATGAGCACTGACCATTTTTGGCCATTATGTCAGGCGAAAATTAGCTCCTTACTAAATATGATCTCCATTTTCTCCAAAACATAGCTTATACCCCTCCCACCTCTCATTGAAAGTGTCTATTCTTGGTAAACATTTAAATTGAATTCAGTAACCAGAATTAAGATTTATTTCAGTCTCAAATTTAAATTGATAAAATTAACTTTTTCACTCTTCTGTGGGAATTTTGCTGGTAAAATAGGACTCAGTCACCAATGCTTGGGAAGTGCAAACCCTCTCTAAAATGGGCAACATGGCTTATTAACGCTCACCCCTGGTCTAGGGTTGATACTCATGTTGTGGTCATGATTTGCCATTATGCTAAAATACGTGACCTTAAACACCAATAAATAAATAAATATTCTGTGGGAACCTCAGAATGTGAGTAGTGCTTTGGGGTGGGAGGTCACCTAATCTATTCCAGATGAGTAGGTTTGGAAGAATTACTTATTTCTTTTATTTATCATTTAACTGACAACAGAATGGAAACGTGAAATCATTAAAAATTCTGACCTCCCAACTGTGAATCTTTTGTTGTGTAGCAGGAAATGAACAAGCTTTCCCAGAGAGTGCAAGTTGGAACTCTCCAATAAATTGAAACTCTTCAACAACTTGAAGCCATTCAATACCGTATCATGTGACCCTTCATTGGAACAAACTCGACAAGCTTCTTCCACTGAGCAGTCACACGATGTGGTTTTGTTGAAATTTTGTGAAAAATTTTTTTTTTTAAATTAAAATAAATTGAGATCATGTGGATTAGATAAAGGGTTAACAGATGTCTTTTTTTTAACCCCCTTCACCCATGTGAGAACTCCAGGATGTGAAATGGTGTTTTTTTACTCTGGTAAAAAAGCTCTGTTTTACTGGTAAAATAGAACCTGGTCACCAATGCTTGGGGTAGAAGTTCTCTAAAATGGGCAACATGGGTATAAATGATTGACTGAACTTGACTTTATCTCCATGGTGTGGTCATGATTAGCCATTGTGCAGAAGTATATGACCTTAAACACCAATAAATAAATAAATAAATTTAACCCTTCCAAAATTGATACCCTGAATGGTATTGTCTTATGAACCACTGTCGAGAGGGAAATGGATGGGTCTGTTATGTGTTTTTGGAAAGGACCAGTAATAATTTAATCCTATAGGGCTGTAGGTTTAACCCTTTGAACCCTGGTGGTATCTTCCATGTCAGTTCAATGACAGCAGTTTGAAGAGTCCATATTCATTATTTGGGAGCACACCAATCAATATTTTCAATGTGCAGCCTTGGGGCTGCACGTTGAAAATATTGATTGGTCTACACCGCACATTTACCTTGTAGCCATCCTACTTAATGACATTATGACATAGCTTGTGACCCAGCCGGAAAAATGGTTTCTAGGGTTCAAAAGGTTAAATTGTTACTGATCCTCCAACCCAGTTTGGTATTTACTTTTTTGTTTGCTCATGGATGAGAAACTTTTTTTTCACGCAAAACTTTATATATTATGTGCGAAAGGGTTAAAATGATAATTTTATTTGCTGAGAAAAAACTGAACTATTGTGCAGATTAGTAGAGTGCATTATAGTAAGTATTTTGTGATAAATTTTGACATGCAATAAGAAAAATTGTTAAATTCACCATATTAAAGCTTGTGAATCCTGTTATCATAATAATTATGTTCATTGTTTTGTTGCATTCTGATTTTGTTTGAATAAAATATTTGCTTTGTATTCAGCTCTTTTGTGTAATTTTTTGAGCCAGTGTACAGACCCATTAATCATTTATTTAATGGAATGTTTGAAAATAACTGCCTGTGTTATTTTAATTAAATTTAATTACAAATAATATGCAAGAACCCTGTGTGACCATCAAAACAGAAAATAAAAAGTCAATATGCTTTAGTATACCAGAATGTAATTAATATCCTTTACCAGAATATAGTATTTGATACCCATTAAAAGATGAATTATTTAACTCACTCTTTTGCGGGGTATATAGTCAGGCCTTTAGATTACCCCAAGTTCACACCTTTTACAGGTGTGCCGAAATTAGGGATGGTGTGAAGACCTCAAGAAAAATTTATAAATTCATTGTTAATCCTTTAAGTGTGAGAATAACTTCCATCATAATATGATCATAGAACTACAAAGAAAGGCATGGCAATAAAACATAACAGGATAAGGCCGTTATTTCTGGTTTTAATGTGCCCAAATTAGGAAAAAACAGTGTGCCCAAAATAAATGAATTTAAAGGCCTGATATTCGTTTTGGAATTATTATTAGGAATCAATACTGGACTTTTTTTTAGCAGCAACAACCAGAGCTATATCTAGCAATTTTGGCTGGTCAGTTTGTCTGTGACCATTGAGTTTTTAAACTTTTTGATTTGCAAATATATCTTTTTAATTTCTAGCCCCATGTCCAATGCAGGTGTTATTCAGAGTGTTGTTGTCAGAGTTATTTCCCCTTAAAAAGTTTAAATTTGTTTCATTTTTAGCTCAACTTTGGCAAAGCCAAATTTGAGCTTTTGTCATGGCCCGTCATCCGTCTGTCCGTCCATCCATCTGTCCATACATCAACAATTGGATACAGCTCGGGCTAGAGGCCGTATTTATGAACCAATCTTTATGAAACTTCTTGGGTACCTTTTTTATGACCGTGGGACAAGAACGAGTGTTTTTGGGTGCAGCCCGAAATTCAAGATGGCTGCCAGCCATCATTTTGTACACCTGGGGTTTATATTTGGGCTCAGTATAGGAGCCCAAATTTGAACTTAGTGCATTTCAGGCAAATTTCTTTGAAATCTTCTCAAAATTCAGCAGGCAGAATCTTTTGATATTGGTTATGCACCATGCTTAAGGGGGTGAGATTCAAGTTTGTTCAAGCTAAGTCCCTGGGTTCATATTTGGGCTCACTTTGGTAGCCCGAATTATAACTTAGTTCAAAATGAGGAATTTTCTTTAAAAATCTTCTTCAGAATGTTTTGATATTTGGTATGCAGCATCCTTAGGGGCTGAGATTCAAGTTTGTTCAAGCCATGTCCCTAGGTCCATATTTGGACTCACTGTGGGAGCTTGAATTGTAACTTAGTTCAAAATAAAGAATTTTCTTTAAAAAATCTTCTTCTTCAGATCCAGCAGTCGGAATGTTTTGATATTTGGTGTGCAGCATCCTAAGGGGGGTGAGATTTAAGTTTGTTAAAGCCAAGTCCCTGAGTTCATATATGGGCTCCCTGTGGAGCTTGAATTATAACTTAGTTCAATATGAGGAATATTCTTTAAAAATCTTTTTTTTTTAGATCCACTGGTTAGAATCTTTTGATATTTGGTTTTAGCTTTTCTTAAGAGGAGCAGGTGCAACTTGTTGAAATCAATTCTCTGGGTTGATATTTAGGCTACCATGTCAGGTGGGCGCCCTCAGGCCGCTTGGGGCCTCTTGTTTGGAGTTAATTTCAGCACTGTAAGTGCAAATGCCAATACGGCTCGGGCTAGAGGCCGTATTTATGAACCGATCTTTATGAAACTTCTTGGGTACCTTTGGTATCACCGTGGGACGAGAACAAGTGTTTTGGGGTCCGGTCCGAAATTCAAGATGGCCAATGGCAGCCATTTTGTACAAAATTAGGTGCAATCAGATTTGTGCAGAGAACTTCCATATGAAAACGCTGATTTGAATAATTTTTTGTGTGAATGTTTAGTACCATGGGATACTTCACATATAATACGGGTTTTTTTTCTCGTGCAGAAATTATGCAAATTAGATGAACTTTGATTTTTTCAGTGCGACTTACACACAGTAAGTACACATGTCAATACGGCTCGGGCTAGAGTCTGTATTTATGAACTGATCTTCACGAGATATCTTGGGTACCTTTGTTATCACCTTGGACGAGAACAAGTGTTTCTGGGTGCGGTCTAAAATTCAAGATGGCTGCCAGTGGCCATTTTGTACCGAAATTAGGTCTAATCAGTTTTTTGTACACAACTTCTATACGGCTCAGACTAGAGGCCATATTTATGAACCAATCTTTACGAAACTTCTTAGGTACCTTTGTTATTACCGTGGGATGAGAGCGAGTGTTTTTGGGTGTGGTCTGAAATTCAAGATGGCCACCAGCAGCCATTTTGTACCAAAATTAGTGCAATCAGTCTTTTGTACAGAACTTCTGTATGAAAGTTCTGATTTGAATAAATTTTTGTATGAATGTTTAGTAACATGGAATACATCACATATTATAAGGGGTTTTTTTTCGTGCAGAAATTATGCAAATTAGATGAACTTTGATTTATTCAGTGCTACTTACACAATGTAAGCACACATGTCAATTCGGCTCAGGGTAGAGGCTGTATTTATGAACTGATCTTCACAAAACTTCTTGGGTACCTTTGTTGTCACCTTGGGACGAGAATGAGTGTTTCTGGGTGCGGCCCAAAATTCAAGATGGCTGCCAGTGGCCATTTTGTACCGAAATTAGGTCCAATCAGTTTTTTGTCACAAGTTCTATACAGCTCGTATTTATGAACTGATCTTCACAAAACTTCTTGGGTACCTTTGTTTTCACCTTGGGACAGGAACGAGTGTGTTTTGGGGTGCCTTTGTTATCACTGTGCTATGAGAACAAATATTTTGGGGTTCAGACAGACCCACTCTGGGACTCAAAGATTTCTTTTCTAGTTTAGCATCTGACTGTCACCCACCTTTACAATACTTTACCTATACATTTGTTACAGGCAACGGTCAGTATTTATGTACAGACCGTTACAATACTTTATATGTACCTTTGTTATCAGGTCATTACCTAGATGTTTGTCATTGCTGTGTCACATACTATACATGTACATGTCTTTGTCTTGACAAGTTGAGCTACAGTGTCATTGACACTTTTATTACTGTTTGTCGCACCATAGGTGCGATCTTCCGATTTTTGGCTCACCAACGTTAGTTGGATGAGCCTATGGCATAGCCCTCATGTCGGCTTCGGCGTCCGCTCTCAAATATTTTGAACTTTTGTGTACAGGTTTTGATTTTTTGGCTTTTTAAAATTTTGTTTAGTTTCTGCATATTGCTATGGTGGTTCACTATAACATTTAACTCTTTTCCAGGGTTTTTTGTCTTAATTTTAACCCTTTGAATCAAATTTTAGACTTATTTTGATGTTTGCGTGCATATTTTGATGGTTTTTTTTTCCTTTCTTCCAAGTGGAGATTTACCTTGCAGCATATGGCCATGCTTTCTATTGTATGTAAACATGCATCTTAGGGCTAAGTTTGTATTATTTAACCCTTTTCCCGCTGAATTACTTCAATTTTGGACTTTTATGTACAGGTTTTGGATTTAGGCTTACAGCTTTTTACTTTTATGTACAGGTTGTGATAAAAAAAAAATTTAAATTGAGGTTGACCTCACTGCATATTGCAGTGGTGGTTACTATAACATTGATATCTTTCCAGTGCATTTTTTTAAAAATTTTAACCCTTTCAGTCGATTTTTATTAGACATATTTTGACGTTTGCGTGCAGGTTTTGATGCTTTTTCTTTTCCTTTCTTCCAAGTGGAGATTCACCTTGTAGCATATATCCATGCTTTCTATTGTATGTAAACATGTATCTTAGGGCTATGTTTGTATTATTTAACCCTTTTCCTGCAGTATTACTTCAATTTTGGACTTTTATGTACAGCTTTTGGACTTAGGCTTACGGCTTCTTACTTTTATGTACAGGTTGTGATAAAAAAAAACAATTTCAAGTGAGGTTGACCTCACTGCATATTGCAGTGGTGGTTATTATAACATTGATATCTTTCCAGTGCATTTTTAAAAATTTTTTAACCCTTTGAATAGATTTTTAGACTTATTTTGACGTTTGTGTGCAGGTTTTCATGGGGTTTTTTTTTCCTTTCTTCCAAGTGTAGATTTACCTTGTAGCATATGTCCATGCTTTCTATTGTATGTAAACATGCATCTTAGGGCTACGTTGTATTCTTTAACCCTTTTTCTGCTTATTTTCCAAGTAGTGACTTACCTTATAGCATATTGCCATAGTTCCTATTTTATGTTAGGGTGCTTCTTGGGGCTATTATTATATTATTTAACCCTTTAGCTGCTTATTTACTTTAATTTTGGAGTTTTGTGTGCAGTTTTTGTACTTTCGTGTGCAGGTTTTGATATTTTTTTTAAGTGGAGTTTTACCTCACTGGCATATTGCCACAGTGGTTACTGTAACATTTTTAGGGTATTTTTCTAATTTTAACCCTTTGAAACAAATGTGATGCTTTTTTGACTTTTATGTGCAGGTTTTGAGGTTTGTCTTTCTTTTCTTCCAAGTGGATATTTTTCAAGTAGAATTTCACCTTACTGGCATATTGGCATTGTGGTTCTGTGACAGGATATTTTTCTCAATTTTAACCCCTTAAACAAATGTGATACTTTTTTTTTTACTTTTATGTGCAGGTTTTGAGGTTTGTCTTTCTTTTCAGTGACTTACCTTGTAGCAATTGCTACTTTTGTGTGCAGGTTTTGATATTTTTTTTAAGTGGAGTTTTACCTCACTGGCAAATTGCCATGGTGGTTATTGTAACATTTTCAGGGTATTTTTTCTAAATTTTAACCCTTTGAAACAAATGTGATGCTTTTTTGACTTTTATGTGCAGGTTTTGAGGTTTGTCTTTCTTTTCTTCCAAGTGGATATTTTTCAAGTAGAGTTTCACCTTACTGGCATATTGGCATTGTGGTTCTGTGACAGGATATTTTTCTCAATTTTAACCCCTTAAACAAATGTGATACTTTTTTTTTTACTTTTATGTGCAGGTTTTGAGGTTTGTCTTTCTTTTCAGTGACTTACCTTGTAGCAATTGCTACTTTTGTGTGCAGGTTTTGATATTTTTTTTAAGTGGAGTTTTACCTCACTGGCAAATTGCCATGGTGGTTATTGTAACATTTTCAGGGTATTTTTTCTAAATTTTAACCCTTTGAAACAAATGTGATACTTTTTTGACTTTTATGTGCAGGTTTTGAGGTTTTTCTTTCTTTTCTTCCAAGTGGATATTTTTCATGTAGGGTTTCACCTTACTGGCATATTGCCATGGTGGTTACTGTGACATTATCAGGGTATTTTTCTCAATTTTAACCCATTGAAACAAATGTGATACTTTTTTTTTTACTTTTATGTGCAGGTTTTGAGGTTTGTCTTTCTTTTCTTCAAAGTGGAGACTAACCTTGTAACATATTGCCATGGTTCCTATTTTCTGTTAGCATGCTTCTTAGGGATTATTATTATATTATTTCACCCTTTAGCTGCTTATTTTCTTTAATTTTGGACTTTTGTGTGCAGGTTTTGAACTTGTTTTTTTTTACTCCAGCCACCCCTTTACATTGGCCATCTGTTGGTGAGCCACAGGGTACTGATACCCCCTCTAGTTTAACTTTTATCCTACATAACTGACTAGAAGACACTTGCACAAAAATTGTCTTGGATAACTGAGTGACTCGAAATCCTAACTTATCATCCCTTATTGGAACAAGCTCAGTAAGCTTGTTCCAATGATGGGTGATGAGCAATATTTTGGAGGCAGCAATTGAAATAATAATAAAATTTGAATGGAAATTTTGTGAATAGTACTGGATGAATATGATAAAAAAAATCTGTACTTCTTGCGAGGTCTTTGGGTTTGTCGCTATCCATTCTTTTTGTCATATCGCAACAGAGCATGGTAAAAAAATCTATACATCTTGCGAGGTCTTTGGGTTTGTTAATCCTTTACCTAACGTAACAGCCAAAACCTGCCAGCGCTATTCTAAAAAATCGCCAATTAATTTTCATTATTTTTTTCATTTTTTGTCTCAAAAACATAGGTTATGACCCCTTGTTGGAACGAGCTCTACGAGCTCGTTCCAATGAGGGGTTATAACCTATGTTTTTGAGACAAAAAATGAAAAAAATTAGTTATTCAAGAATTATTTTGGCAAGTGTCGTCTGCTTTTCAGGTTAGGTAAAGGGTTAAAGGGTAAATGATAAATGATATAACTATTTGTCGCTATCCATTCTTTTTGTCATATCGCAACAGATTGCCAGCAGGAAATGCTTTACATATTCTTTGCTTTTATGACAGTCTATGAGGCAATTTACTAGAACTCAGCTTCTATGAAAATCTGTGTTTGTTGCAATTGTATTCTTCTTTGGTTCTTTGCCTTTCTCCACACAATACGATAGATTGCTTGTAATAAAATAAAATCTTTTGAACTGTTAACGTTAAACAAAGTCTGCTGCATTCGCTGTAACTTATTTTTAGTGATCTAAAGTTTGTTTAAATAGCTAAACTTCAAATAGAAAGTAAAGCTGTTGCTGTTACAGAAATAATAATATTTTTCACAGTTCATGAATTAATATTTTTCGAAACATATTCTTTGTAAGGATTGGTGACATATTTTGCCTCACAGCTGAGCTGTTTTGATACAGTGTGGAAAAGCATTTAATACAGTTTAATACACATTTATTCTGAGATCATCCACTTTAAATTTTGAAAAAAAGGGTTATTGACAATTAATCAAATGCATACAACTCTCCTATTTTCAGTCACAACACATTTAGTTGATCACAGGTGCTGGGTACAAATGTCGAAGTCAAAAACGATAATTATTAACATTTTTCGATTGAAAAATGTTAAATACCAGTTTTCTACAAACCAGCCTTGAATAATAATAACACTTTGGCCAGCCTCTGGTTTATCACTGTCCTCAGATAAGAAGTCCTCCATCACCTTGGCTCCTCTTGCTGCTCCATCCTTCCTGCCCCATCTCTACTTGCAGCACTGAGGTGAACTGTTTGCTTATATCCTGTACTTTAACCCTTCTCATCTCCACCAATAAACATACTGACCCTCTCCCTTGCACCATCCACTACCCGCATATTTCCCCCCTCTCCCACCCATTTCCTCATGATGCTCCCATTGAATCTTATTGTGCTGAGCAGATATTTTGGACATATTAAAAGAAACCGTTCCAAGGTTTGTGCTGAGCATGGCTGGTCTGTCATAGATTGCAGCATTGAAACAGGTACATTACTTTTTGAACATTTAAAATTTTATTTTGTAAAAGTTTCAGTGAGCCAAAATATGCATTCCATAAAAAGTTGAGAAGTACAATTCATCCCTTGAATGCATAAAGGTGACAACTGCAATGCTAGAGCATTGCAGTTGTCACCTTTATGCTTTCTAGGGACAGAATACTCATTGCATCAAAAATCTTATCTGAAACTATGTATAACTATTTCAAGGTAAGTATAATTTTTAATATAAAGAAAAGTTAAAAAAATACAGAAGGAGAAGGGCCCCATCAGTGAGATCTCTGAACTGCGCGGCTGATGGACTTGCAAATAAACATCTATATTAGACGAATTAATCCTTCCAACAAACTTCTCAAATCTGTATAAATGCGTATGTCTGAAATATACACTTAAGAGTAGGGTTTTGAAATCCAGGAGCCCATGAATGAGATATGCTGTTACATTCTCATTTCTTTTCTGACGATATAAGACTTTAGATAATCTAGTTATTACTTACCAATAAACTGCACTTGACAACAAAAAGGGAAATGAATGAAGATGACACAAATCAGTATATAGTCTCCATGGGTACTCAGGGAAGTGAAGCAGTGCTTGTTTACTGAGGTAAACATGCTCTATTCTACTGGTAAAATAGGATCCGGTTACCAGTGCCTGGGGTGAAAGTCCTCTAAAATGGGCAACATGGGTATAAACGATTGGCTGGACTTGACTTTATCCTCATGTTGTGGTCACATTTAGCCACTGTGCAGAAGTATGTGACCTTAAGCCCCAATAAATAAATAAATAATCAGTATATAGACTATGTACAGTACTTTGCTAAGAAAAGTAGACAGATAATTTCGTGTGGATCGCAATCCAGCTTTTCTTCCTACGCCTTTGTATAATTTCATCCATCAGAGAAGAAATGCCAGCATACAGAATCTGAGATACCATTTCTATTTTCTTGATTCAATTTTGATTTTGTATAATTTTTGTAACACCAGCTTTAACTGGTCAAGTGTTAAATTATTTTCTAAAGTTAATTTGAAACATGGGTATTTTTTCAAAGATACCATACTACCAGCAGGTTCAAATCCCACCTGCGGCAACCACGTTGTGTCCTTTGGCAAGACACTTCACGCCCATTGCTCACGTGGGGGCATGGTGACATTGTGTACTAAGGCATACTGCACGTCGATGGTGCACCTGTTTTCAACCAATGCTAACCCTGCTTGTGTGGAGTTGGTATGTTGGGGAGCTGACAGTTGCTCGGTGGTTCTCCCCAGGTACTCCGGCTTCCTCCACTCGTAAAACTGTCACAGTCATGGTTAGCCATTCTGCAGAAATATGTGACCTTAAACACCAATAAATAAATAATAAATAATACTACCAGCAAGAATACCCTTTGTTTGGCAATATTTTGTTCATAAATAAATGTTTTCTTACAATTTATTGGAGAGTGCCAATTGGCACTCTCCAATAAATTGCAACCAAACAATTTCAAATAAAAAAAAAATTATTCTACTGCTAAGCAAACATCAAGCTAATGCATACAGTGTAAAGCCGCTCAAGTGACTTCCAGCACTTTTCAATAGAGCTATGATAGTGGCTTCTAGCACTCAACCAGTTAACAGAGGTTAGATATAGACATTGCTAATTCCAATAAAAATAGAAAAAATTTAAAACGCCCATATCTCCAAAACTGCACGGCACTGAGAATTTTTATTTGGTGTGCAGCTTCCTTAGGACCAACAGAAAGGATTGGTAAAAAAAATTGCCATCGGTTTTATCATAGGGTACAGTTTCGGGACTTTTGAAAAAGTGCTGAGTCAGCACTTTTTAACACTGTAGGCAATGGGAAAAACATTAAAAAATCTTCTTCTCCAGATCCAGCTGGCAGAATCTTTTGATATTTGGTATGCAACATTGTAGGGTGGATCTGATTCAAGTTTGTTCAAATCGGCCCCCTGGGTTCATATTTGGGCTCAGTATAGGAGCCCGATTTCGAACTTAGTGCATTTCAGGCAAATTTCTTAAAAAATCTTCTTCTCCAGATCGAGCAGGCAGAATCTTTTGATATTTGGTATGCAACATTGTGGGGTAGATCTGATTCAAGTGTGTTCAAATTGGCCCCCTGGGTTTATATTTGGGCTCAGTATAGGAGCCCAAATTTGAACTTACTGCATTTCAGGCAAATTTCTTTGAAAATCTTCTTCTCCAGATCCAGCAGGCAGAATCTTTTGATATTTGGTATGCAACGTTGCGGGGTAGATCTGATTCAAGTTTGTTCAAATCGGCCCCCTGGATTCATATTTGGGCTTACTATAGAAGCCCGAATTCGAACTTAGTGCATTTCAGGCAAATTTCTTAAAAAATCTTCTCCAGATCCAGCGGGCAGAATCTTTTCATATTTGGTAAGCAACATTGTGGGGTGGATCTGATTCAAGTTTGTTCAAATCGGCCCCCGGGTTAATATTTGGGCTCAGTATAGGAGCCCGATTTCGAACTTAGTGCATTTCAGGCAAATTTCTTAAAAAATCTTCTTCTCCAGATCCAGCAGGCAGAATCTTTTGATATTTGGTATGCAACATTGTAGGGTGGATCTGATTCAAGTTTGTTCAAATCGGCCCCCTGGGTTCATATTTGGGCTCAGTATAGGAGACCGATTTCGAACTTAGTGCATTTAGGCAAATTTCTTAAAAAATCTTCTTCTCCAGATCTAGCAGGCAGAATCTTTTCATATTTGGTAAGCAACATTGTGGGGTGGATCTGATTCAAGTTTGTTCAAATCGGCCCCCTGGGTTTATATTTGGGCTCAGTATAGGAGCCCAAATTTGAACAGTGCATTTCAAGCAAATTTATTAAAAAATCTTCTTCTCAAGATCCAGCAGGCAGAATCTTTTGATATTTGGTATGCAACATTGTGGGGTGGATCTGATTCAAGTTTGTTCAAATCGGCTTCCTAGATTCATATTTGGGCTCACTATAGAAGCTCGAATTCGAACTTAGTGCATTTCAGGCAAATTTCTTAAAAAATTTTCTTCTCCAGATCCAGCAGGCAGAATCTTTTGATATTGGTTATGCAACATTGTGGGATGGATTTGATGCAAATTTGTTCAAATCGGCTCCCTAAATTCATATTTGGGCTTACTATAGAAGCTCGAATTCGAACTTAGTGCATTTCAGGCAAATTTCTTAAAAAATCATCTTCTCCAGATCCAGCAGGCAGAATGTTTTGATATTTGGTATGCAGCATTGCGGGGTGGATCTGATTCAAGTTTGTTCAAATCGGCCCCCTGGATTCATATTTGGGCTCACTATAGAAGCTCGAATTCAAACTTAGTGCATTTCGGGCAAATTTCTTCAAAAATCTTCTTCTCCAGATCCAGCAGGCAGAATCTTTTGATATTTGGTATGCAACATTGCGGGGTGGATCTGATTCAAGTTTGTTCAAATCGGCCCCCTGGATTCATATTTGGGCTTAATATAGAAGCCCGAATTCGGACTTAGTGCATTTCGGGCAAATTTATTAAAAAATCTTCTTCTCAAGATCCAGCAGGCAGAATCTTTTGATATTTGGTATGCAACATTGTGGGGTGGATCTGATTCAAGTTTGTTCAAATCGGCTTCCTAGATTCATATTTGGGCTCACTCTAAAAGCTCGAATTCGAACTTAGTGCATTTCAGGCAAATTTCTTAAAAAATCTTCTTCTCCAGATCCAGCTTCAGAATCTTTTCATATTTGGTAAGCAACATTGTGGGGTGGATCTGATTCAAGTTTGTTCAAATCGGCCCCCTGGGTTTATATTTGGGCTCTGTATAGGAGCCCAAATTTTAACTTAGTGCATTTCAGGCATATTTCTTAAAAAATCTTCTTCTCCAGATCCAGCAGGCAGAATCTTTTGATATTTGGTATGCAACATTGTGGGGAGGATCTGATTCAAGTTTGTTCAAATCGGCCCCCTGGGTTTATATTTGGGCTCAGTATAGGAGCCCAAATTTGAACTTAGTGCATTTCAGGCAAATTTCTTTGAAAATCTTCTTCTCAAGAACCAGCAGGCAGAATCTTCTGATATTGGGTATGCACCATGCTTAGGGGGGTGAGATTCAAGTTTGTTCAAGCCAAGTCCCTGGGTTCATATTTGGGCTCACTGTGGTAGCCCGAATTATAACTTAGTTCAAAATGAGGAATTTTCTTTAAAAATCTTCTTCAGATCCAGCAGTCGGAATGTTTTGATATTTGGTATGCAGCATCCTTAGGGGGTGAGATTCAAGTTTGTTCAAGCCATGTCCCTAGGTCCATATTTGGACTCACTGTGGGAGCTCAAATTGTAACTTAGTTCAAAATGAGGAATTTTCTTTAAAAATCTTCTTCTTCAGCCATGTCCCTAGGTCCATATTTGGACTCACTGTGGGAGCTCGAATTGTAACTTAGTTCAAAATGAGGACTTTTCTTTAAAAATCTTCTTCTTCAGATCCAGCAGTTGGAATGTTTTGATATTTGGTGTGCAGCATCCTTAGGGGGGGTGAGATTCAAGTTTGTTAAAGCCAAGTCCCTGGGTTCATATATGGGCTCCCTGTGGGAGCCTGAATTATAACTTAGTTCAATATGAGGAATATTCTTTAAAAATCTTTTTTTTTTTTAGATCCACTGGTCAGAATCTTTGGATATTTGGTATAAGCTTTTCTTAGGAGGATCAGATGCAACTTGTTGAAATCAATTCTCTGGGTTGATATAAATTTAGGCTACCATGTCAGGTGAGCGCCCTCAGGCCCCTTGGGGCCTCTTGTTATACATCTAATTTGTCAATCATAGAATCAACAGAACGGTTTGGAATAGCATGAACTTCTGGGACTGCTGGTAAAGCCGACACTGATTTGCTTCTAACAGTGTCAAAGGCAAAGTGATGCACTGAAGCGCAACATCATTTAGGAAGCAACTTAGGGATATTCCTCGTTATCCAACAAGCCGATGGATTTCAGGAAATGTCTCTTAGATAATTTACGATAATTCACAGGCCAGCATGTAATAAAGTCAAGTTTCACAGTATTTCAAGGTATTCTTGTTTGTTAAAGTAAAAAATGTGGAATAAAGATTGAATTGTTAGAAAGATGAAATGAAATAAAAAAATATCGCGGTTCACCAAATCGCAGTGAACCATTGCTTCTCTTGTCATTTTGTTGCTTAGTCTGCCATATGGCCAACAATGGCAGCATTGTAGTTTTTAATCCTGATATGTTTGTGGATGTGGTACATGCCTGTTATCAATATCATGATTTTTAACAGACTGCTATCACGGCAATGTTGTCGAGTTGGCTAACTCAAAAGAATTTAAGTATCTAATGATGGGTCCAGTCTGTGTGTTAGTAAAGGCTCTCATTAGAGTAAGAGAACGAATCATCTAACAAGTAACTACAAGGAAATATAAGTTTTCACAAGTGGCTGGAAGCTGTGAGTGAAAACTTAGATTTCCTTGCAGTCATGAATAACAATTGGCAATGCAATTGGAACATTGCAATTAAAATACTCAAAGGATGAAAAATACTCAAGTTGCCTGATAATGACCTCTTTATTTATAAAACCCAAATAAATTATTACAAAATTCTCAGTTTTCTGACAGTGTTTTTCATTCTTTAATCCTTTGAACACCAGAAGCCGCTTTACCAGCCCAGGGACATGGTACGTCATACTTTCATTAAGTAGGATGCCTGCTAAGTTAAGGGTGGGGTAGACCAATCAATATTTTCAACGTGCAGCCCTAAGGCTGCACGTTGAAAATATTGATTGGTCCACCCCCAAATAATGAATATGGACTCTTCTAATTGCTGCAAATGAACTGACATGGAAGATACCACCAGGGTTCAAAGGGTTAAATTAAAATAAAGTCTGAAGTTTCGTCTTCTGGTTCAGCTATCCAAACATTAGGGCTTCCTCAGTGGGGAAGCCACGACATTCAGATACCTAAACTATCTCTTCTCTCACTTTGTCAAATCTATGCTTATGACTCTGATTCTTAGTTTGGGGGGCATTTTGTGTACAGCTCACTCTTTTTTATGTGTACCCATACTATGTATGGTACACATAATGCCGACATCCTGGGTGGCCATCCATCGTTCGTCCATCCTTTGTCTGTCCGTCTGGCATCCTTATCCATTTGTTTGGCATTCGATAACTTGAAAAGTATTGCTTGGATTGTCAAGTTACTTTATATTTGTGTTCAGGTTACTGATGTGCCAAGCTGTATAGTTTTGGTGTAAATCTGATAATTTGATCCTGAGATATTAACTCTTTATCCTTCAAATTGAGAATTCTTCCATTCCCTTTGGCATGAGACAACTTGAAAAATATCAATCCAGTTGTCAAGTTACTTTATATTTGTGTTCAGGTTACTGATGTGCCAAGCTGTATAGTTTTTGGTGTAAATCTGTTATTTTGTTCCTGAGATATTAACCCTTTATCCTTCAAATTGAAAATTCCTCCAATCCTGTTGGCATTCAATAACTTGAAAAATATTGCTTGGATTGTCAAGTTACTTTATATTTGTGTTCAGGTTACTGATGTGCCAAGCTGTATAGTTTTTGGTGTAAATCTGATGATTTGATCCTGAGATATTAACCCTTTATCCTTCAAATTTAAAATTCCTCCAATCCCTTTGGCATTCGATAACTTGAAGAATATTGCTTGAATTGTCGAGTTACTTTTTATTTGTGTTCAGGTTACTGATGTGCTGAGCTGTATAGTTTTTGGTGTAAATCTGATAATTTGATCCTGAGATATTGACCCTTTATCCTTCAAATTGAAAATTCCTCCAATCCCTTTGGCATGAGATAACTCAAAAAATATCAATCCGTTTGTCAGGTTACTTCATATATGTGTTCAGGTTACTGATGTGTCGAGCTGTATAGTTTTTGGTGTGAATCTGATAATTTGATCCTGTGATATTAACCCTTTATCCTTCAAATTTTGAAATCTTCCAATCCATTTCTACGGCATGCGATAACTCAATAAATATTAATCCGATTATCAGGTTACTTTATATATGTATTCAGGTTACTGATGTGCTGTGCTGAAAAGTTTTTTATGTAAATCTAATAATTTGATCCAGAGATATTAACCCTTTATCCATCAAATTAGGAACTACTCCAATCCATTTCTATATGTACCCACACCATGCATGGTGTACATAATATCGGCATTCAGGGTGGCCCTCTGTCATACAGCTTTCTACTAGTTGAGCTTATGGGTACACATCGGTCTATTTTTCCAATTCTTTATCGACCAAATCCTTACTTATTGCCATCATTAATCCAAATTGCCATCATTAATTTATCACCATACAAAAACTGTTCCCTTTTGCCTAATCGATTGTTTTCGATGAATAACGGTGAACGATTTTGCTTTAAACAAAATTTGCATGCCTAGTTGTGCTTCAAAGGGGACAACTCTAGCTTCTTTCATATCAGCCAAGATCGATATCATATCAGCTAAAATAAAACTAAGAATTCTTTTCTTAGAACTCAAGGTCTGTAAAGATTGGGCCAACAATCATTTCATTCTCCTTTCATTTGCCCAAGTAGAAATACAGTGACTTATTTTTTCTTTCATTATTAAACTGTAGACAGATAACAACAATGTGCACTTGAATATTCCTTTTGTTCTTTGACTTTGGAGACAAAGTGCTGCGATGTAAAACACTCTTGAAAATATAGAATAAATAGGTTCTAGGGCCAGTAATCAGATTTAAACCTCTCGTAGTATAAGAATTTTAACCACTCGGCAAGCCGAGTGGTTAAAATTCTTATACTACGAGAGGTTTAAATCTGATTAGCGGCCCTAGTGCCTGTTTGTTTTATTCATACCATCCTCTTAATAAATAATTGATTTTGTCACTTAAAATGGAGATAAAATGACTCTTTCTATTGCAAACACATGTGTTTGTTTTGTTTACGTCTGCAACTGTGGGCAGTACTACCAGCTGTACGTGAATGCTTGATTGACAACTGGACATGTGGTCAAAGTTGATTGAATTTACCTTGCTTTTTCAGTCAGGTAAATATTATTATTTACAATTCTTAAATTTTATTTTAAATATTTAATTGTAGGTATTTTACTCTTAATAAGTCATTTACTCATAGTAGATAGTACCGCAAAATGTTATATGTTTGTATGAAACATCGCGAAGTGTGAATGTGTCGAGGTTGGCAAATTGCATCATGCCAAAGGTCAATTTGGATGAACTTAATAATAATAATAATATATATTTATATAGCGCAAACATCTCACAATATTAAAAAAGTTCCATGGCGCTTTACAACACTACTCATAAACAAAATGATGACCAACATAGGATTTAAAAATATTTGTTAAATAAGTGGGATTTCAATCTAGATTTAAATGCTGTCAAAGAAGGGGCTGTTTTAACAAATTCTGGTAGCATGTTAAACAGTCTAGGAGCATTATAGCTAAAAGAACGTCCACCGTAGCTAGCGAGAACATAGGATTTCTCTTCTAAAAGATTTTGGTTTGTGGAACGGAGGGGGCATTTCGGTATATATGGTTTTACTAGATTAGCAATGTAAGCTGGGGACTGCTTCATGTGTACTTTATATGTGAAGAGGAGAATTTTGAACTCAACTCTGGCCATAATAGGAAGCCAATGTAAACTTTTCAACTTAGGTGTTACTGTAGGTGTAAAGCTTTACATGGGTAGTGGGGTTAAAAGCTAAAATTTAACAGACAGGCTTTTCACAGGTAGTAACATAGGTGAGCATTGTATAAATGGTTCTTAATGCCCTCTCCAACAGTTTAACTCATCACAGTGTCTCAACACTTTGGTGAAAGAATTACAGGAAAAGAACTGTAGTATTCTGTGTTGCTCATCTCCTCCTTTGCTCTATCACTGGTAAACATATCATTTACTTTACTTTTCTTTTGTTACCAAAAAAAAGTCAGAAAAAAGGGTAAAATTGTCTGAAAAAGAATTAAGGTAACATTTTTTCCTGTTGTTTCATGCCTGGAACTGGAAAAGGAATGGATAAGTAACACAGTTGTACTTGGCCACAGGGTTGCGAAGTGAGTTATTTTACAGGTGTTGTACAGATAATGTTTTCCTTGAATATGGGTGAGGTTCAAGTTTGAGTTTGAAGAGAAAATATCTCCGAGCCTGTGCAACAACCACTATTATGGTCTGTTTTTTCTCTCTGAAGTAAGTTTAATGGGATAAAATCTCCAATTGGAAGGTTTTTCTTTTATGTCACTAGTCATTCTTCTCTATTTAACCCTAACGCAGACAATATCAAAATTTATTATTTTAAATATCATTTTTTTTTAATTTTTCAAAAAATTTCAACAAAACCTTATCATGTGACCCCTCATTGGAGCGAGCTCAATGAGCTCGTTCCGAAGAGGGGTCACATGATATGGTTTTGTCGAAATATTTTGAAAAATTTAATTTTTTCAACTGCTCAATTTGCATATTACGCGGGCGGATGCGGGCGATTCGTTGAGTAAAGGGTTAAGGGCCAGCACAGTTTTCAATAATGAGTTTTCACATCGGTGTGTATTTTTGTCTATTTCAGGAACACATATGTTCATCACCAGATATCTTAGAAGAGAAGGGAGTTTCTAAGGTCGCTATCACAGTCGCAGCATTGATAGCTATAGCAACAAATCCCAAACAGTCTGCTGTATGACAATTAGGACAGCTGCTAGGGGGCATTGCCTGTGTTTTTATCATGATGGTTTTGCTGTTAACTGCCACAGAACAGTTAGGGATGCCAGTCTATCCCTACTCATAAAAAGCAAATCCTCCTAAAAGTATTTTAAGTGCTGAGGCCAGTTTTTTACTCAGGGTTAACCAACTCAGTTTGTGTAGTGCAAAATTTTAGCAGTCAGTAAGCATTGATCTGTCTTTCATTCAATGATTTGGAAAAATGGGCTTGTATTTTGATGATAGCTTTCACAGATCAAAAGAGCTTTATTGTGCAACAGCAAGGAGATTGATTTTCCACCAAAAACACCCTTGGAGTGTACTTTGCTTTCTGATAACCTGAATTCTGTGACATTTTGTGAAGCAAAAGCAAAGATTAAGCTAATGGAACTCTGGGTTGCACCCATAGGTCCCTAAGATGAAACTTTTCTTGTGATTTTTAAACCCTTTTTAAAAGAATTTTGAGAGTTATCTTTTGGATGGAAACTCCCCCATTTTGTGTTTTAACAGTACATCATAAATTATTCAGAAGGCTCATCAATATTTCTCTTTGTCTCCAACATTATTCAGAAAGCTTACCTGAATACAGCATGTTCGAATGCAGAGTAGTTTCCACAGTAGTAGGTATTAAAATTATACTTGAAAGGGTTAATGGAAATAAAAAAATTGTCAAAACTAAATGAACCCAGGAATGTTATATCATTGTGAAACAGGTGGGGAAAAAACCTCCTTTGCATTTTGCATAACTGAATTTAAGTTTTGTACTGATTGATTCTGAGGAGTGCAAGAGGGTTTTTAACACTTTGGGTAATAAACATGGCCTCAGCAATAAAAATATCTAATAAATATAGCATCATCTTTTTATCACTTACATGTGTAAACTCCTACATACCTCATGTTATTTTCAGCTTTTGAACCTGCGTGGCCGCTCTTCTGGCCCAGGAACATGATATGTCATAATTTAATTAAGTAAGATGTTTGATAAGTTAATGTGTAGGGTAGAACAATCAATATTTTCAACCTGCATCCTGATGGCTGCACGTTGAAAATATTATTTGGTCTACCCCCAAATGACGAAAATAGACTCATCCAATTGATGTCATTGAACAGACATGGACGATTCCACCAGTGTTCAAAGGGTTCAGATTTTTTTAAAAATATAAAACGCATTTATTGGTGCTCTTTACACATTCCTTGCCATTCTGAGACCCTTTTTTCCAATATTTTGTCATATACCACACCCTTTCCTCTAAGTGCACTAAATTCCTTCTTTATTTTTGACACATCTTGATCAAATGTATGAAAATTTACCCCATAGTGATACTCAATGGTGGTCGTTTTTGTTAAATAATGGCAGTTGCTTTCAGAAAATTTCTATCCAGTAACCTGTGAGACAAGATATTGTTTCAAGAAACAAAAAAAAATTCAGTTAAATCTTATTAAAATGTCGCTGCTCTGATAGAAAAAAGGCATAATTCAGCTCTTTCATCAAGAATATTGTGAATGAAAACAGAAATTTATTTATGCCTTGATAAAACCATATTGGCTCAGTCTGATATCAACCCACCTTTGGAGCCCTGAAAAGATATTACTCAACCTCTTTATTTGTGGAACTAAAACAAATAACTACCAAATGTTCACAGATCTGATACAGTTTTCTAAGTGTTATTATTTCTCTTCTTTTTTTTTGTTGCAAAGTCCAAAGTTTCTTCTCATTGTTCAGCTATCCGAATGTTTCGGCTTCTCCAGATAGCTGAACTATCTCTTCTCTCACTTCAACGAATTGCCGTTTACGACTCTCAATCTTATTTTGTGGTGAATTGTCTGTACAACTCCTTCTTTCTTCTCTTCATCCTTCTAATCCTTAGTTATTGCCATCATTAATTCCTCACTCTGTAAAAAACTCTTATTAATTGGGTAAAAAATGTGGCAATCTTTCAAAGAATTTCTGTGACAAGTACAGAATTCCCCCTGTTTATCGACATGCTTAACCTCAGTACATCCAATATAAACATTTAATGTATTATATTTTGTTTGGCAGAGTTGTGTCACACCAGATATAATATAGCCAATCATTAACACCTAGCACTCTGGTAGTGCTACAGAATTTTCTCTCACTGCTCTGTTTTTCTCTTGTTTAACTACAAATTTAACCAAATATACCTTGTTTGACAGAGCTCAGTGAGCTCTATCAAACAAGGTATGTTTGGTTAAATATCAAACTGCATTATGGAAAATATTTGCTGATGAAAACTTGGCCATTTCGACATCGGAGTGCAGAGGGTTCAAATACAAGAAAATGACCTAAGTCTAGTTAATTGAATACTCCTGTTAATAGAATATTTTCACTAGTAAATTGGCCCATTTAGTTAACTGGGTTACACTGTATCATTCTTTCACATCATACCTGATGCTTTCATTGCATCTGGTGTATAACAGTACTAGTTTTTAATTGTGCCTCAGAGAATGTAGAAAACTGTCAGTAGATAGATGCCAGAATGTTGTGGATTTTAATTGTTATTAACCTGCTTGGATGTATTACCCCTATATAGGTGCCTTAGTTATAATCTCTTTTGACAATGGATTCAAGACTTTATACCACGGTTGCTGAGCATATTCAGTGTTACATGGTATAATACAGACATTGGGAAATGTGCAAGATGATCCCACATGGAATCTGGTTTACGCATAAGAACGTCATGTAAGAACGTATCTAATTGGACTTTACATGTCTGAGTGATGTTATGACGTGAATGAAATGCTCACACAAAACAGCGCTTGTGAAATACAGATAAAAAAACCCTCTGGTCATCGATTCCACTCCTCTGCACACCACCCACGTTATGTTCTGTCTTATGATTCAATTTATTATCCTTTAGAGATCTTTTGAGATTTGCAGGGTCCTATTTTCATTAGTAATTCATTTATTTGCTGAATGTCTCATTACAAAGTTATTTCAGAGGAAATAAAAGCATAGCCAGTTGAATTTAATGGAAACATTTTTCCATAAATTTTTCTAAAGATGGAATGAGAATTAACTATTTGCCAAAAGGTTTAGAGAATAGAAAATTCAAAGTCAGTGCTCATGTAATATTAAGAGATCAGCTAAGTCCTGTTGGTTGAAAAGTGGGTCCAGAAGGCTTACTGATGGAGATGATGCCATTGGAAGTTCAGCATTTTTCATTACTGTGAAATACAACCCACAAGACTAGTTTTACACTGAGTTTGCTGAACAGTCAAATTGAAATGTGAAAAAGATGGTGCTATATTTTTTGAGGAAAGTTTTGTTTCCCTCCACATAAATTTGTTTCAAATGATGTTTACAGTAAGTTGCTGAAAGTTAAGTATACTCTGAAGCATGTTACATAGAGAGGAAAAGTTACATTTACTCTTTGCCAGACACGTACTTTGTTTATTTTAACCCTTTACCTAACACAGTACCTTTTTTAAAAAAAATTTAAGTTAACATTTTTCAAAAACAAATTTTGCAATTTTTGGTTAAACCATATAAATATAGATATCATTAGAACTTGCTCGACAAGCTGGTTCTAATGGTATCCATATTTGTATGGTTTTATTGAGAAGCTTCCAAGATATTTTGGGCTGTAGTAGGCTTATTCTGTTTGATTTTCTGGCTGTTTTTGGTCGCTATGTTAGGTAAAGGGTTAAACAAAATTAAACATTCTATGTTTTATTTACCCATGTAACACTATAAGTTATCATGATGAATCAAAGGTAACATGTTAGAGGTTTTCAGCTTGGAGTTTTATGTTCAACCAAGATGCAGAGTGTTGTGGTTGAACATAAATACTGAGCAGAAATCCTCAGATCAGGTTAACATCATTTCATCACAATAACGTATATGCTCCAATAAGATGCTACCCATAGCCCAAAACCCACATTGTAAAATGAACAGGACAACTTTTAACGATAACAAGTTTAGTAAATAAACCTCTCATGCACCCTACGACATCATTGGACAAATAATAAATAATAAAGGTCGTGGTCACTCAATCCATTTTTGTCATAACAATATCATAGGTTTCTGGCAAAAAATGTTTCAGCTTTTTATCCTTGTTAATCTTGAAAGTGTACTTTCAGCAGTTGTGACATGATGTTGAAACAAATTTATCTGATTTTTATCACAAGACTCCACTGATAAGAATATAATCCGTCTCTGTACATACTGTATACAAAAGCAATATTTATTTTATCAAATTGTACATTTGTTTGTATATTTAGAAAAATATTTGTGTTAGAGGCTATTTTATTCATTTTTAGTAAAGAAACCAAAAAATATTGTAGATCTCACTTCAAATATCAAAACACCTCGCAAGTCTCCAGTTTCTTTGCATATCAAACTTACATTTTGGGTATATTGTACAGCAAGTCGTTGTTTTTTCTTATTCTTGTTTTGTTATTGTTTCCTTTTGTAGCATACCCCTAGCACTTAATAACTGCAAATATTTTTTTCATTAATGCTGACCCTCATGTTAGTTTTGTATTTGAACTTTTTCATATGACTTTGATTCACATTATTTTCAACTAGTGAATTTTTCTTTGAACTTTGATAAATTTTTAGTGCCAATATTGAATTGATGGAAGAAAAGATTCTGCTTATTTTTAAAAATTTGTTTTGTTTGGTTAATCACCAGTGAGTTGTGCCAAATTGTTTGAAGAGGCTTAAGAAGTTCTTTTCTGCAAGAAGTTGCATATTAGCTTTTTGTCAGCCTACGCGTATGAGCAATGCTGGGAAATATTATTATTACTGCTTTATATGGTGTCAAATTCAGCATGCTGGCATTATCATTGTTTGTGTGTTTATTGGAGTTTAATGGGCTTCCAGCACTATACTGGTTAACAGCTAGGGTCCTATCATGTCGGGACAGTTTTACAAGTGGATGAATCTAGAGAGAAATGCTAATCAATGGCAAGTAACTATCGTGACTCCCATCTTACTATCCTAGCACATGGGTTAGCATTGGCTGGAAGGGTACCTTTGATGTGCTGTACTGTTAAGTACACATGGCCACCATGCTCCCACTTGAGCAATCTCGATTAAATGTCTTGCTCAAGGACACAACACAGATGAAGTGAGAGGATCGAACCATCGATTGAATCTTTCATTCTGAAGTCCAGTGTGCTTTCCAGTAAGTCACTGATATCTTTATTGGCAACATAGTGTATATCATCACTGGTAGATATAAATTTCTACTTCATCGGTGTCTGCCTGTACTCCCCTAGCCCACTTAGGCTTTGTTGGAGCAGATTCTTATTATTCCCACTCTGAACCTCGAACAGTGGAGCTGTGCTTGTTCATCTTCATGAAACAAGGTCTGCTTTACTGGTGAAATGGGACCCGGTAAGTAATGCCTGGAGTGGAAGTCCTCTAAATTGTTTTGATAGGTTATAGGTATGAACAAGTTGATAAAGTGGACTTCCTACCATTGTTGCCATCATGGTCTAGTCATAGATGCTGAAAGTGACCTTAAACACCAATAAATTATTAATAGAGCCTCATAATAATACACTAAAAATAATCCTGTGGATTGAACTTACAGTACAATGAAAACACGGCAACAAATCTTATTCCTAAGTTTAACCTGTAGAGTGCTAAATTATTTTTGGTCATGAAAATTTGATCATTTGTCTTTGCATTGTTACAATTTATTGGAGAGTGCCTCAGGCACTCTCCCATAAATTCTAATAAGGTAAATCCATATGGACTAGAAAATGTCACTTCAAAGGTAATATGAAGTACAGCCACTGAATATGCTGCCTTTTTGTTTAGGCCTGCACTTCAGACTGGAGCCCAAATATGGGCTTCCAGCACTCTACTGGTTAACCTTGGGGAAATCGAGAAGTGGAGTATTGTTTGTTTACCACTGGAAACAAGGTCTGTTTTACTGACAAAAATAAGACTCTGTCAGCAGTTCTCTACTATCATTAGTATATGTTGGGGTCATGATATATCGATGCTGAAATGGTCCTTAAACACCAGTAATTCTCAGGTGGTTTGAAAAGAAAGAACATGAATATGGTATGATGTCAAAGCATTAATCATTGTGGACAGTTGTGTAGGGAAACATGTTAGTAGGGATTTTTCCTCCGAAGCAATTATCCATGTTCATACACCAAAATTGGTTTTGCTAGCTCTTGAATGTGCTTAAATTTAAAAATTTTTCCTGCAAAATCTTTAAATTAAAAATTGTTAATTTAGCGAACTTCTGGACTTTCTGAATGGATTCTATGATAGAACAGTTTTAGAATTACTTAAACGGAGACAGCAAGGTTGTTCCTATTATTGAGTAAAATGTTTGCATGTAATCTTTAGTTTTCGACTTTTGTTCATTTTTTTCTTTCAAGGAAACAGTTGAAAAATGAATGAGACTCTTTTATGTGATTCACTTGAACAATATTGGCTCCTTGAGCCCTGAAAAATAGCCAAATTTCTAAGCTAGTAGCCTTGTAATATATTTCTCATCAGTGGAGTCCTTTTAGGGAAACATTTTCTGTCGGCAGGTAGCAGCATATCTATATATATTGAAAGACAACCCTGTATATATATTTTATCAAACCATGCATCTTGTTTTTTTCTGTACATATTGGAATCAGTGCAATATTATATCAGAATTAAGTTTACATTTATTGTGTTTCTTTGCTGGGTTATTCTCATTACAGTGCACAGAAGATTAAACCACTGCACACTGATTTAAATATATCAAAAATTTGAACCAGTAAATATTTCCTATAATGTAATTAGAATTTTAACCATTTCAGTCTTGTTTGACAGAGCTCAGTGAGCTCTGTCAAACAAGATTGAATTGATTAAATTCCCACTTGCATCATGTGAAAAATTTGCTTCTTGAAATTTTTATATTTCAGCATCAGTGTGCAGAAGGTGTTATATGTTAACAATGTTTATAATTTCTGAAAGAAGTGCAATAAAAGCAAGCAGCCTTTCAGTTTTTGGACCACCCAGTCACATCTATGGTCTATCAGCTGTAACGTTGCTTAAGGCTTAAGCTATGTTTTGGATAGAAACGAAAAGAATAAATTTAAATTGGAATTTTTGTGAATGACAAGATCATTCCACACCTGAGGATGGAAACACACTTTTTACTTATTTGTGACTTTATCACTCATAAAAAATATATTTTTCATCATTACTCAAGGAATAATCCCAGTTCCCAATGAAAACAAATGTAGATATTCTTCATTTATTAGAGACTACACGTGCAAAACATGTCCTGAAAATGCTAAAAGAAAAATTAATTTTTTTGCCTCCAAAAGGTAGTTGATGTAGGCTGATGATGACTCATTGGAATAAGCTCAAATAATTTGTTCCATTGTGGTGTCAAAAGCTATGCTTTCGGAGACGAAAATAGAACAAAGTAATAAAATTTGAACGGCGATTTTTGTGAATAGCACTGGCCGGATACATGTATGGCCATTATGTTATGTGACGAGTTAACCCTTTACCCAACATAATAGGGAAAAAAAGTGCCAGCACTATTCGCAAAAATTGCCATTCAATTTTCATTATTTTTTTTCATTTTTTGTTTCAGAAACATAGCATACCTCATTGAAACAAGCTCATTGAGCTCATTCCAATGAGAGGATCATATGTTTTAACACAAAAAATGAAAAGTTTAGTGATTCAAGAATTTTGTTTGCAAGTGATGACTGTCTTTTGTGTTAGGTAAAGGGTTAAGTAAACAGGAACATATATCTGATATTGGGTACACTCATTATTATTGGTCCATCTGTATTCTGTGAATTATTGCATGATGAGCCAGGACTTTTAATAATTAGTATAGCCCTTTACCCAACATAACAGCCAAAACCAGCCAGCGTTATTCACAAAAATTGCCATTCAATTTTCATTATTTTTTCATTTTTGTCTCAAAAACATAGCTTATGACCCCTCATTGGAATGAAATCATTGAGCGAATTCCAGCGAGGGGTTGGTTATAAGTGATATTTTTGATACAAAAAATGAAAATAGTTAGTTACTCAATAATTTTGTTTGCAGTTTCATCTACTTTTCATGTTTGGTAAAGGACAATAATGTAGTTTCTATTGAAGGAAAAGGATCACTTTTCTGTTTGCACTGTAATGATAACCTAGCTAATCCTTCTTGTTCTAAGAATTGACATCAAGATTACAAACCTAGAGAGTTGAGTTTCCACCCATCCAAAACTATCAAGTGTTGTAAATAGTGTGAGAAATGACAAGCAGAATTTCGGCAAATCATACTTAAATCCAGAGTGAATGTTCATTAGCTGCTATTTTCCATGAGTTTCTTGTGCTTTACTGTTTTTTGATGGTTTTTATCTGGGTGAGAAAATGGTGGAGGTCCCTTAAAGTGAGGAGTACAGGGATGAACGATTGGTTTACGTTGACTTCATACCCATGTTGTGATCATGATAGGTCTAAAGATGCTAACAGTAACCTTAAACACCAATAAATAAATTAATAGAGAATGCAGTGAGCTCTATAGGTAACACACATGCATATGAAGAGAAACTCGCAATTTCCAATGAAACAGTATATCTAACAAACTGAAAATTGTGTCTTCCGGTTTGCCCATCGGGGGTGGCCATTTTCTTGTTCAATATTGAATTCTGGGATAGTTGAAAATAAAAATAGCAACAAAAACAAGAGATTGCACTTTGTGTTGGCCGCATCGATCTTTCTGAATAAATGACGTTATTATTTCATTTAACTTGAACACTGGCTTCTTAGAATTCAGTATTAACTTGATTTTGTTATTTGAAAATTTTAAAATCCTACTTTTGACCACAAATCTTTTCTCTTTAGGTTTACTGTCAGAATAAAAAGTTGAGTCCTTTGTGACTGCATTCTCTTCTGGGTCTAACCTAATTCATATTATACTACCCTTGTTATATACATTGCTCCAATTAACTCTTCACCTGCTGAGTATTTTTAGCTCACCTGACTGAAAGTCAGGGTGAGCTTTTCTGATCACTTTTCGTCCGTCATCCGGCGTCCGTCGTCCGGCGTGAAGGTGGTGTTTGGGTCTTTTTCTTCCAAACCGCTGGCCGCATGTTAATGAAATTTCATGTGAGTAGGGGTTATATAGCGGCATTTTGATTTTTGGGCAAATTAGGTTTTGGCTCATATTGAGCAGAGGGGTGGGGCAAAAATGCTCCAATTCTTAAAAAATCTTCTTCTCAAGAACCAGCAATAGCAGAGACTTGATATTTGGTATGCAGCTTCCTTTTGAGGTGTAGACTCAAGTTTGTTCAAGAGAAGTTTGTAGGTCTATACTTGGCGATGTTATGGGAGGAGCAAAAATTTTGGCCCCACCCCAAATTTCTATTTTTTAAACCGAGAGGCCAATTTGAACCAAATTTTATGTGAGGGCTTATTGGGTCATAAGTACCTAATTTATGCAGAAATTTTTTTTCCTGTAGCCCCGTGGGAACCACAGGAGCTAAAAATAGAAAAAAATTAAAACGCCTATATCTCAAAAACTGCACGGCACTGAGAATTTTTATTTGGTGTGCAGCTTCCTTGGGACCAACAGAAAGGATTGGTAAAAAAAAATTGCCATCGGTTTTATCATAGGGTACAGTTTCGGGACTTTGAAAAAGTGCTGAGTCAGCACTTTTTAACACTGTAGGCAATGGGAAAAACATTAAAAAATCTTCTTCTCCAGATCCAGCAGGCAGAATCTTTTGATATTTGGTATGCAACATTGTAGGGTGGATCTGATTCAAGTTTGTTCAAATCGGCCCCCTGGGTTCATATTTGGGCTCAGTATAGGAGCCCGATTTCGAACTTAGTGCATTTCAGGCAAATTTCTTAAAAAATCTTCTTCTCCAGATCCAGTAGGCAGAATCTTTTGATATTTGGTATGCAACATTGTGGGGTGGATCTGATTCAAGTTTGCTCAAATCGGCTCCCTGGATTCATATTTGGGCTCACTATAAAAGCCCGAATTCGATCTTAGTGCATTTCAGGCAAATTTCTTAAAAAATCTTCTTCAGATCGAGCAGGCAGAATCTTTTGATATTTGGCATGCAACATTGTGGGGTGGATCTGATTCAAGTTTGTTCAAATCGGCCACCTGGGTTTATATTTGGGCTCAGTATAGAAGCTCGAATTCGAACTTAGTGCATTTCAGGCAAATTTCTTAAAAAATCTTCTTCTCCAGATCCAGCAGGCAGAATCTTTGGATATTTGGTATGCAACATTGTGGGGTGGATCTGATTCAAGTTTGTTCAAATCGGCCCCCTGGATTCATATTTGGGCTCACTATAGAAGCCCAAATTCGAACTTAGTGCATTTCAGGCAAATTTCTTTAAAAATCTTCTTCTCCAGATCCAGCAGGCAGAATCTTTTGTTATTTGTTATGCAACATTGTGGGGTGGATCTGATTCAAGTTTGTTCAAATTGGCCCCCTGGATTCATATTTGGGCTCACTATAGAAGCCCGAATTCGAAGTTAATGCATTTCAGGCAAATTTCTTTGAAAATCTTCTTTTCAAGATCCAGCAGGCAGAATCTTTTGATATTTGGTATGCACCATGCTTAGGGGGTGAGATTCAAGTTTGTTCAAGCCAAGTCCCTTGGTCCATATCTGGGCTCACTGTGGGAGCTTGAATTGTAACTTAGTTCAAAATGAGGAATTTTCTTTAAAAATCTTCTCAAGATCCAGCAGGCAGAATCTTTTGATATTTGGTATGCACCATGCTTAGGGAGTGAGATTCAACTTTGTTCAAGCCAAGTCCCTAGGTCCATATTTGGACTCACTGTGGGAGCCCGAATTATAACTTAGTTCAATATGAGGAATCTTCTTTAAAAATCTTCTATTTTTTTTTTAGATCCACTGGTCAGAATCTTTGGATATTTGGTATAAGCTTTTCTTAGGAGGATCAGATGCAACTTGTTGAAATCAATTCTCTGGGTTGATATTTAGGCTACCATGTCAGGTGAGCGCCCTCAGGCCCCTTGGGGCCTCTTGTATTGAATTTCTTTTGGTCATGATATAGTCATAGATGATGAAACTAACCTTTTGCACCAATTTTTTTATTATTATTTATTGGTGTTTAAGGTCACATATTTCTGCACAATGGCTAATCATGACCATGACAGTTTTACGGATGGAGGAAGCCGGAGTACCTGGAAAGAACCACCGAGCAACGGCGAGCAACGGTTAGCTCCCCAACATACTAACTCCACACAAGCAGGGTTAGCATTGGTTGAAGACAGGTGCACCATCGACGTGCAGTATGCTTTAGTACACAGCATCACCATGCCCCCACATGGGCAATGGGGATGAAGTGTTTTGCCCAAGGACACAACGCAGTTGCCGCAGGTGGGATTCAAACCGAGAACCTTTCGGCATGCAGCCTACACTTCTACCCACTGCGTCCCCTTTTGCACCAATAAATAAATAAATTGAGTTTCTCAAAATCAAGTCATAGTTGCTATACAGCAGTCAAGACTTGATTTGATGAAAAATTCAAATGAGTCTGCCATTAACTGGAAGAGTGCTGGAAGTGCAGGTACGGTACCACTTCTCAAAGGCTTCATAGTCTGTGGATGTGCTTCATATTACCTTTGAAGTGAACTTATTTAGTCTGTATCAATTTGCCTTATTACAATTCATGGAAGAGTGCCTATTGGGCACTCTCCCATGAATTGTAACAAGGTAGAGACCTGAGAATAAATTTTTATCAAAAATAATTTAGCCCTTTACAAGTTAAGAAAACATTTGAAAAGGGACTGCTCTGTATAAAGGGTTATTTCGTTAAGAGCCAGGAACATCGCGACTGAGCCTCGGTATGCTTGTGCAGGGGCTAATACTATAAAAGTTGTAGAATTTTATTTTCCAGGATGGTATTTTCTGCCTGTGCATATAAAGCAATGAAATTGATCATTAGCATTTTAAAAGATGTGGCAATTAACTGGTAGGTAGATTGCTACATCTTTTGAGATGCTAATGATTTATTTCTGTCCTTTATAGTTACAGACAGAAAAATATAATTTGGGAAAATAAAATTGTAAACATTTTGTAGTATATACCCCTGGACAAGAAGGACAGAAAAACCTGCAGCATGCGAAGAATTAATGACAGACCACTACCAAATGTTTTATTTTCTGACTGAATGGGAATTGGTTTTTTTTACACAAGCATCAGGCATTGATTGAACAAGAGCTTATCAAGAATTCCATGGGACCCTTGAGAGGTGGAACTGTACTTGTTTTCTGTGGTAAACTGGTAAGATAAGACCAGGTAACCACTGTCTGTGGTGGGTATAAATGATTGACTGGCCTTGACGTTATACCCATGTTTACCACAATTTGCCATTGCGCAGAAAAATGTGACGTTAAACATTAATAAAGAAATAAATAAATATCAAGAATTAATGTTAGAGTTTGTTGTTATCATCATTTGTTATCTGACATTAATTCGTGGAAATCATGTCAAGATAACTTTCCGATAAACAAAATAAAATAAATAAGAAATAAATAAACACCAAATAGTGTTGATGAAATTTCTGGAAAAGAATAATTTTTAAATTTAGCACAGAAGAATGTATTCTCTACCTAGTAGCTGATAGAGATTTTTATTATGGACCAGTCCTGGTAAGTTTAACCCTCTGCACACTGATGTCAAAATTTTAAAATTTCAAGCTGCAAATATTTCCCACAATGCAACTAAGAATTTAACCATTTCAATCTTGTTTGACAGAGCTCATTGAGTTCTGTCAAACAAGACTGAATTGGTCACATTCCTAGTTGAATCCTGAGAAAAATTTACAGGTTGAAATTTTGATATCTCGACATCATTGTTCAGGTAATTAAAGATTAACTGATTTCTCTTTCATTAAATTCAATGATACATTTTTCGCTGATTTGCAAGTTTTGTAATATACAACCAAGTTTTAAGCAAATTGAAAAGAACTTTGGTGAATGGTATAAACATGAAATGCAACCTGTGTTTCATTGAAACATGATATTTTCGGAAAGGAAACTTTGGAATCTGACAAAGAAATTTTTCACACTGCAGAGCTGCACAAAGTTGTCTGAATAGGGCTTGGAAAGCTTTCGTTTATAGAAAGTGATAAGAGTATTTCATTTTTGTGAAGACAATTTTTCACATATGAAGGAAGGTACTCGCATAAATACTTGTTAAATTTTGCACAGGTAAAAGTGCATGCCTTTCTAGAAGTCGGTGATGCCAAAATGGTATTTGGGCGGCAGACTTTCGGTCTTGCAAGTATACAAAATTTATCCTGTCAGCTACTGGGTGGAGAATATATTCTTGTGTGTATTCTTGTGTACTGAATTTCCAATTCTTCTTTTCCAGAAATTTCATTAAAATCAGAAGTTTCATTTTATGTATTTAATCCTCTTGGAGGGGACTCGCTGAGATTATCAAGAATGGAATTCAGCTTAAGATCAGAAGTACTGGTAACAAACACTAGTTTGGATGAGTTATTCTTATCTAAATTTTGTCTTTGACAAATTGACAATCCTAATACATATTGCAAAAAAAACCTATTATTGGATTACTAAAAATTTTCAATTTTTTCCTCAAAAACTTTACTGCTTATGCTTATGACCCCTGAATGGATGTGCTCATGAGCTTGTTCCATTGCTGAGTCATAAGCTATATGTTTTTGAGGTAAAAATTGAACAAATAATGAAACTTGAATGTCAGTTTTTGTGAATAGGACATTGATAGCCATTAAATTAGGTAATGGATTAATTAGCCTTGCTCCTCATAAGTACCTGTGACATGTAACTGAAGACTTCTATTTTCAGTAGGTTATTTCATCCTGTCTTGGAAAGTGCTGAAAGTGACTTTTGATAGCATTTTGTTGGCAAGGAAAATAACAAGTTTTCACAACCATTTCAGATCTTGTTTGATCTAGGAAATCTTCAATCACTCTCCTTTTAAAAATAAATCTCTCAAGGTCTCGAAAAGTCATTGAATTCCTGAAGATGCCCTGAAATGTCTCGATATCAGTCTTTTGAGTTGTAGAATAACAAAATGTGGGAAAGTGGAGCTTTGCTTATTTAGTGTGGTAAACATGTTCCATTTTACTGGCAGATGTCCTCTAAAGTTGGCAGCACAGTTATAAATGATTGGGTATACTTGAATTCATACTTATGTTGCCATCATGATATAGCCATAGATTCTGAAAGTGACCTTATACACCAATAAATAAATAGTAGGATGATTAAAAGAGAATTTTCTTCCCACTCTCTTCATTTTCAATACCAGCCATGACATTGAGCTCCACAATGCTTTCATGGAGTTTTTCCAAGAATCATTGACAGGGTCTGTTGTCAAGGGTGCTTGAAAAAAGAGTGACGTGTTTTGGGATCTTCCCTACAATTTATTGTAACCCTTTACCTAACCTAAAAAGCAGACGACACTTGCAAAAATAATTCTTGAATAACTAATTTTTTTCATTTTTTGTCTCAAAAACATAGCTTATGACCCCTCATTGGAACGAGCTCGTTCCAACGAGGGGTCATAACCTATGTTTTTGAGACAAAAAATAATGAAAATTAATTGGCGATTTTTTAGAATAGTGCTGGCCGGTTTTGGCCGTTACGTTGGGTAAAGAGTTAACAGCCACTAGCTGTATGCAAATAAAATTATATTTTCGATTTAATGTTTTGGAGTCTTAAAAAGTCTACATTTTGAGTTTAATGCATCTCTGAAACTTCTACAGAACCTTGGAAATCATTGAATTTGCTCACCAGGTAAGTGCAATAGCCCTATATTCTGACACTGATCATGGTATGGGAACAATTCAGATTTTCTATTGTAATAATTTCTTAGAACAAGAAGAAGAAACCAGTGGACTTAGAATTAGTACAAGTTCTGGTTGGAGCATTATTTTCAGTTTTGTTGATTTGATAGTCAGTTTCTGTCTCCCACAGGAAAGCCTTATTCTTGGTACTAAAGTGCCTAACATTGTGTTGATGGTCAGATACTTTCAGTATTGACAAAATATTTAATTGTAGTATTTTATTTATTCGATATTACCCCCCCCCCCCCCCTCCCCCGGGATGTGGAGCAGTGCTTGTTTACTGTGGTGAACAATGTCTTCAGTGGAAGTCCCCAAAATGGGCATTATAGATGTGAACGATTGGCTAAACTTAACTTCATATCTATGTTGCAGTTATAATATAACCATAAATGCTGAAAGTGATCTTAAACAGCAATAACTTAATAAATCCTTTCATGTTGCATTAACATTTTTATAACACAAAAAATACTGACGTATAACATAACTGTGATGATTTAACCCTTTACCTAACACAGTATTCTTAAAAAATAAATTAAATTTCACATTTTTCGAAAACAATTTTTCAATACAAACCATACAAATATGGATATCATTAGAATAGATATTTTAGGCTGTCGTTGGCTTATTCTGATTAACTTTCTGGCCGTTTTTGCCGCTATATTAGGTAAAGGGTTAACACACTGCACACTGATTTGAAATATCAAAATTTCTACCTGAAACTTCTTCCCATAATGCAACTAGAAATTTAACTCAATTTAAGTTGATTGAGCTCTGTCAAACTATTGAATTGGTTAATTTCTTACTTGCATTGTGGGTAAATTTGCAGCTTGAAAATTTTGGTATTTTGAGAGTGTGCAGAGGGTAAAAGTTTGTTCAAATTATTTTTTGTGTATTTTAGGGTGGCGGGGAATGGAAACATTTTGATAGTGAAGTAAATAATAGATCAAGAGGCAAGAAGATTGGTATCGCAGAAACACGGTGGCACTGAAAATCACTTTGTGTTACTTTATACTGATTAATGGTATAACATTGCAGTAAGGCAAAAAAAATTAAAAAATCTGTTTCTCAGGCCCTCCCAGATGGTCCTTTTGGCTGCCGCGTGCTCTAACTTTATGACCAATCCAAACTTAAAAAAATTAAAATCAAATGGTTTATGCCTGATATTTTACCCAAGTGAATAAAATTGATCCCTTGAGTGCAAGAAGTCTTTGCAATGCTTTAGCATTGCAAAGCCTTCTTGCACTCAAGGGATGTAATACACCACCACCCATGCTATTCTGTATATTAAGGGGCATAAAACAAACCAAGAACATAAACTTTTTAATGGCAAATAAATATTTACAAAAATAAAAAATAAAATAAAAATCTGCCCGCCCGCATGCAATTTTACAAAAAATGGCCTGAGAAACAGAAGATTTACTTTGTGAGGCCTAACACATTTTTATAATAAAATTTATTTTTGTCCATTTGACTTGAACACTGCGCTCTGTGACCAAATACCAAAATTTCAAACAAGAAATTGTTCTCTTAATGCCATATAATGCAACTAAACCAATTCAATCTTGTTTGACAGAGCTCAGTGAGCTCTGTCAAACAAGAGTGAATTGGTTAAACTCCTAGTTGCATATAAATAAAAAATTGCATCTTGAAATTTTATTATTTCGACATCAGTTTGCAGAGGGTTAATAATACTTCTCGGTGTTTTAACCTTTATATGATTGTTTAGCAGTTTGAATGTTGTGACCATCTGCGTGTTTATCCACATTCAGATTGCTAAAATGTTCAACAAATTATCTTCACAAATAAATAACTTGTAGTTGTTAGTTCAATAGATATGGTCTGACTTGGAGGTCTTCTCAAGTGAGCAGCATAGGTATAAATGATTGGCTGAACTTTCCTTCCTACCTCCATCCTCCATTGCAGACTTGACATAGCCATAGATTCTTGGAGGGACCGAACACCAATAAATAAATCAGTACTTTACTAAAATCTTCCAACTAAAATATTTTCAAGAATTGAAAAATCTATTAGGCAATGAACACAATGTTTATATTTAGAGGCATTTCTGTGGGAGGTGTCTTAATACGGACTACATCAAATGTATTATTTACTCAGCAATTTAATCTTAAGTGAATATATATTTCAAAAATGAGAGAATATTTATTATTTTTCTGACTTTGAAACATATCTGTTTGTACTCATTTGATAACTTACATGTCATAATTTTTTTAAAATAAAGATTATTTTCTGTTTTGTGCCATTATCTGCTGTTTCTTTCCAATTTTATTTATGTGCTGTTCACAATGGAATAATGTTGTTCTGATCTAATTTCCTTGAAGTTATGTTTTGAGTAAGAAATTATCCCCAAACATTCTTGGAGGCTGCTTATGATATCCACACAATTTGGGTACAGCATTCACTGTTAACAAAAAGTGGTAAATTGAAGGCTTGAATGAGATGTTAAACTCAAAACATTGGCTTCCACCTTATCAAAAGAACTGAGCCATGAAGTTCCATCTCTGAACCAATCTCTCCTCAGGGTTGATCAAAATTAGGGAGAATCCTTATTGACTTGAACATGGAAAGAGCCATGAGGAAACAACTGAACAACATTATTCTGTTTCAGATCTGCACTATTGTTTATGTAATGGTCAGCAGGGTTGGTTTAGTAATATTTAAATATATAACATCTAACACAGGCAAAGCAGTCAGTATTCACCCTTAGCAGCTAGTTCACCTGTATGTGAAGGGAGATAACTCAAGTATATGTGTCTACATTTAATAGGAGGCACAGAGTTTTCCAACTTTTATTATTATTGTATGATAGCAGCTGAATGTGCAGGTAACAAGTGTGATAAATGTAATATAATTTTGCTCTAAATTCTTTGACCAATCCAAAAGGTCAGATCAACATTGTGTTTTCCCTTCAGCAAACACAGTTTCTTGATTACAGTTTCAGTATTTTTGTCCAAGAGGGTCTGATTGTTTTAGTGCTTTTTGCTTCAGATCAATTTCAGCAGTGCAAATTTCAGTAGCACATATTTGGAGCTTATTGCTGTTGTTTGATTAATTGGTGAAATGGGCCAAGAGAGTTCATTCCAGCACTGCATGACACAATTTCTTCCTAAGAAGCAATTACACACAAAATTACCATCCTTTTAACTCCCAGCTCATGTTTTAAACTCCTTTACCTAATGAATCGGCCACCCAGGTAATTTACAAATTAAGTAGATGAAAAAAAAGTTTCAAAAAATTTCAACAAAACCATATTGTGACCCCTCATTGGAATGAGCTCATCAAGCTCGAGCCAATGAGGCATCGCATGATATGGTTTTGTTCAATTTTTATCCCCCCCGAAATTGAAATTTTGGGAGGATATAGCCGTGGTGCTGTCAGTCCGTCTGTCCATCTGTAGATGGAGTTGTTTTCTACTCTCTAACTGAAACTTCACTTGGCCGACTGAAACCAAATTTGGCATGTTTCAATGTTTATAAGTATTGGTTTCCGCTCTGTAATTAAAGTTCTGCTTGGTCAACTGAAACCCAATTTGGCATGTTGGTTAGGCATCATGAGAGGAAGAACCCTATATATTTTGAGGTCATTGTGCCAAAAGTCAAGGTCACCGTGACCTTGACCTCAAACATTTACCAGAGTTGGCTTCTCCTATTGAACTTTTGCTTGCCCGATCGATACTAATCTTGGCCTATGGGTTGAGCATGATGAGAGGATGAACCCTACATATTTTTAGGTCATATGCCAAAGGTCAGGGTCACAGTAACCTTGAACTTGAAATTCATCGGTCCCAATCGAAACCAAACTTGACATGTCATCAAATACAGGTAATCTTATCTGTATTATTTGAGTACATAATACCAACAGTGGCTGTGTTAATTTAATGTAATATATTACCAAGGTTACTGTATCGGGCTGATTTTTTGGGGTGATTTGCGATTTCTACAAAATTAAAAAACCTGTATGAATGACTCAGTTATGAATGCTATGAAGCAAAGATACGTCATGTCTGCTGGACAAGAGATGAACAATTGAACAAGACATTCAGATGGAGAAAGCAAAATTGTAGGTTACATGTGTATTACTGTTGAGTGTTTATTATAATTGACTATGGTGGTGAATTGAAAGTTCACTTCAGTTTTCGAAAGGTATAACCCATTATTAAGAATTATAATAAACTTTTATTAACCCTTTTACCCAATGCAGATGATATGAAAATTTGCTATGTAAAAAATATTTTTAAAATTTTTCAAAACATTTCAACAAAAACACACCATGTTACCCCTCATTTGAATGAGCTCATTGGGCTCATTCCATTGAAGGGTCACATGATAGGTTTTGTGGAAATTTTTTGAAAAAATAATTCTTTTTCGAGTCCTCAATTTTCAAGTTACATGGGCAGATGCAGATGATTTATTAGGTAAAGAGTTAACATTTAATGCATTACCTGACACCAAAATACAGATGATAATACCACTGTTTTTTCTTGAATAATTCAGAAAGTTTTTTTTTCAAAACCATAGCAGGGACCGACCTGGGCATGCGCCAGTGCGTATTTGGTTCTGAAACATCAGGACCTGGCTCTTAAATCTCAGAAATAGGCTTCTCAGTTGGCGCATAACTTCTCGGATCATATTTTGATATTCTTTCGATGGATAATCTAGAGAGACACTCTTACATATATTTTATATGATTATCATTTATCATTGTTGTAGAGTGCTTAAGTTAATACTTCAAGTCTTAATTACCAAGCATTAATCTTCACTGTGGTTTCTGATCAAGTCTTGGCTGCCTATTTAGGCAGCCAAGACTTGATCAGAAACCACAGTGAAGATTAATGTTTGCTATAGTGTACTAAATGAAAATGATTAGGGCTATTACATACTGGCAGTGTGTGTTACAAACAGCAGTGTGACTCCGTAAATTGGAATCTGGCGCATGAATTGAAAAAATAGGCTCCGAGGCTAGAGCGTATTTTAAATAGTCCTGATCGGTCCCTGCATAGCTTATGTTCCCTTTGCTGGATCAAGGTCCCTAAGCTTAATCCAGTGAAGAGGTCATACACTCTGTCACTGAAGATAAAAAAAAATTGGAAAGATAGTGAATGATAGAATGGGTTCAGGCATTAGGCAATGGGTTAACCATAATCGCTTATTCTAAGTGAAATAGGATTTGTGTGACTTGCTGCTTGCCATGTTCATGTCATTATGAAATTTTCATGATAACAAGTAAGAAGGCAAGAAACACAATCTGAAGCTGAAGAAGATGGTCCTTTGTTGACATCTCTGTTGATAGAGGCAGTTAAGTTCAAACCGAGAGGTCCATGGTTCAGTCCCTGCCAGGGGAAACTGTGTTGTGTCCTTGGGCAAGGCACTTAATCCTGATTGCCCACATGAGGGCATGGTGGCACTGTGTACTGAGGTGTGCTGCACTCCAATGGTGTCTTCAACCAATGCTAACCCAGCTTTTGTGGAGTTAGTACATTGGGGTGTCTGACAGTGGCTCGCTATTGCTCAGTGGTTCTCTCCATGTATTCTGACTTCCTCCCCCATAAAACTGTCCGACATTAGGTGACCCTAGCTGTTGAAAATGTCGTTAAACTCCAATAAATAAGTAAGTGGTCCAAAAGTTGTAAATCAACGGTGCTTTCTGGTCTGGTATTATAGTTACCTTTTGGATGTTGTAGTGGGAAGCCACTCTCCCTGTACTAAATTTCAGTTATTTTTTATTGCCTTTTTACTCAAGTCTGACATCAGCTTTCTGTGAAAATATAACATGTCGCATGAATGTTTTAATTCAACTCTTTACCTATCTCAAATAGATGATCATGCATTTGTCTTCTTGGATAACGGAAATTTTCATTTCCCGTTTCAAAACCAAGCCTGAAAATAAGCAATCTGTCATTTGCCGAATGAGATCCCCAAAGGGTGAATTTGCTGACCCTAACCCATGTGATGGGCTAAAATCTGCCATCTTATCCTCTGGGTGCCTCTTTCTGTTTTTTTTTTTTTTTTTTGTTTGATTCATTGATTCTTCATTCAGCAGTATATTGGCAACGAACATACATACATAACTATTACATAGTAGTTGTGTAATAACGTATATACTGTAGGGAGACGACATAGCCAGATTGGTAGTCTACCTGTAGTCTCCCAGAAAGTTGTATCGTGCAACAGTACAACCTGGTTAGGCTTGAGACCTGAATTCAGTCTGAGATTGCCAGAGGGTAAATTTGGTGATGTTACCCTGCTGTGCAGGGTAGCATTACCAAATTCACCTTCTGGGGACCTCACTCTGCAAATGACAGTCTGCTTATTTTCAGGTTATGACTCCTCACTAAAACAAGCTCAGTGAGCCCATTCCAGTGAGAGGGTCATAAGTTGTGTACTGGAGGCAGAAATTGAGAAAATAATAGTTTGAATGGTGATGTATGTGTACAGCAGAAGTGGGAAATGACCATTAACTTCAGGGTAAAGGGTTAACCTGTTACGCCTTGATGCCGAAAAAATTAAAATTCCAAGCCACGATTTTTCAACATAGTGCAACTAGGAATTTAAGCAATTCAGTCACTGAGCTCTGTCAAACAAGGTTAAATTTGTAGTTGCAGCATGTGAAAAATTTGCTGCTTGAAATTTTATTTTGATGCGGGTGTGCAGAGGGTACTGAATGGATATATGTTAACATTGTGTTGATGCAACAACGCATACCATTGCAATAACTGCCTTATAATACTGTATATATTTAGAACTATAATATATGTATATCATATTATTGTACAAATTACAAAAATACATGTTGTTAGCTGTGTGATTTAATATGGTTTTGACAACCGCTTGTTCAAATACATAACCTAGTTTACTGCTGAAGTTTTGTTGGTTGACCTTTTTCATAATTCCAAGCTTGGGGAAAATTGAAAAGTGCTTAATACAATATAACATAGCTCAAGACATGTCGTGATATTTTCTGCTGTTTATGCTCACTAGTTTTTTACATTTTCCCATATACTTGTCATCCTGCCTTACATGTTACAGTGTATGCCATCTGTTTTGATTTACTACTGGAAAGCTGGTTATTTGAGCAGTGCTGGTTAACTATGATAATCTATTTCTGATTCACTTGCGTTCCCTGTGTGAACCACTGAAGCTATGCTCCTTTTCTGTAATAAGCTAGTTCTGTTTTGCTCATAAAACATGACTCGGTAACCTGGAACACCTGAGGTGAAAGGCATCTTCACTTGTAAGCATAAGCTCTAAAAGCAGTTGGGTTAAAAATTAACCCAAATGAACTGTGTTCCAATAGGGTTCATATTCACTCAACCCGGTTCATTTGGGTTGATTTTTAACCCAACTGATCTTAGAGTATAGGTGCACTTGTCTTCAACCAATGCTAGCCCTGCTTGTGTGGAGTTTATACTTTGTAGAGTCTGGTAGGTGCTTGACCTTGCTCAGAGGTTCTCTCAGGAAACTCCGGCTTCCTCCACCAGTAAAACTTTCTTGACACAAGGTGACCCAGGCTGTCGAAAGTGTCGTTAAATTCAAATAAATATATAAATAAATGATTGGCTTGATACATGTGCTGTGATCCTGAAATATTACAGATAAGGAAAGTAACCTTAATCACCATTAAATAAATTATTCACTGTATGAAATGACCTGGTGAGGGTCTTTTAAACTGGTAAATTTAACTATCAGTGATTATCTTCCCCATAATAATCCTGGGAAGTGGAGCAGCACTTGATTACAATGGTACACAAGTTCTGTTTGAGTTAGTATGTTGGAGTGTCTGACATTTTCTCACCGTTGCTCGGTGGTTCTCTATGGGTACTCTGGCTTCCTCCACCCATCCCGTAAAACTGTCCGGCACAAGATGGTACTGGCTGTCAAAAGTGTCATTAAACCCCAATAAATATAAATAAATAGATAAAGCTGTTAGAAAGATCTTTCCAATAAATAGATTATGCGCAATTAGCATGCACCTGTTGTCATGAACATAGAATGCTTTATAGATGATCACAAGCTCTCTGCTTGTCACCATGACTGGTACCCCCTAATAATTATTTGCAGGCTTGAATACTGGTATATTAGAACTCAGCAACCAATGCTTGAGGCATGGATAGCATAGGTATAAATGATTGACTAAACCTGACTTTTACTAGTGGGAACCTTGGGAAGTGAAGCAGTGCTTGTTTACTGCAGTAAAGAAGCTCTGTTTTGCTGGTATAATAGGACTCAGTCATCAATCCTTGGGGTGGAAGGCCTTTAAAATGGGAAACATTATTGTAAACGATTGGCTGGACTTTACTTTACATCCACGTTGCGGTCAGGATTAGCCATTGTGCAGAAATTTTTGACCTTAATCTCCAATAGATAAATGAATAAACCTGACTTTATACTTGTGTTGCCATCATGATAGAGCCATGCATGTTGAAAGTGACCTTAAAGCACCACTGAACAAATACCATGGACTAGCAAAATTGGATTTTAACTCTTAGTCACCAGGCACCCACAAACACCCACTTTTATATTGCCATGAAAAGTTGCCCCAAGTGTATTCTTCCTTGAGAAACCTACTTGTAGGCTGCATTTATCTTGACATTGTTTTTACATCATTGTTGGCTGCCCTTACAGTAAGCCAACAGTGATATAGAAACACTCGTCAAGTCACCGCATCTGTATACAATTATGTGTGGTAGCTATTATTGAAAAACTTGTGTTATAGTCACAGTATAGCCAAAGAGACAGAAATTGACCCCACTCATCTGAATAATCCTTGTTGATTGAATTACTTTTGAAGGCAAATGCTTATATATTTTATAAAAATTTGCTCTGTTAATGGCCTCTCGGGCTCAAAGGCATTATTAAAGCTCTGTTGACAATCCCGGAAATCACTGTAGTTGCTGTGCATTCCTCCCATGATTTTCACTTCAAAATACAATGATTGCTGTGTGGATTTAACGTCACCCTATACAATACAGTCATTGAGAGATGCACTGGGTACACCATGCATGGAATCTGCCCAACATGTAGCTTCATGCACATACACACATAAACACATTCATGAATTTTTCTGAATTTCGTTGAAAAACATGACTGCCAGTGGCCATCTTGGATTTGGCATATAAATTGTCAACAATTCCATTAGGAATTAGGACACCCTGCAGGCCACATCCCTCACCCAATCTTTTTTGAGATTTCATATGTAACTTTGGTGTAATGTCTTTTCTGTAGAAACTTGATTGAGCGACTTGCCATTATTGGAATATTCTATTTAGTTCAGTCCTTTCTTGGTCAAGATGAGATGCAGTGTCATTGAAACTTTCATTTGCTTTATCAGTGTTGAATTATGGAAAATAACTTCTCTCCCATCCCCCTTGTAGGAACCCCGGAGAGTGGAGCAGTGTTTGTTTACTGTGGTAAATAGGTTCTGCTTTACTGGTAAAATAGGACCCGGAACCAACGTCTGGATGTGGAATTTCTCAAAAGTGGGCAGTAAAGGGATCAACGATTGGCTAAACTTTACTTCACACCCACGGTGTAGCCATGATGTTGCCAAAGATGCTGAAAGTGAGGTTAAACACCAATAAATTAAAAAGCATGGAAAATAATGAATTTTGAAATAGAGGTTCGGTAACACACCTGAAATCTATTTCATAGTGTGACGGTAACCCCAAGGAAGTGGAGCAGTGCAAGTTGATTCGTAAACAAGTTCTGTTTTTCTGGTACAGTAGGACCTGGTAAACAATTCCTGTGGCTAGGAAAATAATGCCTCTTGACCCTTTACCCAACATAGCGGCCCAAACCAGCCAGTGCTATTCACAAAAAATCCACCATTCAATTTTCATTATTTTTTTTCATTTTATGTTTGAAAAAGATAGCTTATGGCCCCTCATTGGAACGATCTCGTTGAGCTCATTCCAGTGTGGGGTCATAAGCAATGTGTTTGACACAAAAAAATTAAAAAGTTAGTTATTCAAGAATTTTATTTGCATGTGTCGTTTGCCTTTCGTGTTAGCTAATGGGTTAAGTGGGCAGCAAAGGTAGAGACCATTGGTGTGTTGCAATCATGATATAGCTATAGATGCTCAAGGTGACCTGAACACCAGTATATAAACGTGCAAGGCGTTGAAAGTGGACAGCATTGGCATATATGATAGGCTAACATGACTTTACATCTATGTTGCAGTCATGACATAGCCATAGATGCTGAAAGTAACCCTAAATAGCAATAAATAAATGAGAGCAGCCGCTGGATGAACCCATCCATTTGACATGCTTTATTATGGTGATCAGGGACTCTGTGAAGATGATCAATTAGGGGAAGGGTGTAAACGTGATCTGTCCTCACTGTAATGACTTACAGCAGATAAAATATTCCAACTGCATCATCAAGGAATGCCTTAAAAGATAAAAAAAATAGTGCAGGTTCTCTACTGCTTATTTCTGAAAATCAAAATTCCATCTTTTTAAATTTGAAAAGTATATAAGTATATGCTTATTGAAATTTCTCACATAATCACCACCAAATAGCTCATTACTCAAAATCTCGTCCACAACAGGTCTAATATGGGAATGACATCAGAAGTCAACGTCGATGTAATATTATGAGTGAAATGGTTTTGGAAGTAGAATTGAATTAATCTTCTCTTATTTTTCATTGACTATCCACCAAATACAAATAGCAGACGACATTTGCAGAGAACATTTCTTGAATAGCTAAGCATTTTTATTTTATTTTTTTTTTGTCTCCAAAACATAGCTTATTATCCCTCATTTGAATGAACTCAACAAACTCGTTCCAATGAGATGTCATAAGCAAAGCTATGTTTTGGGGGCAAAATTCATGAAAAGTAAAATTTAACTTGCGATTTTTGTTAACAGCAATCCTACAAGTTTTAGTCGTTACATTAGTTAAAAGGTTAAATTACACATTATGTGATAAAAAGAATCTAAAATTTGTCACAAACATGAAATTTCTGAACCTTGTTCACAAAAATCGATCTGGGCCTCCGTAAACCTCGGCCCAGATCGATTTTAGTAAACTCGATGCGGAAATTTCATGTAAAATCGCGACTCACCAAATATTGTGTTTAAGTTCAGGAACCACGTTTAAGTAGATTCTGGCAGTTGACTAATTTAGGATTTCCTTATAGTACAACTGTTGTAATTAAACCAACGCGCACCCTCCTTTGCTTTCCATAAACCTGTTAGGTTTTATTCCTTAGAACATGGATAATGTACCCTTGCTCTGTTGTGTTACTGCATTGTTAATGTTTGTACAGTTGGCCCCAAGGAAGTGGAATAGTACCTGCCTCTGTAGAAATAAGGCCGGTTCTGTTTCAATGGTCCTACAACATCTGATAACCAATGTGCAAGGTGTGAACAGCATGAATATAAACGATTGACTAAACATGACTTTTTATATTATTGTCATAATATTACTGAAGCCACTGAAAATTATATTAAGCCTGATTAACTTGTAGAGTGCTGGAAGCCCAAATATGGCCTTATTCTGGAGTACGGGTACAGTAATTTAAAGGCCTCAAATTCTGCGGATATACTTCATATTACCTTTGAAGTGAAATTATTTAGTCCGTACAGATTTGCCATGTTACTGTTTATGGGAGAGTGCCTTTTGGTACTCTCTCCATAAATTGCTGCAAGGCAAAGATATGTTAACAAATTCTGACTGCCAAAAATAGTTTAGCACTCGACCAATTAAATTAATTCCTCAACTTGAGTGCTGGCAGCACAATTTGGGCTCCATTGACAAGTGGCAGTACTACAGGTGCAAGACTTCGAAGTCCGCTCTGGTGCATCAGATTCCGTTAAAAGCCATACCACCACGGGACCCCTGGGAAGTGGAGCAGTGCTTGTTTACAGTGGTAAACTAGCTCTTCTCTACGGGTAAAATAGGACCTGGTAATCAGCGCCTGGGGCAGAAGTCTTCTAAAGTGGGTTGTATAGGTTTCAACGATTGGCTAAACATGACTTTGTATCCATGTTGCGGCAATGATATAGCCAAATATACTGAAAGTGACCTTAAACACCAATAAATGAATAAGCAAAATATTCATATGAATTTATTTTGTTACTATTTATTGGGGAGTGCTTACACTTTCCAATAAATTGCTGCGAAAGAGCTCCATATCAAATATGAAGTTATCTAGCTCTCTTCCAGTTATTGCCTGAAAGGATAAGGAAGTTTATGGGGGAAAGGCATTTTCTACTGCTGAGTTTTGTGAGAGGAACTTCCTTTTAAGCTACATTACTTTGGACATTGGGTTACCACAAAGTATCTGCTGACTGGAATGTCCACCCTATAGGGCAACAACTCGCCGTAAGCAATCACATAAGAAGTTTCATTTTGTGGGCCTTTAGGTTGATCCTCGTGTTTTTGGCTAAAACACTACCTGTGCTTATTCTTTCCACAGTATAGTTTTTGTGTGGTTAGAACATCCACATCTGGGTTATTTAGTGGTAAACCACTTCCCCTGTGCCCTACAGCGCCTGTAGAAATAATTTGTAAAATAAACATACGAAAACAATTATCCTGTTTCTCCTCATCTGGTGATGCCAACCTGTACCGTAATTCCGATCCCAAGCCTGTTAGTTTCTTTCATTATCAGTTGACGAAAAATTAGTTCAGATATCCATTTCATTCTGAGATATTCTCCGGCTCATACTGGGCCCTCGTCTCAGGCCAGCTATGGCGTGGTTGAACAAGAGCGGGGTGTAGCCTGTTTCCTTTGTAAGATATTTACTCGTCTTCGGGGGTATGAGAGAAGACACTTGAAGGGAACAAAGGAGTGATATTGGCACGTGGTCAACATTCCTTTGCTAGAGCAATTGTCCTGGTGGATCTGCCAAACATTTAATTTTGTTGACATCACTGGCTTGATTTCTGCACTTCCGTTCGCCCCCACCACACACAGAACACTCGGAACACTCAAGGCACAATATGCGGGGTGGAGAAAGTACCTGACGTTGATCCATGGAACGCTCTCTATGAGTACTTTCGAAGAGTCTGTGTCGGATGCTGGTATCGCTAATAAAAACCCAGTGAGAACCTCAGGAAGTGGAGTATTGGCGTTTCCTTGAGTAAAGATATTCCGTTTTATTGTTAAAATTAAAATCATTGTGCATAAATATGTGACCTAAAACACCAATAAATAAATAAATAAATATTTATTGTTAAAATCGGACTTTGTAACCACTGATTGAGTGAGAGGTCTCCAAAAGTGGGCAGCATCGATATAAACGATTAGCTAAAGGTGACTTGACACCTGTGTTGTAATCTCGATAAAACCCTAGATACTGAAAGTGGCATGAATCCCCTATAAAGAATTATCAAAAATAAAGAGTATAGGTGTACATGTCTAGATGAACTTCAAGCAGTTTGTGAACATCACCTCATCATATACCGTTCCCTGGGTGGAACAAGGTGTCATCTGCAATGCTAAAGCATTGCAGATGGCACATTGCTCCACTCAATGAGTGATGTAATGACTGTGATCCATTTAGTTTAGGCTCAGGTCCTGTCCTGGATAGTGGTTTGTTTTCTTTGTGAAATGGTTTCCGAATAATGGAAAAGACATTTCAGAAGTTGATTCCGTTCTATCAGCTTTGCCAATTTCGAGCAATTAATTTTTACCATGAAATAATGACAAGACCGTGTCTTGTTACGCAGACCACGATTTTAACGAAATTATTTAGATTCTAAGAATTGAAGAATAAGATTAGGTAATATTTTTACAACTGTACAGATGTTTTTTTCTTCTATAAAGATTTGTAAGATATTGCTGGCTTTATTTTGTTGTCGCTGTGCCTATAGATGTCTTGTATATAATAACTTATGTCTATAAAACTAGAAGAAATCCTCTATGTCATGTTTTTTCTCACCCAATACAATCTCCAATAAAATCTGTTTCGTAAAAACTTGAGACATTTATTTAGTTCATTCCACCTATTTGTCCCGACAACTTGCCAACGCCATACAAATGTTGGTGTGTGGCTTTAAGGAATAGTCTTAAACCCTTCCATCGCGAAGAAGACCGGTTGGGGGCTGTAAACCTGATTAGCCCGTAATAATTACCAACATAGCTGGAGGTATTCATGGATTTAAACAACCTGACTTGCGGTAACAGGTTCTCGTCAGATCACCGAAGTTAAGCAACGTCGAGCCCGGTTAATCCTCCGATGGGTGACCGTCTGAGCGATCGATTTGGACTCCCGCGTTGTGTCCTTGGGCAAGGCACTTCACCCCGATTGTCCACACGGAGGCACGATGACGCCGTGTACTGAGGCGTACTGCACGTCGATGGTGCGCATGTCTTCAACCAATCTAACCCTGCCTGTGCTGCAGTGCGGAGTTACGATGTTGGGGAGCTTACAGCTGCTCGCCGTTGCTCGGTGGTTCTCTCCGGGTACTCCGGATTCCTCTATCCGTAAAACTGTCACTGTCATGATTAGCCATTGTGCATAAGTATGCGGCCTTAAACACCAATAAATAAATAACAAAACAACCTGACAGCGCGTGAGGAGAGAGGCCGAGACTCGTGGCGGCGATGTGTTACAGCACGCTGTCAAGTTGCTCAAATTCATGAATACCGACAGCTTGTTTGGAAACTGACTCACACCATGTCATTTTGTTCAATCAATAAAAACGCACGGACACATGTGTACTCAATACATGAAAAGTATTCAAGTGACGTCACTTCAACACTGTTCTTTCAGGTATTTCAAGATGGTTACTAACTCCGAAAAGACAAAAGAGCCAGGGTGTTCCGACTGTTCTGACTCCTGGCTGATCCGATATTCCAACTGCATCATCAAGGCATACCTTCGTTGAAACTTGCGACAGAACACACCATTATTAACCCTTTACCTAGCATGAAAAGCAGACGACACTTGCAAATAAAATTCTTCGAATAACTAATTTTTTTTCATTTTTGAGACAAAGGTTATGATCCTTCATTGGAACGAGCTCGTTCCAAACAGGGGTCAAAACCTATGTTTTTTAGTCAAAAAATGAAAAAAATAATGAAAATTAATTTGCGATTTTTGTGAATAGCGCTGGCCGGATTATCCTTTTCGTTGGGTAAAGGGTTAAACAAGTTAAGCAAAACCAATAAAATGAATGATATATGACCCCATATGCTAGAGTAGTTTTTCGCGTTGGGACCACGGGAAGTGGAACAGTAGTTGTAAGTAGCTTTTGTTTTACTGGTAAAATTGGACCCGGCAGCCAACGCCAGGGTTTGACGCTCTGTAAATCGGACAACTGAAAAATACACAATTGACTATACAAGACCCTATACCTGGGTTGCAGCCGTGATATAACAATTGCAGCCGCAAGTGACCTTAAACACCAATAAATATATAACTGGAGTAGTATACATTACTGGAGTAGTATTATATTTTGATCAAATGATCATCGCGGGTGTAGGTTGGATTTTTTCTGTTCAAGCGGAGGGGGGAAAATGATCCGCTAATATGTAATATATCTTGATGGACGCATATTTGTAAGTGCATTATGTGAAAACCTGTATTCAGAAGATCAGTTTGATGTGTATGTATTCCATGATCCTTGTTGTTTCGATCACAATTTTTTTGTTTTTCATATCGAACTGCGTGTCGGCCACTTTGTTTACTTGGTATGAAGACTTGTCAACACTGCTGATGATTGTCTTCGTATGTTAACTGATGAAGTGACCTTTACTGTTAATTCAAAGTATATTATTCAAAGTTATTCAAAATATAATATTCATTGCACACTTGAAAACATTGGCATCGCCGGTAACCTCCTGAGATGGTTCGAGTCTTACCTGAATCATAGACAGCAACGCGCTGTCGTGGATTCTGTATCCTCTTCCTGAACGAACTTGACTGCCGGAGTGCCCCAAGGCTCTATACTCAGATCCCTTCTCTTTCTGGTTTATACAAATGATATTGTTGACGGCATCACAAGCAACATTCGTCACTTTACTGACGACACTACACTGTACACGATTGCTGAGAAACCTACTCTGGCAGCTAATATAATTAGTAATGACATTAAGATAAAGAAATATGGTCAAAGACTTCGTTAGTTAATTTCAATCCTATTAAAACTGAAACAATTATCATTTCAAGAAAAACACTCGAACCTACACACCCACCATTGTCAATGTTATCTACAAACATTACAGGGTTATCACAACACAAACATATGGGTGTAGTGCTCAACAACAAGGGGACATGGAGAACCCATATCAATGAAATAGCCGAGAAAGCTTGACGACTTATCAACCCGATTAGACGCGTCGAGCATAGGCTTGATCGAAAATCTACTTCGCATATGGAGAATTTCAAATTGAAGCGGCGAGAATTATTACTGGGGGTACCATGAGTGCTAGTAGGCATCGCTTGTATGTCGAATTAGGATGGGATACGCTCAGAACAAGGCGGCAAAATCACAAGTTAATACAATTTTTAAGGTGCATCACAGCCTTGTTCCGGCGTATTCATCTAACCTAATCCCTCCATCAAGTTCTGAAACCCAAGATTATAATCTAAGGAACAACTTGAATCTCATCATACCCTTGTGTTGTACCCATTCTTATCATACATCCTTCCTTCCCTCTACCACACATTTGTGGAATGAGATTCCATCCGAAATTAGTTAAAATAATTTACTTCCACTATTCAAAGGTTATCTATACAGAAATCTGAACATTGCACCTAACCACTCTACTTTCATAAGTCGTGTCGGGCCCAAACACTTTACCGTCGCCAACGTCTTAACTGAAGCAATCTCAACGACGACTTGTACAACAACTTTCTGTTAGACACATGCCTTTGCCAATGCGACGAACGTGAAACTGCTTATCACTTTTTTTTCACTGTCTCCTTTACTCTCTTGAAGGGATCAGACACTAGGAACTCTGCAACATAGTGTTACAACCGACAACTTACTGTGCGGTTCTGAACACCATAGTCCCGCAATGAATAGACCAATCTTTGAGAAGGCCTACGAGTTTATCCTAATATCAAAAAGGTTTTGCTACGTATATTGTGGTCCACAAGTTAGCAACATCTCTTCAATTTTGTATTACGATGCATGCAGCGACTAAAAGCAGACCAGTACCACGTTTGTCTTCTTATACAGACCAAATCATCACCATTCCATCCATTATAACTGAAATATACAACTACCAGGAGACCGCCTCGATGCCGCCTCGAATAAGCATTTAGCTTACTTCTGAATCCTCTTTCCATGTCCCAAGATATTTTTGATCTCAATGTAAATCAATTAATGTCTGTCTTTTTGGAATTAAATATTGTTTAAACTAATATATTTGATGGAGGAAATGTACCTGTTCGTAAATTGTCTTGGCCATCGCACATGTTTTCGCCAAGCTGTGCAGTTGAATGTAGAAAAACAACATTACAAGAAATCCCACTTTACGGAGTAGGCACTTTGCCAACCTTTTTTCAATTAACGGGAGTATTGAACTGTCCGAAATTTAGTCTTTTCTGTATTTTGGTGGTTAGTTTAGCATTCATTCTATTATATCTTGTTCTAGGAAGCTACATCAAATAAATATAATAGATTTAATGCTCACATCAGGTGTACTGAGACCAAATAGGCACAGATACATGGTCAGTTAGCTGGTTGTCGAGAGTTATTTTTCGATAAATTACAATATGTAGATTAGCTTAACACCAATATATCAATTAACAGATCAAATTTGTACTCAAGTTATGATGAATGGTTTGATATTTGTAAGTCATATGAACAAAAGAAGGTTATTTAATTAGAAAATATCAAATTATTTTGAAATGAAGACAGCAAATGTTTGAGAGTTCCACACATTTTTCTCTCATTAACGTTACTTTAATTTTGTATCGGAAATAATTTGCATACGTTGTTTTTATCACATCAAATACATGCAGATTTCCCCAATAACGCTGATCAAATAATTGGGGCGCTTTTGTGACGTTAATTGAGTACTTTACGTTACCGATGTCTTTATTTTCGGTAGAAGTGAAATTGTTTTTTCCATAATAAACTAGGGCAATAGCCACTATTCACAAATAACTGAGGTATTATCCACTATTCACAAACAACCCGCGGGAAGCCCGGAAAGCGAGGTAGTGCTTGTTTACTGTTGGAAGCGTACTCTGATTTACTGGTAAAATAGGACCCAGTCACCAAAGCTTGGGGTGGAAGTCATCTAAAATGGACAACATGGGTATAAATAATTGACTAAACTTGACTCTATCTCCGTGTTGCGGTAAGGATTGGCCATTGTGCACGAATACGCGACCTTAAACACCAATAAATATATACATAAATACTGTTCACAAACAACTAGAATCTATGCACACAGCAGACTTCTTAGGCTGCAAAAGAGCAAACCTCGAGAAATTTCTCAAAGTTACAAACTGATAACTGTTTTGACAGAAGAAAGACGGGGTAATTGCCACAAGACGTTCAGCTAAACATATTGTTTCCAACAATATATCTGCATTAGCAGAACGCACTCATTGATGAGCGTATTATTCGAGGCTGGATGTGTGAATTGCATAAGCCATCACACCATGGTCTTACACCATTGCACATTTATTTTACGTCTAACGACACTTTCGATAGCCAGGGCCACCTCGTGTTGGACAGTTTTACGGGTGGAGGAAGCCGGAGTACCCGGAGAAAATCACTTAGTAACGGTCAGAATCCCCAACGTACTAGCTTGTCAAGAGAAGGGTTAACAAGGCAAGTGCACTATCCACTTGCAGTGCGCCGTAGTACACAGCGACGACGCGGGCAATCGGGACTGAGTTCCCCTGACCAAGGACACAACGCAGTTACCCTGGAAGGGATCGAACCGTGAACCTTTCGGTTTGAAGTCCATTGCCGTAACCGCTGAACCACCGAGCTTTCATCATTGTATTGCACATGCCAAAGACTGCTTCAACAAACAAAACACAGCACTAACCAAGTGACAAGTGTGGAACATATTAATTCGCAAGCACATATAATCTACATGACCGTTGCACAATGCTGAACTTATAAAGTAATATGGGCCGGGTCTGCACGCCGTAGAAGGCATGTGTCCATAATAGGTTCACCAACCACCGCCTTTTCCACGGATTAGTTCGATTTTTAACACTGTACAACTTAAATCAGACTGAACTCATCAAGTGGCCTTCGACTTTGGACCAAAGACGCCCAGAAGAGAAAAAGCCTAAAATTGTCCTAATAAACTAGCATCTAACTTTTCACCACATTGAATGCTGTGTGCGAATTCATGTTGCAGACTCAAGCTCGAAATTTAGTATTATCACATGAGAGCAGATTAAGCCAGTAAATGTACCAAGGTCAAATGTCTCCCAGTTCAATGTATGGTACTATCAGAAAATACCTCAAACAAACTACCCCAACTAATGGTCTTGGAGGATACCCGGAGTTGAAACCAACTGCCTCAGTTTTAATAGATTGCCCCACTCTTAGAGTTGTAACTGACTGGGCCTCTGTCGCAGATCTAGGATATCTGACCTGGGTATGGAGACCAAACATTAACTAGTGGTGAGCGGCTTTTAAACGCTCTTCCTAGTGCATCGAAAACACGATTATGTTTCACACAATATTGCTCTTAAAACTCAATTGTGATGTTGCCCCCCACCCCCAAACACACACACAACTCCGAAAGCAAAATGGCGGGGTCTCCGTCCTTCTCTTGTATTTTCGTGGCAATGTTCGCATCCCGATTCGATGACTGGTCCCATAAACCGAAGTCAATCAGTCCCCATCTCTGCGCGGATCTCACCCAGGCCACTTTGCCTCCACACACCCATCCGGTAACCTGCTACCGTTCAACACTTGCGTCTCATTCGTGTTAGATGGCCTCGTAGTGAATTGTAGATATTTTTACTCTTAACATGGTCTGCCGTTTTGCGATCATTTCCTTTCGGTGAAAGACAGCTCAGAGACTTACTCTATGAGCAAGTAGGCCAGCCGTTGCTATTCAGCCAAACAAAATGTATGAAATAAAATATTTGAAAAATACAAATCGAGCAACAGTATCCGATTCCTGTATCGCTCAAACGGTTGAAAGTATTAGTAATTCCTTGAAGAATTTTATTTTCGTTCAACAACATAGTTTAGGGCCCTCGGTTGGAGCGTGCTCGTTCTAAAAAGTGGTCACAAGCTATGTTTTCAGAGGAAAAATGAAAATAGTTATTCCAGATATTTTTTCCAATTGTTTTTTTTTTTTTTACACTGGATGAGTACAGGTAAAGGGTTAATACTGCTCTTGTGACTCAGTTGTGGTTTGAAAAGGATAACAGTTCTTTGATGGTCACTCAAATGACATCTTCAGGATCCGTGATGATTACACTAACAAACATAAAATATCATTCAGCTTATTCATCTCGCGATGATCTTTCAAACAATTCGTGCACAACTGGAGATGAGTTTCCAAGTGAAAGAGGAATTTATTCCAACAGGGTCTTATGGAAAGCTTCTGCTAAGGATTTATTATTACGCGGCATATAGAAAAAAGAAAGGAGCTGAAGTTTCGGTGAGTGATTTTTATGTAAAAAACTTTATGACCTTAATACAAACTATTATCATCATTCGTCATAATCGAAAGAAAATACCACAAGAAAACAATGGTATTCCTTTTTTTAAAAAAAATCGTTTTTATTTTTATTCAAGACGCTAGCAATTTTGTTCACCTTTTCTACATGACAGCATAGGGCAGAGCTTGGGTGGTGGGGGAGGGGGGGGCGTGGGCACGAGCTCCTCCACTTTTTCCACAGACATGTTACGCGGTTATACAATGAGCTAAAATGGGCGCAAGCAAACGTGTCGATAAACAAGCATTTCCGTAATATATTTGCAAATCCAAACAACATTTGGCCAAAGAATCACACCTTTGGTCGCTTCGGTCCGTTTCTTCTACTTCAACCATCTTCCAACCCGAAGGCTAGCCTTCGGGTTGGAAGATGACTGAAGAAGAATAAATTGACCCGACAGTGACCACACCGCCGCATGCTCATCGACATCAGAGCGAGAGACTATAGAGCGTCATGATACATCGCCGGCATTCGATTTAATTTTCTCCCACTGGGCCGAACCATGGTAGCCTTGAAATATGTGTCCTCCGCATTCACCGAGCCTCCGCCGACTCTACATAACGGCACTTTTGTTTTAATAGCCTATGAATGTTTTTCAACTTTTTCTAATTTTTAGCTTAACTTGACATAGTCCAGATAAGCTATTGCCATCACGCGTGCGGAAGTCTGTTAGTCTGTGAGTCTGGTAGTCTGTGAGTCTGTGACGTCTGTTCACATTTTCCTTTAGCACAGGCTACACCCCGCACTTCTTGTCTGATTGTCACGAAATTTCATATGCAGGTTTGGGGTCATGTCTAGATGAGAACGTCCCCTTTTGATCGCGATCGGGCAACTGGTATGGCTGCCCGAGCCCAAAACCCGAAAACCATTAGCACAGTCTACAGGTCGTATTTATGAAGGGATTTCATTGTAACTTGGTAGGATACCTCTGTATAATGCCTAGATGAGAACGTCCCCTTTTGGGCATGATCTATCAACCGTGATGGCTGCCCAAGCCCGAAACCCAAAAACTTTTAGCACAGTCTGCAGGTCATGTTTAATGTGGAGGGATTTCATTGTAACTTGGTAGGATGACTCCTTATGATGTCTAGATGAGAATTTCCCCATTTGGGCATGATCTGCCAACCGTGACGACTGCCCGAGCCCAAAACCCGAAAACCTTTAGCACAGTCTACAGGTCATATTTATTGAGGAATTTCATTGTAACTTGGTGGGTTGACTTCATACAATGTCTAGATGAGAAAGTCCCTTTTTGGACGTGATTGGGCAACTGTGACGGCTACAGGAGCCCGAAGCCCGAAAACCTTTAGCACAGTCTAGAGGTCATATTTATGAAGGGATTTCATTGTAACTTGGCAGGATGACTCCAAATAATGTCTAGATGAGAACGTCCCATTTTGATCGCGATCATGCAGCCTTGATGGGTGCCCGAGCCCAAAAACCTTTAGCATAGGCAAAAGGTCATATTTATGGAAGGATTTGATTGTAACCTGTTAGATTGACTCCATATAATGCCTAGATGATGACATCCCCTTTCGGTCGTGATTGGTCAGTTGTGATGGCTACAAGTGCCCGAAGCCCGAAAACCTTGAGCACAGTCTACAGGTCATATTTATGAAGGGATTTCATTGTAACTTCTTAGGATCACTCCAGATGATGCTCAGATGAGATTGTCCCCTATGGTTGCGATCATTCACCCATGATGGCTGCCCGAGCCCGAAGCCCGAAAACCTTTAGCACAGTCTACAGGTCATATTTATGAAGGGATTTCATTGTAACTTGATAGGTTAACTTCATATAATGTCTAGATGAGAACGTCTCCTTTTGGGCATGATTGGGCAACTTTGACGGCTAAAGGTGCCCGAAGCCCGAAAACCTTTAGCACAGTCTACAGGTCATATTTATGAGGGGATTTCATTGTAACTTGGTAGGATGACTCCAAATAATGTCTAGATGAGAACGTCCCCTTTTGATCGCGATCATTCAGCCTTTATGGGTGCCCGAGCCCAAAAACCTTTAGCATAGGTAAAAGATCATATTTATGGAAGGATTTCATTGTAACCTATTAGGTTGACTCCATATAATGCCAAGATGATGACATCCCCTTTTGGTCGTGATTGGTCAGCTGTGATGGCTACAAGTGCCCGAAGCCCAAAAACCTTGCGCACAGACTACAGGTCATATTTATGAAGGGATTTCATTGTAACTTCATAGGATCACTCCAGATGATGCCCAGATGAGATTGTCCTCTTTGGTTGCGATCATTCAACCATGATGGCTGCCCGAGCCCGAAGCCCGAAAACCTTAAGCACAGTCTACAGGTCATATATATGAAGGGATTTCATTGTAACTTGGTAGGTTGACTTCATATAATGTCTAGATGAGAACGTCCCCTTTGGGACATGATTGGGCAACTTTGACGGCTAAAGGTGCCCGAAGCCTGAAAACCTTTAGCACTGTCTACAGGTCATATTTATAAAGGGATTTAATTGTAACTTGGTAGGTTGATTCCAAATAACGTCGAGATGAGAACGTCCCATTTTGGCCGTGATCATTCAGCCTTGATGGGTGCCCGAGCCCAAAAACCTTTAACATAGGCAAAAGGTTATATTTATAGAAGGATTTCATTGTAACATTGTTAGGTTGACTCCATATAATGCCTAGATGATGACATCCCCTTTTGGTCGTGATTGGTCAACTGTGATGGCTACCGGTGCCCGAAGCCCGAAAACCTTGAGCACAGTCTACAGGTCATATTTATGAAGGGATTTCATTGTGACTTCGCAGGATCACTCCAGATGAGATTGTCCCCTTTGGTTGCGATCATTCAACCGTGATGGCTGCCCGAGCCCGAAGCCCGAAAACCTTTAGCACAGTCTACAGGTCATATTTATGAAGGGATTTCATTGTAACTTGGTAGGTTGACTTCATATAATGTCTAGATGAGAATGTCCCCTTTTGGACACGAGTGGGCAACTGTGACGGCTTCAGGGGCCCAAAGACCGAAAACCTTTAGAACAGTCTACAGGTCATAATTATTAAGGGATTTTATTGTAGCTTTTTAGGATGACTCCAAATAGTGTCCATATGAGAAGGTCCCCTTTTGGTCACGATCATTCAGCCTTGATGGCTGCCCGAGCCCAAAAACCTTTAGCATGTCTGTAGGTCGTATTTTTGGAAGGATTTCATTGTAACTTGTTAGGTTGACTCCATATAATGCCTAGATGATGACATCCCCTTTTGGTCGTGGTTGGTCAACTGTGATGGCTACAGGTGCCTGAAGCCCGAAAATCTTGAGCACAGTCTACAGGTCATATTTATGAAGGGATTTCATAGTAACTTCATAGGATCACTCCAGATGATGTCCAGATGAGAATGTTCCCTTTTGGTTGCGATCATTCAACTATGATGGCTGCCCAAGCCTAAAGCCCGAAAACCTTTAGCACAGTCTTCAGATCATATTTATGAAGGGATTTCATTGTAACTTGGCAGGTTGACTTCATATAATGTCTAGATGAGAACAGCCCCTTTTGGACATCATTAGGCAACTGTGTTGGCTACAGGGGCCCAAAGCCCGAAAATCTTTAGCACAGTCTACAGGTGATATTTATGAAGGGATTTCATTGTACCTTGGTAGGATGACTCTAAATAATGTCTAGATGAGAACGTCCCCTTTTGGTCGCGATCATTCAGCCTTGATGGCTGCCCGAACCCAAAACCTTTAGCATAGTCTATTGGTCAGATTTATGGAAGGACTTCATTGTAACCCGTAAGTTTGACTCTACATAATGCCTAGATGATGACATCCCCTTTTGGTCGTGATTGGTCAACTGTGACGGCTTCAGGGGCCCGAAGCCCAAAAACCTTGAGCACAGTCTACAGGTCATATTTATGAAGGGATTTCATTGTAACTTTGGAGGATCACTCCAGATGGTGCCCAGATGAGAATGTCCCCTTTTGGTTGCGATCATTCAACCATGATGGCTGCCAGAGCCCAAAGCCCAAAAACCTTTAGCACAGTCTACAGGTCATATTTATTAAGGGATTTCATTGTAACTTGGTAGGTTGACTTCATATAATGTCTAGATGAGAACGTCCCCTTTGGACGCAATTGGGAAACTGACGGCCACAGGGGCCCGAAGCCCGAAAACCTTTAGCACGAAAACCTTTAGCACGGTCTACAGGCCATATTTATGAAGGGATTTTAATTTAACTTGATAGGATGACTCATTTTGGAATAATTTCACTGTAACTTGGTAACTTTTGTTGATATACGTTAACTGTGGGGGCCACATATATTAACTGTGAAGTCATATTAACCCACCCCTCAGATCTTTAGTACAGTGTACACCTCATATTATTTTTATCATAAACATAGCATACAGGGAACAGAAATGAACATATTCCCAATTATCACAATTCTTGTCTTATTTCATAATCCTTTCATAAACATTGAACATTATCCTTTTCATCAAACACAACACACAAGTTAAGCTACAGTGTCATTGACACTTTCATTCACTTTATAATTAATAACTGCAACCCCTTATACCATGATTATTGGACAGCTTTCTGGGAGAGTTCTCCAAGTATCAGTATCAGCGAATTGCGTTATTAGTGAAAGAAAATATAAGAGAAGAGTTTTCATTAATTCATCTTTTAACTTATTACATCTGTGATAGTAATTAATATCAACAATGAAATTACTGTTTCTGATAGTCGGTAAAAAATAAATAGATTTGTGGGAAAACATTCCAAACACCTCGGTGTCAGAGTTTGGCCCCTCTTTAGCCATTATTCATTTTAAAAACATCACCGTGGCATCAGCATTTAGCATTACCCAATAAGTCTGGTTGAGGTGTCACTGCCAAGGTAATTATGTTGAAAAAGACACGCGTGGCCCCAGTGCCCTCACATCCACTCGTAGCTTCGAGGCAAGGGACGACTGTCGCCACCCCCCCCCCCCCCTTCCGGCGCCCTTGTTTATTTTGTTAGAGTCAAGGGAGCTGCTAAGAAACAGGATGAGGAAGTCACCGACACATGCATCTTGTGCAGTCATCAGACCGTATAATTGTTCCATGATGTCCAAGTGAGTGATACTTGGAACCGGATATTTGTATTTTCTGAGAATCGTGGCCCCATAGTCCTTAATGGGAGGCGGGATTATCCCTGTGAAAAGAGTATTGATGTTATGTCGACATTGGCGTAGCCAGTGGGGGTGGGGTGCTGAGGAGGGTGCATGCACCCCCGTCCCCAATTCCCCCCTCCATGTTCACCCATATAGGGAACTTCAGGGAAGAATTTTAATATCTAGGAATTTACTTGATTCCGAGTCCATTTGTGTCCATAATTTATAAGTTGTGAAAGGCATCAATAATTAGGCCACATTGTGGCCAAATTATTGATGCCTTTCACAACTTGTTAGTCCACATTGTGGCCTAAGTAAGGATGCCTTTCATAACTTATAAATTATGATACAAACAGACTCAAAGTCAAGGAAATTGTGGGTTTTTTGTCTCGAATTTCAAAATTGTTCCCGGGGAAGACCACCGCCCCCCCCCCCCCCTCCAATTAGAGGGGGACACCCATCTTGTGCTCGCCCACATCTTGCTGCTGCAGGGCTCGGATGCGAATCATATTTGGTATCCCTCCCCCCCGATATTACTCTCCCCCACCCCCGCGCCACCCCCTAACTTTGATATCCTGGCTATGCGCCTGCCTGTCGAGAATATCTACCAGAAGCATACGAAGAGTTCAACGACTATCCTAATTCTGTTTGTTCATTGATTCCACCTCTCATATTCCTTAAATTCAGATTAAATATACACAAATTATACATCAAAATGAAGGTCCGGGAAAAGCATACGCGATTTTCTGCTTTGTATTGGGTATTATCCAGTATTCATTCGAATATTCTTTTGCATAAACAGAGACGTTTAAGGAAGGAAGCAAGCAAGCAAGTGGTATAGCGTGTACTCGGACGTCCCGGATCTTCTGGTTTTCATTTCTGGGTTTCGTGTGACGTTTTATGGCGTTGCATTATGGGTGTCACGTGGTTGTCATTGTAGCCTATAGGAGAGGCCATGTTGTAGCGCCCTTGTCATGGTAATAGGTATTGTGAGTGTGCATGCGCAACTCGTATCGTTAGTATAACACGTGTTTCCGTGGTCCATTTTGCATGATGGGGTTGCCATCTTGATTCTTTTCTGGCACTTGGTTGTCATGAGCCTGGAGGCTTCGGCTGGTGGTATGTTTGATTAGATGAGAGTGTATGCAATTACCGAAAACGATCCGACAACAACCACAAATTACCCATATGGTCTTTATTTATTACACATATGGTCCTCTGGTTCTTTCAGAGTACTCGTTTTTACCTACACCAACCCCTATTGCATTTCCTTCCTTACTCCTTGGGTCGTAGTAGTACTGTTCGATTCGATTCAATGGGGGTGTTTGGACTACTGCCAGAGATTACCTCAAACGACCCTGGAACTTCAAAAAAATGACCCAAATAGATTCCGAAAACGACCATCTTGGGCAGTACGTGGTTCTCTAGGACTTGGATGCTTCATTGTCTCTCTCGAATGGGAGCTCGGTGGCTCAGAGGTTAGAGTTTCGAACATGAAACCAAGCGGTTCACGTTTCGACCAGAGGTACCTGCGTGGTGCCCTTGTGCAAGGCACTGACCCCGATTGTTCACATGGAGCACGATGTCGCTATATACTAAGGCGCATCTCACCTTGATGGAGCACGTGCCTTCAACCAATGCTAACCCTGCATGTGCGGGATAATATGTTGGGGAGTCTGACACTTGCTCGCGGCTGCTTGGTGGCTCTCTCCGGATACTTTTCACCCGTCAAAAAATGTCCGACACGATATAATCATGGCTGTCGAAAGTTTGTTAAACCCAAATAAATAAATAAACAAATTAATTTAATTTAATTTAATTTAATGATCCCTATATTGGTGAGGGGGGGGGGGGGGGGGATGGGGGAGGGGACGCATGACTGAAGTTAAATTACACACGTTGTAATTTATTTAATTTAATTTAAATTAAATTAAATTAACTAAAATAAAATAAAATAAAATTAACTAAAAGAAATAAATTTAAATAAAATAAAGTTAAATAAAATAAATTTAAATAAAATAAACTAAATTTAAAAAAAATAAAATAAAATAAATTTAAATAAATAAATTTCGATGGAATTTTGTCATTCTGGGTTAAAAAATCCCAATTTTACCCAACTGCCTTTCGCCTCTTACCCCTAGGGTTCTAGCGATGCTGTTCAATTCTTCAGGATTGTACACTTCTTGGAGAAAAGTCTTTTTCTACAAACATTTTCGACTGTTCCACCTACTCTCAAGTCTTTTCCCGACCTTCCGTCTGTGTGTTACTTAGATGGATTAAACAGCCAATCAAAATCACTCTATTCGCCTTAGCCCCAGTCGATCATCTTCTTCGCTCCTGGGATTATGATTATCTGTCGACTACCTATCTACACAATACATGTGGCACATGGGCACAGGACGAGTGTGCAACTATGGGTCTGTGTTCAAGTGGATATCACTAAGGATGGTTAGGAACGCTGTATTGTGGATTATCGTTTCGTGGGCCAATATTACATACATTTTTGTCAATAAACTACTATTTCGTGGATTATTCTCCTATGGACTGTCCATACATCAATCATACCCCATCTCACCACCACTAACTTTTACTATTGTCTGCTTCTGCTTCTACCGGGGCAATGCTCACATTTCTACTATTGCTACCCCTACCAGTCCCATGACTGGCTTCTGCTATTAAATTATTGTTGCTGGCTCCAATCTTGAGTGTGATCCCTATCTACGCACGTTGGACTTCCTACAAACTGAAAGTGTCAGTATGTGCTAAATGTGCCGATATGTGACTGTGTGGAAATGCACAATCTTTGCCTTTACACACGTTGCATTTTGTTTACGTTATGTTAAACGAACGGCCAGCCTGTCCACCTATATGTGTGTTTTTTTTTTCTCCAGATCTGCAACCCTAGTTTCTGTGCAGTTGTCCCATACTGAATCGGCGTACTGTTAAATGAACGACCAGTCTGTGCACTTGTTCGCTCGGTAAAGATGTGCTGTTAGTAAGTTCAGTGGTGGGAAGATCCTACCGCCAAAATAATTTATATTTGGCTTTTAAAGACCGTTGGGCCGCCCATCAAAGTGTATATCACTTTAACCTAACTTTTTTTCTAAAAATTGATGTTCAAACGTTGTCTCTATCATCCCTTGCAATGAAAAAGGTATGAAGCGGCCATTGAATATTTTTAGTTTAAACACTATTTTATTTCAAATAAACATGTTACATGGGTACATCATATGGAACAAACCCATGGAACAATTCAAACGATCTATATAAATTGCGTACAATGTAACACGTACAACGGACAAAGACACAGAGTGTAAGGATGGGATTCGACAGTAAGCTAAGGAGCTTTTGGTAGTCCTCTCCCTTAAAAATGATGGATTTGCATCAATTGGAGCCCAGAGTCAATTACACCTACGAAATTATTTTTTTGGAGTTTGATCAATTTCTGCAATGCACGCGTTCTTTTTTTAGGCGAGTATAGAACCTTAATTGTATGATTTCGAGAGTTTCAGTAGAAGAAAATGCTCAGTTGTTTAGAGTTCCCTACACTGGCAATATGGGAAAGTGATAACTGTTTATAAAATGGGCGCCAAGATTACTGCAACGTAAACGGAACCTACAATGGTATATCTTGGCTGCATGTGATTTATAGTCACTATAGATAAGCGGTTGTCCGTCATTACCGTTGTTCAGGAAATTTCTAAGATTACCAATAGATGAATTCTCTCGCACAGACAGAGGTAGGGCATTCTATTGGGTGGTAACGCTGGGGATGAATGAAAGGCGCTACAATTTCGCGCGACAGAATGGAACTCGATGATTTTGATTATAGATTGGGGATAATATCGTTATGCACCAAAAAGCTTAGTTGCCGTCGACCGAAATTCCACCGTGCCACTTTCCAGCTCTGACCACCTTCGTTCTGGGCCTTTTTAAATGTATTTTTAGTCCATTTCTAACTTTTTACACCAATTAGATATCTTCCCAAAATATTTGTCCCAAAGTATGGCACACCTATTACCACTATATAGAAGCTCCTAATAGAGACGGGAGTTAACCAGAGTAGCAATATTAAAGGGGAAAGTCACCCATCTCTCTCAAATGGTGCAGCCTATTTTTCTTACTAAAACACGATATTTTCTAAAACCAAGTGCCAGACAAGTGGACAGGGGTGCGTTATGATAGTTCAGGTAACTAATAAATGAAAAAGTATATATACACACCTTTCCATTTCTCTTTATATTAACGCACTTCCTTACATTCATATCAGAAATGGTTAAAAACACGAAGAAACTTCCTGACTGCACCGAGAAACTTATGTTTGCACTGATATTCCGTTAGTCGATTGGGTATAGTGTGATCTGTATTTTCTCAAGATCTGCAACCCCAGTTGTTGAGCAGTTGTTCCATACTGTATATGCGTACTGTTGAATAAACGTCCAGTCTGCGCACTTGTTTGCCTGGTGGAGACAGTGGCGGCGCCAGAAATTTTTTGTGGGGGGGGGGGGGGGGACTCCCATGAAGGGGGGCAAATACGTAAAGGATCATATCATTACTTTGTTATGAGGTAGTCCAAACTTGGACCCAAAGTCCGTAATATACTTTTTTGGTTTGGTACGTCCTGTGGACGTACCAAACCAAAAAATTATATTACGGACTTTGGGTCCAAGTTTCGACTAAATGTAATGGTAATTAGCGGTCCTCCTTTCAAAAAATCCTGGATCCGCGTCTGGTGGGTCTGTGGCTCTGTGCGCGAGAGAGAGAGAGAGAGAGAGAGAGTGAGAGTGAGAGAGAGAGAGAGAGAGAGAGGGAGAGAGAGAGAGAGAGAGAGAGAGAGAGAGACTCATAATGCCCGTCTGTCATAATGCGAAATCCATGAATTTTTTTAGACAAGGGATATGGATAGACATGCCTTTGTTGGCTCATAACTTAATTATAACTTATAAGTATCTGCATCCGAGTCTTTAAATCTCTACTGCCTGGATGTGTTCATCAGCTAGCCTGAGGCTTTGGGCTAAGTGTGTATGGGAAATTATTGGGAATAAAAAAAGAGAGGGGTGTGTGTGTGTGAGAGAGAGATTGACTGAATGTGTTTGTGTGTGAGGGTAGATGGAAATGCATGCGAGATGGTTGGGGGGGCAACTGGGGGGGGGGGGGGGCAAAGCTTTCGTTTGGGGGGAGATGTGATGTTAGTAAGTGTAGTGGAGGGAAGGCCTACCGCAAAAAAATATTTTTCACTTGGCTTTAGAGACCCTTGGTCCTCCCATCAAAGTGTATGTCTTCTTAACCTAACTTTTTTCTAAAAATTGGTGTTCAAAAATCGTCTGTATTATCCCTTGCAATGAAAAAGGTGTGAAGGAGCCATTGATTCTTTTTGTTGGTGTATTTACACAGAGATATGAAAACGAACGGTCACTAAGTTAATTTTATCCAACGATACTGCCATGATGTTTACCTGCACCAGTTGTCTACCAGGGCCCCGTTAAGCTTCGAAATTCGATTCGGCTCGAAATCGTCCTGATGATTCGATTCGAGACGCGCTGATTCGAAAATCTTTAAATCGTTAACACTTTCTCAAATCTCTACCAAAATTAATGACAGTAGAACTGAATTCATGATTCTAGGTACTCCCCAGCAACTAATGAGAAATAAATTCACTGAATTGAAGATTGAGTTCTGCCACTATTTGCCCTTTGCCCAACGAATCGCCCGCATCCGCCCGCGTAATTTACAAATTCAGCAGTTGAAAGATAGAAATATTTCAAATATTTCAAGAAAACCATATCATGTGACCCCTCATTGGAACGAGCTCATCGAGCTCAATCCAATGAGGGGTCACATGATATGTTTTTGTTGAATTCTTTTTTAGAATTTAAAAAAAAGGTAATTAAAATAATAAATTTTGATATCGTCTGCGTTGGTTAAATGGTTGAAGTTGTTGATGATGTTCGAGATCCTGGGTTGTATGTTGATGCAAACTTCTCATTTGACACTCATGCATCCAATGTATACAAGAAGGCTTCTTGTCAAATTCTAAAACTCAAACAGATTCGAAAATTACTTTCTAAAGAAAATGCTAAAGCCTCATCCATTCTTATGTGTCTCGTCACTTGGATTATTGCGATTCGTTTTTTTTTATGGTATAACCGCGGGGGTGGGGGGGGGGGGGGGGAGGCACCAAAAATTTGTAAGACGTGACGTGTGGGTGGGTGGGTCTCTTGAGTGCGCAAAAAATGTGCATTTCCAACTTGTGCAATTTTTTGAATTTTTGAAAAAATATATCAATATATCAGCTGATATATACCATCATTTGTGTTTCAAACCTTAAAGATGATGTTGCACATCACACTCTTAACATAAATACAACATCAGGAGGCTTTATATGTGAGAATATTTGGCTTAATCTGGGAAAATGTCACACGTTAGTAGGGGGTGGGTGTCTTGTTCGAAATGTAGAAAATGTGCAGACAATATTTTGGGAAAATTCTCTCTGATGCACCAAATTCAACCCAAGTTATTTATTTTTTAATTGATTTATTTATTTATTGGTGTTTAAAGACACTTTAACAACCAGGGACATATTGTGTCGGTGACAGGTTTACAGGTGGTGGAAGCCAGAGTATCCAGAGAGAACCACCGAGCAACGACGTGCAGCTGTCAGCTCTTCAACATCATAACCCATCACTGTACTACACACTGCACAGCGGTACTGCGTACTACACAGTACAGACAGGGTTAGATTGGCTGAAGACATGTGCACCTCGGCGTGCAGTACGTCTCAGCACACAGCGTCATCGTGCCCCTACGTGGGCAATTGGGATAAGTTTATTTTGGATTTTAATGGGAGAGTGGGTGTGGGTGTCTGAGAACGGTAGTAGAAAATTTGCACTTAGTGGGTGGGCGGGTGGGTGTAAAAAGGAGCCGAATAAAAAATAGGACGTCACGTCTTGCAAATTTTTAGTGGTGACAGTCTCTTCCTGTGGGTGGCATTGCCATTATGGGAAAAACTTGATATTGAACATTATGGGACAAACTTGATATTGAAATCAGACATTGGTGTAGCTCAGATAAATTCAAAACACTTTTGAAAACCTATCTTTTTATGGAGGCATATTGGGGTTCTATATTGAATTTAATTATAAGTGATGCATAACTGAGTATTTTTAGGCCAAATAAAAAAAATTAATTGATTCTCAGGCAATTTTTTTTTCAAATCAGTGAGGGAGGGAGGATTTTATTTTTATTTTTTTAATTTTTTTTTTTTTGTGAAAGGGTTGAGTATACTCAGTAAATCTTTTTGCTGTCTTTCCACTTGAAAAAGAGAAAAGGTATTTTAGTGTAATTATAGTATACCTTTTATAACAAACTGCTGTAACAACAGCTAAAAGGGTTTGTATTTTATTGTTCTTTTTAATGGTATAGATCTGCCAAGCATCATGATCCATTAGAATAGGCCCCAGTTACCAATGCTTGGGGTAGGAGTCCTTTAAAATGGAAACATGGCTCTAAATGATTGGTTAAACTTGAGTTTATATCGGTGTTGCGGTCATTATTAGCCATTGTGCAGAAATATATGACCTTAAACACCAGCAAATAAATAAATAATTAAATCAGTATATCAGAATTTGCCTTGTTACAGTTTATGGGCACTCTCCCATAAATTGCAACAAGAAAAAATAATTTACTGCAAACACAGCTAAATAATTATATGTCGCGAAATGTGAAAAAATGACCTTTCCAAGTTTTCACAAATTCTTTAAAAAACATGACATAATAAAATGTCTAATGAGGAGGTTCAAATCCAACGAGGGAGGGCCTGAGAATCAAAATATTATTTTTTTTTAGCCTTATATATTAGTTGCGCTATGTAAGTAACTGCTAATTATTATTATATACTTTTATCATTACCATGTGTGTCCTAATGAACTCTTCTGTTGCTTTCTGAAATCATCTGGGTTCAAAATCAATCCAAATGAACTGGTTTGGGTGAATATGAACCCAACTGGGTTCATATTCACTCAACCCAACTGATTTGGGTTGATTTTTAACTCAACCGATGAGAGCGCGGTGGCTCAGTGGTAGACTGTTGGATTCTCGATAAGTATGGGGCTGGAACGGTCCTTGATAAAACAATGCCGGTAATTACTTACAAAAATGTAACTTGTGATCTCCTGAACACACCAGCAACGTCTTACGTCAGTATCGAGTTTATCCACCATGTGTCCGGATGGCAGCCTGAACCCTTAACCTAATGCTACCAGTGGGTGCAGGGGCGTGACTAGAGGTTCCCGATTGGGGTTGGAGGGTAGTGAATTTCCAACTAGGGGGAGAGACCGGGAGGGACTCCCCCTCCCCCCGGAGTTGGAAATTAAATACCGAGAAAGATTTTAAAAATGAAGGCATGAAAGGCGGCATAAAATTGATTCTAAATAACTGAAATGCCAACACATTTATGATACAATGAAACTGATTCTAAATAACTGAAATGCCAACACATTTATCAGGTTATTATTATTAGCGCACCTGACTGAAAGTCAGGGTGAGCTTTTCTGATCACTCTTCGTCCGTCGTCCTTTGTGAAGGTGGTGTTTGAGCCTCTTTCTCCTAAACCCCTGGCCACATTTCAATTAAATTTCACATAAGTAGTGGTTATATAGGGGCATTTTGATTTTTATGCAAATTAGGTTTCGGCTCATATTGAGCAGAGGGGTGGGGAAAAATGGCCAATTTTTTTTGAAAATCTTCTTCTAATGAACCACCAGTAGCAGAGACTTCATATGTGGTATACGGAGTCTTTTTGAGGTTTAGAATCAAGTTTGTTCAAGAGAAGTTTGTCGGACGTTGTTTGCCTTCGTTATGGGAGGGGCAAAAATTTTGGCCACGCCTAAAATTTCTGTTTCAGAACCGTGAGGTCGATTTGAACCAAATTTGATATAAGATGATAATGGGTCATAAGAAGTTGATTGCTGCAAAAAAAATTTCATTGCCCCGTGGGAACCTCGGGAGCTAAAAATAGGAAAAACCTTAAAACTGCCATATCTCCAAAACTACACGGCACAGAGAATTCTTATTTTGTATAAAGCTTACTTTTATCCAGTAGAATAGAATGGTTAAAGAAAATCCCTATCGGTTTGATCACAAGGTACTTTTTTCAGGACTTTGAAAAAGTGCTTGAGTCAGCACTTTTTAACACTGTAGGCAGTGGGAAAAACATTGAAAAATCTTCTTCTCCAGATCCAGCAGGCAGAATCTTTTGATATTTGGTATGCAACATTGTAGGGTGGATCTGATTAAAGTTTGTTCAAATCGGCTCCCTGGGTTCATATTTGGGCTCAGTATAGGAGCCCGATTTCAAACTTAGTGCATTTCAGGCAAATTTCTTAAAAAATCTTCTTCTCCAGATCCAGCAGGCAGAATTTTTGATATTTGGTATACAACATTGTGGGGTGGAACTGATTCAAGTTTGTTCAAATCGGCTCCCTAGATTCATATTTGGGCTCACTATAGAAGCTCGAATTCGAACTTAGTGCATTTCATTCAAATTTCTTCAAAAATCTTCTTCTCCAGATCTAGCAGGCAGAATCTTTTGATATTAGGTATGCAGCATTGTGGGGTGGATCTGATTCAAGTTTGTTGAAATCGGCCCCCTGGGTTTATATTTGGGTTCAGTATAGGAGCCCAAATTTGAACTTAGTGCATTTCGGGCAAATTTCTTTTTAAATCTTCTTCTCAAGATTCAGCTGGCAGAATCTTTTGATATTGGGTATGCACCATGCTTAGTGGGGGGGGGGGGGGGGGGGGGGGGGGGGGGGATTCAAGTTTGTTCAAGCCAAGTCCTTGGGTTCATATTTGGGCTCACTGTGGTAGCCCGAATTATAACTTGGTTCAAAATGAGGAATTTTCTTTAAAAATCTTCTTCAGATCCAGCAGTCGGAATGTTTTGATATTTGGTATGCAGCATCCTTGGGGGGATGAGATTCAAGTTTGTTCAAGCCATGTCCCTAGGTCCATATTTGGACTCACTGTGGGAGCTCGAATTGTAACTTAGTTCAACATGAGGAATATTCTTTAAGAATCTTCTTTTTTTAGATCCACTGGTCGGAATCTTTGGATATTTGGTATAACCTTTTCTTAGGAGGAGCAGATGCAACTTGTTGAAATCAATTCTCTGGGTTGATATTTACTAAATTAGGCTACCATGTCAGGTGAGCGCCCTCAGGCCCCCTGGGGCCTCTTGTTTGGTATTATTCTGAAAATTGAAAATGAGCTAAACAAATGCTCAAGCTGAGAACTTTGAGCAATTCACTCTGTCCTAACAATAAATCAGATCTTATGCAGATTGATCAATTTTCGATGTTTCATCATTTTGTAACTGTGAATGATGGAATTAACTCAGGATAACGATTTTACATGTTGTGAGTTTCTGGAAGTGCATTTCGAGGATTTTATTTTATTACGATAAGTAAACGTACTATAGAAATCTCGTACCGATTGACATCATGCATACTTTTGAAGCTCGATATTGCGTACACTGTAGTTGTAAATAATAACAGTTAGAATTTTTGCCGATTTGAAACAGAGTTGGAATTTTGGGATGTGAAGGCGGCATCACCATCACCAAAGCCTGTCTGAAATCTAGATATATGGAATTTCCAACTACTCATGACTTGACCTGCGTATTTCCAACAAAAGGAAATTTTGACCAGGATTTGCCCCCCCCCCCCCCCCCCCCCCCCCCCAACACACACACACACAATTCCCTTGTCGCCGCGTCCCTGGGTGAGCCTTCTCATACGGTCCAGAGGCAACTGCTGCCACTCCTCGTGAAATCCTGGAATTGATTTGTTCAAACAGGCGAGTCACCACAGCATATAACACTTGAGTGGAGACCGACAATGCCTGACAATAAATACGGTTGTAATAAGGAGCAATATCTACAACTCCAGAGTCGTAAGATGAGATGCGATTCGAAATCCTCTGTCTGACTCGATTTCGGATTCGATTCTATCCTACCGTCTATACTCAACCCTTTCAACTCGGTATGAATACATTTATATAGCTCAACTTGAGAACGTGAAGTATGAGCTGTTGGGATGGGTTCTGATCCGTCATCCGTCTGTACGTCCGTCCGAACGTCAGTACGCACGTTCCTCTGTCCGTCCACAATTCCTTTAGCACATGCACTCTACATGTCGCAGCTCTCACCCGATCAGTTCCAAATTCCATACATGGCTTTGGGGCATTGTCTAGATGGGGCGGGAGCTATCAAATTTTTCCGAATTTCCTTAACAAAGATGGCCGCCAGCGGCCATCCTAGATTTGGCATATAAATTGTCAACAATTCTTAGCACACCCTACAGGTCACATCCCTCACCCGATCTTTTTGCAAATTTCACAAGTAGCTTTGGTGTTATGCCTAAATGGGAGATATCGAATTTTTCTGAATTTTGTTGAAAAGCGTAGCCGCCAGCAGCCATCTTGGACTTGGATATAAATTGTCAACAATTCCATTAGCACAACCTACAGGCCGCATCTCTCACCCAGTCGTTTTTCAAATTTCATATGTAGCTTTTGTGTGAGATTCAGATAGGAGCTCGTGAATTTTTCTGAATCCCGCTGAAGAACATGACCGCCAGTGGCCATCTTGGATTTGGCATATAAATTGTCAATAGTTCCATTAGCACACTCTACAGGCCACACCTCTTACTTGATCTTTTTTAAATGTTATATTAGCTTTGATATGATATCTAGTTGGGAGTTATCAAATTTTCCTGAATTTTGTTGAAAAACATGGCAGCTAGTGGCCATATTGGATTTGTCATATAAATTGTCAACAATTCCATTAATATCCACAACAGGCCGCACCCCTCGTCCGATCTTTTTCAGATTTCATATGTAGCTTAGGTGTGATGTCTTTTCAATAGAAACTTGGGTGAATGACTTGGAATTACTGGATCTTTCTATTAAGTTCAGTCCCTTTTTGGACAAGTTGAGCTGCAGTGTCAATGACACTTTCATTGCTTAACCCTTTATCCAGCGTAACGGCCCAAACAGGCCAGTGCTATTCACAGAAATCGCCAATTAATTTTCATTATTTTTTTCATTTTTTATCTCAAAAACATAGGTTATAACACCTCTTTCATAACCTATGTTTTTGAGACAAAAACTGAAAAAAAATAGTAACTCAAGAATTTTGTTTGCAAGTGTCGTCTGCTTTTCATGTTAGGTAAAGGGTTAAAGAAACAGCTTGTAGTCCATCAGTATAAAATGGAGTATAAGGCAAAAAACAACGAGGGGGGGGGGGTGGGGGGTGTTGGAATCAAGGACTAGAGCTGGTGTTTTTCCTGTATTTCACCGGTCGTTGATTCCTGCCCCCATACCATATGTGGCAAGAAATGAGAGCAGGAATATAACTATAGGGCACTTTGTTTCCTGGAAACAATTATACTTTGCTTATGTATTATCGCCTGGTAACAATTCTGCTCAAGTATTACCATCAAGTAAACAATATTTGGTATTGCAATCGTTTAGAATGTTTAAATCCTGCAAGTACTAACATTTTTGAAAATGGTGGAAACAGTGGAAACGGTGGAAACAGTGGAAACAATATTTAGAAAATGTTTAAATCCTGCAAATACTAACATTTCGTTTTAACGAAAATGGTATGGGGCTTGCAATCAGAAGGTTTTTTAGGAGGGAGGAGTGGAGGGGCGAGAAGCCATGTAAGGGTGGGGAATGCCCTTGGACTTTCCACCACTTCATTTTCTTTCTGTACCGATAAACCACGCTATGATATGTGGTACAACACCAAAGAAACTCTGGTAATACACCTATCGCGAAAAACGGGAAATCGTTACGTTAATTGATTGGAGAGTGCTTCAAGTGAATACGACTGAATGTATTCCACAATAAAGTGAAGTCATTAATTTTTTTAGTCAAATTCATATTTTGCTAGAATACAGTGAATACGTAACCGCGTTACTTAGCTAAGTAAGCAGGATTTGCAATCAAAAAGTAGCGAGGCGGTGTAATCTGGCCCTGCTTGCCGCTACAGATACTTATTTCGTTAAAACGAAATATTGTGTTAAAACGAAATATTATTTCGTTAAAACGAAATAATTATTTCGTTGAAACGAAATAATATTTCGTTATTTCGAAATATTATTTCGTTAAAACGATTTAAAATAAGAGTGAAACCTGTCACCTACCGGGGAGGATCTGAAGGATTCAATTATTACTGACCACCCCCCCCCCCCCCTACACACACACACACACACACATACACAAACACAAGAGAGACTCTCTCAATCACAGGACTCTTTTATCGGTTGGATTAAAAATTAACCCAAATCAACTGGGTTGAGTGAATATGAACTCAGTGTTTAGGGTAGTGTAAAAGACTCTACCATTCAGGGCAGCAGGGTTGAAGGCGTAACTAACAAGCTACAAGATGATTTCATTGCACTAAAAAATAAATAACATTTTAAAAACTAATGAAATAAATATAATACGAATAGAAATTTAGATCTGTCTCAGAAGGTACTTGTAAGCATTAATAAATAACCTCAGTGGAGTATCGTTTTCCGTCAGTGGGAGTTGTCTCCAATGAAAGATGCCCTGCCTTGCAGCCTCACTGCCAATGTTTCGTTAACGAATATTCGAACTGAGATTTTGTACCAATAACGAACGCTAGTATCACCGCCCATTCAATTCAATAGATTTTATTTTTTTAGGTGAACTGTTCGGGAATATGAACTTCTCAACAAGTCTGATGTGGAGTTGTCGAAAATTTTCAGTTTTAACTATTATTACGACAATGTTGGTAATGGTCTATGTGAAGCAAGGAGGTGACGTTGGGCAGGTTACTGAAAGATCGGGTGAGTATTTGCCGTATAGTGAACTGTTGACGTTGTGCAGATTTTGTGTCAAGCAGGTTCATTTTATTGTGTGTGTGTGTGGGGGGGGGGGGGGGGGCAACAGGAGTGGTGTGCGCCGTATAAAGAGTGAGTGTGTGTGTGTATGTGGGGAGGGGAGGGGGGGGACTTTACTAACTAAGTCTGGGTACTTTAGTAACTAAGTCTAAGTAAAAAGTGGGTGAAATATGACCCGATTAATAATATTTGGTTTTCGTTGACAACGGGTCGTTGTGGTTAGTCAAGTCAGTCAGTGTCACAAATAACAGCGTGTCCGATCTCTCCAATTGCTACCTTTTGTTGCATGGGGTTTTGGGGCATTCTTCTCGCGTAAAGTGGCATTCCGACCAGGCTGTGGTTCGCAAAATCACTGAATCAGAAGGGATCCCATCCTTTCATAGGCATCTCACAAATTCCATGTTATGTGCTTTGTATTTTGAGAACCTCTTGTCCTCTTCATCAACACCTTATTGGAGCGCGGTGGCTCAGTAGGTAGAGGTGCAGACTGCAAGCCGAAAGGTCCTCGGTTCGAATCCCACCTGCGGCAACCGCGTTGTGTCCTTGGGCAAGACACTTCATCTCCATTGCCCGCGCTGGGGGCACGATGACGCCGTGTACTAAGGCGTACTGCACGTCGATGGTACGCATGTCTTCAACCAATCTAACCCTGCCTGTGCTGCAGTGCGGAGTTACGATGTTGGGGAGCTGGCAGCTGCTCGTCGTTGCTCGGTGGTTCTCTCCGGGTACTCCGGCTTCCTCCACCCGTAAAACTGTCACGGTCATGCTTAGCCATTGTGCATAAATATGTGACCTTAAACATCAATAAATAAATAAATCAACACTTTATTAAGGTCGTGGCGTATCTCACTGCAGCGTGGACTTACGCGCCAAATTAATATCGTACGCGCCCCTCTTTAATATGCAGAGCACTATGAAAACCACCTCCACCACTTTTACCATTCGTGTCGTGTTCAAAACGCTGTTCCACGTCTATTCCAATCGACACAAACTAAGCCAAGCCCAACCGGACTTTTATCTTCTTTGCTGATCTGTGGAATGCAACACAGTGGCATAGCTACGGGTGGATGGGGGGGGGGGGGGGGTATAGCAGTGGGGTGGGGGCTTGACCCCCCCCCCTTAATTTTCGCTGACCCCCCAAAACATTTTCCCAATGGAACTTTCACACAACAAAGGACCCCAAAATGGTCTCCAATGTACACACGCTACAAATGCCTCAGATTCGCTCTTAGAGCAATAAAGTTTGCAAAATTTTCTCCGGGGTGGGGTTGGAGGCTAGTCCTAACAAGGGTCACTGGTCGTCGCCCCTTCTCCCACTTCCCTTCAGGGAGGTTGGATGAGAGGACAACGACCGGGAAGTCCTGGTTAGGACTAAGGGCGGCCCCAGAATGACCACGCAACAAAAAAATAACTGGCTAGGGCACCCCCTATTATAGAATCCTGGCTACGCGTCTGCTTTCTTGTAAAAGGTATAATGGGACTGCAGCCAGAAGATCACTTGGGAAAGCCCCTCCCCATCTAAAAACAAATTACACTCAAAAGATCTAGTACACACTGATTTGAGGGTGGGAGTAGACCCTTCATTCATTAGTGTCACCTCCCAGACAGCTGACACCGCCCCTCTCCAAATTACTCCAAACAAATCGATACTTGTCTTGGTGGGGGTGGGGCAGGACCCCCCACCTCTCAAAACGACATCATTTGATTGACCAAATATCAGTCTCAAGAGCTTTTATCTCTCGCCTCTCCTAATGAGACGATACCCATCTGACGGTGACCTCGGTGAGATTGCCATAGTACGACACTTTGAATCTAACATCAGTGTTGAGGACACAGCAAGATCTCACGGTGGACTCCTATAGACACTCCCACATCTGTTATCGAGGCTAGAGGCCCAATAATGGCATCAATAACGTTCCACTCTATACTATAAGTTATCTTGGGTAATATCCATTTTAAATGGGGATTTTAACCTGTATATCGATTTTAAATCTCGAGGTGATATTAAATCACCATATTCACAGGATGTTGCCCGAGATAACAGTTTTGCCCAGTTTCATACCATAGATGAAGACAACTTAATAATTCTACCCATAGTTTCGCGACATCGACGGTCGAAATGAACAGTCGATGTCAAAGGCTATTCTCAGCGCCTGAATATGGTGCCGGAATGAAATGGTTTCATAGGCAAGCCCCTTTCGACCATCCTTTTACTGTATAAGATCTGGTTGTATATGTCTAGGCGCGATGAAGGAGGAAAGGGGTCGGGTACTCGACAGATGTCCAGGATTAGATGAGCTAAGGAGTGTTGGCTTGTCTGTATGATGGTTGTTGGTCTGAACCCTCGGGTGAGGACAGAGCGAGAGGGGGTCCTCTCGCAAAGGTGCTACCTCTCCCCGCGGGTGCTGTGATGGTATTTTCAGGCAGGTATAGTTTGCCACTTAGGAGGTAATTCAAGGTGCGGTGGAGAGCCACCATTGGCAAGTATAGTCTGCCTCAGGTGGTTGATGCTTACTGTAGCTGATTCGCTGGATCGTGGAAAGCCAACGACAACGGCCCCTTTCGGGAACCACCCAGAGAAAGACCCGAACTTCCCTGGTTCGGGGGCAGGCCTGCATTGTAGACTATTTTGCCAGGGCAGTTTTACTGACGCTTACAAATAGGGGTAAAAATAGACACAGGACCAACGCTCGCGTCCCAGGAGGTGGATGGCCACTTCTAGGGATGGAGCGAAGGATGTATAGAGTCCATAGCGGTAATTGTATTCCATATCGGTTAGAGTTTTTCCAAAGCGGTTATTGGGGAGCTGGAGATCAAAAAGAAAGCAGCTGTGTGTAGCTGCTAAAGAGAAAAGTCAGAATTAGTCAGTTTTTAAAAGTAGAAAAAATTTGTAATCACATTGTAGTTGGTAATTGATCCCTGCGAGTAGCCCGTAAGTTTCCTATGGCCCTCAATTCTTGCTTCTTAGTGGTTGGTTGGTGGTTGGTTGGTTATTACAGCCAGAAAGATGAAGACAGCCCATTCTGGTAAATGGTCTCAGCATAGTCGATTTCACCGCCTTTGATCACCTTATCACCTTCAATTTTAGTTATTTTGACTTTTTGGGTGGGTTTGTTTTAGAGAGAGGAGAACAGGCTTATACAAAATACCACACCCGAATGTGTTTCTTTCCTGTTTGTTCCTCCGTCGAGATTCCTATTTGAATTTGCCGTTTTAGTTATTTTGGGTTACTGTGAGAGGGAGGAGAACAGGCTTTCACAAAATACCACACCCGAGGGTGTTTCTTTCCTATTTGTTCCTCCGCTAAGATTCATATTTGAGTATGGAATTTTAGTTATTTTGAGTTACTATGGGTGGGATCGGTTTAGAGAGAAGAGAACAGACTTTCACGAAATACAACACCTAAGGTTGTTTCTTTCCTGTTTGTTCCTCCGCTAAGATTCCTAGCTAGATAGGTGAAGACAGCCCATTCTGGTAAATATTCTCAGCATAGCCGACTTCACTGCCTGTCCCTTTACCCAACGTAACGGCCAAAACCGGCCAGCGCGATTCTCAAAAATCGCCAATGAATTTTTATTATTTTTTCAATTTTTGTCTCAAAAACAGAACGAGCTCGTCGAGCTCGTTCCAACGAGGGGTCATAACCTATGTTTTTGAGACAAAAAATGAAAAAAATTAGTTATTCAAGATTTTTTTTTGCAAGTGTCGTCTGCTTTTCATGTTAGGGTTTAGGTGATTTTTGCTTACGGGGTGGTTAGATTTAAATTGTGGCGTTTTTACGTTTTTGTCGGCTCTCGCAAATATCGTGGAGTTCGGATATCGCGAGTTTAAGCGGCTGGGGAGGCGAGGCGGTCCTTTATTGTTGGAATTTCGGCTCTGTCGTGGAGTATTTTGATAGGTGTATCCCAGGGAGCACTGGGGGCTCCCCATATTGGTTTGATTTAGGTCGGATAGGATGATGGCCCCGTATTCGAGTACTGGGCGCACAAAGGCTTTGTATAGTTTAGGTAGAATAGTCTGGTTGGCTTCCCAGGATGTGCCTTGTAGCATTTTTAGCAAGTTAATACGTCTTATCGCTTTGCTGGCAATACCGTTGGTGTGTTTCTTGAAGGATAGGTTTTGGTCAGTGGTTATGCCAAGGAATTTCGCCTCTGTGCATTCAGGGAGGACTTTGTCCAGAAGTTTTAGGTCAAAGTCCCGATTGTTTTCCTTACGTGTGAACGTGATTCTTCAGGTTTTGTTAGCGTTTAGCTTTATTCTCCATTTGACACACCATTGCTCCAGGTCGACAAGAGCGCATTGAAAGGGTGTTTGAACAAAGATGGCGGTGTTATTAGAGTCCCAGAGGCCCTTATCGTCCGCAAATTGTGAGATTTGAACGCGATTATCTAAGATTTTGATATCATTGACGTAGATGATGTATAGGGGGGCGAGGACGGATCCTTGGGGGTGCCTGCTTCTATGGGGGACACGATCGGACATTTCGTTGTTGAGTATGATTTTTATTTCGCGATCGTTAAGAAAGGGGGAGAATAATCTAAGCAGTTTCATGAGGAGATTCATTCTTGATATATTTAGGTGCATTCCGTTGTGCCAAACGGAATCGAACGCTTTTTCTGCGTCTAGTAAGATCGCCGCGCCTTTTTGCTGGTTGTTGATCGAGGTTTTCATTCGTTCGACGAGGCGATAGACATGCTCACTACCTTCTTTGCGTTTCCTATAGGCTCTTTGCCATTTATTGAAAAAGTCGGTTTCTTGAAGTTGCCCTCTCAATCGATTGGTAAGGATTCTTTCATATATCTTGCCAATGCAACTAAGGAGACAGATTGGGCGGTAGCTGGCCGGATTGGAGAGGTTTTTGTCTGATTTGGGTATCATGATCCCAAGGGCTGATTTCCAACATTTTGGAAAGTAGCCATGGGTAAGGCATGCATTGAATAGGTTGTTGAGTTCATCCATTAGGGAGTTTGGGCTCCGTTTCAGAATTTTGTAGCTAACCTCATCCTCGCCGGACGAGGAAGAATTTTTGCATTTTTTATGATATTGGTTATTTCGTCATTAGTGATGGGAATGACGAGGTTATCGTCGTCCCCTTCTTCTGGATCGGTATTCGGTATCAGATTTAAGGTCACGGTAGATATCTGGGTATTCATTGATGAAGTCGTCAATAGCGTTTATGACGACGTCATCGTTGTCGGGGCCAAGGTACGGCCGATGGATTTTTCTGAGGAGGTTGGCGAAAGTGTCGGCTTTGTCTTTGTCGGTACGCGTGAAGGAGCCTTCTTCCTTTTTAAGGTGTTTGGTTGCTGCTTTATTGCCTCGGTTGTTTACAGTAAGGTTTGGAAAGAGTTCCAGATTTTTTTGGCTTCCCCGATCTCGTTTAGGTTGGCTGTTGCTTTTTCCCAGTTGGCTTGTTCTCAGTTTGGAGGGCTTTCTTAATCTCGTCATGAAGACAGTTATACGTTGTTTTGAGGTCAGCATTTTTGAGGGGTCCATTTTCTGCTTTAAGACCGTGAAGAGTTTTTCGCTTGGTTTTGATTAATGACAGTGTGTCGCCCGAGATAGTACTTCTCCAGGGGAGCGCTTCTTCTTTTGGGCATATTTCATCTAGGGTTGAGTCGATGATTTTATGCCCTCGCAATGGCTTTGAGTTCAGTGACGTTTGATGGAGAGCTGTCGGTGAGCTTGACATCGATGATGTCGCGGTAGAGGTTCCAGTTTATTTTTCTAAAATTCCTGCGGAGGATGGGGGAGGGGAGATACCTGAGGGGGTCATTGTCTATTTCGAGTGAGGCATGGACCGGGAGGTGGTCGCTGCCTAGGTTATCTTCGCCGACCCAGTGGTCGTCGATGTGATTTATGAGAGAATCGCTGGTGATTATTAAATCAAGGGTTTCGGATGGCAATAGTGGGTTGCTACTGATGTTGTAACCACGTGTTGGTTATGGTTTTTGGTGATTTCCAGAAGGGCCATACCGTTGGTGCCACTTTATTTTACAGTCAAATTATGTATGTTTGGCGTTGAAGTCACCGAGAAAAATACAGTGCTTGTATTTCCCCATAAAAAATTCAAAGACGATGTCAGAGACAATTTTGCTTGGGCCATTGTAATAACAAACAATCGCGATGTTTTTGTTATCGCTTTTGATTTCGGTTGCCATCACCTCGGCATCGAGGTGATCAGTTTTAATGGTTTTACTTTTGATGTTCTGCTTTATTAGAAGAGCAACGCTGCAGCCTTTGGTGAGCTATCGATCCTTTCTAATATCATTGAATCCACTGTCTGTGAAGTTTTTTTTATCTTTGTTTAGCCAACTCTCACAAATACAGACTATTTAATCCCCAAAAACTGAGATTACGGTTATATCGCGCAAAACGAACCCAACTGCCCATCCACCCTTATTTTTAGGTGGTGCTCAAAAAAGTGAAGTCAGTTCTCATAAGCACGTAGGAGTTGTACTAAATACAACATGTACTTGGACCAATCACATTGAATATATCTGTTCCAAAGCCCGGTCTCGACTAGACTTGTTGCGAAAACACAAATTCGAGCTTGATAGACATATTTTAGAAAAGAAATACTTTATACATTTGTCAGGCCTTTACTGGAATATGGTGATACTGTTTGGAATAATTGCTCGTCAGGACAAGTCGCCGACTTGGAAAAAAATCCAGATCGGTGTAGCAAGAATAGTTATAGGGGCAACAATTAGTGCTAGCAAATCTTTATTATACTCCGAAACATGTTGGGACACCCTACAAGAAAGACACCGAAAACATAAGCTCGTGTAGCATCACCACTTAACGCCTCTTCATATTGCCAATAAAGTTCCACCTCTCCAATCCTCAATAAACCCATCACTCAATATTCGAACGCGCCAAAATCACAGAGTTCCATTTTGTCGCACACAGTTTTACCAATCCTCTTTCATTCCTAATGTAACTGATCAGTGGAATAACCTGCCTTTATCTGTTTGCGAGAATTCATCACTGGGTAATTAACCCTTTACCTAACGAATCGCCCGCATCCGCCCGCGTAATATGCAAATTCAGCAGTTGAAAAAATTAAATTTTTCAAAATATTTTAACAAAACTATATCATGTGACCCCTCATTGGAACGAGCTCATTGAGCTCGTTCAAATGAGGGGTCACATGATATGGTTTTGTTGAAATTTGTTGAAAAATTTTAAAAAAATTATATTTAAAATAATAAATTTTGATATCATCTGCGTTGGGTAAAGGGTTAAAGACCTTCTTGAATGGTGGCAAACTCCGACCACCATCATTTTACAGTGGCGCGAAATCTCGCACGGCTCAAATTTACCACTGTAGACTGCGGTTATACTGCAGCAGCCTTAATGCCCATTTATATGATAATCATCATGCACCTAGTCCTTTTTGTCAGTGTGGTGAACTTGAGACTCCAGAACACTTCCTTCTTCCTTGTCCAATGTTTCCTAACGCACGCAATTGAACCATCAATTTACTCCCTTTCACTATAGATATTACCACACTTCTTTTTGGCTCAGATTTTTTCAGTAACGAGGAGAACAGTCTAATTTTTGATATAGTGTAAGACGTCATCTGAAAGAGTGGCCGGTTCCTCTGACGAGTGATGACAAGTGTTTTTGAACATGCTTCATCTTCATTAAGAATTCCTCTATCGGTGTCCGCACGATTAAGGCAATGTAACACAATTTTACTACCTAGTTATTGATAGAGATGCTTAATTTCAAGACCTTATTTTGGGGACGCGGTGGCGTTGCGGTAATCGGTTCTCGTCAGATCACCGAAGTTAAGCAATGTCGAGCCCGGTTAGTCCTCGGATGGGTGACCCTCTGAGCGATCGATTCGGACTCCCGCGTTGTGTCCTTGGGCAAGGCACTTAATCCCGATTGTCCACATAGGGGCACAATGACGCCGTGTACAACGGCGTACTGCACGTCAATGGTGCGCATTTCTTCAATCAATCTAACCCTGCCTGTGCTGCTGTGCGGCGTTACGATGTTGGGGAGCTGGCAGCTGCTCAATGTTGCTCAGTGGTTTTCTCCGAGTGTACTCAGCGTGCAGAGAGCCGTGACCGCATACTCTTAAAGTATTGGAGGGGTACCACCCTCCCCACATACACACTATGCCGGACCCATCGAATGTCTCGGACAAAACGTGCAGTGGTAAACATGCAGCCACAAGACTAGCTCTTGAGACATCCTAACTCTCTCTTCGCAAAAGTCATATAACGGACTCCCACAACTGCCTGTAAGCATGCCTTTGTTTCTGCCTCCCCCGTTTCAATCATGTCGAATCACGATTTGATCTAAATAAACATAATTACAAGACAAACAGCACTTATCAGTCTCCAGTTTTTGACATATAATTGCAGACTGGAATAAGACGAGAACTAGTCCTATGTGAATTACACTTACCATGGCCACACACTCCATGGGTTAACAAAACACAACTCCCACGGTTGCTTCCAGTGACTCTGTGGTGCCTGACCTCACCTTTACTCACAGACTCAAAAAATAAGCCTAAGGCTTCCTGTCGAATCCTAATTTATCTACCGATCTACTTATCATTGTTGCTGTTTTCTCGTATACTGCTAGCAAAACTTCTTTTGTTTATTAATCCATTGTACTGCTATGTAATGTCTTCATATAACATTATCTTGAATAAATATTGTTTAAACTAAATACTGTGTCTGTATTTTCGAAGTATCGGCTCATTTGGATTTCTTTATTATTAACGCTCGCGGCGTTCCACGCGGCTATTTGTAATTTATCCATGATGGTGGTTGGTACTTAATCGCGGTGTTTAGATCATTAATTAACAGCGATTTTAATTAGTATTAATTGTGGCTTTGACAAGGGATTCCGAGTTTTACGTCTTGAATAGCCGGGATGCCGATCGGCTGACGTCTTGGCATGTGCCATCCAGATTCTTGTTAACATGTTTTTGAGTACTGAGTAGAGAGCTCCTGGGATTAGGGAGCAGACCGTATGGGAGAAGAGGCGTTTTCAGGCTTGGTTTGATTTAAGTTTTTTAGTTCTATGTTCGTCTTAACCATTTTGTAGTGGGGTCACCCGCGATAGTTGCTTGGGTGATCCCTTTTGTAGTTGGGACATGAGGGGGAATCCAATCGGCATGACTTTGTGAGGTGGTTACCTCCACATTTCATGCAGGTTAGATTTCCTCTGCATTTATCCGCGACATGCCCGAACTTTTGGCATTTGACATGCCCGACCTTTTCGCATTTGACTTGCCCGAACTTTTGGCATTTGATGGATATGGTGCACGAGTTGTACGAAATGAGGTAAACGGGCCCGGTTGGTCGGAGGGAAAGCCGGAGGGGGGAGTGACGTCATATTTACGTGACCTAGTGGCGCCATGATTGAGCGGTCATCTTGTGATGTCATCCACATAGTGATGTGTGATGTGAGTGCGCATGCACAGCGCGTGTTGTTAGGGTGATACGTGTTTTCGTCGTCCATTTTTATACTGGAGGCCGCCATCTTGGTTTCTATGATAGCACGTGGTTGCTATGTTACCTAAAACCTTTTACAGGACAGAGGTATGTTCGGAGGGTATGCTCGATTGAATAAGAGTAATTTCCCGATTCGTAGAATTACCCAAATAGACCCGATAATCCCTCCAAATCACCCAAAAACGACTTTATTTACTACGGATTCCCCATCCTCATTTTATCGGCTTAATATGTAGGGCTATGGTACCGAGTGACCCGAGAGGGGGGGGGGGGGGTGGTCCATTGAATATGAGTATTTTTCTGACTTGGATACTTCGCAGAATTACCACAGACAACCCGACAAGTTGTACTATTTCGAATTCTTTCAGAATCCTTTTTAGGATCGCCATACCGTAGATTTTAATAGTTGCACGTAGTGCTATAGTATAGAGTGACCCCATGGGTACGTTCCTTTGGACTAGAATAATGTTCTGGCTTGGATACTTCATATAATTGCCCAAATAGACCTGACAACCCCTACGAACCACCAAAATCTACCCCAAACCACCAAAGTGGACTGGCGAACCCATATTTTAGGGCATATTAAAATAACACGTGATGCTATAGGACCGAGATATCTCCTGGGGGGTATGTTCTATATAATAGGGCTAGTAGGTATGATTTACCAGAACCCCGTTGTTATGCCTATTGCAGATGCTACTTTAACACTAACAGTCTATCCAGTACAAACTATCTCAGATTCTCTCGTTCAAGTCTTATAATCACCAGTGCTTCACTTCCCGTAACTTGTATGCAGAGTTATCTGCCTTGTGTTCAACAAAGGCCCATATCATTCCCAAAGCCAAGAATCTACAGGGTAGTTACTGGCAAGTCATTGCTCGAACGTCTCGAATTCCATCGAGCAAATGAGCTTTAGGGCAATTGCTCGATCGAGTGACTCGCACATACAGCTCGACCGACTCGAAGCCCATCGAGCAAATGAGCCATAGAGCAATTGCTCGTTCGAGTGACTCGCACATACCGCTCTTCGACTTATTTCGGTATTTCAGGATACCTTCGACCTGGTATTGTTTTATTATTTGAGGATACCTTTTATAGGATACTTACATAAGGATACTATTACTTGTTTGGCCCAGCCTTCTAGGCCACCCCAGGACATACCTATCTCAAATCCCCCCCATAAGCCATCGAGCAGTTACTGAAAAGTCATTGTTCGAACGACTCGAAGCCCATCGAGCAAATGGGCTTTAGAGCAATTGCTTGGTCGAGTGACTCGCACATCCTACTCGAACAACTCGAATCCCATAGAGCAACTGAGCCTTAAAGCAATTGCTTTTTCGAGTGACTCGTAGATACGGCTTTTCGATTCATTTTGGTATTTGAGGATACCTATGGCCTGGTACTGTATTATTATTTGAGGATACCTTTTATAGTATACTTACATGAGGATACTATTACTTGTTTGGCCCAACCGTCTAGGCCACCCCAGGACATACATATCCCAAATTCCCCCTATAAACCGCTGAGCAGTTACTGAAAAGTCATTGCTCGAACGACTCGAAGCCCATCGAGCAAATGAGCTTCGGAGCAATTGCTCGGTCAAGTGACTCGCATATACTGCTCGAACGACTCTTTGACTCCTTTCAGAAAAAATGATTCCATAGCCACACACGTTTTCCAAAAAGGGATTCTGAAAAAGGGATTCCGTAATTGGGATTCCTATCCGAGTCCGTAAAGTTGAATTCCGTGTTTTAACATTTTAACATTGGAGGATATGGAAAGGGACTGATAACACCAAATATTATTGCAAGAAGCAGAACAGATAAAACATGACATCAACCAACCACTAAACGATGAATGTACAAAAGTGATCGAAGATCCAACACAACCAAGATCGAGGTGAACATAACAAACATAACAAACTGTGACTTAATCTTAACGCCCAATAAATACAATAAAAATTTTCACCTGAATGGACTACAATCCTAATGAAGATATTACATGCAACAACCCAACTGAACAGACGAAAGACGAACTGGTTGGAAACAATTGAATTATGAACAGATCCAACACAACTAAGGCTGAACAGATCCCGAATAAGTCGTAGGGAACGAAGATCCAACACAACCAAGATCGAAGTGAACATAACATAAAGTGAACGAAGATCGAACTAGTTGGATTGATCGAACACAACCAAAACCGAAGAGAACTGATCCAATGGAGTTGGTGAAGAGAACAGAATTTAACAAAGTAAACACAGTTTTGAACTATAACCCCTAAACATAACCCAATGCTAACCTCTTTGACCTGTTTGGATGAACTACATATAAAAAATATTAACACCCATTGAACTATTTTGAACTGAATGAACTTTATATTAGAACTATAACCCCAATGAAGGTATTAACACCCTTTGACCTTAATTCTTTCAATAGGGAAGGGGAATACCCCCGAGTGTTAAAATATTAAAACACGGAATCCAACTTTACGGAGTCGGATAGAAATCCCAATTGCGGAATCCCCTTTTCAGAATTCCTTTTTGGAAAACGTGCGTGGCTATGGAATCCCTTTTTTCTGAAATGAGTCGAATAGTTGTTCGTGCAGTATGTGCGAGTCACTCGACCAAGCAATTGGTCTAAAGCTAATTTGCTCGATGGGCTTCGAGTCATTCGAGCAATCACTTTTCAGTAACTGCTCGATGGCTTATGGGGGAATTTGAGATAGGTATGTCCTGGTGTGGCGTAGAAAGCCACCCCAGGCCAAAGGTATCCTCAAATACCGCAATGAGTCGAAGAGCAGTATCTGAGAGTCACTTGAACAAGCAATTGCTCTATGGCTCATTTGCTCGATGGGATTCGAGTCGTTCGAGCAGTATGTGCGAGTCACTCGACCAAGCAATTGCTCTAATGCTCATTTGCTCGATGGGCTTCGAGTCGTTCGACCAATGACTTTTCAGTAACTGCTCGATGGCTCATGGGGGAATTTGGGATAGGTATGTCCTGGGGTAGCCCAGAAGGCTGGGCCAAACAAGTAATAGTGTCCTTATGTAAGTATCCTGTAAAAGGTATCCTCAAGTAATAATGCAATACCAAGCCATATGTATCCTCAAATACCAAAATGAGTCGAAGAGCAGTATGTGCGAGTCACTCGAACGAGCAATTCCTCTACGGCTCATTTGCTTGGGGGTTCGAGTCGTTCGAGCAGCATGTGTGAGTTACTCGATGGAGCAATTGCTCTAAAGCTCATTTACTCGATGGAATTCGAGTCGTTCGAGTAATGACTTACCAGTTACCAGTAACTACTCGATAGAGTCTTGGCTTTGGGAATGATATAGGCCTTCGTTGTACAGAGGGGAGATAACTCTGCATACAGGTTACGGAAAATGAAGCACTGGTGATTATAAGACTTGAACGAGAGAATCGGCGATAGTTTGAACTGGATAGACTGTTAGTGTTAAAGTAGCATCTGCAATAGGCATGAAAATGGGGTTCTGGTAAATCGGGTCTAGTAGCCCTATTAAATAGAACATATCCCCAGGAGATACCTCGGTCCTATTGCATTACGTGTTATTTTATATGCCTCAAAATAGTGGTTCACCAGTGTCCGTTTTGGTGGTTTGGGGTAGATTTTGGTGGTTTGTAGGGTTGTCAGGTCTATTTGGGTAATTCTACGAGATATCCAAGCCAGATCATTACTCTAGTCCAAAGAAACGTACCCGTTGGGTCACTCGGTACTATAGCACTACGTGCTCCTATTAAAATCTACGGTATGGCGATCCTGAAAAGGATTCTGAAAGAATTCGAAATAGTACAACTTGTCGGGTTGTTTGTGGTAATTTTACGAAGTATCCAAGCCAGAAAAATATTCCCAGTCAATCGAACCCCCCCCCCCCCCCCCCCCCCTCTTTCGAGTCACTCGGTACCATAGCACTACATGTTAAGCCGATAAAATGGGGAGTCCGCAGTAAATAAAGTTGTTTTGGTGATTTGAAGGGATTGTCGGATCTATTTGGGTAATTCTACGAATCGGGAAGTTACTGTTATTCAATCGAGCATACCCTCCGAACATACCGCTGTCCTATAAGAAGGTTTTCGGTAACGTAGCAAACACGTGCTACCATAGAAAACAAGATGGCGGCCTCCAGTATACAAAATGGAAGACGGAAACACGTATCACCCGAACAACACGCGCTGCGCATGCGCACTCACATCACGTATCACTATGTGGATGACGGCATAAGATTGCCGCTCACGTGGGTTACCATGACAACACAACATGGTGCCACTAGGTCATCTATGACGTCACTTCCACATCCTGCTCTCCCTCCGGCCAACCGGGCCGGTTAATCTCATCTCCTACCACTTGCGCGCAACAAACGCAGCTCTTATCAGCTGTATATGTTTTAAAATAACCAACGTCATTATTACGTGTGTCGGCTGTTCAAGCCAATCAGAAGATGCGTTACATACCGATGAAGGGACAAAACTCCATTCTTATCGATGCCGCATGAGTTTATTTATTTATTGGTGATTAAGGTCATATATTTTTGCACATTGGCTAATCATGACCACGACAGTTGTACGAGTGGAGGAAGCCGGAGTACCCGGAGAGAACCACCGGGCAACGGCGATCAACTGTCAGCTCCCCAACATATTAACTCCACACAAGCAGTCAGCATTGGTTAAAGACAGGTGCACCATCGACGTGCAGTACGCCTTAGTACACAGCGTCACCGTGCCCCCACATGGGCAATGGGAGTGAAGTGTCTTGCCCAAGGACACAGCGCGGTTGCCACAGGTGGGATTCCAACCGAGGACCTCTCGACTTGCAGCCTGCACCTCTACCTACTGAGCCACTGCGCCCCCGTATGAGTTTATACTTGAACACAAAATACATTTAGTTCCGTAACAAGTGCTCATATCTCTTTAAACACACTTTTTTCAGCTATTTGGTCGCGTAGTCATCGACTTAAAGCAGTCACTCAAACAAGGGACATACTTACATCTCAGTACAAGGCCACTCTCAACCACACATTTACAACTTGAACCAATCAAATCAACTTCGGTGTTGGCTCAACGTCGATGGGCTCCCGTAGAAGATACTCAAAACACGCACACTCACTCCAACAGAATGTTCCTACCTCGTACCACTAACAGAGGTTCTCACAAGAAAAAGACATGCTGGAAGCCCATCATGGACAATATAACTCAGAGCTCCAATCAGCAGCTCTCTCCCATGCAGACATAGCGGCACCTATCACAATGACCCTCAGAAACAAAATATCGCAGAACGGGCATATGAGAAGCTTCTATTCACTCTATTGCTGGAAAGTCCCGTTAACCGCGCACTATTATGTGGGCCTTAAGATCGTCACCCTTCTTTTTACTCTTTATCTTCGGCCGACTTCGCCAAGTGTAATTATGCTTATTAACCCCTTGAGCTCGTGAGCCCTATATGACCAGGAACATGATACGTCATAGTTTCGTTTAGTAGGATGGGTGCTTAGTGAATGTGTGGGATAGACCAATCAATATTTTCAACGTGCAGCCTTGAGGTCTGCACGTTGAAATATTGATTGGTCTACCCCCAAATAATGAATATGGACTCTTGCCAATTGTTTCCACTGAACTGACATGGAAGATACCACCAGTGGTCAAAGGGCTAAATTGTATGTCCCGTGCAAATCCTACTGTCCACTGCAGTTTTACAAGCGTATATCTTTGCTTCCAATTGTAAGTCCAGTGCAGTTTTGAAGGGAACACCTTTGCTTCCAATCACTGCCATAACAAATCTCTTTGTCTGATTATACCTCAATAACTCATTACTTTACATTGGTCCGACATGACCTTGGCAGTCTAAAGTGCCGTTAAACCCCAATAAAACAATACAAACCTTACATTGGGATTGGTCATCTGTCCAGCTACCATACCTTTTCGCCAAATAAGCATTAAAACTATACACCTGGTACTTAATTAAGCACCTCCTGTTTTTTTCGTAGTGGTGGTGTTAATAGAAACTGTCATTACTTTCATGCTATTTTTCAGATGGCCAAAAGTGATTGTTTGCAGAAAGAATGGTCTATTGACAAATGAAAGACAACATGATGATGAAAATATGCAGCATTTTAAATTTTAAATGGCGCTAATTACACATATCTGTCACTAATGTTCATTATGGAAAAATGTTTTCTCGGCAAGTATGGTGCTGGAACGGTCCATAATGAAACAGTGACTGACAAAAAATGTAACTTGTGATATACTGAACACAACAGCAATGTCTTACGTCAGTAGCGAGTTTATCCACCACGTGCCCGGATGGCGGCCTGGACCCTTCTAATGCTACCAGTGAGTCTTCTGATACGACCCAAAGGCAACTGCTGCCACTCCCAGTGTAATGCAGCTTCCAACTCGGCCAAATTATGTTACAGGTTGTACAGTTGGGTCTCTTGTTTGCACACGAAGTCCAAGAAAGTCCCAGCTGTGTTCTAACGGATTCAAACTAGGGCTCATTGCAGGCCAAGGTAGTGTTGAAATAACGTTGTTCTGACGGAATGCTCACACAGCATGGGAACGATGTAGCCTTACATTGTCGCTCATGAACACATGGCGAGTAGCCTACGGTTGGTTGTCAAAATGAGGCACAACTGGATTGAGAATGCCCCGGATGTACTGGTGACCATTGAGATTCTCACGTGCAGTCACCATATCAAGTTTACAATCACGAGAGAGGCATCACCCAGATCATCACTGATCCTCCACCATAAGGAACAGTAGGTCTGATGTTCATGGGCACGTAAGCAATATGTCTATGTCTACACACTCTCATGCGACCATCTGTGACGTGAAGCAGAAATCTACTCTCGTCTGACCAATGGACTGTTCTCCACATCCTGAGGTTCCAATGTTGTCGTGCCATACATCACTTCAAACGTCGTCTTTGATGCTGCTCGGACAGAGCGGGAAGCTTGATGACCCTTCTGGGTCTCATACTCCGTGCTTTGAGACGGTGTAGGACAGTTCTGTCGCACAAACGCCTGTTAGGGAACCTAAGGCATTTCAAAACCCCACTTGAAGTAAAGGGTTCACGCCTAGGCTTGCCAGACTCCAATCTTCCCGAGGAGAGGTCTTTTGGGGTCGTCTAGGCTTTGGTCGGTCCTTAACATCGTTGGTTTGTTGATGTGTTTCGGACAAGTCTGTCGATGACAGAATGACTATAGCATAGTTGCTTTCCAATATTTTGGAATGGCCTGTCTGCTGAATGCATGCCAATGATTTGCCGTTAGTCTCCTCCTTGTCATGTCAACATTTATTGATAAAAGAAGTGGCAAATTACTTGGGTTTTTTTTTGTGACATTCGTGGGAAGCATGCTTTACGTGGGCGGCGGGGTGTGTTTGGGGTACGCTATCAACAGGAAACATCATGTTTCACAGATAAAATGTGCTGCAAGACATTGCAATCCTTAAAACACAATAATCAGTAACAGCAACTTCACTGTCATGAAACATTTCAGGGGGTGCTTAAGTTTCAGGTGTGTAGTAACTTGCTAGTGCACGCCAACAACACGGTACCTCATAATCCACAGATCAAGCGACTCCCAATTTTGATACACATCGGGTGCCTAAAAACTACATTATTCTGTCACAACTTTTCTCCTGCGCGAAAGATCAATAATTCTTCTGCTCTGATCTGTTGACATCTGACTTATGCCTGATGATTCTGACATGATGCATTCAACGTGTTTGACAAGAAGGGGTGCGCTGGCTCAGTGGCTGGCTGCATTGTGTCCTTGGGAAAGGCACTTAATCCCGCTTGCCCACAGGGGGACACAGTGGCGCCATGTACTACGGCGTACAGCACGTCTGGCTGTCGAAAGTGTCGCTAAACTCAAATAAATAAATAATAAATAAATAAAATATAGAGAAGGATGCCTGTGCATCTCGCGATAGTCATACGTTGGACATTTTCCACCCAGCTGTGGAACGCGAACGATTCTCCCTTGTAACCATATCTACCATGTACCAACACTCCTTTAGGACAAACCAGGGTACGTACACCCTAAAGAAAGAAAAGAAAGAGTCCAGGACTTTCACACTTTTTAGGGAATTTCCACGCTCATTCCATTAATATCCATCTGCTTATTTAAATCATCCCTGATGTTCATATACAAGCTACAGTTTTTATACCTGTGATGCAAACCAATATATGTATGTTTCTTTTGGGAAAATGTTGGCACATGGAAGGTCAGTGTGGCCCTCCGCTAGCTTTCTTTTTGCATATGACAACAATGATTTTCAACCAAAATATTGTAGCACTTAAATTTTCAACGAAAAAAGCCAATTTTTATCGGCTCGTATGAGACCCGAGTAGGAGCTATGGTATTAGCTGTATTCACGGGGTACGTTATTGTCGATAAAACATGGACATCCATTAAAGGTATTGGATGTTCATATTTTATCTTCGATAATATAGTGTCCCATGGTATCGGTGCTTGTAAAAAAACCTTGAAATACGATAAAATAGGAGGAGCGCCCACTGGGTGCGCTCGCTCCCCTCCGAATCCGCCAAATGGTTCTGGAATTTGTTTTTCCAAGATCTGCATATTGGATACTACATCATGCTTTTTCATACGATCTTTGGTACTGATCACCGTACAGAAATTCTACGTTGCTATTTCTGTGCCAATGTAGGTGCCATCAACATTCCGCTCTTTATTTGAATTAAGCTGCCAGTAATCGTGGGACTTTGTTTCTACATAATGTGCACAGAGGTTTCGGACTTCTCATGGGTCACCTGGCTGCGCTACTTCAGATATTTTGAAGAACGTTTATGCTAAAGGCTGCTAGAATTGTTATTTTAAATTACGCTCGTGTGTTGCAGTAAAGTCTACGGATGCATGCACAGGAAGGTTTCGCATTCTTTTGTTCTTCGTGGCTGTTCTATCGCTGCCAATTTAGTGTTTTCTTGGACAGTCTTCGACGAATGACTTTCTGCATGTAATTCAAACGTTGAATCCATGCTCAGATGTTATAATAGGGTTTGTAAATGTGCATAATGTTTCGGATTTGTTTTGTCGCCACATAGCTGACTCACCACAGCAACGTTTGTGCATTCTCAGATCGTTTTCAGCGAAAGGATTCTTGTGAATGTAACTGGAAATGCTGAAACCATATTTGTCGGTGGGGTATGTAGATATGCACGAAGGTTTTGGACCCGTCATGTGCCACTCAAACAATGAAACTGCACACAGGGGTTGCATTATTTTTTGTCTATTTTTTTTTTTTTTTTAATGTGGTGCCCAGTTGTGCGCCTCTGCCGCGATAATGTCTCATTTTCAGTGCTCCAAAGGCCCTTGTAAATGAAACGTTCGTTTCATGTCATTACTACTGAATATGCTTTGAGACTTGAAATTTCTGAGCTAGCTGATGATACAAACACATGCCACGTCTCCTGGAATGTGTTTATTAACCATGATGGTCTTTTCACCAAAACTGGTGAGAGGGCACGAAGCCGAGGTTGTAAGCTTCAACCCATGTCTGGCCAATGGCTAACAACACAAGTTGTCCACTCAGTTGAAATAAAAGCCACCAGTCATTAAATTTTGCAAGCGGAATTTAAGAGCTTCATACATATATGTAGACATAGTCTCGCCAAAACCTGTTATCTCTATCGTTTCTTTCATGTCGCGCGAGGATTCGAGAAATGGCGACATTTTCATTCCAAATTCAGAAACAAGTTTCAAATTTGGTCTACAAAAGCTGCATATGTCAGTCAGTCGGATCATATGCTCGACAGCATGTGCTGGAGACTACCAATGCGCCCACAACAGAATTCTTCTCGTCGGTACTATTTTTCACCGATAATTCTGTGTAATTTTTGGCTTGTTTTGTTTTTGTCATTTCAGTAATGGTGGAGAACCACATCCCGACAATACACAGAACAAAATCAAATGGACGTCACAAGGTCGGTAAATTTATCAAAATCCCGATAGCCGTTGTCCAAAAGCTTTAGCAAATCTCATATTCAGTTCTATTATGTGTGAATCACGTAGATGGGGGAATCACCTGCAGTAGCGTCGCTATGGTGAGCGATTCGGGTTGGTGCGGGGTTAAACCCAATTTGTCCCGACTGCCCCCGTACAATACCCGAGATGTGTTATGTATTTATACCACGATTGAACTTGAATTAAGTGAATAAAGCTGATATATTTTTACCTTACACTGTTTTGTGTCGAAGAACTTCATTCATGTAAAAACGTCACTCAACGACGTAACGTCCAGTCAGATGCGCTCTTACTTGACGTCCGTACACGTAATCCAGATCCCACGTGTGATGTAACCTGTCTGGCACATTCCTCAGTGTTCCAATAAGAGAAACACCCTCGCCCTTTGATTGGATGAGAGTTGGCATAGTTTCTTTTATGTTTACGCTCCAGTAGCAAATGTTACCGTCTGACGTCACAACGCAAAGTATTTGCAATGACGTCTTTCGTTTCGTAGTTGCTTCATCAATGGAGTGACTGGGAAGCCGCTTCATTTTTCTGGATTTTTCACACGTGCAGCAAACGGTGTTCTGGGTAAATTGTTACAAACCGTTGTCAAATTACAAACCGATTTACGATTTGAACTGAGATGGAATGAGTTTACCTGGTTTATTGATTATTTATCCAGTGCCGTCGTGGAGTACACGAGAGGTTCATTTACTAAACCTGCGATCGTTAAAATTTGCCTTAAACAAGGCAACTTTTAACGATCACAATTAAATTTAGTAAACAAGCCTCTCGTGTTTCACGACGTAGGCTATGGGTAGTGTCTTGTTGGAACATATACGTTGTTGTGATGAGTTGACGGTAACATGCTCTGAGGTTTGCGTCTCGGAGCGTATGTTCATCCTCGATGCTTCGCTTCTATTTAAATAGAAATAATTCTTGGATAGTTTTTTTTAAAGTAGACCAATAGTCCAATACACCAAACTTAACTCGAAGGCTCCACACCTGACAGAACACAAGTTGCTGGAAATTTGTGAATAACTTTGTTCGAGATTGTGCGATTTCTCGATATTCGTTCTACCAGGGTTTAATCTAGGCCCTTTGGGGCCGAAATAAGGCCCCCTATCCCAACAGAGTATATGCTATAAAATTCCAAATTTCTGACACACAACACTATTATCTGTCCCTCAAATGTATACAGCATAATTAGGTTACATTACCTTTGAGCTCTTCTGACAGTTAATCCTAATAAAGTGATACCTATTTTAACATGTATTCTCTCTGGAAAAAAACCTTCCAGGTGGATTTATGTTCAGGTTACCAATTGAATAAATTTCCTAAGACCAAGAAAAGTGGCCTTTCCCAATCTACTTGGATTAAATCCTGGTACTACTCGCCTTCGCGTTAACGGTATTAAAAGAACATTCTTTTAGGCTAAATAAAAAAAGACATTTGGTTCTCTGGCAATTAAATGTTCAAATAAATGTCGGAGAGAGGCTTTCATTTTTATTTTATTATTTTTTTTTGTTTGATAATTGGTAAACTCGTAAATTATTTTTGGTCATCAAAATTTGTTCACATTTTCTTTCCTTGTTAAAATATATGAGAGTGCCCCATAAATACACAGAACGACACACGTGTGTGAATTTGTTAATGGATATGGCACGTGTGCCAGTGGGGAAGGGTAAAACAAGAGGCCGCAAGTCTTTAAAAAGCCGTTATTGGAAGGACACTTAGCAAATCATTTGACAACTATCATCAAAAAGAACACATTTTATCGCCAAGCAAATTTGCGAGGGGAAACAGTGTTACTATTTCGTCCACTGAGTTCCAATGTGGCCACTGGCACAGAGAGCACATTGGACTCAGGGGCGATTTTTAGTTATCGCTAGCGATTCAACTTGCAACTGAGTTGCACGATTTGTAGAAAATTCCAGTGAAATTTCGCTTCTGTTTAAAAATAGTCTGTCAACGATTTCCGTTCCTCACATATGTGTGGTACAGATTTTCATTTTCCGCATAGTTTAGTGTTGCTGTAGATGAGGATTACATAGAACAAGCGTGTAATAAATTGTAACAAGGCAAACCCATACAGACTATATAATTTAATTTCATAAATAATATGAAGCACACCCACGGAATTGTGTTCATTTATATTCGTGCAATTGTTTTCGAAATATAAACGCCGTCCCCGTAATATTTGAACTGTTTTCTACAGAATATAGCAAACTGGATATTTACAATAACAATACAATAACACTTTGGCCTGTCGCTGATTTATCGCGGTTCTCAAATGAGAAGGCCTTGATTAGCCATGCGTTCCCAAAATCCTCCTTATCCCCACGCCTCTCCTCTCCTCTCAACACTTTGAGACAAATTGCTTGATGACATCCCGCGCCTCATTCTTCCCAATCTCAGTATAGGCATACTAACCCTCTCCTTACCAACCACACGTCCATCATTCTACCATCACACTTCCCCATCATACTCCCGGTGAATCTTATTCTGTCAGACTGGTATTTTGGGCATCTAATAGAAAGTGTTCCACCACGTCAGGATTACACATTTAGCATTCCTTTTCATTGCCTTTCCCAGTTTTCCCATAAGCTCCAGCGACCTCATCTTGAACAACAGTGATCCCCCAAAGGTGCCATCAAGGTACTCTTCAAAACTTTCTTAATAACGCAGGCCACCCAAAGACCTGTTTGCTCTGACCCTCTCTTGTCAATTCATGTTACAATTCGCCATGACTTTTTCTGACGTTTTTTTTTTTTACCCTGAGTTCTTCCCACTTCTAAATCTGAGATCTCCATTGAATAGTTCTCTATTAGCTCCCTCACTTGGTTTATCCACCCTGTCTTTATGATTGAATTCCAAATATTTTGGAATATTAATTTACACCATCGGCTGGCGGGTAGATTTACCAAATAGTTAGAATAGCAGAGTTTCAATAAGTCTATCCTGTCCTTAATCCCCATCCACCCGAGCTCACTCCTTATTGCTTCTAGTGCTGCGGCATAACTCGACCCCGATATTCATCGGTCTGCATTGTTCTGCGGGGTTTCCAAGCTATTTAAAGCCATTTGGTTTAGAGGTATCACTTCCAACAATAACAAAGATCAGCTGATCGTTCATTCAAGGCGACGTCATGCGCCGAAGCGTAACGTCATTCGAGAAGCTACTGAAAAAATTCATCGTGTGGATCTGAAAATATTATTTTCACTCGCCAAGCGTTCGAGAAACATAAAACTTCCAGGTCCACACTCATGACATAATTCCCGATACTGACTAAACTAGAGTAGATTTTATTTTTTGTTAAATGCTACGATACATTTTATTGCACAATATTCAGTCCAATTCGACTCCAAATGCGTACGTTTCAAAACAATAACAAAGATCAGCTGATCGTTCCTTCAAGGCGACGTCATGTGCCGAAGCGTGATGTCATTTAGGAAGCTGCTGGGGGATATTCCTCGATATCCATCGTGTCTATGGGTATAGAGAAATATCTTTCATGTAATTTGCGATAATTCACTGGCTAGCATATAATACATTTTGGTATCTCTTTCTTTTCAGGAATGGAATCACAGAAAAGTGCAAGCTAGAACAAACACCAAAAGGATACACTCTAGTCTACAAGAGAATATCACAGTTGTCACAGCATATTTCAACATCGGCGTTTTTCAAAAGGGAAGTTTGGACAAACATGTATTTTTCAAACCAGATTTGTATATGAAATGGATGGAAACATTTGCAAGGATTCAAAATCCACTTGTCGCTTACGTTGACACGGAAGAAGCTTTTACGGTGTTCAATAACATTAGAAAACATAAACAGAACATCACGAAAGTGATATTTGTTAACAGAAGGGATATGTGGTCTTTTAAATTGAAAGAGCGAATAGCCAGCATCTTTTCTAGGCCAAATTATCCGAAGCATCACCCTAACACGGTCGTTCCAGACTATTCATGCGCGATGCATGCGAAATACGAAGTACTGGATAAAAGTATTGACGCGAATTTTTTCAATACTTCTCATTTCCTTTGGTTAGACATTGGATTATTCCGGGATGCAATAAATAATAAACGTGATTTTGGGCTAGATGTTCCAAACACGTTTGATGATTCGAAAATCGCTTTTAGTGAGGTATACCAATTTAATCCCACACTGACGATGGAAAACATAGTGAACGGTAATCTCGTTTGGGTAGGTGGAGCTTCATGTCTTGGTCGTTCAGAAGTAATGAGAAAATTTGTGGAACAATATCGACGCTTCGTGGAAATATTTCTGGAGAAAAATTTAATGGATACGGACCAGCAGATCATTTACGGAATGTACATTAACAGGAGCAAAATATATAACCCGGAAATACAGCTGCAAGTGTACAGATCCGGATGGTTTCATTTAGGCTATTTGTGCAAAGCATCGTGGGTTAAAAACACAATTATCAGAACATCGACAGCTTAGCTGTGCCAAACTCATTGTTTCAAATTTTGTCAGTTTTTTACAAAACACATTTGATGTGTGAGCTAGAAAAAAAAGTTTTCAAAAAATTATTTTCAGACTTTTAGTATTATCGTCACACCATACCAAACATTCCCATTTTGATGAGCACCTGATGAGATTCTACCACGATCCACTTACAAAAATACGTCCGATCAAATAGTGAAATAAGAAAATGTGTTGACTTCTAAACTCGACATAATGGCTTCCAAAGTCGTATGACTTCCGGAACTCGTTATAACGAGTTGTTATCTCGTTTGAACGAATGGCCAAGTCGTAACTACTTCACAAGTTATAACGACATATGAACTCGTTATAACAACATGCCAATTGGTCATAACGACTTGTCAACTCGTTATAATGATTTCACAACTCTTTGCGCCTAATGAACGCGTTATAAAGACTGCATAATTCGACTTGGCAACTCGTTATAACGATCATAATGACTTGTCAGCTATTTATAACGACGTCACAACTCTTTATAGTAACGATCTGCTGACAGTATAACATCACAACTCATTATGACGACTTCACAACTCGTTACAACAACCTGCCAGCTCGTGATAACGACTTTCGGAACTCGTTTAACAAGTTGTCATTGATTCCATGATCCCTGGTAAGGACTTGTCAACTTGTAGTAACAACATGTCAACTCGTTAACACGACAGGGTTCATGTGATCAATAAAAATTAACTGGAAATTTGGAATACCCGCTCTGCATAGAGGTGTACCTCTTTGTGACGACAGGGTGGTGGGTGACCTGTACCATAGTTAGCTTCGTTTGGCTGTAATTCATCTCCCGGTGACCACTGACCGCTGGCCATCTAGATATCACTGGGTGGTGGGGACTGCCGCCGGATCTTTGCTTGAGATTAGCTTTTTTAACTCGGTGACACGAATTAAAGTCTAATCTCTTTTATTACTAAACAAATAATACGTCTTGACCACTATCAGCATAATTCGACCACCTTTGTACTGCTGGGCAGCTACCTTAAAGCAGTGTTAATTGTATTCGTAAAAATACCGATTCCACAGATACATGAAAAACACTGAGGGGTTACTCTTACTCACGGGTAAAATTACCCCTTTGTTTAAACGTTGAACTCAGCAATTCTACCTTCTATAATTGGTATAGATTGATTCGAGAATTTGTTGAAATAACAGTCGGACGTGAATACACTGATTTTAATTTAAGCTACAAAATTTAGATATCTGCTTGAAAAAAGTTGCACCTACTTTATCTATCTCGGTTCATCGCATTCAATTTGCTAAACTCCTAGCTCTACTGCTGAATCTTTAACAAAGGCTCTGTCTGTTCTAAACATATATAGGATTATTCTAGTGGGTGTGGTTTTGGAGAGATGCTTTGTTTCACGCACCCCTTCAAGAGATGTACTTGGGTTTTGTTTCTACAGAAACAAACCCTGTGCATCTTACCTATACGCTGTCATGTAGCAGGTCCGTGTTAGAAAAGGTAGCTGACTTATTACAACAGGGGAAGCTCGGCTTTCGCTCCGAATTTGCTACCGCAAACGCCGAGCGGACACTCCACCTGTAAATTCGTTGTCCACATGTTTTGCATATCCAAACAGGTTTTGGATATTCTAGTACGGGTGCGTAGCAGGTACAACATTCTTTAACTTCGTAAGGAATCTTTAAATATTTTGACAAAACGTCTTTTTCCGTTTCCGATCCCTTAACATTTATTTAAATCATCTTCACTAATCAGTACTGGGTTCCCTCTAATTGTAGCTCGGTCTGCCCAGGTGAGTTTATGGGGACGGAACTGCCTTACCAGATCATGGTTTCTCTCTGGGAACCTATAATATGTCCCGCCCTAGCGTGGTTCATTGTCGTATCGAACAACTATATGCGCACTTGTTCGTGGTCCGTGAAAGAGTGTTTTCCAAGAACATCTCCTTTTAAAACTTCACACAGGAAGGATAAAACATAGCTTCCTCAACGCCTAGTTTTTGAAATTCAACGTACTCTCCACCTTTTCGTCGCTCATACAGAGCGTCGGTAAGGGGGTCAAAATATTGTGTATCCCACCGACGAATCACTGTTGTTTTTACGGATCGTGTCATTGAACCACGTCACTCACAAATTGTGACAATTGGTTGAGATCCAACTTTGTTTTTGTCCCAACCAATAGCACTTTCTAATTTCTTCAGCTCGTGTTTCACACTCCCATTCTCTTTATTTACGTCTGAGTGTGTAAGGCGTGAGGGTAAATGCTGCTGCAAAATGTTATGTTCCGAGAGGAACATTCTCTATGAATGTTTCCTCTTTTGGAAAAGGTCATTTGATTGGTTTCAATTGGTCGCCGGTCGCCTCTATTTCTCTAGAATTTTGTGGATAGTCTTTTTCACAATTCTCAATCTATCTACCCTACTCACGTCGGGTCTGTGCAGTACTCGCTGGATAATTATCTCATTCCAGCGGCTTTGGGGCTCTATTATTGCTCAGTTAATTGACAGCGTTTAATATTCAAATCATCCAAAATCCCGGAAGTGTATACGGTTGCATGACCCACTGGATCATGAAGAATACAACACCTTCATGATAACTCATACTCACACGGGGATTATGATAATTTGACAAACGTTATTTAAAACGAACAGTGGGGCGTTATCTTTGATGACCCTTGTCTCGATACAATTGTCGCAGAATTTTCCACTGAGTTATTACAGCATGCATCCTCACATATCCCTAAAAAATCCATCCCACCTGAGATACACCAGCCAAAATGGATGCAAAACGACATTCCGTAGAGAAAACGACTTTACCGTGTAGCAAAACATAGTAACACTCTACATGCTTGGGCCAAATATAAAGTAAAAAGAAACGAGGTCGTAACGGCCATCCAAAATACCAAATCTAATTATCTTGCCAAAGTTCAGAACACATTGAATAACAGTGAGATGTCTAGCTCCCAATGGCGGAAAACATTAAATACCTTAATTATTAGTAAGAATTCAAGTATTCCAACAAGTATTTACCATAACAGAATGTATTCTACGAACACAGAGAAAGCGACATTGTTCATTGAATATTTCTGTTCCATTTCATCAGTGGACGATTCGCATTCTTCTCTCCCAACCCCTTCTCCTCTACCCGAACAAACAATTGACAGCATAAACTTGAAATACAACGAAGTGTATAAAGCGTTAAAATCAATAAATGTATCTAAAGCCCCAGGTCCGGATTTAATAAGTATCCGCCTTTTGAAATAATGCAGAACATCCCTATGTGAGCCACTTTTAATTCTCTTTAATGTATTACTAAACAATTCCTATTTTCCAACTTTATGGAAACAAGACAATGTGACCCCAATTCTTAAAAAGTCACCTTCTAACATTGTTACTAATTATCGCCCCATCTCTTCAATCAGCTGAGTTGGCAACGTTTTCGAAAAATACGTGTTCAAACGTTTCAGTGAGTTCCTAACTAATAACCATATCCTTAGTCAGTTTCAATCTGGGTTTACTGCTGTCGACTCCACGGTCTTCCAACTAAGTGACTTTTTCAATGAATTCTGTAGAGTCCTTGATGAAGGCAAAGAAGTCCGAGTTGTCTTTTGCGATAAAGTATGGCACGCGGGCCTACTTCACAAGTTGAAAAGTATTGGAGTAACAGGTGATCTACTTTTGTTTCTGAAGTCGTATCTCTCGAAGAGGTCCCAACGGGTTGTTGTAGCCGCTGGGGCATCGCCATGGAAGCCAATACAGTCAGGAGTTCCCCAGGGGTCCATCCTCGGCCCCTTGCCTTTTCTTATTTATATAAATGATATTACACATAACTTGAGTAGTAGCATACGACTGTTCGCCGACGACACGTCTTTATATCTAATTATTGAAGGTCCACAAATCATTCATAATAAACGACGATTTCGCTACAATTGAACATCGGACTAAAACGTGGTTAGTTCAATTTAACCCACAAAAAACTGAAACCATGCTCATCTCTCGTAAAAGAAATCCGATTCACATCCACCTCCTTTCTTTTCTAACACACAGATATCCGACGCAAAAGATCACAGACATTGGGGGTAATCTTGAATAATAAATGTACCGGTACTTGGAATAATCATACCGCCCACATCTGCTCCAAAGCATGGTTACGTATTGATATGCCGAGAAAGCTCAATTTCTTACTTGATAGTAAGGTATTGGAAAAAAATTATTTTGCGTTTATCAGACCTTTACTAGAATACGCTGATACTGTATGGGACAACTGCACGGAGACTAATGTTGCTGACCTAGAAAAAATCCAAATAGCTGTGGCTCGGATTGTCACTGGGGCAACCATCAGTGTCAGTAAGACCTTACTGTACTCTGGAACTTGTTGGGAGCCTCTGCCTGAACGTCGGCGGAAACATAAACTGATACAATTCTTCAAGATGTATCACGGCATAGCGCCAACATGGCTTACCACAAAGGTTCCTCCCATGGCAGCATTGTCTAACCACGATCGCATACTTAGGTCACAGAGAAACCCCTGAGTACCTCTTGCCCGTACAAACCTATACCGGAATTCTTTCATACCGAATGTAAGAATCTTTGGAATTCAGTTCCACCAGCTGTGCGCGACAATACATCACTTAGTAGTTTCAAAAAAAATTTAACCGAAGGTATCAGACGGTCACCTTCCTTCTATAGCAGTGCTAAAAGCCGACTAGCTCAAATATATCACTGCAGACTGCGTTTGCGATGCAGTAATCTTAGATCACATCTGTTTGACAATCACCTATCAACCTCACCACTCTGTCAGTGTGGCGAATGTGAGACGACCGAACACTTCTTGTTATACTGCCCAATCTACAGTGATATTCGAAACCGTACTCTTGTTCAATATGCGATTACCACAGACGTTTCCACATTGTTATATGGTTCGGAATTCTTAACTAGTGAAGAGAATTTTTCTGTTTTTCTGCAGTCCATGAATATATTATAAGACTCAACATGTATATACGTGTGTGTGTGTGTGTGTGTGTGTGTGTGTGTGTGTGTGTGTGTGTGTGTGTGTGTGTGTACATGCGTGCATGTGTGTGTGTGTGTGTGTGTGTGTGTGTGTGTGTGTGTGTGTGTACATGCGTGCATGTGTGTATGTATATGTATACATGTATACCCTTTCACACGCGCGCGCACATATGCGAGTGTATGTGTATACTGCTAGATATTTATATCGAACCCCCGCCATGCCATTGTAAACATAACCAGTGTCCTTGATTCTATTAATTTCTGTGGCAAGCGGAAATTTGACAAAGAGAAGTTCTCGCTGATTTCCTTGCAGTATGTAGAATATATAAATTACTATATATATATATATATATATATATATATATATATATATATATATATATATATATATATATATGGATTTGTGTGTGTGTGTGTGGTTACACGTATGTACATTTGCCATATACGAACTGCGCCACTTACTGATAGTATATTGCTGAATCTGCAAACGTATTTACTTGTGTATTCACTTTCCCAACACGTAAGTTGATCGTCGTATGATGAATCAAAAATAAAAATCATTCTGTGTACTTTGTCATCAACAAGAAGCAACAACCAACCAATGGTTTAAACAGGCCTACACAATGAACCATACTTTTCCATCCTCATAAAATGAAATTGTTCAAGGGAGACGATACTTATAAGCATACGCTTACTTTCGAATCCCGTCTTGTATAGTTTTTCTTTTTACATCCCATGTTTCAAGTTATTTTATTATGCCAGTAATTGTTATTGACCAATCAGCTTCAATATCTAATAACCGTATTTGAGACTGTGTATCATCGAGCTGACCGAATATAGAGCTTATATACGGTCAGTTCCGACATTTTGTTTTTGACATCCAACGCTCGCTTCGATGTTTTTCTTAATTTCGCGTGTTCAACGAACAACAAATAATTTCCCGTGTGTGTCTGTTGAGCAACGTATAACTATAATACGTTTCTTCCAGTCTGAGAGAAATTTTAATAAACAAATGTAAATAAATACAATAAATAAACCTCTAAAACGACATGTACAGAAGCCAACTGGCACTGTCTCAGACGAACTCGAGCGAGAATCCTTACCCGAATAATCTGCCCTTGTAAATATTTTCGAGTTACTCCCCCTAGACTGTAAATTTCATGGTCTGTTTTGTTTTGATTTGAAAGATTGAACTTGAAGGTTGATCGATATCGAACATAAATTACACTTATGGTTGCGTCTCTTTCAAAGAACTGGCATAATAAATACGTTATGGGTATTTCAGGGGGCGGATATGGTGTGATATAAGGCTCAGCGAGATCAATATTAGGCTCGGCCTTCGGCCTCGCCTAGTATTGATCTCACTTCGCCTTATATCAGACCATATCCGCCCCCTGAAAGCCCCATAACTTATAATATACTGTTTGGTGTACATTACCAATGTGAATAGCCTGATTGATGTATATAATTAACGCTGTTATTAATCAATAAATATTGTTTAACCCATCGGCAGTGAATTGTACATTGGGTCCTATTCGGTTAACCCTTTCCTTAAGAATCTGCTCCCCTAGTTACATCATATATTTTACTGTCTTGCTCAGTAAGTTTCTCAAAATGTAAATTATCGTCAGCTATCAATCGTTCAAAAAGTTCCCCTTTATAATTTATCCAATAAAAAACACATGGAAGATAATCGGTGTGTATTTCATGGTAAACCAACATGCGGGGTTCACGGCCACACCGTGATTTCGTAAGGGTAATTTGTCATTCTCAAACTGGTCAGTAACAGGTACAACCCAGCCCTTCCCTGAGCGCGTTTCCAAATATGTCATCCACCAATACCGTTCCATTCGGTTTCTCTCCTAAAGAGGAAATACGGTCTCTCCGCCTCCTGCCCCTTCTAACTTGACAGGTAATACAACGTTTCCTCACTTGGCCTCAGGCGCAGTGCGAGGTTGCTGGATTGATGTTATTGGAAGATAAAATCCAGGGAACTCAGGAATTGTTAAGAATACTTTTTCCTCTCAATAATATACGTGGTACGGACAATTTAAGGTAACGTACGATTTTAAGGTCTCTCCAATTCTACAGAACATGTTCTAGTTCTAGGACTAAAATATTAACGACCGAATTTATCATAACTGCCTAGGAAGGTCAGTAAATCGTGTTGGTATCATTTTACAGTGATACAAATAGGGTTTTGTAACATATTTTCCTATTTCTTTCGTGGCCAAACTGGATTATTGCATCGTTTAAAGAAAATTCTGTCGTTTATCGGGACCAAATCGACCCAAGAAAAAGGCCATTCGTGAATCGGAGACGAGTCGAGTCGATTTTGCGTTCCGACTCGAGATTTGACTCGAAATTCGAGTAATCGCAGGGCCCTACCGAAGACCCTATGTGACATAAAGTTTTAATAAAATACGTTGATTAACAACCTTTTGTATCATGCTCACACACAGTTTGTCCTTGAAATGTAACTCAATTCTATAAAGTCATATTGATACTGTCGGTACAGATTGTTTTATCATTTAAACATCTTGTAACTTTTCCAGTCCAACGGTTGTTAATACTTTAATTAGATAGTTTACCAAATTTACCACACTATTCCAAGGTTCAGGCCGTGGTTCCTTATCACCTTCTGCACTTTCATTTCTTACATTAGTCCACTAACATTCTTTACATTGGCACACTATCACTTTTTACACTAAAATGCAAGGTTCATTCCCTCTTATATTTATTAGTTTCGCAAGGGAAGCTATCTTAGTAACCTCCATTTTAACCCTTATTATTTTTAAATAGAATTCGTCCACACATATATAATACTAGCGGGTGATACCCGGCGTTGCACGGGTGTAGATGGTTATATCAGACTTTTTCGAAATAGAAATAGTGCCAGTTGGTCACCAATTTCAAGGTCAAGGTCACCCCCGCACGGGCACCCCGATAAAGTCAAAATGATTGATGGGTCAGCATACCCGCACATATGAAATTTCAGCCCAACCGGCCCAGCCGTTTTCGAATTAAAAGGTCAAGATCACCAAATTCAAGCGCAAGGTCACCCCGTATGGGCACCGCGATAAAGTCAAAATGATCGATGGGTCAATATACCCGCACATATGAAATTTTAGCCCGATCGGCCCAGCCGTTTTCGAAATAAAAGGTCAAGTTCATCAATTTCAAGGTCACCCCGCACGGACACGGCACCCATCCCATGTTACTCGCAGGGACGAATTACCCCCGTGTACAAAATTTGAGATCGATCGGTCGAGAAACGGAGTTCACCCGGAAGAAAGATAGAGAGATAGAGAGAGATATAGATACAGACATTCGCATTTATATATTAGAAAATAAATCTCACAAGGACTATTCCTCAGTTCTTCAGTTTCGGTGTCTTTTGAGTTGTTTTGCTCGCTCAACTATTAGGCGGTATAATCAGAAATAATACTAAACCTGTAACCAAACATTCAACATTTCTTCGCTAGAATATCCCCAGAATCACCCCATTGTCGATCCCAACGATGAAATTTGGACGGTTTCCGTGGCAAATTCGTTTCTTGCTTCTGGGCACATCTTCGGGGCTGATGATGAAGGCGTCGCTGTCGTCGTTGGTAGAATCTTGTCTTTTAAAGGAAAATGAACCTGTCAATGTTTTACTCCTACTAGCATTACCTTCATTATTAGTGATTACCCCAGTGGCGGTGCCAAAAAAAAATCATTCTTCAAATTGCTATCTGACTGGTTTTCTCATCCAATATCACACCCGCAAACGGCACACAATACACCTCATGTCAGGTGTTGTAGAAACGCCCAGATATCGTTCCCAGGGTGTCCATATATGAAAATTATTCCTGGGATAAATCACCCATACTCTCCACAAATAGGGGGGGGGGGCACCCCTCCCCTCCCCCAGCTTGGGCCTGCGACACCTCAACCTTGTACCCCATCCCTCCCATCTTACTTACCCCCCCCCCCCCCCCTCCTCACCGCCACTGGACTACCTTCTCTATTTCCCCGGTTAGTACATCTAGCCAAACACTACGGCGCTGTTTTCGTAATGAGTGTAGAGGATAGATAATTTCTAATACTGGTGAAGACCCCTATTCGGTGACATCCATACAAGAGTAGAACTTGGGTTATGCCTCCAAAGGGATTGACCCATTTAGGTATAATCGGTCTTTCGTCAATGACTTCGGTGTTGACCTCACTCACTTATAATTTCGTCCATAGGGACTTTATCAATAGATGCAAATTGATCTGGCAATTCTATTGTCTTACCAAATTTAAATCACGATCTAGTATTGGCTGCTAAATTTGTCCCCGTGTCATTCGAAAAGTCGGAAACACCTCACGACTGTACCAACTGATACGCTCCTTTATCAAGTGCGTGAAAATGGCCATTCAATTGCAGTTGGCCACTGGTAGCTATGCATTAGGGTGGAAAGGTTATTTTTCCAAAAGGAGATTTAACCGTTTCGACTTCTTACGACGGGAACAGGTCAAAGAAAATCTTACTAATTTATCACTGCTAATATTCCAATTTCCTTCTAACCAAGCATGTAGAAACACCTCAGCCGAACACAAGTTTTTGATCTGTCCGCTCATATTCAGGAACAGTGCCAAAATACAATTGTTAGTTAGTTAAGTCGTACGTATGGCCCAAAGCAGAGAACAAAACTCCTTGTTGTCTTTCAACACAAACATCATGCATCAGGGTAGGGTAGGAACATACTTCGTACCTTGTTTACTGATAATTAAAGTGTCTCCTTCTAGCTAGTAATGAGCTACTAAATTACGAGTTTGTTGACTTACATTTTTCTGCCTAGTATTCATAAACAGAATCGGTAAAGATATGACCTTCCACGCTTTCAAATTGTAGTTTTCAAGTCCATTAGAGGTATTTTCACGATGATCAAGTCTGTTTTACTAAAAACTGTGACGGTTTTCAGAAGGCGGTAATATTTCCATAAATGTTCATGGACATCAATGGGCAGCCTCATACCATTTGGTATTTTATCCTCTAAATTCTTTAATAATTTTTGAGTCGGGCCAACTATCTGCGCTAATAACTTTTCATCAGCTAACACATACATTTGTGTGTTAAGTCAAACCATGTCCATCTCGGCATTGGGTAACATTAACTCCGTGATACAATTGGGTTTTAATGTGATGATATGAATGGGTAAATGTTTCCAGTCCTACCAATCGCTTCTGATGTTGTTGCAGGACTCTTTCAGCTTCAATTCTTAAGACTTCCACCGAACTAGCCATATGATCAATAGCCTCTCTATTCCATAAAACCTGTGTTTGGGTAATATTAACCAACTTCAACATTTCCCACAATGAATGGGCTCTTTTCTCGATTACTATACAATCTACCAATGTTATTTTCAATATTTCTCAAGTCGCTATCTGGCAAGTGCCCCAAACAAGAAACTCAGCCCTTCGCCAATACATCTTAGAATGCCCATGTAATTGCTTATAATCTCACAAGTCTGATGCCAATATTCGGTACCTCTTTGCTACGTAATTAATTTCTTCTCTCTGCAGGGGGGGGGGGTCTGGAAAAAAGTCCCATACACGAGGCTGAAAAAAAAATTTTCCGCCCCAACACCACCCACCACCACATTTTGAGGAAAAAAATTTTTTTCCTTTTCTGAGAGGGGACCCACCCCCTAGTATCACCAAAAACCCGCGTTTTACACAACTTTTTCCTAGGTTTCACATGTAATTATACTTCCATTTAATTAACCTGATACATTCCCTGTAGCTGCTTGTTTAAATCAGCTTTAACCCTTTAACTAAGACAGGAATAAAATGATACTTTCAAATACCAAGGATTTTTTCATTTTTTGTCTTAAAAAGATAGCTTGACAAGCTAGTTTCTATAGGACTGATAAGCTATGTTTTTGAGACACAAAACTGCACATAAAAGGAAATGTAAAAAAAATCTGGATTTTCTTTGTATATAGCTTTGGCCGCTTATGATTGATAGTTTGAGTAAAAGCTGGTAAAGGGTTAAACTTTAATACTCTTGAGATGTTTGTCTTTGTATGAAATGTCATTCAGTCTTGAGTTTCTAATAGATTTTTCTTATTTTCTAAGGAGTAACTATAATCAATAATGTCTGACCAAACTGATGTGCTGAAGAAGACAAAATCAACATTAACTCTCAAATGATAAAACATTTAGTTGAAACTGACAAAAATCCTGGTCAAGCCGGCTCGTGTTCTTATTCATGAAAATTGCCATTATTGAACAATATTTGTGTTTCAACACATATAGGGTAGTTATTAGGCCACCCCACCCTCCCCTTGATTTTCATTTATCATTTATGAGGTTATTGCTCTGGCTGCCCCTCTGCATATAGTATAAGTGTCAAATATTGTTTCATATCAGATTTAAAATACAAAATAAGCATTATTTCATTGCAAGGAAAAAAGTCACTTTTTTCTCAGACAGACCACCCACCCACCCCGGCCTCGTGTATAGGAAATTTTTCAAGACCCCCCCACCCCACCCCCCCCCCCCCCCCCCTGCTCTCTGCCCAAATACTAGACAACGTAACTATTTCGTCGCCAAACTTAGCTCAACGTCCAGCACTGTCAAACTTCCAAGGGGTGTTATGTCACTGCCGTTAAGCAAATTTTATCGAAAAATACAAAGGGATGGATTTGAACAAACTTGAACCTAACCCTCCCCCAGTCAGCCTAAATATTAAGCCAGGGACTCGGAATTTAACAAACTTGAATCTGATCCCCTAGAGATATTACATACCAAATATGAAAGAATTGAGACTGGTGGATCTGGAGAAGAGTTTTGAAGAAATCTCATATTGCACAAAGTTAAACTTTGGGCACCAATATAAAGCTAAATATTAACTTAGAAACCCAATTTAAACAAACTTAAATCTGCCCCCTCCCCCATTAGAGATATTACATACCAAATATCAAAATATTTTCACTGATGGATCTGATGAAGAAGATTTTTAAAAAATATTCCTCATAATGCTCTAAGTTAAACTTCAGACTCCCATACAAAGCTCAAATATTAAGCCAGGGACTCAATTTGAGCAAATTTGAATTTGACATCACTAGCAATGTCACATACCAAATATGAAAGGATTCTGACTTGTGGATCTGAAGAAGAAATTTTTTAAAGAGATTTCCTCACATTGCAAAGTTGAACTTTGGACTCCAATAGAGAGCCCAAATATTAATCCAGGGATCCGATTTGAACAAATTTTTTCGATCTGAAAAAGATTTTTAAACATTTTCCCCATATTGCACTAAGTTAAAATGCGGGCCCCCATTGGAGGCCCAAATATTAACTGAGAGACTTGATTTGAAAAAAACTTGACTCTGACCCTCATAACAATGATGTGTACCAAATATTAAAAGATTCTGACTTGTGGTTCTGAAAAAGATGATTTTTAAAGCTTATTCCCCATATTGCCCAAAGTTCAGATTAAGGCTCATGTATTTAACCCAAATATGAACCAAGGGTTTTAATTGAACACACTTGTATTTGACACCCCCCCCCCCCCCCCCCTCCCCTCTCCTCTTGGATGCTGTATACCAAATATCAAAAGATTCTGATCTGTGGTTCTGGGCAGGACATTTTTATTTAATTTTTGCAAATATGCGGACACAGCATTTTTATGATCACCACCCCACCCACCCACCTACAGACACCCTGACTTAACCAACGGCAATTTTTTTACTATTCCTTTCTGTTGGTCCAAAGGATGCTTCATACCACAAAACAGCTCTCTGTTCCGTACGGTTGAGAAAATTGGGCGTTTGAAAATATTTCTATTTTTAGCTCTTGGGGTTCCCATGGGGACATGGAATTTTTTTTTTACACATGAAATAAGTGCTTATGATGCAATAATACCACGTACCATATTTGATTCAAATCGGCTTATCAGTTCAGAACATAAAATTTTGGCAAAGGCAAATATTGCTCCAAAAACTTCATTTGAGCAAACTTGATTCAACACCTCAAAAGGAAGCTCCATATCAAATATCAAGTCATTGGATCCACTGAAACATGAGATTTGAAAAATATTTTGGAGCATTTCTATGCTAAGAAACTTTCATATCATATTTGGTTCAATTCAGCACAGTGGTTTACGAGAAGCTGGAAATCTAAAGTTCAAGCCGCGTCGACGATGGACAGAAAGTGATCACTTCGGCTTCCCCTGATTTTAGTCAGGTGAGCTAATAAAACTGGGTCACCTACTTCATACTTCATTACTTTAGCTTTTCTGTTTTCTAATTGTTTTTGCTTCTCAACTTGTTTTCTCTGATTTTGTTGCTGTTTCATGAATGCGTTATGTTGTTACTGTAGGACAATCCTTATCAGGTTCATCTCTGATGTATATCTCGCAAGGCCTTAAGATTCGAGCAGTATATAAGGTAGTATAAGGGTCACTTGAGATACATTTTTTTAAATGTCTCTTTATAGGGGTCCTGAGACTCATTTTTTTTTAAAAATGTCTCTTGAAAGGGGTCCCCTGCCCATTTTACGTGTCACATGCCTTTCTCCGGTATTGGGAGAGGTGCTCCCATTAGAGGGTGTGCTCCCTGGTTTTCTGTGGTCCTAATAGTGCGACATCATCTCATATAGGGCTTCTCTTTGAAAGGGCATGTTCCTGGGCTTATCAGGTGCCCCAAATAACACGATACTGTCTCAAGTAGGATTTCTCACCTGTTGAACGTGCTCCTGGGTCTTCCACGGGACCTAATAGCACCTTGATATTGGTATATTCCTATGGCTTATGGGGAGTGCGTATAAAGGGTACTCTAGTAGGGTGCTGCCTCCTCCCCTACAAGTGCCCCTGGGCATTCGGTGTTCTGGTGCTAATGAAGGGAGGGGCTACCCCTTTGCTCCCTACAGCTTATATTAAAATGTCAATGACACTGTAGCTTAACTTGACTGTGTTGTGTTTGATGAAAAGGATAATGTTCAATATTTATGAAAGGATTAGGAAATACAAGAATTGTGATAATTGAGAATATGTTAATTTCTGTTCCCCGTTTGCTAGGTTTTCAATAAAAGTAATTTGAGGTGTAGATTGTACTAAAGAACTGAGGGGGGGGGGGGGGGGTGTGTGTTAATGTGGCTCTCACAGTTAATTTATGTCAACCAAAGTTACCAAGTTACAGTGAAATTATTCCAAAATGAGTTATCCTATCAAGTTACATTGAAATCCCTTCATAAATATGGCCTGTAGACTGTGCTAAAGGTTTTCGAGCTTCGGGCCTGTGTAGCCATCACGGTTGACCGATCACAACCAAAAGGGGACTTCCTCATCTAGACATTATACTGAATCATCCTACCAAGTTACGATGAAATCCCTTCAAAAATATGACCTGAAGTCTGTGCTAAAGGTTTTCGGGCTTCGGATCCCTCTAGCCATCACAGATGACCAAACCCGACCAAAAGGGGACATTCTCATCTAGACATTATATGAAGTCATCCTACTAAGTTACAATGAAATCCCTCCATAAATACGAGGCTGTGCTACGATTTTCAGGTTTTGGGCTCGTGCAGCCATCACAGTTGACAGATCGCGACCAAGTGGGGGAAGTTCTCATCTAGACATCATACAGAGTCATCCTACTACTTTACAATGAACTCCACATTAAATATGATCTGTAGACTGTGCTAAAAGTTTTTGTGTTTCGGGCTTGGGCAGCCGTCATGGTTGACAGATCATGACCAAAAGGGGATGTTCTTTTTGAGACATTATACAGTCATCTCACCGAGTTACAATGACATCCCTTCATAAATATGACCTGTAGACTGTGCTGAAGGTTTTCAGGATTGGGCAGCAATCACCATTGACCGATTGTCACCTGAAGGGGTCGTTCTCATCTAAATGTGACTTCAAACCTGCATATGAAATTTTGTGATGATCGGACAAAAACTACAGGGTGTACCCGGTGCTAAAGGAAAATGTGAACAGACTCACAGACTTCCGCTCACATAATGGCAATAGCTTACCTTGACTTTGTCAAGTTAAGCTAATAATGGAGTGCATGTATACAGGTTACTCCAGTTGGGCACTTCCACCTCCCCTGTAGATGTCCCTGGGCATTCCGTGTCCTGGTTCTAATGAAGGGAGGAGGCTACTCTTTTGCTCCCTAACAGTTTATAGCCCCAATAGCACATTGAGCCATACCCTATACTGTGATTTCACTTATATTGTGTGGGTATCCAGCGGCGATGGTGGTGTAGTGGTGGCAGAGTAGTGGTAGTGATGTGGTTGTGGTTGCAGTGTGGTGTGGTGGTGTAGTGGTGGTTGTGACATATAGTTCTAGTTTGTGTGCCCTATTTGTTGGTGATAGCAGACACAGAGACCTGGTCCTTCCACCAAACAGAATTTCTTTTCATTATGTTTTTAATATACATGTAGTATTAACCCTTTACCTCACACGAAAAGCAGACAACGCTTGCAAAAAAAAACTACTGAATAACAATTTTTTTTATTTTTTGTCTTAAAAACATAGGTTATGATCCCACATTGGAAAGGATTGAATAACTAATTTTTTTCATTTTTTGTCTTAAAAACATAGGTTATTACTCCTCATTGGAACGAGCTCGATGAGCTCGTTCCAAAGAGGGGTCATAACCTATGTTTTAGAGACAAAAAATGAAAATAATAAAAATTAATTGGCAATTTTTGTGAATAGTACTGGCCGGTTTTGGTCCATTACATTAGGTAAAGTGTTAATCGATCAAGAAAACCCTTCAACTGTTTCAGCTCTAATAGAGGTTAAGGCAATCACATAAGTCGATACACCAGGTATAGTGTCATATGTGAAATATTACACATTACTAGACGGAATGGGGCCAGGGTTTAGGTAATTATAACCAGTAATCATAATCATCTGTGATATAGAGTTATTGAAGTAATCACGTGTATTCAGTAATCCTGATATTTTATGAATCCAATATGTATATAGTTGTGGTGTTTACGGTCACTTTCAGCATCTTTGGTCATCTCAAGCCTCAAACATAAGGATTGTCTTTAGTTTAGCCAACCATTTATATCTATGCTGCCCATTTTAGAGAATTTCCAATCCAGCAGTTGGTTTCTTTTTTAACAGAAGGAAACAAGCACTGCTTCACTTCTCAGGGTTCCCATGGGGAGTCTGAATCCAAGTAATCAGATATCAAATGTAACCAAATTACACCAAAATGAAAAGCACAGTATGTGGGCAGTGGATTGTAACTAAATCACCCGCGGAGTCGAGTTATCACCCAAACTGTAATTTTCAAATTTTGTTCATATTGACAAAAAATACAAGCAATGTTTCAGCCAATGGACCTCCGGGTTTAACCTGGAAGTCCATTGGCTGAAACTTTGCTTGTGCTTGTTATGCCTTGCAACAAATTTGCAATTATTGCTTGGGTGGAATCTCCAGTCTGCGGGTGATTTAGTGATAATACACTCTCCACGAACTGTATTCATGATCACTTTTTCATTAAATTATAGAAAAATTGGTTTTTTTTTATCTCTGTGAAACTGTCATGTGAGAGCCCCACTGACTAATAATGTGACATGGAGTTTTATTTATATATTTATTGGTATTCATGGTCACTTTCAGCATCTATGGCCATATCATGACTGCAACATAGGTATGAAGTCAAATTTAGCCAATTGTTTATACATATGCTGTCCACTTTAGGGGCTTGCACCCAAAGTGTTGTTGGTTACAAGAGCCAATATTGTGGAACCCTGTTAATTGAATAGCCACTTTGCCAGTGAAAATCATTCAATTAACAGGAGTATTCAATTAACAGGGATTGTGTCACTTTCCTGTATTCTAGAGATAAACTTAGCATTTATTCTATTATATCTTGTTTTGACAGAGCTCACATCTGTCAAACAAGATATAGTAGATTAAATGCCTGTATTGGATATACTAAGGCCAAATAAGTCTATAAACACTGATAAACAAGGGAAAATTGGTAAGTGTAAGGCTTTATCTCTCAACATGTTACAATATTTTTATTCAGTTAAAAGGAGTTTACTCCATAACCTATATTCAATTAACAGGTCAAATTTGTACTGAAGGTATGGTAAATGGTTTTGTGTTTGGTAATTATATTCAATTAACAGGATTATTAAGAGATATCCAATTAAGTGGGCTAAACTATACTATATAACTTTACAATTGTATTTTCTACCTACTAATATAACTCACTAAAATTAATAATTATCATTTTAAAATTGCCAGATTTTTGAAAATGCTAACGGTTACTTTCAACCCATTTAAAGTCATGACTAGAAAGTACAATTCTAGATTGCAAAAGTTTTAGGACCCAGGTCCTATGTTACTATTTTACCAGTAAAACAGAACTTGTTTACCCCACAGATAAGCACTGATCCACCTCAAGAAGTTCCTATAAAGGGAGTGGGGGTAATGGTGGTTTACAGAATGAAGAGTGATATTTTTTCATTGTTTGTATATTTATTCATCATTTTAAAATGGTATAAATAAAAAAAACAAGTATGAAACAAACTGCATTTGGATTAAGGTCAAGTATATATTTTATATGAATTTTGTACACGGCTTCAGGAGAATACCTGCTTCAAAAACAAATATGCATGGACTTTCCACCTATGGAATAACGCTTAACACATGAAAACGAATAATAAATAAGAACAAGGTTTCAACCAATGAACCTTCAAGTTCAACTTGAAAGTAGACTGGCTGAAACTTTACTTGGGACTCAATATTTTTATGGGATTTTAAGGTTATTGTGTATGTAAACACTTCAACTGATGAATGTTTCTTCAGTACAATCGGCATAGACTGACTGTAAAATCCACTCGTGGACAGTAATGTCCACACATGCATTTACCAGGTAATAAAAATCAGCAGCAGCAAAATTTAAATTTATGAAGCACCAGGTTGTAACCGGTGCTTCATTAATTAAATTGTTGGTGATTATTCCTATAATTAGTGTTTTGCAATCTGATTTTATTGCATCAGTGGAAATATTGCCCATGCCCACCCGTGGAAAGTGACCAATCTTGGCGACTGTACTGTATTTAATTATTTATTGGTGTTTAAGGTCACATATTTCTGCACAATGCCCTATCATGACCACAACATGGATATAAAGTCAATTTTAGTCAATCGTTTATACCCATGTTGACCCTTTAGAGGACTTCCACCCCAAACATTGGAGACTGGGTCCTATTTTACCATTAAAACTGAGCTTGTTTACCACAGGACACAGTTTCACACATGGGTGGATCAGGGGAGTGGCCCCCAATTTTTATCACAAGCAATAAGACCAGGGACACCGTATTATGTGCAATATCACATGGACATCCACTACAGAAAGTTGTCAATGCCCCTGTGTTGTCACAGAAATTCAGTACCCCATATAGATACAGCTATAGTCGGTGGGAAGAGGCCACAGGAAAGCCACACTGACCTACCATTTTCCAAATGTTTCCCTCAGGACACCTCCCTGTCATGCTCTCCCGCAAGTTCAACCTGGAGGTGAGTTGTGTACAAAATTCATGACCGACACACTAAGGTGACAGAAAGAGGTCAGCACATGGAATAAACATGCACATCAACTTTTTGGGTCTGGGTCTTAACTTTTTAATGGGAAGACAAGATATCACAATGAAACTTACACAATATACATACCACCACTAGATGGGGTGTTGCATATGAAATTAACGACTGACCCACCAAGAAATTCACAACCGAAAATGCCACACTAACCTACCATTTTCCCCATTTTCCCTGGGGAGACTCCAACACTATGCCAAAGAGAATGGGAAGCCTCCTACTTATGCTTTCCCCATGCACATCAGGCGATGCTTACATCATGATCCATGAAGGAATTTTGCCCCCCCCCCCCTCACCCCCCCCCCCCCCCCCAAAAAAAAATAAAACTCCTTATAATCCTGTATCCACCACTGCTTCACTTAACCCTTTACACAACATAACATACCAAAACCGGCCAGCTATTTCAAAAACATAGCTTATGACCCCTCATTGGAACAAGCGCAATATATTTATACAAAGTTTAAAGAGAAGTGCACATTTATGGCTCCATATTTAACAATGGATTTCATCCATTTAACAATGTGGGGCGCGGTGGCTCAGTTGGTAGAGGTGCAGGCTGCAAGCCGAGGGGTCCTCGGTTCGAATCCCACCTGTCGCAACCGTGTTGTGTTCTTGGGCAAGACACTTCACCCCCATTGCCCATGTGGGGGGCACGGTGACGTTGTGTACTAAGGCGTACTGCACGTCGATGGTGCACCTGTCTTCAACCAATGCTAACCCTGCATGTGTGGAGTTGGTATGTTGGGGAGCTGACAGTTGCTCGCTGTTGCTTGGTGGTTCTCTCTGGGTACTCCGGCTTCCTCCACCCGTAAAACTGTCACAGTTATGGTTAGCCATTGTGCAGAAATATGTAACCTTAAACATCAATAAATAAATAAATAATCTAACAATGTGCATTTTCCTTGACTTTAACCCTTAATGGCCTGGATATTTTTATACATTTTGGCAACACTGTGATAGTCTACATTCTGCGGCTTTGCAGTTGTTTCTAGGCAAGTCTTGGCTGCCTTAAAGGCAGCCAAGACTTGCCTAGATATGGCTGTCGAGGTACAAAGAGTGTATCTTGTAAGTTTATTCAGAGGTGGCATGTTGGGGCACTTCTTCTTTTACAGTAAATGTGACCAAAGTCGGAACTAGGCCTTTAAGGTTTAAAGGCTCTGATAGAGACAAATCATACAAGGGAATTGGTCACATCTTAAGAGGAAACAGTTTGTGCACTCCCTTCCTGCAAATTTCCAATAAGACTGCAATGATGGGAGCCCCAAGAAAAATAAATGTTTCAGGTGACTGCACTCATACCCTGATACTCTGGTTGTGGTATTATGGTGTGAAAAATACACTGCTGCAGATGATGTTGGTCTAATATCTCTATCTCTCTCTCACTCTCTTTTACTCATTCTCTCCCTCAGCTACTTCTGAAAAAGGTTGGGGGAGAGGAACATGCTCCTTGTGCTACAAGCACCTGAGTCCCCCCCCCCCCCTACATTACCATATGCATTCCAGCCCCAGAACACACAAGCTCAACTAAAAACTCTGTAAATCACAAGTTTGTCTTGAGTAACGTAACAAGAGAAGTCTTCTCAGAATTAACATAATCCACTGGATACTTTCCTCTATTATCTTTGACATTGGTAAGGCTTGGCTTCACAAGCAATCTACAAATTTCTTCATGCCCACGTTCTGCTGCCTGAAAAATAAAGATGTTCATTCAACGTTGTGAGAGCAGAGATTGAGCTCGGAACTTGCATGTATTTACTTCCACTGACATTTCTCGTCAGTAATCTTATCAGCTCCCGACGTTGATTCTTTCAAAGCACTCTGGGAGTGATTCTCCAAAATTTATTTGGAGTATGGCCCTACGAATGTCGAATTTTGATCGAATCAAATCCTGAAACAAAAAAAGGCTGAGGATTTCAATTCGAATCAAATATCAAATCCAATCTTACAGACCCTTAACCCTTTACCCAATGCAGACGATATCAAAATTTATTATTTTAAATATAATTTTTTAAAATTTTTCCAAAAATTTCAACAAAACCATATCATGTGACCCCTCATAAGAACGAGCTCAATGAGCTCGTTCCAATGAGGGGTCACATGATATGGTTTTGTTGAAATATTTTTAAAAATTTAATTTTTTCAACTGCTCAATTTGCATATTACGTGGGCGGGTGCGGGCGATTCGTTAGGAAAAGGGTTAAAGTTTTGGATATTCCAACTTCTCTTTTACATACATGTATATTATCAGTCGACTTCCACTTAACTATTGTATCCAACAACAACTTATATGTTTGGGCAAGTCAACCAAAAGCTAGAATAATGAACAATGGAATCAAAAAAGTTTCTGAAGTGTAACCTCCGGAACTCTTCTTCCATCATCAGTTCTTTTCAGTGTGACTAATCAATTTGAAATCGGACCATCATTACAATTTTGAATTGAATTTCAAATTTTCCCTGAGCCCTAAATTGGGACTTGTTTCATCTAAAAAATGATAATAAAAAGTCTAGTATGTTCTTGCAGGTATCCTACAACTAAAGGCTCTTATACATACACTGGATGCAATGCAAACTTTATGCATGGCGCCATAAAATGATAATAACTTTTCTTTGGCTTTTCCAATTTCAAGAATACAGAGTGATACTTCAAAGTTGTGCCTTGCTGTAATCCACAGATTAACAGAACAGCAACCAATGTTCAAATAAAAACATTGTAACCATTTATCACACATATAACACAAACATTTATTTATTTATAAGTGTTTAACCCCTAGCACTCTGGTAGTACAACAAAATTTTCTCCAATCACTTTTCTCTTGTGTAACTGTGAATTTAACCCCCTGCACACTGATGTCAAAATATCTAAATTTCAGGCAGAAAAAAATTCCCATAATGCAACTAGAAATTTAACCAATTCAATCTCGTTTGACAGAGCTCATTGAGCTCTGTCAAATGAGATTGAATTGGTTAAATTTGTAGATGCATTATGGGAAAAACAGCTTCCTGCAATTTTGGTATTTTGACATCAGAGTGAAGGGGGTTAATCAAGTATATCTTGTTTGACAGAGCTCACAGAGAGAGCTCTGTCAAACAAGGTATACTTGGTTAAATATCGAACTGCATTATGGGAAATATTTGCTACTGAAAACTTGACCAATTTAACATCAGTGTGCAGACAGTTAAGGTCATATTTCTGCACAGTGGCTAATCGTGACCGCAGCATGGAAATAAAGTCAAGTCCTACCAATCCTTTATACCAATGTTGCCCATCTTAAGGCGACTTCTAGCCCAGGCATTGGTCACCAGGTCTTATTTTACCAGTTAAACAGAGCTTGTTTACCACAGAAAACACGCACTGCTTTACTTCCCAGGGTTTCCACGGGGAATCTAACACAAAGAGCAGACAACACTTGCAAACAAAATTCTTGAATAACTATATATTTAAATTTTTTGTGTCAAAAATACAGCTTATGACCCCTTATTGGAACAAGCTCATAAGCTATGTTTTTAAGAAAAAATAATGAAAATTGAATGGTAATTTTTGTGAATTTGCCGACTGGTTTTGGCCATTATGTTAGGTAAAGGATTAAAATCACTGCTCAAACACATGGCACAAGCCAGAAAATAAGCAGACTGTCATCTGCAAAATGAGGTTCCCAAAGGGTAAATTTCGTGATGCTACCCTGCATAGCAGGGTAGAATTACTAAATTTACCCCCTGTGAACCTCAATCTGAATCAGGGTCTCAAAACTAAACAGAAAGAGGTACCCAGAGAATCTGGATCAGATGATAAATTGGTCCACTGTATGGGATAGCATCATCAAATTCATCCTCTGGGGACCTCATTCTGCAAATGTCAGACTGCATATTTTCAGGCCTGATACAGCACCAAAATTCTATTCTGCCAATATACGGTTTCCGTTTATATAACGAACTCAGTTAAGAGGTCTTTACACACTGGTGAAGTGAGCATTCCCAGCATTTTGATAAAATAATAAAGGGTGATTATTTGTTTCTAAGAGTTTAACAACACTTTCAAAAGACAGCATCATATTGTGTCGGAGTTTCAGGGTGGAAGAAGAGACAGAAAGGCCCCACTAAAGTAGATCTTCTGTTTCTCAGACCATGTCTTGTAAAATTGCATGTGGGTGGGTGGGTTTTTATTTTATTTTTTATTTTGGTAATTATTTCTGTTGCCATCAAAAGATCATGTTCTTGGTTTGTTTTATGTTTTAGGCCTCATAATCTACAGAATAGAATGGGTGGTGGTGTATGCCGTCCCTTGAGTGCAAGAAGGCTTTGCAAAGCTAATGCTTTGCAAGGCCCTGTTGCCCTCAAGGGACAAATTTATCAATTTTATTAACTTGGGTGAAATAACATAAACCATCAACATTTAATTTTTATTTTTCCAAGTTTGCATTGGTTATAAAATGAGAGAATGCGGCAGCCAAAAGGGGTGTGTGAGAGGGCCTGAGAAACAGATTTTAAACTTTTTTCACCAAGCAATGAGGAACTGCCAGACAAAAACATGGGTGAAGGCACTGATGGCTTGTCCTGTACCTTTGTATACAGTACCACCATGCTCCCCTACATTGTATATACAATCAGGATGAAGTGTCTTGCTCAATGACAAAATGTGGATGGTACTGGTTGGTTATGATCAAACTGTTGACCTTTCAATCTCAAATCCAATGTTTTAAGCAATGAGCCACCACAAGCCCTATTTATTTATTTATTTATTTATTTATTTATTTATTTATTCATTTGAGTTTAATGACACTTTCAACTGCCAGGGAATTCTCTCTGGCACCCAAAATTCCTCTTGCTGACAGCTGCAAGGTAACTTAGTTGGCATTTTTGCTAAAATATTTGGAACAGTTAAATTAAAACAAATAAATAAAATTTTATTATCCCGTTATGACAGCACTCCATATCAATTGTAGCTCTATTATTTAACCCTTTACCCAACACACAGTATATCAAAATTTATTACCTTAATTATTGTTTTTGAAAATTTTTCAAGAAATTTCAACACACCCATATTATGTGATCCCTCAGTAGAACGAGCTCGATGACCTCATTCCAATAAGGGATAACATGATATGGTTAGGTTGAATTTTTTTAAAAGTTTTTTTCAACTGCCTAATTTGTAAATTATGTGGGCAGATGTGGCCGATTTGTTGGGTACAATCCAGAAAATAAGCAGACTGACATCTGCAAAATGAGGTCCCCAGAGGGTGAATTTAGAAATCACTAAATTTAGCCTCTGTGAACCTAAGTCTGAATCAGGGTCTCAAAACTAAACAGAAAGAGCTACCCAGAGGATAAATTGGCCCACTATATGGGATAGCATCATCAAATTCACCCTCTGGGGACCTCATTTTGCAAATGTCAGATTGCTTATTTTCAGGCCTGGTTAGGTAAAGGGATAGAATGTACAAATGTTGATTGACAAATTATGCTTCAACTACATTATCTGGGCACCAAATAAACCTGTTCAGCCCTATGTTGTTTCTGAAAGGCATTATCTTTTTAACCCTAATGAATCGCACACATTCACCCGCGAAATATTTCAACAAAACCATATCAAGTGACCCCCTCATTGGAATGAGCTCAAGAGGTCACATGATATGGTTTTGATGAAATGTTTTGAAAAAATTTAAAAAATAGTAATTAAAATAATAAATTTTGATCTTCTCTGCATTGGGTAATGAGCTAAATACCATTTTATTCAAAAGGACATTATTGTTGGGACAATAAGTAATAATTTAATCTCACAGCCTCTTTGGTTGGACATGTTGGATTAAATTCTTTCTGATTTTCCTTAACTCTCATTCATTATGCAATCCATAATTTTTTAACCGTTCACTGAACTACCGGTCAGTACTGGGGTAATCATAAACAGTAATTGTAATCATCTGTAATTGATTACAATAAAGCCTGGAAATAAACAGACTGCAGAATGGGGTCCCCAGATGGTGAATTTGGTGATGCTCACCTGCAAGCCTAAACAAAAAGATAAAAAGATAAGCCTAAACTCAGAGGATAAATTGCCCCACCGTGTGCGACAGCATCAGCAAATTCACCCTCTGTGGATCTCATTCCACAAATGATAAATTACTAATTTCCAGGCTTGTTTACAATTTTTCAAGTCATCATGTGTAATCAGTAATCATGGTGTCTTTCACTGCAAGTAATTAAAAGTAATCAGTTATCCAATTCAAGTCAGAAAATATGCAGACTGTCATCTGCAAAATGAGGTCCCCTGGGGGTGAATTTAGTGATGCTACCCTGCACAGCAGGGTAGCATCACTAAATTTACAATCTGTGAACCTCAGTCTGAATCAGGGTCTCAAAACTAAACAGAGGTATCCAGAGGATAAATATGCCCACTGTATGGGATAGCATAATCAAATTCACAGTTATCACGATTGCCTTTATTAGTTTTCTTTAAATGCTGTTTAATTGTTTCAAAGATATAGCTAACTTAACTCTGTCATCTGAGAAACAAGTTGCTCCTAATATGATATGGTGCTCTAAAGAAAGGCAATTAAGATAGCCTTGTGGTGTATAATGGTATTGATGAAGAAACTTTTCTAGTCGTTCAGATGCAAATGCCTAATGTACTTCACTTTTTGATATTAAAACGTTTAATGCATACAGTCAAACCTCCAGGAGGTATGTGTATTAATGTAAAGTTACCAATAATTGACAGTTTATGACAATCGCTGAATTTTGTAGTACAAGCTCCTAGGGGACAAAAGAGACCATATCTATTTGATGTTTACGCTTACATATTTCTGCACAATGGCTATTCATGAGCGCAACATGGATATAAATTCAAGTCCAGCCAATCATTCATACCCATCATGCCCATTTTAGAGGACTTCCACCCCATCATTGGTGACCAGGAGCCAATACAATAAAACCTTTCAATTGTATTTTCTAGAATTGTATTTTTTACCTCTTAATATAACTGACTAAAATAAAGAACTAGCATTTAAAAGATATGGCAATTTGCCAACTGGCAAATTGCCACATCTTTGAAAATGCTAATGGTTCATTTCAACCCATTTAAACCCATAACTAGAAAATACAATTTTAGAAAATACAATTGTAAAAGTTTTACAGTATTGACCCCTGGTCCTATTTTACCAGTAAAACAGAGCTTGTTTATCACAGTAAACAAGCACTACATCACTTTCCAGGTTCCCACGGGGAGAAAATTGAGAATGATGCTGACAAAAGCATCAATATTAAAGTATCCATATTTCACCCACCAGTTGATGGACCACTTTGAAAAGTTAAGTAACAGAAGTAATGTACTGTCTGTTTATTTCAAATTCACATAGCGAGGCAATGATATATAATTTTGTTTCAATATGTAACTGGAAGATGGGCAAATCATTAGAAAAAGAATGTCAGCACAAATAATTGATTTTCCTTTGAAGTTAAGTCCCAGTTTACATCATGTATCAAAATTTTCAATGACTCCTCAATTTCATGTTGTTCATTAACCCCTAACACTTTGGAAGTGCAACAGAATTTTCTCCATTCACTCTATTTTTCTCTTAACTATGAATTTAACCAATTATATCTTGTTTGACAGAGCTCATTGAGCTCTGTCAAACAAGGTATATTTGCTTAAATATCAAACTGCATTATGGGATTTGGACATCAGAGAGCAAAGGGTTAAATAAATCATTTACAAATAACAGGTGATCATAGTGTTTTCATACACAAACTACACATTTTTATTCAATATTATTTTTCAAGTACTCTAAATTTTGTCGCCGAAATTTCAGTTAGACCAATCTGAAACAAATTAAAGGTAAACTTAAGTATCCATAACCTATGAAATATAATCTGCAATACATACATATTATCTGGGTCGTAGTATCACGTCGAGGCACCAAGTTTGATCCAGCAATCTGACCTCCTCAACAAGACGTGATGTGACAACCAAGATCACATCACTGTAGCAATAAAGGTTTATTATATGACTTATAGTTCAGCATTGCATGCCAATACTAGTGTTAACAATTCCCCCAAACTTTCTTCTTAGTAAACTGGATTGAAGCAAAGAAAGAACTATTTTTGTTTACACTTATTTTTGTAACTTGGTGTTGTCACATTCACCTCGAACACTGACAAGTCAAAATTGCTCAGAAACGCTTCTTCAACGTCCCAATCATCTCCACAATCAATTTTAATTGCGTTTATAAATCGAAAATTGAAATTTTATTTATTTTTTTACAAAGCTGGAAGCAATGGATGCTAGCAGACGAAACTGTAAACAAACCTGGACAGCCATTCATGTGCCCACATTCCAGCTCGGAGTAAAGTATTCTCTGCAACCGGAACAGCTAATTAAATTTGAATGCACCTGTAAACAGTCTGTCATACTATTGTGATACGGTATCGGATTCCACACTGTGGATTTTCCAGGGACCAGGAAAAGATCATCAAACAGTAGTGATATTTGGCTGTTAAATTACATAGTCATATAATAAAAACAAAGTGAGCGGGGAGCTCATGAGAAATACCCCCCTTTCCCATTCAGCCATCTGAAGGCGATTCTATTAACCGTAATGCAATCACAATATCAAGCTATAGCTTTGTACACAAATGAAAACCAAAGTTATTGCATGGAAACCAAAAATCTATGAAAATCTATTTATAGTAAGTGACCTTGACCTCTAACCTACTGACCCCAAATGCAATCCCAATGATCGACACCTCAAATGCAATCACAATATGAAGTTATACCTTCGTACACTCAAGAAAACTAAAGTTATTGCACAGAAATCAAAACTCTATTTATAGTAACAGTGACTGTGATATTTGACCTAGTGACCACAAATGGAATCCCAATGGTCGACACCTCAAATGCAATCAAAATATGAAGTTATAGCTTCATACACAAAAGAAAACTAAAGTTCCTGCACGGAAACCAAAAATCTATTTATAGTAACAGTGATATTGACCTTTGACCTTTTGACCCCAAATACAATCCCAACGAACGACACCTCAAGTGCAATCACAACATCAAGTATCTTAGTACACAAAAGAAAACTAAAGTTATTGCACGGAAACCAAAAATCTATTTATAGTAAGTGACCTTCACCTTTCACCCACAGATCCCAAAACAATCCCAATCATCATCCCATTACAAGCTACCTACCTGTTAAGTATGGGTACTGTGCAACCAACGGAACAAAAGTTATTGCACAGAAATAAGTGTGACAGCCGGATGGATGAATGGACGGACAAATGGACGGAAGGATGAATGGACAAAGTGATTGCTATATACCCCCCCACCCCTTTTATAAAAGGGGGGGGGGGGGTATAATAAAATTGCAGACTGAACAATTTGTGATGGTGTCTCAGGGTTCTCACTGATAGAGAATCAAATTCAAGCACTACATGTATTTAACTACTTTTCAAGGAATTTGCATATTTTCAAGGATTAATAGGGCTGTACAAATTAGGTGAATGATTATTTTATTCGCCTGCCTTCCACCTAAAACGAATTAGGTGAAAGGCATCTACATATCTTTATTAATGTGACAAATTTTTTATTCATCTACATATCTTTACTTGAATTGCCATTTTATTCATTTGCTAACTCTCCAAGAACCATAATCTACTTTGTAATGATGATAAAACCTAACGTTATGGTGACATGATGAAGAAATGCTGCGATTTCACACACTGTTTGAATAGGCTCTCTGAACCCTTTCCAACAAGGCGTCACATCACAACATTTTATCAGATTACTGACAGAAATTCCTGAAATAAATAGCAGTGGTCTAGAATCTACGCTCCATGCCGAGGTGAGTTATCATGAAACATACCAAGATTCTACAACAGTGGGTGACTAATTTGAGTATTCATAATGTTGGCAATGTACACATCTTGAAGGACTTCTAGTAATGGGTGTCTGAATTAAATGCTTTGTAATTTACTGTGCCTTTATATGTACTGGAAATTAAGTTTTCCATTGATTCAGAAATATTGTTTTGGTACCTGATATTCTTTCACTTTTACACAGCTGCAAATGTAACTTTGCTATGTAAGGACACAGCGTTAAGATAGGCTTCAAAAAAGAAAATAATGGGGGTGGGGTGGGGGTGGGGGGAGGGTGATGTCAGTTTTTTTGAGTGGGTGGGGAGTGGAAAGATGATATTTGAAAGGCCACTGTGTGCAGTTTTTGGAGGCCTCTACTTGTCTTAACTAGGACCCTTCGGTGATTCCCCCCTCCACTGCTGTGTAGGGAAGTTGTAGGAAGGGCAATGACTGGAGGCTCCTAGTTATGACTAGTTCCCCATCCCCCACACCCCAAGAAAATATTGCTAAATGTTGTGTTTTTAGTGCTCCAAGGATGAACCTGAGGCACTGTAGAGGGTTTTAGCTCCTATATTGGAGAACATTTTGGAGCTCTATGTTGTATTAAAATTGCATTGGGCCAATGTTTTTTTTGGGGTGGGACAGCAAACATTTTAGGGGGGAAGCCCCCAGGCCCCTCCAAATCTACACCACTTCACCTACTCCACCACACACAAACACAGAGATGTACACCCTGGTTTTGATGAAACTTTAAAGGTACACAACTGGTTGTAGGTTGCTGTCAACCTACCTTGTGCAATACTGACTTTCCATCAGCATCTAGAAGTTCGGTATTGGCTCTGTTTTTCAATAATAGATGAACAATGTCCACATGTCCAGCATAAGCAGCCCGATGTAATGCAGTTGTCTGACCAGATCTTGTTGCAGTATTTACATTAGCTCCAGCTCCAAGAAGAACCTCACAAACTTTAGTGTGTCCATTACGTGATGCATAATGCTAAAACCAGAAAATGAAAGGTCCATAAAAGGATCAGAACATATTCCCTAGCATTGTGAAGAACATTGTGTTTTGAGCAAAAGACAAGTGAAATAAAGAGCAAATAAATATTCAAATTTACCATCCAGATCAGAGAATTCTAATGAGCTGATGGGTCCACTAGCAGGGCTCCAGCAGGCAAGGACTGAATTCAAGGCTATTCAAGGCAATTTCTCAATATATTTCGCCCAATTTTCAAGGCCCTAAAATAGCCAAATTCAACAATTTTCCATTAGCTAGAGCCCTCCAGTCATACCCCTTCCATCCAGGATGGGGTAATGACCTGAGAGTCCAAGTTATGACTATGCCTCCTTGAACTATAAAACTATACAGTTATGATTACGTGCTTCCATCACCCCACATCCCTACCAGGGAAGTCGGAGGCAGGCCTGAAAATAAGAGTCTGACATTTGCAAAATGAGGTCTCCAGAGGGTAATTTGATTATGCTATCCCATACAGTGGGCCATTTTATCCTCTGGGTACCTCTTTCTGTTTAGTTTTGAGACTCTGATTCAGATTGAGGTTCACAGAGGGTAAATTTAGTGATGCTACCCTGCTATGTAGGGTAGCATCTCTAAATTTACTCTCTGGGGACCTCTGCTTATTTTCTGGTTTGGTTAGAGGATGAGGTAACAACCTGAGGGTGTCCTGGTAATGACTATGCCTTAACGAAGTCTGGCATATAAAATTATCTAGTTATGATTACATGCTTCACCAGCATGTTATTTTGTGAATATTCCAAGGCTTTTCAAGACCTCCTGACACATTTTCCTGGATTTCAAGGCCTTGAATGTCCCTTAAGTCAAATTCAAGGCCGTTCTGTAAATACATGGCCCCATGGGAACCCTGACTAGTATCAAATCAAGATCACCCAAGGGGATCAATGTCCATTCAAACTCAGTCTGACAAATTTTCTAGTTTGTGAGGGAAGGTAAGAGTGAACTGTTTGTGTTACACGTTACATCATGATGAATATTAACTCCAACTTAGAAGCACAATAATGGTGAATTGCACTTAAGAATACCTTTTTGATTAATGAAAACAAAATAAATGTTGGAGTTGGGCAAACCAAAAACAATAATTGAACATTAGGCCTCCTCTAATTAATACTCTGTTTCATGTCAGCAAACACATATTCATTGTAGACATGAAATACTAGTGTACTTCAGTTAATTATGGGCCATGCTTTTGATTACAACAGTACAAAATCATTGTATTCGCGTATAATCTCCATCCCATAGTCAGCTCATAGAGTCAAAAATTCAGCAAAAATTATACATAACTAAAACCAACATGACGCTATATAAGTTATCTCCGTCAACATGTATGGTATATGGAGATTTAATACCTGGATGTCGGTTTTTAAACACCGAGCCACAGGCAAGGTGTTTAAATGAGACATCTGGGTTTTAAATCTCCATATACCATACACGTTGGCGGAGATAACATTTTTGTCCCATTTGAAACAATAGAAACATAGCAGAAACAAATTTGTGGATGAGTTTCTCATGCTCTGCAATCAGTTAGACCAAACTCGTGAATACTTCAGCGACTATAATTTTAATCTAAAAATAACGCTTGAAAAAATTGATAATGCAGAATGATTTTTGTCTTTGTGAATATTTTGTTCACATATTTGCTGAGTTTTGCTCTTATTTTATTTTTCTCAAGTTGTTTGATTTAATTACTTGACTATTTAATTTATAATGGCAAAATATGATCAGACTGTGAGAAATCTGAGGATATTTGTGACTACATGTATTTTCGGGTTTTTTGATTCGATTTTTAAATCGAGGCAAGCGAAAGCAAAAAGCTTGTATTTAAACCATATACCCCCTGATGTTTCACATGCCCTTATACCCTGGATGTTGCACTTTGGATGTTGGGTGCAACCGTTGCCATGGCTATTTGTCCTAGGCATTCTGACCAATGAGAAGACAGAATTTAGAACTTTAATCCAAAACTAGGATACTCCATATGACTAAAAATACGCCTGAGGCAATTGCACTCTGGTAAAAAAAATGCACGGAACAGGTATGCAGAAAGCACATGCAGGCATTATGGTAATCCTGACTTTTGTGGCTTTGGTGTCCCCAAATTATCCCTGGATATGGCCCTGCTGATAGATAATGGTGTTCTGAATGTCACAGTGTATCGTAAATAATATAACTTGTCCGACTTGCGTAATTTTTTGGGGTGGTATGTCCATTTGTTTATTTATTGGGGTTTAATGACACTTTTGACAGTCAGCGTTACCTCGTGCCGGACAGTTTTGTGGGTGGAGGAAGCCAGAGTACCCAGAGAACCACTGAGAAATGGTGAGCAACTGTCAGTCTCCCCAATGTACTAACTCTGTCCAAGCAGGGTTAGCATTGGTGGAAAACAAGTGCACCATCATCGTGCAGTACGACTTACATGTAGAACACAGTGCCACCATGCCTTACCCAAGGTAGAGACTGAACCATGGACCTTTATGTTTGAAGTTCAATGCCGTTACCACTGAGCCACCAGGCTCCTGTGGTCTGGTATGTTCAAAGGACATACCTAACCAAAAAGTTATTTTGCAGCCTTAAGGATCCAAATTTGAACTCCCTGAGTATTATAAACAATATAACTTGTCTAACTTGCATAATTTTTTCAGTGTAGTACATCTGAAGGATGTATCAAACAAAAAGAAATTATTTTACGACCTCGGGGTCCAAGTAATAATAAGGTAGAAGAATTTAATTTAAATTTCTAATGTTAGCTTTTGAAAATAATTGAACTGAAAGAAATGATTCATTTGCAACTCAAATTATTTTAGAACTTTGATGATGACCAATGATTAGGGGTGTGACGATATGCTTCCTTAACGATATGATGCATATCACAATTTAGTGTGCACGATATGATATGTATCGTGATACACATGATCCCTCTTGGCATGCAACTACAGATGTCAGCTACTTTGGGGACTGTATGTATTCATTTCCAGTAGCTTGTATTACAAATTGGGATGCACTCTTTAAACAATAGGTAACTTCTCAATGTGATAACCCTTGACATTAAGTAATTTAAGTTTTTGATTTTATGACCCATTTTCTAGTGCTTTTTTCCTCTCAGAATGTTTGTTCTAAACATTTAATCCCTTATATCTTGTTTGACAGAGCTCATTGAGCATCAAACAAGATAAAATGGCTCAATCAAATAAATATTTACATGTACTACAATTAATTATTACTACAACAGAGGGAATTTATCAAATTTTGGTTAACTGAATAATCCCTTTAATGGCATATTTATTACTATCAGTGTTGGTATGCAAAAACAGGGTTTCCCTGAACCATTCTTCAAAATCCAAAAAGATGTTTCGCATATTATTTATTTTTATTGCATCGCGATACGTTATAAACAATGACATGAATTGAATCGTGAGCAATGTTTTGAGGTATTACGATTAATCTTTGCAGCCCTAGCAAGGATACTTGCCCACAGGTACTAGACTAGACGGATGCAAAATGTTGTAATTGTTAAATATTAGTTATCTGTGGGCAAGGATACTTGCCCACAGATAACTAATATTTAACAATTACAACATTTTGCATCTGTCTAGTCTGTCTAAAAGTCATACTCAATTAACAGGGTTATTCAATTAAGAGATATTCAATTACGTGGGCTCCACTGCAGTGAAAAGCACTTGTTTTTTTTCATTTTTTGCCTCAAAATACAGCTATTATCCCTCACTATAACAGGCTTTTGATGAGAAGTCACACACTGTTTTTGAAGAAAAAATTTGTAAAAAAATAATAAAATCTGAATGGAGATTTGTGTGAATAGTGCTAGCTGTACATGCATATGGTCGGTAAAGGGCTGAAGTTCCATGACTCTGTAAACAAGCAAAGCATTAGGCATTTCAGATAATATGCAAATCTTCACATCACTTCTCACCAAGTGTTGTGAAAATTCATGAAAAATGTAGGAGAGTAAGACAAACAGTGGAAACAAAAAAAAATAAAAGGTCATTTGTCTGAAAATCTCCACGGGTGCATGCACATCCCATTAGGGCTGGTTTTTGCTTTTCCGGTTCTGTTTCAGTTTTTGCGGCAAACTGGAAATTTGAACCGCAAGATCCAGCAAAAACCGGATGAACATTTTTACTGTATTTGTGTATAAACTGATCAAACTACCTTACTTGTAGGGAATTGGACTAGAGGCCCCTATGGTGGACTAGAGGCCCCTATGGACTCTTGTCACTTAATCTATCTGGCAAAGCGGCAAATACTTTATGTCATCATTGTCACATTTTCTTTTTTATTGACGCGTCCAATGGACAAGTCAATAAAGGAGAAAATCGGACAATACAGATTAGATGACCTTTATTTATTTGTTACCCTTATTTACAGGCCTGGCATTCTGAAAAATGCAGGAGGGCAAAAAATCGCTCTCCTTAATCAGCTTAGGAGAGCAATTAGCTTTACACAGCATTTTAAGTATCCAGTTGAACGAACTCATTGAAACTGAAACCAACAGACTACATCAGTGATTTTATTAACTTTACTAAGGTAAAGCGAAATCTCTTAGACATCTAGATGTCTCACCCAACAACCGAACACACACTTGACAAGACCTGTGTGTGTACCCAGACCTGTTGTCCAAGAAAGTCATACGCCTACCACTACCACCTTCAACCCCCCAAGGGGGTTGAAGGTGGTAGTGGTAGGCATATGACTTTCTTGGACAACAGGTCTGCTTGAATCTACAGTCACATCCTCGTGCAAGTGCTTCAAGTGACAGGATAGTAGTAATGGTAGTATATTATAGTGTCAATATTCCTTGAATAATTACCCCTCAAACTGTGATGTCAGTTGTTGAACTTGAAACTGACAGAAAAAAAAAAATATTGCTGTGACCCATTTTGCTTCAAATGATTGCAACTGCGTTTTGGGTATGGTTGCAGCCATTACCTTTTACAACTAAACCACTTTCAAAATGAAATTACGTGATGTTATGTGACTTCGAAGTTAAATTACATTTTTGCTTTACAACAAAAATTGAATGTGAACACAATACAAAATATTACATGTAATCTCAATCATCCCAGACCAAAATATTTAGGAGGGCAATTTTTCGCTCTCCTTAATTCTTTCAGGAGGGCAGTAAGGAGAGCTAAAAAATCGCTCTCCTGAAATTGCCAAGCCTGTATTTATGTTTTTTTTTCTGACTAAATAGGCCTAACAACTGATCCTCTAGAACCCCAAAGAATAATCAAAGGGAAGTTAGGCTGAACCCAATGGAGATACTTACACACAGGACCTTGTGGTGTTGTACAAACTATAGCAGATTTTTTCCAAGTTAAGAATCCTGAAGTGTTATTTACTATGACATAGATGTTGAAAAACGAACTGAAACTGAGGTTTTCTAATGAAACAACCAGAACCAACGTCAAATCCGAAAATTCAAAACCTCAACTCCCAACAAGTTTTGAAAAAAAAAGAAGTTGAAAAATAGCTATCTGAGGAATAGCATACCCCCAGTCTATGACCACAAAAGAAATGGTGAGATTGGTGCATACTTATTTCTGCAATGGTGACACCAATTCTTGAAATTTTCCTCCTGTCAATATATACATATATGTCAATCATATTAAGTTTCATACCAATTGGTCTTGAACGAAAGCTTAAAAAGTGAAAAATCTGTTCCTCGGGCCCTACTGCAAGATCCTTTTGGTTGCCGCATGATCTCTTTTAATAATCAATGCAAACATAAAAACAAGAGGCCCCAGGGGGCTTGAGGGTGCTCACCTGACATGGTAGCCTAAATATCAAACCAGAGAATTGATTTCAACAAGTTGCATCTGCTCCTCCTAAGAAAAGCTTATACCAAATATCCAAAGATTCTAACCAGTGGATCTAAAAAAAAAAAATATTTTTAAAGAATATTCCTCATATTGAACTGAGTTATAATCCGGGCTCCCATAGGGAGCCCATATATGAACCCAAGGACTTGGCTTTAACAAACTTGAATCTCACCTCACTAAGGATGCTGCACACCAAATATCAAAACATTCCGACTGCTAGATCTGAAGAAGATTTTTTTTAAAGAAAATTCCTCATTTTGAACTAAGTTACAAATCGAGCTCCTACAGTGAGCTCATATATGAACCCAGGGACTTAGCTTTAACAAACTTGAATCTCACCCCCCTAAGGATGCTGCACACCAAATATCAAAACATTCCGACTGCTGGATCTGAAGAAGATTTTGTTAAGAAAGTTAAAAAATTTATAGTAATTTATATATTTTTTATACTTACCAATGACCCAGACTTAGCTGGTGCTAACTCTAACAAAACCAGGGCCAAACACAAATTTTGCCCCCCAATCCCCAAAATTTGCATCCAAAACAAAAAGAAATCATGTCCTAAAGGACCTCCATACTACGCCTCTACTGCGCATGCGCAGTGACGCAGTCGTCCCGAAATTGGCGCCAATTATCATTCTTACTGGCAGTGCCTGGTCAGCGCTATGTACTCAGCGGGGAGGCAAGAGTTCCCAACTCCAGGGAGGGCCATCCCCGTCTGGGTCATTGGTAAGTATAAAAAATATATAAATTACTATAAATTTTTTAACATTTTTATACTGTACCAATGACCCAGACTTAGCTGAATAGTAAACAGGCTGGAGGGCCTAGGACATAGAGGAAAATCCAATAAGCTCAACTATATAGTAAAGAGGTAACCCCTTAAGGAGAAAAGGAGTATTAGGCTTTACATGTATCTTTCTTATTTAATATTAAATTAGAAAGATACACTACCCTTAATAATTGAGCACAATAACATTCATGTTCTCTATTAACATCCAGTATAACCCTTATACTAATTATTTTTAAAGCAAGCCAATAAATAAAGTAGTCCAGAGAATTGAGACTCTTTATAATCATTTAAAAGTGTCCGAGTATTGTATATTAAAGCCCGTTTGACACTTGACATATACAAATGCTTCACACCGAGCTACGCTTTAAAAATAAGACATGAATGAATTTAAACATTAATATTACACTTTAAAACCATCCCGGAAGCGACTCAGAAATACTGACTTGGAGGAGGCATTCCCTTGCTTTTCACTATAAAGCAGGTGACCTAAGGGAACACCCGCCCCCCCCCCCCCCCCCCCCCTTCCCCTTGCCCTGGGTCAAATAGCCCAGAGCGAAGAGGGCAGCCGGACGGAGTCACTGCCGGAACAGAAAGCCTGCATAACTATAGTTGCAACTGTTTAGTGGACGACATTCTGAGCAACAGATAACGGACCTAAACAATGCAGGTCTCCAGAAATGGACTCAATATTTCTGAGATGAAAATTCGTAAATGTGGATGGCTGAGACCAATAAGCAGCCTTCATTAAATCTGTAATAGCAACACTATTAGCATAAGCCCAGGAAGTAGAAAGAGCTCTTACTTCATGAGCAGAAATCTTAAGCACAGACTGCTGAGAAGAAGATAAATCTTCATAAGCAGTACGGATAGTTAACTGAATCCATCTAGCAATAGAATGGACTGAAATGTCCTTTCTATTAGGCATCAAAGACAGAAAGAAACGTTTCCGTCCCTTTCTGATAAACTGGGATCTCTGTTTATAGATACGTAGTGCTCTAACAGGACAGAGTAAAGGCCTACGCCCGTCTGAAGACGGAAGAGCCTTAATAACAATAGGTTCCGGATATTTATTAGGAGCCTGATTCTTAGCTAAAAAAACCCACATTAGTAGTGAAGGTGATAGTGTTCCCAACACTACGATAATGAGAATCATCCACCGATAGTGCATGAAGCTCACTGACTCTTCTGGCAGAAGAGAAAGCTAAGAGAAAAGCTGTCTTATAAGATAAGAATTTGAAATCTACTGTCCCAAGAGGTTCAAATGGCTTTTCCTTCAATTTAAGGAGAACCCAAGCTAAATTCCACTTAGGAATTAATCTAAGAGTTCTGGGTCTATTTATCGAAAAGTTTCTAACCAACTTCGATAAAGAGACATTAGATCCAATTTGTAAACTATCATGATGTGCATAGGTATCAGATAACATAGATCTATAACCCTTTATAGTAACAGGCTGCAGTTTGATTTCGTCAAACAAGTATACTAGAAAGTTTGCAATGTCTGGTATAGAGGGATCAAATATATCTACAGAATGATCCCTACACCAATGACGAAAAACCTTCCACTTAGCCGCATAGTTTAGCGAAGAGGAGGTCCTCCTACAGTTAGAAATCGCGTCCACTGCTCGTCCTGTAAAGTGCTTGCCATGCAAGAAGGACCGCACAACGGAAAAACGTGAAGGTTGAGACCTTGCGGGTTGTGATGGAGTTGGCGCGATTTCCCCTGCGAAAGAAGATCCTCTCGTGGAGGAAGCTTCCGCGGTAGGTCCCACAACAGACACCTGAGTAGATTTATCCACGGTCTCTGTGGCGACAGAGATGCTACCAACAGAATCTTGCATTGAGATTGTTTTATCTTCAGCAATACTTGTTGAATTAACGGCGCTGGAGGATACGCATATCCTATCATTCCGTCCCAAGGGATCGACAGAGCGTCTACTGCAAATGCTCTTGGATCCGGACACGGAGACACATACGTCTGCAACTGATTGTTGAGATGTGTCGGAAATAAGTCTATCACTGGCCGTTCCCATTGGTAGCAAATCTGATTGAATACTTGTTTGTTGAGAGTCCACTCCGACGGCAACAAGCGACCCTTTCGTGAAAGGGAGTCTGCTAGCACATTCAGACGACCCGGTATGTGACGGACCGAAAGAAGAACGTGATGTTCTAATGCAAACAGAAGGATTCTTTCCGTTAGATTGAACAACGGAACTGAATGAGTGCCTCCCTGATTCCGTATATACGCCACTACTGTCGTATTGTCGGATAGGATTTGGACATGAGCATCGTGAATAATGTCCATCCAGTGATGTAACGCAAGCCAAATTGACATCATTTCCTTGATGTTTATGTGCTTGCACAGGAATTGCGGATCCCAAAGACCCTGGCATCTCGAATCCGTTGGGATTAATGATGCACCCCAACCTTTTTGACTGGCATCCGTCATAACGGTAAAACTTGGATCCGGCAACTGCAGCGGAACTCCCTGAGTTAACCACTGAATGTTTGCCCAAGTCTGAATCTCTTGTTTCACTTGATCTGACAAGAGAACGTCTACATCGAGCGAATGAATTTTCACACTCCAATTCTGAGTCAGGAAAATTTGAAGAGGACGTGTGCGTAGCCGCCCCATCGGAATGAGATCCGCGGCGGCTCTGCACAGACCTATCAGTCTCATAAATTCTCTCGCCGTGACTTTGTCTGCGTGCAGACAATAGCGAGCGTAACAACTGACTAATTTCGCTCTGGTTAACGGCAGACGAACGAGATTGTTGTGCGTCTCGAAGCTCATTCCCAGATGAGTGAATGACTTGGACGGCACCAGATCCGACTTCTCCTCGTTTACTATAAAACCGAGACGTCGGAGCAATAGAAGAAGATTCTGAACATCGTTCTGAAGCGTTAACTCGTTGCCGTACCTCTGAAGAATGTTGTCCAGGTAGGCCGACGTTACCGCAGACGAATGAGCTCAGAAGTAGATCATTACCGAGTTCATTACCAGAGTGAAAGCCCAGGGTGCTAGATTCAATCCGAAGCACATCGCCCGGAATTGATACACCACTCCCAGGACTGCAAAGCGTAGATACTTTCGGAATGTCGGATGTACCATGACGTGAAAGTACGCATCTTTGAAATCTATGCTCGTTGCATAATCGTTCACCCGAATACTCGCTCTAACCGATCGAATCATCTCCATATAAAACTTCGGAGCGACGATCAGCTTGTTTATCCAGCTCAAATCTATGACTGGACGGAACGAGCCGTCTGGTTTCGGAACCAGAAACAGATGGCTGTAGAATCCCAGAGATTCCTGGTTTTCTACGACCTCTACCGCGTTCTTCATTAAAAGAGACTGCACCTCTGATAACAGAGCGTCTCTTTTCTGTTGATTTGACGGAAGATGAGTCCACTTTGGACTTCGAGTTAATGGAGGCTTTCGTTTGAAGGATATCTTTAGACCTTCCGAAGTCACTCCTCTCACCCAAGGGTCGTCCGTAATCGACGCCCACTCTTGTGAAAAACTTGACAACCTTCCGCCAACCGGAACGCGATAGAGGTTTAAGCCATCACCTCCTGGACCTGCGAGGCCTGCGGTAGGAGAAACCACGTCTTCCACGACCCGCACCTCGCCTCGTCGACCACGGGGCGTCCGACCGATTGTCCCGGCCTGAAGGACGTCCCGAACGAGAGTCGCTATCCTGACGGTCTCTCGAATAAGACCAAGAGGACGCACCGGAACCTCTATAGGAACCTCTCTTGGGCGCATTAGACCCAGAAGTGCCTGTCTTATTCGTGTCTGCTGTATCCGACTTCTTAGGAGCCGATCTGAACAACAGAGAATCATTAGCTTTCTTTTTAATTTTATCATAAATAGCGGAAAGCTTGCCGTCAAAGAGAAGTTCTCCTGAGACCGAAGCGACTCTAAGAGAGTTCTTCACCTTAGAATCCACTAGTGTGGATGTAGCTAGGGCTGCGTCACGTCTAACCAACTCCAGATTTGCCACTGAAAGGGCGGAGTTACACGTGGAATAAGCTACTGCCCTTGAAAGAAGTCTTAAAGAGGATTGTATATCCTGAAACTCTTCCCCTTGAAGGCGCAGTGATAACGCCTTAGTAAGGTGATCTGCGTAAGATAAGGCATCTAAATTGGCTCTGTTAGACGCAATAGCTGTTTCCAACACCGCGGTTGGAATAGAAGCTGACGACGGTAATGATAGCTCTAAGTCTTCCGCCTCGTCGTCCATACGCAGAGGAACTCTCGGTATACCCTGTCCTGCCGTATCGAATTTATTCCTTGCATTAATGAAAGGCAGGTTGAGAGTATTAGCGGACAAGAAACCTGCTTTCCCCGTCCTGGAAGCAAGTTTAAATATAGCGTCGTTCAATAATTCAAATGTTCTAGCAACATTATTGGACTGCGACGGAAACTCGGGAGCGATGTCCCTGAACCGCTCAAAAAATTCAGAGTCCAATGACGCTATAATTCTCTTGTCCGGAAGCGCAGCAGTCTGGCCCGACGGAACAACTTGAGGGAGAAAGTGCCGGATGAAGTCCACGGCAGCTTTATGTTGTTCCGAAAGGGATAGCTCCAAGTCATCCGTATCCCTTTCACCATCCGGTCGGACCTCACGATGTTCCCGGTCGTCCGCCCCCGATGCTTCGGCGGAGCGTACCGACCCAGCGCCGTCGGATAATTCTCGATCCGACACCATTTCTGTCGGCTGCTGGGATGCTGCGATAAGCTGTGCTATCTGCACAAGAATGTCCGGCGTCGAGACCTGCGGAGGCGCAGTCTTTCGCTGCTTCGCCGAGGGCAGCTCCGCATCAGATGGCTCCCGCATACTTTTCCTATGCGAACGTCCAGAGTCCATCGGTCTCGAATCCCTGGCTGCCAGATGGTGTGACCTGGTCGCCGAAGAATCCTTCATCGGCGAAGCTGGTAATATATCGGCGGTCACGCAGCCAAGGTGCGGTCGTGTGCGCTGACGAGAAGAGGAAGCCTTAACAGTCTCTGCGGACTGCTTATACAACGGAGCGTCCCGAGCAACGGACGTATGCTCCGCTAAAGACACATTTTGTACCACAACATCTGGTCCCAGATGTTGTTGTACGAGAGAGGGACCTCTCTCGCTCGCGGCCCGGCTGGACCTGGACGAGCTAGGAACCGGACTAAAAGGCTTCCTCCGTTCTCGCTTACTATCCGCCGTCACTGGGTGTGCATCTATTATGTTTATAGTGCTCGCATCACTCAAAATTTCCTCTTGGACCGCATCGGACGAACCCGGCTGCCGAACCATTCGGTGAATGGACGCTACACCGGGCGAGCTAGCGGACGACATCTGTCTAATCTCCATGAGCACTTTTGCCGCTAGCTCTGAATTCATTTGTGACGACGGACGCACACTTGAAGAAGATAACATGGAAACATCACCCTGTTCTGGTTCCTCTGAAATAGAAACTGAGAGAGTAGAGTGACCTTGCGGAGAAAGAGCCGGCATCGCTCTTTCTCCAGAAACAACATATCGTGACACACGTTTCCAATGTTTCTCATCCCAATGTTCACATATAGGACAGGGATTAATGCGAGAACACTGACTACAATTAATACAATGATCATGAAAGTCAGAGGAAGATTTCTTCCTATTACAATTTGAACAACGTCCCTTCATTGTGAAAGAACAACAATAAGGCCAAGTTACTCGCAAAAACCCCTGACACAAAGATACATAATAACATGATCCATTAATAAATGAAAAAACAATTGCAAAACAAAATAATTTTGAAAAAATATTTTTTCAGAGAAGCCCAAGTTGCTGAAAAGTAACGTTGAGCCCCGATGGATCCGATGGCAAAGTGTGGTCAAAAATTTTAAATTTATATAAAATAATTAATGAGACACTTTCGGATAATATAAATGTATCTTATAATGAGATAAACTACCACAAAGGCAAACAGCCCCCCTCAAAAAAGGCTGTTGCCAATGAAAACAAACAGTGTAAACACACTAGAAAACATGACTCCAGGCACTGAAAAAACTGGCCCGGAATCAGTCATCAATTACACTCTATCTGATGCAAAACAGAGACTCCCAGGGGAGAATCTGTAGAACATCAGATGGAAGATGCAGAACACAAACGTTATACACCCATGGGTGAAAACGTAACTATGGGGAAAATAACAGAAAACATTCTGTAACCAAGCAACTCTCCCAGGAAATTTTAGAAATGAAATTTCTCAAAAATATGCCAAAAGCATGGGAGAATTGCAAGGGGGGACTTTAGAAGGCTAGGGGAGAGGAAACACTGAATAAGCAGTGCAACAATTAGCAAGAATGACAACAAGAGGCCCATGCCTCGAAAATAGGCAACTTAACATAATTTCATCAAAAAATTTTAAGTACAGCCCTGATTATTTTTTGCCACTTCTTTTTCCTCTCCTCCTTCTATCCTCCTTAGAATCACATTTTCTCCCAAAATTACGTGTCTGGCATCCTTTAAACTGAGATTTACAAGCACAAAGATCAGTGAGATGTTGACTGATGAAGGGCCAAACAGAGAATGATAATTGGCGCCAATTTCGGGACGACTGCGTCACTGCGCATGCGCAGTAGAGGCATAGTATGGAGGTCCTTTAGGACATGATTTCTTTTTGTTTTGGATGCAAATTTTGGGGATTGGGGGGCAAAATTTGTGTTTGGCCCTGGTTTTGTTAGAGTTAGCACCAGCTAAGTCTGGGTCATTGGTACAGTATAAAAATATTCCTCAGTTCGAACTAAGTTACAAATCGAGCTCCCACAGTGAGCCCAAATATGGACCTAGGGACATGGCTTGAAAAAAACTTGAATCTTACCCCCGTAAGGATGCAGCAAAAAAATATCAAAAGCATTCATCTGCTGGATCTGAAGAAGATTTTTGAAGAAAATTCCTCATTTTGAACTAAGTTGTCATTTGGGCTCCCGTAGTGAGCCCAAATATGAACCAAGGGACTTGGCTTGAAGAAACTTGAATCTCACCCCCCTAATGTTGCTGCATGCCAAATATAAAAACAGTCTGACTGCTGAATCTAAAAAGAAGATTTTTGAAGAAAAATTCCTCGTATTGACTTAGTTATAATTCCGGCTCCCATAGGAAGCCCAAGTATGGACCCAGGGACTTGGCTTTAACAAACTTGAATCTCCCTCCCACTAAGGATGCTACACACCACATATCAAAACATTCCAACTGCTGGATCTAAATAAGAAGATTTTTTAAGAAAATTCCTCATTTCGAATTAAGTTACAATTCAAGCTCTCACAGTGAGCCCAAATATGGACCTAGGGACATGGCCTGAACAAACTTGAATTTCACCCCCTAGGGATGCTGCATACCAAATATCAAAACATTCCGACTGCTGGATTTGAAGAAGAAGATTTTCAAAGAAAATTCCTCATTTTGAACTGAGTTATCATTCAGGTTCCCACAGTGAGCACAAATATGGACGTAGGAATATGGCTTGAACAAACTTGAATCTCACTCCCCTAAGGATGGTGCATACCAAATATCAAAACATTCCGACTGCTGGATCTGAAGAAGATTTTTAAAGAAAATTCCTCATTTTGAACTAAGTTATAATTCAGGCTACCACAGTGAGCCCAAATATGAACACAGGGACTTGGCTTGCACAAACTTGAATTTTACCCCACTAAGCATGCTGCATACCCAATATCAAAAGAATCTGCCTGCTAGATCTTGAGAAGAAGATTTTCAAAGGAATTTGCCTGAAATGCACTAAGTTCGAATTCGGGCTTCTTTAGTGAGCCCAAATATGAATCCAGGGGGTCGATTTGAACAAACTTGAATCAGATCCACCCGACAATGTTGCATACCAAATATCAAAAGATTTTGCCTGCTGGATCTGGAGAAGAAGATTTTTAAAAAAATTTGCCTGAAATGCACTAAGTTCGAATTTGAGCTTCTATAGTGAGCCCAAATATGAATCCAGGGGTCCTATTTGAACAAATTTGAATCAGATCCACCCCTCAATGTTGCAAACCAAATATCAAAAAATTCTGCCTGCTGGATCTGGAGAAGAAGATTTTTTTAAGAAATTTGCCTGAAATGCACTAAGTTCGAATTCGGGCTCCTATACTGAGCCCAAATATAAACCCAGTGGGCCGATTTGAACAAACTTGAATTAGATCCACCCTACAATGTTGCATACCAAATATCAAAAGATTCTGCCTTCTTGTTCTGGAGAAGATTTTTTAATGTTTTTCCCATTGCTTACAGTGTTAAAAAGTGCTGACTCAGCACTTTTTCAAAATCCCGAAACGGTATCAGCCTCTCGGTTCGGAAAGTTAAAAAATTTATAGTATTTATATATTTTTTATACTTACCAATGACCCAGACATAGCTGGTGCTAACTCTTAAAAATCTAGGGCCAAACACAAATTTTGCCCCCCAATCCCCAAAATTTGCATCTAAAACCAAAAGAAATCATGTCCTGAAGGACCTCCATACTTTGCCCTTACTGCACATGCGCAGTGTCAAGGACGTTCCGAAATTGGCGCCAATTATCATTCTTACAAGCAGTGCCTGGTCAGCGCTATGTACTCAGCGGGGAGGTATGAGTTCCCAACTCCTGGGAGGGCCATCCCCGTCTGGGTCATTGGTAAGTATAAAAAATATATAAATTACTATAAATTTTTTAACATTTTTATACTGTACCAATGACCCAGACATAGCTGAATAGTAAAAAGGCTGGAGGGCCTAGGACATAGAGGAAAATCCAATAAGCTCAACTATATAATATAGAGTCAACCCCTCAAGGAGAAAATGAGTATTAGGCTTTACATGTATCTTTCTTATTTTATGTTAAATTAGAAAGATACAATACCCTTCATAATTGAGCACAATAACATTCATGTTCTCTATTAACATCCAGTATAACCCTTTATACTAATTATTTTTAAAGTAAGCCAATAAATAAAGTTAGTCCAGAGAATTGATACTCTTTATATTCTTTAAAAGTGTCCGAGGATTGTATATTAACACCCGTTTGACACTTGACATATACAAATGCTTCACACCGAGCTACACTTTAAAAATATGACATGAATGAATTTTTAACATTAATATTACACTTTAAAACCATCCCGGAAATGACTCAGAAATACTGACTTCGGAGGAGGCATTCCCTTGCTTTTCACTATAAAGCAGGTGATCTAAGGGAACACCCTCTTCCCTCCTTCCCCTTGCCCTGGGTCAAATAGCCCAGAGCGAAGAGGGCAGCCGGACGGAGTCACTGCCGGAACAGAAAGCCTGCATAACTATAGTTGCAACTGTTTAGAGGACGACATTCTGAGCAACAGATAACGGACCTAAACAATGCAGGTCTCCAGAAATGGACTCAATATTTCTGAGATAAAAATTCGTGAATGTGGATGGCTGAGACCAATAAGCAGCCTTCATTAAGTCTGTAATGGCAATACTATTAGCATTCAAGATGTAGAAAGAGCTCTAACTTCATGAGCCAAAATCTTAAGCACAGACTGCTGAGAAGAAGATAAATTTTCATAAGCAGTACGGATAGTTAATTGAATCCATCTAGCAATAGAATGGACCGAAATGTCCTTTCTATTAGGCATCAGAGACAGAAAGAAACGTTTTCGTCCCTTTCTGATAAACTGAGATCTCTGTTTATAGATACGTAACACTCTAACAGGACAGAGTAAAGGCCTACGCCCGTCTGAAGACGGACGGGCCTTAATAACAATAGGTTCCGGATATTTATTAGGAGCCTGATTCTTAGCTAAAAATCCCACATTAGTAGTGAAGGTGATAGTGTTCACGACACTACGATAGTGAGAATCATCCACCGACAGTGCATGAAGCTCACTGACTCTTCTAGCAGAAGAGAAAGCTAAAAGAAAAGCTGTCTTATAAGACAAGAATTTGAAATCTACTGTCCCAAGAGGTTCAAATGGCTTTTCCTTCAGTTTAAGAAGAACCCAAGCTAAATTCCACTTAGGAATTAACCTAAGAGTTCTGGGTCTATTTATCGAGAAGTTTCTAACTAACTTAGATAAAGAGACATTAGATCCAATTTGTAAACTATCATGATGTGCATAGGTATCAGATAAGATAGACCTATAACCCTTAATAGTAACAGGCTGCAGTTTGATTTCGTCAAACAAGTATACTAGAAAGTTTGCAATGTCTGGTATGGAGGGATCAAAAATATCAACAGAATGATCCCTACACCAACGACGAAAAACCTTCCACTTAGCCGCATAGTTTAGCGAAGAGGAGGTCCTCCTACAGTTAGAAATCGCATCCACTGCTCGTCCTGTAAAGTGCTTGCCATGCAAGAAGGACCGCACAACAGAAAAACGTGAAGGTTGAGACCTTGCGGGTTGTGATGAAGTTGACGCGGTTTCCCCTGCGAAAGAAGATCCTCCCGTGGAGGAAGCTTTTGCGGTAGGTCCCACAACAGACACCTGAGTAGATTTATCTACAGTCTCTGTGGAGACAGAGATGCTACCAACAGAATCTTGCATTGAGATTGTTTTATCTTTAGCAATACTTGCTGAATTAACGGTGCTGGAGGGTACGCATATCCTATCATTCCGTCCCAAGGGATCGACAGAGCGTCTACTGCAAATGCTCTTGGATCCGGACACGGAGACACATACGTCTGCAACTGATTGTTGAGATGTGTCGCAAATAAGTCTATCATTGGCCGTTCCCATTGGTAGCAAATCTGATTGAATACTTGTTTGTTGAGAGTCCACTCCGACGGCAACAAGCAACCCTTTCGTGAAAGGGAGTCTGCTAGTACGTTCAGACAACCCGGTATATGACGGACCGAAAGTAGAACTTGATGTTCTAGAGCAAACAGAAGGATTCTTTCCGTTAGATTGAACAACGGAACTGAATGAGTGCCTCCCTGATTCCGTATATACGCCACTACTGTCGTATTGTCGGATAGGATTTGGACATGAGCATTGTGAATAATGTCCATCCAATGACGTAACGCAAGCCAAACTGACATCATTTCCTTGATGTTTATGTGCTTGCCCAGGAATTGCGGATCCCAAAGAACCTGGCATCTCGAATCCGTTGGGATCAATGATGCACTCCAACCTGTTTGACTGGCATCCGTCATAATGGTAAAACTCGGATCCGGCAACTGCAGCGGAACTCCCTGAGTTAACCACTGAATGTTTGCCCAAGTCTGAATCTTTCGTTTCACTTGATCTGACAAGAGAACGTCCATGTCGAGCGAATGAATTTTCACACTCCAATTCTGAGTCAAGAAAATTTGGAGAGGACGCATGCGTAACCGCCCCATCGGAATGAGATCCGCAGCGGCTCCGCACAGACCTATCAGTCTCATGAACTGCCTCGCTGTGACTTTGTCTGCGTGCAGACAATAGCGAGCGTAACAACTGACTAATTTCGCTCTGGTTAACGGCAGATGAACGAGAATGTTGTGCGTCTCGAAGCTCATTCCCAGATGTGTGAATGACTTGGACGGCACCAGATCCGACTTCTCCTCGTTTATTATAAAAACCGAGACGTCGGAGCAATAGAAGCAGATTCTGCACATCGTTCTGAAGCGTTAACTCGTTGCCGTACCTCTGAAGAATGTCGTTCAGGTAGGCCGACGTTACCGCAGACGAATGAGCTCAGAAATACATCATTACCGAGTTCATTACCCGAGTGAAAGCCCAGGGTGCTAGGTTCAATCCGAAGCACATCGCCCGGAATTGATACACCACTCCTAGGACTGCGAAGCATAGATACTTTCTGAATGTCAGTTGTACCATGACGTGAAAGTACGCATCTTTGAGATCTATGCTTGTTGCATAATCGTTCACCCGAATACTCGCTCTGACCGATCGAATCGTCTCCATATAAAACTTCGGAGCGACGATCAGCTTGTTTATCCAGCTCAAATCTATGACTGGACGGAACGAGCCGTCTGGTTTCGGAACCAGAAACAGATGGCTGTAGAATCCCGGTGTCTCCTGGTTTTCTACGACCTCTACCGCGTTCTTCCTTAAAAGAGACTGCACCTCTGATAACAGAGCGTCTCTTTTCTGCGGATTTGACGGAAGTTGAGTCCATTTTGGACTTCGAGTTAATGGAGGCTTTCGCTTGAAGGATATCTTTAGACCTTCCGAAATCACCCCTCTCACCCAAGGGTCGTCCGTAATCAACGCCCACTCTTGTGAAAAACTCGACAACCTTCCGCCAACCAGCACGCGATAGAGGTTGAAGCCATCACCTCCTGGACCTGCGAGGCCTGCGGGAGGAGAAACCACGTCCTCCGCGACCCGCACCTCGTCCTGTCGACCTCGGGGCGTCCGACCGGTTGTCCCGGCCCGAAGGACGTCCCGCACGTGAGTCGCTGCCTTGACGGTCTCTTGAATAAGACCAAGAGAACGCACCGGAACCTCTATAGGAACCTCTCTTGGGCGCATTAGACCCAGAAGTGCCTGTCTTACTCTTATCTGCCGTGTCCGACTTCTTAGAAGCAGATTTAAACAGCAGAGAATCCGAAGCTTTCTTAGTAATTTTATCGTAAATTGCAGAAAGCTTGCCGTCGAAGAGAAGTTCTCCGGAGACCGAAGCGACTCTGAGAGAGTTCTTCACCTTACTATCCACGAGTGTGGATGTAGCTAGGGCTGCGTCACGTCTAACCAACTCCAGGTTTGCCACTGAAAGGGCGGAGTTACACGTGGAATAAGCTACTGCCCTTGAAAGAAGTCTTAAAGAGGATTGTATATCCTGGAATTCTTTCCCTTGAAGATGCAGTGATAACGCCTTAGTAAGGTGGTCTGCGTAACATAAAGCATCTAAACTGGCTCTGTTAGACGAAATAGTCATCTTCAACACCGCGGTTGGAATAGACGTAGATGACGGTAATGATAATTGTAAGTCTTCCGCCTCGTCGTCCATACGCAGAGGAACTCTCGGGATACCCTGTCCTGCCGTATCGAATTTATTCCTTGCATTAATGAAAGGCAGGTTAAGAGCATTGGCGGACAAGAAACCCGCTTTTCCTGTTTTGGAAGCAAGTTTGAATATAGCGTCGTTCAATAATTCAAATGTTCTTGTGACATTATTGGACTGAGACGGAAACTCGGGAGCGATGTCCCTGAACCGCTCAAAGAAATCAGTGTCCAATGACGCTATAATTCTCTTGTCCGCTACCACAGCAGTCTGGCCCGATGGAACAACCTGAGGAAGAAAGCGCCGGATGAAGTCCACGGCAGCTTTATGTTGTTCCGAAAGGGATAGCTCCAAGTCATCCGTATCCCTTTCACCATCCGGTCGGACCTCATGATGCTCCCGGTCGTCCGCACCCGATGCTTCGGCGGAGCGTACCGACCCAGCGCCGTCGGATAATTCCCGATCCGACACCGTTTCTGTCGGTTGCTGGGATGCTGCGATAAGTTGTGCTATTTGAACAAGCACGTCCGACATCGAGGCCTGCGGAGGCGCAGTCTTTCGCTGCTTCGCCGAGGGCAGCTCCGCATCTGGTGACTCCCGCATACTCTTCCTATGCGAACGTCCGGAGTCAACCGGCCTCGTGTCCCTGGCTACCGGATGGCGTGACCTGGTCGCCGAAGAATCCCTGATCGGCGAAGCTGGTAGAATATCGGCGGTCACGTAGCCAAGGTGCGGTCGTGTGCACTGCTGAGAGGAAGAAGCCTGAGCAGTCTCAGCGGACTGCCTATACAACGGAGCGCCCCGAGCGACAGACTTGTGCTCCGCTTGCGACACATTTTGTACCACAACATCTGGTCCCAGATGTTGTTGTACGAGAGAGGGGCCTCTCTCGCTCGCGGCCCGGCTGGACCTGGACGAGCTAGGAACCGGACTCGAAGGCTTCCTCCGATCTCTCCTACTATCCGCCGTCACTGGGTGTGCACGTTGAATGTTTATAGTGCTCGCATCACCCAACACTTCCTCCTGGACCGCATCGGACGAACCCGGCTGCCGAATCATTTGGAGAATGGACGCTACACCGGGCGAGCTAGCGGACGACATTTGTCTTATGTCCATGAGCACTTTTGCCACTAGCTCTGTATTCATTTGTGACGACGGAAGCGCACTTGCGGAAGATAACATGGAAACATCACCCTGTTCTTGTTCCACTGAAATAGAAACTGATAGAGTAGAGTGACCCTGCAGAGAAAGAGCCGGCATAGCCCTTTCTCCACTAACAACATATCGTGACACACGTTTCCAATGTTTGACATCCCAATATTGACATATTGAACAGGGATTAGTGCGAGTACACTGACTACAATTAATACAATGATCATGAAAGTCAGAGGAAGATTTCTTCCTATTACAATTTGAATATCCTTTCATTATGAAAAGTGAACAACAAGTCCTAGTACTCGCACAAACCCCTAAACACAAAGATACATAATAACTTGATCCATTAATATTGAAAAAACAATTGAAAATCAAAATAATTTTTTAAAAATATTTTTTCAGCGAAGCCCAAGTTTCTGAAAAGTAACATTGAGCCCCAATGGATCCCAAGGCTAAGTGTGGGCAAAAATTTTAAAATTATATTAAATAATTAATGCAACACTTACGGATAATAATAATGTATCTTATAGTGAGATAAACTACTCCAAAGGCAAACAGCCCCCCTCAAAAGAGACTGTTGCCAATGTAAACAAACAGTGTAAAAACACCAGAAAACATGACTCCAGGCACTGACAATACTGGCCCGAAATCAGTCATCAAAATTACACACTATCTGATGCAAAACAGAGACTCCCAGGGGAGAATCTGCAGAACATCAGATGGTAGATGCAGAACACAACGTTTATACACCCATGGGTGAAAACGTAAACATGGGGAAAATAACAGAATTCATTCTGTAACCAAGCTAATTCTCCCAAGAGAATTTAGAAATGATCTTTCTCACAAATATGCCAAAAGCATGGGAGAATAGCAAGGGGGGACTTAGAGGACCAGGGGAGAGGAAACAATGAATAAGCAGTGCAACTTTATAGCAAGAATGACAACAGGCCCATGCCTCGAAAATAGGCAACTTAACATAATTTCATAAAAATTTTTAAGTACAGCCCTGATTATTTTTTGTCACTCCTTTTTCCTCTCCTCCTTCTATATCCTCCTTAGAATCACCATTTCTCCAATAATTACGTGTCTGGCATCCTTTAAACTGAGATTTACAAGCACAAAGATCAGTGAGATGTTGACTGATGAAGGGCCAAACAGAGAATGATAATTGGCGCCAATTTCGGAACGTCCTTGACACTGCGCATGCGCAGTAAGGGCAAAGTATGGAGGTCCTTCAGGACATGATTTCTTTTGGTTTTAGATGCAAATTTTGGGGATTGGGGGGCAAAATTTGTGTTTGGCCCTAGATTTTTAAGAGTTAGCACCAGCTATGTCTGGGTCATTGGTACAGTATAAAAATATAGAAATTTCAGGTGGGGCCAAAAATTTTGGCCCTCTCAGAACAGAGGCAAACATTGCCAGTCAAACTTCTCTTAAACAAACTTGAGTCTACCCCTCAAATGGAAGCTGCATACCACATATCAAGTCTCTGCTATGGCTGGTTCCTGAGAAGAAGATTTTTTAAAATTTTGTGCATTTTGACCCCTCCCCCTCCACAATATGAGCAGAAAACCAATTTGAAGAAAAACCTAAATGCCCCTATTTAACCGCTACTCACATGAATTTTCATTGAATTGCAGCCAGTGGCTTGGGAGAAAATGACCCAAACACCACCTTCACGACGTATGACAGACGACGGACAAAAAGTGATCAAAATAGCTCACCTTGACTTTCAGTCAGGTGAGCTAAAGATAAAAATGTCCTGGACGTGAAAAAAGTTTATGTACATGGTGAGTCCATGGGCTGACTGCCATTCTGTGATCTTGACCCTGGTGGGTCAATCGTGAGTTTTGCACACAACACACCATATACATATTTTGTGTAAGTTTCATTATGATACCTCTTCCCATTAAAAGGTAAAACCCTTAACTGGTTGAGGGCTACAATATTTTTGGTGGTCTGAATTTGTTCATCAAAATTTGTTTTATTTCAAAATATTGAAGAGTCCCCACAGGCACTCTTCAAAAATTTGTGATAAAACATATTTATAAAAAAAATATTATTTGCATTTGACTGAATATGAAAGATGGGAAAAGAAAATGTTGGCTTTTGCTCAGGTACCCTCATTTTTTTTAAAGCCCTGATGGTGGCTTCTAGCACTCAACCAGTTAAAGACTTAATTCCAATGTTGATCATTTTTTTCTGCAACAAAACAGGTGCCTTGACATGCATTTTTGGGGGAGCGTGGCAGTGGCTCATTGGTAGACTGTTGGACTTCTATGCTGGAGGTCCAGAGTTCGATCCCCATCTGGGACGACCCGCATTGTGTCCTTGGGCAAGGCACTTTATTCCGGTTGCCTACATGGGTGTACTAAGGAGTATGCACATCAATGGCACACGTCGGCAACCGCCGTAATCCTGCATGAGCAGAGCTTGAATTGACCAGAGCTTGAACAGTGTTAGAATGTTGAGGAGCTGACAGTTGCTCGTCGATGCTCAGTGGTTCTCTTTGGCTTCCTCCACCCGTAAAACAGTTACGGTCATGATTAGCCATTGTGCATATGTGACCTTCAATACCAATAAATAAATAATATGCATTTTTTGGACACTCTTGCAAGTTACATTACCTTCACACTTGCAAGCTACATTCTAGGAACCTTGCCAGTTGTTTATAGTCAAGTCTTGGCTGCCCATATTGGCAGCCAAGACTTGTCTAGGCACAACTTCAAAGCCACAGAAAGTGGCTCTTACAGAGTTCTCAATTCAAATTAAAGGTAACATCTATTATTCTTTGTGTTTCTTCACCTCCAAAAGTCCAAAATATATTCGCAATTGTAGCCTCGATGATGTGTATTTCCCAACTGCATGGAACCCCAGACACTTTTCCCGGAGGGCAAACAAATCCTTGCTTTCGTCAAGTTAGCTGAAGATAGGATACTTACTAGTGGAGAATAACCAGCGCTGTCAAGTGCATTCACATCTTTACCTTGTGATAACAGATGCTTTATTTGTTCAACATCGCCATTCAGTGCCGCAGACCACAATCCTCTCTCAAAGTCCAGTTCATCTAGTGTCTGGCAAGTGGATGGGGTTGTGGACTTGAGACAGCAACCATCATTGTTCTTGTGATGATGGAAACTCATTACTTTCAAATCTGCTTGTGCAAAAATACCTTCTGAAATGTAATACATGTACATGACATGAAGAACAAATAGTAGCAAAAAACCAGACTGGGCAGAGACTTCCTAAAGGACTGGTGCCCCATACAAATTAGATTTTTTTTTCACATAGCCTCAAAGCTGATGTTTCATTTGAAATGGGATCGGTTTGATGAAAGGGACAACTTGGTGGCGTCATTTGTCACTATTGGGCCATACAGGAGAGAAACTAGCAACATAATTATTTGGTTGATAGGGACTCTAGATCCATTTTGGGCCAGTGAAGCATGGAATGAGGCTGCTTTCTACCTAAAATTGGGGCACTTGCAATTCAAAATTAGGCGGATGGTTGGCTGGCCAAAGTTTCAGGGTGAGCCAGATCAAGGATAAGGGTGGATCCGCCTGAGGTTGGAAGGGGGCCAACTGAGTCAGTCTTGGGGAGCCAGTCTGCACCTGGCTATTTATTTATATTTATTTATTGAAGTTTAAGGTCACATATTTCTGCAGAATGGCTAATCATGACCTTGACAGTTTTACTAAACTAAACTAAAAAAATGCCGATAGGATCACTGATCCAATGTCAAGTTGTGACAGCACAAAAGTGGGTTTAATCCGTTAATCATTATCAACTTATCATCCGGAAACCAATTGTTTACAATTTACTATGTGAAAGGTCACTGACCTTGACCTTTGACTTAGTGATTCCAAAATAAATAGGGCTCTTTCTTGTACCAATGGCAACCTATACCTATGAAGTCTCATGAATGTAGGTGGAACCATTGTCAAATTATCATCTGGAAACCAATTGTTTACAATTTATTATGTTCAAGGTCACTGTGACCTTGGCCTTTGGCCCAGGGAGTCCAAAATAAATAGGAGTCTTCCACTCACCTAGGCCAACCTAACTGTAAAGTTTCATGAATGTGAGTCAAATCATTATCAAGCTATCGTCCGGAAACCAGTTGTTTATGATTTACTATGTTGAAGGTCACTGTGACCTTGACCTTTCACCTAGCAAGTCCAAAATAAATAGGGTTCTTCCTCTCACTGATGCCAACCTAACTATGAAGTTTCATGGACATGAGTCGAACCATTATCAGTTATCTGGAAACCAATTGTTTTGATTTACTGTTCAGGGTCACTGTGACCTTGACCTTTGACCTAGTGTGTCCAAAATAAATAGAGTTCTTCCTCTCACGAAGGCCAACCTACAAGCTTCATGAATGTAGATTGAACCATAGTGAAGTTATCATCCGGAAACCAAATGTTTACAATTTACTATGTTGAAGGTCACTGTGACCTTGACCTTTGACCAAGTAAGTCCAAAATTAATAAGAATCTTCCTCTCACCAATACCAACCTACCTATGAAGTTTAGTGAACATGGGTTGAACCATTATCAAGTCATCATCCGGAAACCAATTGTTTGGAACTGCCCGCCATTCATCAAACTTCGTCACAACTCGACTAAAAATAAAAAAATCACTCAATATTCTCCTCCCACTCACCCACTTAGGGTCAATAGGGTGAAAATTTTATTTCTGCATAGAATCATATGAAATCCTTCAAAACTCACTTAACCCTTCAGTCTTAAGATTAATTTTATGTTAATAACTACCGTATGTTCTTGTGCACAGCTTCAGATGCCCTAACAGTGTTTGTACATTACTGTCGGCTGTGCGTATAGGCAAGCAGCCAACAATTATGTAAATGAAAGTGTCAATGACATTGCAGCTTAACTTGATTGTGTGTTGTGTTTGATGAAAACAATAATGTTCAATGTTTATGAAAGGATTATGAAATACGACAAGAACTGTGATAACTGAGAATGTGTTAAGTTCTGTTCCGTGTATGCTACATTTTCAATAATTTGAGGTGTAGACTGTGCTAAAGAAGTAAGGGGTGGGTTAATGTGGCTCTCACAGTTAATGTATGTCAACCAAAGTTACCAAGTTACAGTGAAATTATTCCAAAACGAGTCATCCCATCAAGTTACAATGAAATCCCTTCATAAATATGGCCTGTAGACTGTACTAAAGGTTTTTGGGCTTCGGGCCTGAGTAGCCATCATGGTTGACCCATCCCAACCAAAAGGGGACGTCCTCATCTAGGCATTATACTGAGTTAACCTACAAAGTTACAATGAAATCCCTTCAAAAGTACGACCTGTTGTCTGTGCTAAATGTTTTCAGGTTTTGGGCTCGGGCAGCTGTCATGGCTGAATGATCATGACCAAAAGGGGATGTTCTCATCTAGACATTATCTGGAGTCATCCTACCAAGTTACAATGAAATCCCTTCATAAATATGACCTGTAGACTGTGGTAAAGGTTTTTGGGCCTCGGGTCCCTGTAGCCATCACAGTTGACTGATCACGACCAAAAGGGGACGTTCCCATCTAGACATTATATGGAGTCACCCTACCAAGTTACAATAAAATCCCTCCATAAATACGACCTGTAGACTGTGCTAAAGGTTTTGGGGTTTTGGGCTCGGGCAGTCATCACGGTTGACACATTGCGACCAAATGGGGAAGTTCTCATCTAGACATCATACAAAGTTATCCTACTAAGTTACAATGAAATCACTCCATATATATATGACCTGTAGACTGTGCTAAAAAAAAATTGGGTTTTTAGCTTGGGCAGCCGTCATGGTTGACAGATCATGACCAAAAGGGCTCGTTCTCATCTAGATATTATACAGAGTCATCCTACAAAGTTACCATGAAATCCCTTCATAAATACAGCCTGTAGCCTGTGCTAAAGATTTGGGTTTGGGCTTGGGCAGCCATCATGGTTGACCGATAGTGAACAAAAGGGGATGTTCTCATCTAGACATGGCTTCAATCCTGCATATGAAATTTTGTGAAAAATAGGAAAAGAACCATGGGTGTAGTCTGTGCTAAAGGAAAATGAGAACAGACTCACAGACTAACCGACTTCTGCACGCGTGATGGCAATAGCTTATCTTGACTTTGTCAATTTAAACTAATGAAGGTGTCAATGACACTGTAGCTAACTTGTGTGTTGTGTTTGATGAAAAGAATAATGTTCAATGTTTATGAAAGGATTATGAAATAAGACAAGAATTGTGATAATTGGGAATATGTTCATTTCTGTTCCCTGCATGCTATGTTTTTGATAAAAAATAATATGAGGTGTACACTGTACTAAAGAGCTGAGGGGTGGGTTAATATGACCTCACAGTTAATGTATGTGGCCTCACAGTTAACGTATATCAACAAAAGTTACCAAGTTACAGTGAAATTATTCCAAAACGAGTCATCCTATCAAGTTACATTGAAATCCCTTCATAAATATGGTCTGTAGACTGTGCTAAAGGTTTTCGGGCTTCGGGCCTCTGTAGCCGTCAGTTTCCCAATTGCGTCCAAAGGTTCTCATCTAGACATTATAAGTCAACCTACCAAGTTAAAATGAAATCCCTTCATAAATATGACCTGTAGACTGTGCTAAAGGTTTTTGGGCTTTGGGCTCGGGCAGCCATCATGGTTGAATGATCGCAACCAAAAGGGAACAATCTCATCTGAGCATCAGCTGGAGTGATCCTACGAAGTTACAATGAAATCCCTTCATAAATATAACCTGTAGACTGTGCTCAAGGTTTTCGGGCTTCTTTGGTGTCCAAAAGTGGCTGTTCTCATCTAGACATTATATGAAGTCAACCTACCAAGTAACAATGAAATCCCTTCATAAATATGAACTGAAGACTGTGCTAAAGGTTTTTGGGCTTTGGGCTCGTGCAGCCATCATGGTTGAATGATCGCAACCAAAAGGGGACATTCTCATCTGGGCATCATCTGGAGTGATCCTACAAAGTTACAATAAAATCCCTTCATAAATATGGCCTGTAGACTGTGCTCAAGATTTTTGGGCTTCAAGCACCTGTAGCCATCACAGTTGACCAATCATGACCAAAAGGGGATGTCATCATCTAGGCATTATATGGAGTCAACCTAACAGGTTACAATGAAATCCTTCCATAAATATGACCGTTTGCCTATGCTAAAGGCTTGGGCACCCATCAGGGTCTCATGAAAAGAGTATAACATAATAAGATGTTGGGCTCTCCCATAGGACAATCGTGTATGATGGCTGATTTAGGCCACCCTCAATACTTTTTTTTATCTCGAGATAACATCTCAAGATCTCGAGAAACTATCTCAAGATCTCGAGATAATATCTCAAGATCTCGAGATAATATCACAAGAAAAATTACACGAATCCATTCATGTCACTCAGAAAACTTATCAACCAATCACCTTGTTGCGAAATTATGAGAGCCCACCAAATCTCAGTCCAGCACTAATACAAACTGAGTCCCGTCATCCGAACTTGCACTTGCTGGTGTCTTGTTCCCACTCCAATCCCAAAGTGTCAACCTAGCACCTGGTACCTCCCAGTACCTACCAGGGCTTGAAATGTACACCTGTCCACCTGTCACTGACAGCCAGACATTGGGTGGAGACAAGTAAAAATAAATCATACCTGTCACATATGACAGGCCAGTTACCCTTCACCTAACAAATCAGTCAAAACCGACTCCATATTAATATACAAAAATCGCCATTCTATTTATTAATTTTTCTCTCCCAAACCATAGCCTATGATCAATGATCCCTCATTGGAATGAGCTCATTGAGCTCATTCCAATGAGGGGTCATAAGCTATGGTTTGGGAGAAAAAAAGAATTTTTTTTTTCGAAAAAACTATTAGGCCAAGGAAAAATAATTTATATTGTCAGGGAGCATGCCGGAAAAAAATAGGGTTGGTCGGTCAACAATTTTTTTTCCTCAATTGTTGTGTGTTTTGCATCAGAATTTGTTGGGATTTTTTACTGATTTGGGGAAAACAATTAGAGCCGGCGGTAAAAAATATGGTCGGTCGGGTTCCCTGAACAAATTAATTATTTTTCCCCGGCCCTAAAGCTGTCATCTGCAACTAGTGTTAGATAATGGGTTAATAACCAGTGAATGATTTGATTCTGAAATCAAAGCATCAAGATCAGGGATAAGCCAACAGTATTTGTTCACTGATGAATGGTATAGCACAACATACATGTAGTATACATTTTAAACACAACTTTTCACAGCACTGTGTCTGTATACACGTATTCATAAATTCACACAAGCTTCCAGTGTTCAGGTGAAAATTTGAAGCGACAGGTAAGAAAAAAATCCACCTGTCATGTGTGACAAGTAGAAATTTTGGAACATTTCAAGGCCTGGTACCTACTGTAGGGCCTTTTACCCCAAAACACATTTTCTCACTACTTTACAAGATGAAAGTTTGTGTCTGTCTAACACTCCAAATCCAAAGTGTTGATCCAGTACCCGGTTCCTCCTACTGCATACTGTAGCGTTTTTTACCCTAAAACTCAACGTTTTCTCACTGCTTTTCCTCCCAGCCCCATGCTAATTGTAGTGATGTTTACCCTAAAACACAAAGTTTACTCACATGTTCTCACCGGCTGAAACCCATTTCAACCTGAGAAACCTTAATTCCGCCATCCATGAGAGCATAGTTCCACCAGGACCACGCGCCACAGACCACTCCCTCTTAACTCAAAGGATGACACAGACGCACACCCGATTTATGAGAGCAACATCTTTCCCACCTAAACTCCAACAGCGCATCACATCACTTATTTGTCCTCCAACCCAACTATGAATACACTTTTACAATATCCCTCAAAATGACACCACTGCAAACCACCCTGCAATGATAGTCGAAACTCAAACCTGCGAACATACCACCTGGTTTGACCTGTTGCTGCTATAGCTCCAAAAAATGTTTGACCCAATTGGCGGTCCTCCCAAATAAGCAAAAGTGTCTCTCCCACCAAACAGTAAACCCCGCAATGTTGTGTTGAAAAGATGTTGCCGCGACATTTGAAACAACAAGTAGCACCCCACTTTCTATTTTGTTACTCCCGGTCCCATAAAGGGATTTCCTCCCAAATATACCCATAGTAGCATCCCCACCGTAGATCTGGCCATTTGGTGGTCCTGGGGGAGCTATGCTCTCATGGATGGCAAAATTAAGGTTTCCCATGTTGGAATGGGTTTCAGGCGGTCAAAAGATAGGGGACCAATCAATTTATTTATTTATTAATTTGTTGTTGTTTAAGGACACATATTTCTGCACAATGGCTAATCATGACCATGACAGTTTTACGGATGGAGGAAGCCGGAGTACCCGGAGAGAACCACCGAGCAACGGCAAGCAACTGTCAGCTCCCCAACATACTAACTCCACACAAGCAGGGTCAGCATGGGTTGAAGAAAGGTGCACCATCGATGTGCAGTACGCCTTAGTACACAATGCCACCGTGCTCCCACGCAGGCAATGAGGGTGAAGTGTCTTGCCCAAGGACACAACGCGGTTGCCAAACCAAGGACCTCTCGGCTTGTAGCTTGCACTTATACCTACTCAGCCACGTGCCCCCAGGTCCAATCAATCTTATGATACAGGATGTCTTGTATTACAGTCGGTTCATGAGTTGACATTGAAGGTGGGGATCACAAGTATAGGGGAGGGGGGCTCTCCTGTGACTGGGTGAGAGTATGGGATCACAGAGGAACGTATTGTTAATTGGGGTGCCATGTTGTAGCTGGTTAAGAGTGGCAGTAAATGATGTTGAGGGGGCTTCATCTTGTTCGGAAATACTGGGAATCGGGTTCAAGTTGTCCGTCTTTATATGCGTGGGACTGGATACTTCACTGTTGAAGTTGTCACTTTCGGGTATATCCCTGGATATAAGTATGAAAGGTGTATGGACCTTGAGACTTGTCGGGTTACAGGTCAGTCATTTCATTACTACATGTAATTGGGTTTTGTGTGGAAACAATGTTAGCCATGCACATCCTGCCACATTTGGGATTCCATCCGCCTCTTGGGCTCAGGGTTATGGGTTTCAATTTGGTCCTGAGGGTTAGGAGATTGCTGGGTATTGACCATAAATGCACGGCATCTGCAGCCTTCTAACACTGACATTGGTAATACATAAGGGCCTTAATCACTCGTCTGGAAGCAGTATCCACAGGGGGTAACTAGTTATGCCTAATCCAGACTTTTCAAACCAGCGAGAGGAAAGGGAATCCAATGGTAGGTTTATAGCTGTTGCTGGTGTAAGGCTATAATACCCCGAGTAGCAACATCGATTTGCTCAATCAAAATGGACGTGGGAATGGGGTTAAAGTTATGCTGTATGACAGGTCTGCGGAATAACAGTGTTTCAAGAGATGATGTGTCTCAGTCACCAAAGTGGAAAGTAGGTGAAAAATCCACCAAGAAAGTGGGTGGTTGATTTCACTGTGGGGATGAAACCTTTCAGCATGGAGCTGGGGGAGCTATTTGGTATTTACAGGTCTGTGTCTTGCAAAGTAGTGAGTACACTTTGTGAGTTGTGGTAAAAAGCTGGAAGGAAATATTTGGTATTTATGGGTGTGTGTCTTGTAAAGTAGTGCGTAAACTTTGTGTTTTAGGGTAAACATCACTACAATCAGCATGGGGCTAGGAGGAAAAGAAGTGAGAAAACGTTGAGTTTTGGGGTAAAAAACACCCAGTATGCCTAGGAGGTACCAGGAACTGGATCAACACTTTGGATTTGGAGTTCTAGACAGGCACAAACTTTTCATCTTGTAAAGTAGTGAGAAAACGTTGTTTTAGGGTAAAAGGCACCCCAGTAGGTACGGGAAGTACCGGGTGCTGGGTTGACACTTTGGGATTGGAGTGGGAACAAGACACCAGTAAGTGCAAGCTCATATGACGGGACTCAGTTTATATTAGTGCTGGACTGAGATTTGGTGGGATCTCATAACTAATATGCAACAAAGTGGTTGGTTGATAAGTTATTCACTTTTCTGAGGGACAGGAGTTGATTCGTGTAATTGTCATGGGAGGCATGAATATGTTGCAGTCGGAAAAGATGCGACAAGTAAATAAACAGTTTGTGTGGCAAGAGTGAATTCATGCTAATGATCAAAGGGTGACACCGATTATATATGCTTATCTCGAGATATTATCTTGAGATCATGAGATATTATCTCGAGATCTTGAGACATTATCTCAAGATCTTGAGATAGTTTCTCGAGATCTTGAGATATTATCTCGAGATCTTGAGATATTATCTCGAGATATTATCTATTTTGGACTTCGAGTTAATGGAGGCTTTCGTTTGAAGGATATTCTTAGTCCTTCCAACATCACCCCTCTCACCCAAGGGTCGTCCGTAATCGACGCCCACTCTTCTGTAAAACTCGACAACCTTCCGCCAACCGGAACACGATAGAGGTTCAAACCATCACCTCCTAGACCTGCGAGGCCTGCAGGAGGAGAAACCACGTCCTCCACGACCCGCACCTCGTCCCGTCGACCTCGGGAAATCAGACCGGTTGTCTCGGCCCGAAGAACGTCCCGCACGCGAGTCGCTGCCTTGACGGTCTCTAGAATAAGACCAAGAGGGCGCAAAGGAACCTCTATAGGAACCTCTCTTGGGCGTATTTGTCCCAGAAGTGCCTGTCTTACTCTTATTTGCTGAATCTGACTTTTTGGAAGCGGATTTAAAAAGCAGAGAATCCGAAGCTTTCTTAGTTATTTTATCATAGATTGCTGAAAGCTTGCCATCGAAGAGAAGCTCTCCGGAGACCGAAGCGACTCTGAGAGAGTTCTTCACCTTACTATCCACACATGTGGATGTAGCTAGGGCTGCGTCATGTCTAACCAACTCCAGGTTTGCCACTGAAAGGGCGGAGTTATACGTGGAATAAGCCACTGCCCTTGAAAGAAGTCTTAATGAGGATTGTATATCCTGGAATTCTTTCCCTTGAAGACGCAGTGATAACGCCTTCGTAAGGTGGTCTGCGTATGATAAAGCGTCTAAGCTGGCTCTGTTAGACGTAATTGTTGTTTCCAACGCCGCAGTTGGAATGGACATAAGACGACGGTAATGACAATTCCAAGTCTTCCGCCTCGTCGTCTAGATGCAGAGGAACTCTCGGTATGCCCTGTCCTGCCATATCGAATTTATTCCTTGAATTGATGAAAGGCAGGTTAAGAGCATTGGCGGACAAGAAACCAGCTTTGCCTGTTTTGGAAGCAAGCTTAAAGATAGCGTCGTTCAATAATTTGAATGTTCTTGTGACATTATTGGACTGTGACGGAAACTCAGGGACGATGTCTCTGAACCGCTCAAAAAATTCAGTGTCCAATGACGCTATCAGTCTCTTATCCGGTATCTCGGAAGTCTGGCCCGACGGAACAACTTGAAGGTAGTGCCAGATGAAATCTACGGCAGCTTTATGTTGTTCCGAAAGGGATAGCTCCAAGTCCTCAGTATCCCTTTCGCCATCCGGTCGGACCTCATGATGCTCCCGGTCGTCCGCACCCGATGCTTCGGCGGAGCGTACCGACCCAGCGCCGTCGGATAATTCCTGATCCGACAACGATTCTGTCGTTTGCTGGGATGCTGCGATAATTTGTGCTATCTGAGCTAGCACGTCCGTCATCGAGGCCTGCGGAGTAGCGGTCTTTTGCTGCTTAGCCGCATCAACTGACTCCCGCATACTTCTCTTATGCGAACGTCCGGAGTCTACCGGCATCTTGTCCCTGGCTACCGGATGGCGTGACCTGGTCGCCGTTGAATCCCTGATCGGCAAAGCTGGCTGAATATCCGCGGTCACGTAGCCAAGGTGCGGTCGTGTGCGCTGCTGAGAGGATGAGGAAGCCTGTACAGTCTCTCCGGACTGCCTATATAACGGAGCGTCCCGAGCGGCGGACGTATGCTCCGCTTGCGAAACATTTTGTACCACAACATCTGGTCCCAGATGTTGTTGTATGAGAGAGGGGCCTCTCTCGCTCGCGGCCCGGCTGGACCTGGACGAGCTAGGAACCGGACTACAAGGCTTCCTCCAATCTCTCCTCTTATCCGCCGTCACTGGGTGTGCACCTTGTATGTTTATAGTGCTCACATCACCCAAAACTCCTTCCTGGACCGCAACGAACGAACCCGGCTGCCGAACCATTCGGTGAATGGACGCTACACCGGGCGAGCTAGCGGACGACAGCGCCGTCGATCCTACTAGGGACCTCTTAGGCAACTGGCTTATCTCCATGAGCACTTTTGCCGCTAGCTCTTCATTAGATTGTGACGACGGAAGCGCACCTTTGGAAGATAATATGGAAACATCACCCTGTTCTTGTTCCTCTGAAATAGAAACTGATAAACTAGAGTGACCCTGCGGAGAAAGGACCGGCATAGCCCTTTCCCCGCTAACAACATACCGTGACACACGTTTCCAATGTTTGTCATCCCAATATTCACATACTGAACAGGAGTTAGTGCGAGTACACTGACTACAATTAATACAATGATCATGAAAGTCAGAGGAAGATTTCATCTCATTACAATTTGAACAATATCCTTTCATTGTGAAAAGACAACAATAAGTCCTAGTACTCGCATGAACCCCTGAAAACAAAGATACATAATAACATGATCCATTAACATTGAAAAAACAATTGAAATCAAAAATAAATTTTGAAAAAATATTTTTTCAGCAAAGCCCAAGTTTCTGTAAAGTAACGTTGAGCCCCAATGGATCCCAAGCCTAAGTGTAGACAAAAATTTTAAAATTATTTTAAATAATTAATGCAACACTTACGAATAATAATAATGTATCTTGTAATAAGATAAACTAGTACAAAGGCAAAAAGGCTAAAAAGCCCCCCTCAAAAGAGACTGTTGCCAATGTAAACAAGAAGTGTATAAACACCAGAAAACATGACTCCAGGCACTGACAATCCTGGCCCGAAATCAGTTACCAAAATATATACTATCTGATGCAAAACAGAGACTTCCAGGGAAGAATCTGCAGAACATCAGATGGTAGATGCGGAACACTACGTCTAAACACCCATGGGTGAGAACGTAAACATGGGGAAAATAACAGAATTCATTCTGTTACCAAGCTAAATCTCCCAAGAAATTTTAGTAGTAATCTTACTCAAAAATATGCCAAAAGCATGGGAGAATAGCAAGGGGGGACTTAAAGGACAAGGGGAGAGGAAACACTGAATAAGCAGTGCAACTTCATAGCAAGAATGACAACAACAGGCCCATGCCTCGAAAATAGGCAACTTAACATAATTTCATTACAAAATTTTAAGTTACAGCCCTGAATATTTTCTGTCACTCCTTTTTCCTCTCCTCCTTCTATATCCTCCTTAGAATCACCATTTCTCCAATATTTATGTGTCTGGCATCATTTAAACTGAGATTTACAAGCACAAAGATCAGTGAGATGTTAACTGATGAAGGGCCAAACAAAGAATGATAATTGGCGCCAATTTCGGGACGTCCTTGACACTGCGCATGCGCAGTGAGGGCAAAGTATGGAGGACCTTCAGGACATGATTTCTTTTGGTTTTAGATGCAAATTTTGGGGATTGGGGGGCAAAATTTGTGTTTGGCCCTAGAATTTTTAGAGTTAGCACCAGCTATGTCTGGGTCATTGGTACAGTATAAAAATATGAAGAATGTCCAATATGGCTTTTGTGGGTGGGTCTGCTGTGACCATACCCCTCACAATCCTGTGCCATTTTGCATGAGATCTGCATCAAATTGGTAACATACGTTGAGATTGATATACCAAAAAAGGTTGAACTGCCAAACTTCCTCATTTAGCGATATATGTGCTCATTTCTGGGGTTGCACAGCTGCCACGTGTGTCATTTGAATTTCCAAAACAACAAAAAATGACCTGCCCTTTCACCAACCGGCTACACTTAGTTAGACATCCTGGTTTCCAATTCATTTATGTACATGATTAGGTATGCTTCATTTGTTTTGGAACTAGCGGCCTTCCGTAGTTGCTGCTTGGGGAAGCTTGACTATTGTTTTCTCATGAGATTTAAGAACATTAATAGCTGATCTGCTTACCAATTCTAATTTTATAGGCGGAGGGTTAACGGCCAGAACAATGTCGGAATTGTGTTGGTTAATAAATTCATTTATCTGAACACTTATGACACATTGCGGTCTCATTTCGGTAATCCGTGTGAATTTTTGTCCGCCTAGCGGAATTTCTCTTTTTTGTCCACAGAGTGTCAACACACATAGATTTTCACAACTTTTGGGTTCTAACAGCACTCAAAATCATTGATCCATCTTAAACACAATGCGGCGGTGTGAGGGAGATATTTAAATTTACGATGGTATGACATTACTCAATATTTGAAGAACAGGAAAACACCTTTCTGATAATTCTCCTTGACAATGGTCTTCTTTTTTCATAGCAGACTTCATCAAGCCTTCTTTACGTCACTAATATAGTTTGGCGACAGAAAAATAATTTTTTCGTAAGTATACAATTGTGACGACTGAAATGTAAGTTGATGTGAATATATTTTTGTTTTCAAATATAATTTTCCACTTTTATGTTCTGCTCATCGTCACCAACCAATAATAGGAGTTCGAATTGGTGGTGTATTAATCCCTTGCTGGCACTTGCGCCAAATTGTACAGTTTGTGATCTGAACAGCGCTACTATGGGCTGAATCTTGCAATTATCACATTGTCCGTTGAATATTTTCCTGTGAATGTATCTTGAGTTGTACATTACATCGCCTGCCAGATTCAAAAACAGCAGTGAAATGTTTGAAGATTTCAGATCGTGGGAAATGAAATCATTTCACAACTTCACCCAAAAACCCACGTGATCACAACAACATGTCGGACAAACAGAATGAAGCATTTGTGGTCATCCATTTTCCCCTGAGGATTCTTGCCACGTTGGTGATGAAATGATAAATATGCTTTCTCCGAATATGGAGTGTGAAGTCTTTTATTCACAACACAGATATTCGAATTACCGATCTATTCTTTGTTAACCCTGACGGTTACTTATGCGGCTGGCAATTTCTTTGTCATCAAAAGGAAAAAATTTTTCCCAAAAGTGGGTAAATTCGGGTTTTGTATACTTTTGTCATTATTTTGGTATATAATATGTCACTATTAACTGCTTTAATTCGTTTTTAGGGCATTGTGAAAATTTACAAAAAAAATGCCCAAAGTTACGTTGGACGACCCTTTAAACAACCTGAGAAGACCCGGCAGTAATGTGTTAATAATTTGGTTGGTCCCCTATTCTTTACCAATCAATGCAGGCCTACAGCACTTTAGGCCTAATGCATCACTTTTGCTCGGTTTTAGGGTTGCCTAAATTTCATATTACCTTGGAACGAAAAAATACCCACAGAAATATGACCGTTTTTAAAATCAATGGTTATTGCGGCAACAGGTCGTTTCGGCCTCGGGAACATTCGGCCTCAGGAACATTCGACCCTGGTAACATTCGGCTTGGGAACATTTGGCCTCCATTTTAAACTAGGGAGACTAAGAGAGACACAGGTTAAGATGAATTTAAACACCTTTATTACAACCAAAAACAAAAATAAATACAGCGTAACATACAATATAGACAATATACAACAGGCACCAAGGGGCCTTAATCGCTCACCGGCCAAAGTGGTTCAAAGAAGTGTTTGAGGTCACATTCAGTTAGACATGGTTCATCAACACTACAAAGGAATGAAGCCATGCAAAGGCAAATTTTATGGAAATGGATCTGAACAAACCTGAACCTAACATGCTCCTCCTGCCCCCCCCCCCCAACCCTGCCCAGAGAGCACCCAAATAATTAGCCAGGGACTCAAATTGAACAAACTTGAATCTGATCCCTTGAGATGTTACAAATGTATATACCAAATAAGAAAGAATTCTGACTGTGGATCTGAACAAGAAGGTTTTTAAAGAAATGTCCCCACATTGCATTAAGTTAAACTTTGGGCTCAAATAGGGAGTCAAAATATTAACCCAGGAACCCGATTTGAACAAACTTGAATCTGACCCACCTAGAGATGTTGTATACCAAATATGAAAGGATTCTGATTGGTGGATCTGAAGAAAAAGACTTTTAAAAGAAATTTCCTCATATTGCACTAAGTTAAAATTCGGGCTCCCATAGGAAGCCAAATATCAACTCATAGACCAGATTTGAACAAACTTGCTTCGGACCCTCCTAGAGATGTTGTATACCAAATATTAAAACATTCTAACTACAGGGTCTAAAGAAGAGGATTTTAAAAAAAAAAATCCCTATATTACACCCCAAAAATTACTCAGGTAAGCAATTTGAACAAACCTGAAACTGACCCACCTCAAGATGTTGTATACCAAATATGAATGCATTCTGATTGGTGGATCTAAAGAAGATTTTTAAAGAAATTTCCTCATATTTCACTAAGTTAAAATCATAGAGAGCCCAAACATAAACCCAGGGACTCCATTTGAACAATCTTGATTCTGACTGCCCTATAAATGTTGTATACCAAACATGAAAGGATTCTGACTGGTGGTGCTGAAGAAGAAGATTTTTAAAGAAATTTCCTCAAATTGTACGAAGTTAAACTTTGGGCTTCAATAGAGAGCCCAAATACAAACTCAGGGACCCGATTTGTACAAACATGAATCTGACCCCCCCCCCCCCCCCCCCCCCATAGATGTTGTACAGCAAATATGAAAGCATTCTGACTGGTGGATCTGAAGAAGATTTTTAAAAAAATTACCTCAAATTGCACGAAGTTAAATTTTGGGCTCCAATAGAGAGCCCAAATACTTACTCAGGGACCTGATTTGTACAAGCTCGAATCTGCCCCCCCCCCCCCCCCCCCCCCCCCCCCCCTATAGATGTTGTATACCAAATATGAAAGCATTCTGACTGGTGGATCTAAAGAAGATTTTTAAAGAAATTTCCTCATATTTCACGAAGTTAAAATTCAGGCTCTCATAGGGAGCCCAAATATAAACCCATGGAGTCGATTTGAACAAACTTGATTCTGACTGTCCCCCCTCCTCCACACGCCATGCCCCCCCCCCCCTCCCCCCCCCCCAGGATTCTGACTGGTGGAGCTGAAGAAGAAGATTTTTAAAGAAAATTCCTCGAATTGTACGAAGTTAAACTTTGGGCTTCAACAGAGAGCTCAAATACTAACTCAGGGACCTGATTTGTACAAACTTGAATCTGACCCCCCCCCCCCCCCCCCCCCCTCCCCTACAGATGTTGTATACCAAATATGAAAGGATTCTGACTGGTGGATCTGAAAAAGAAGATTTTAAAAGAAATTTCCTCAAATTGCACAAAGTTAAACTTTGGGCTCCAATAGAGAGCCCAAATACTCACTCAGGGACCCGATTTGTACAAGTTTGAATTTGCCCCCCCCCCCCCCCCTGGCCCCCCTCCCCCCTATTGATGTTGTATACCAAATATGAAAGCATTCTGAATGGTGGAGTTGAAGAAGAAGATTTTTAAAGAAATTTCCTCATATTTCACTAAGTTAAAATTCGGGCTCCTACAGGGAGCCCAATTATTAACCCAGGGACTTGATTTGAACAAACTTGAATCTGACCCCAACAGAGATGTTATATACCAAATATTAAAAGATTCTGAATGATGGTTCTGGAGAAGTTTTTTTTAATTTTAAAAAAAAATTTATGGGTGCTATCAGACTAATGCCCCTTGTGGTGCCCCCTGTGGACGCAGAAAGTTTATTTGTACAAGCTTGAATTGACATATGATAAGAAACATGCACACCAAATTTGGTTCAATTTGGTCCAGTAGTTTGGGAGGAGAAGTTTATAATGTAAAGTTCACGACGGATGCCGGACGGCAAGTGACAAGTTAAGCTCCCATCAGTGAGCTAAAAGTTAAAAAATTTATAGTAATTTATATATTTTTTATACTTACCAATGACCCAGACTTAGCTGGTGCTAACTCCACAAAAACCAGGGCCAAACACAAATTTTGCCCCCCAATCCCCAAAATTTGCATCCAAAACAAAAAGAAATCATGTCCTAAAGGACCTCCATAGTACGACTCTACTGCGCATGCGCAGCGACGCAGTCGTCCCGAAATTGGCGCCAAATATCATTCTTACTGGCAGTGCCTGGTCAGCGCTATGTACTCAGCGGGGAGGCAAGAGTTCCCAACTCAGGGAGGGCCATCCCCGTCTGGGTCATTGGTAAGTATAAAAAATATATAAATTACTATAAATTTTTTAACATTTTTATACTGTACCAATGACCCAGACTTAGCTGAATAGTAAACAGGCTGGAGGGCCTAGGACATAGAGGAAAATCCAATAAGCTCAATTATAAAATAAAGAGGTAACCCCTTAAGGAGAAAAGGAGTATTAGGCTTTACATGTATCTTTCTTATTTAATATTTAAATTAGAAAGATACACTACCCTTAATAATTGAGCACAATAACATTCATGTTCTCTATTAACATCCAGTATAACCTTTATACTAATTATTTTTAAAGCAAGCCAATAAATAAAGTAGTCCAGAGAATTGAGACTCTTTATAATCATTTAAAAGTGTCCGAGTATTGTATATTAAAGCCCGTTTGACACTTGACATATACAAATGCTTCACACCGAGCTACACTTTAAAAATAAGACATGAATGAAATTAAACATTAATATTACACTTTAAAACCATCCCGGAAGCGACTCAGAAATACTGTCTTGGAGGAGGCATTCCCTTGCTTTTCACTATAAAGCAGGTGACCTAAGGGAACACCCGCCCCCCCCCCCCCTTCCCCTTGCCCTGGGTCAAATAGCCCAGAGCGAAGAGGGCAGCCGGACGGAGTCACTGCCGGAACAGAAAGCCTGCATAACTATAGTTGCAACTGTTTAGTGGACGACATTCTGAGCAACAGATAACGGACCTAAACAATGCAGGTCTCCAGAAATGGACTCAATATTTCTGAGATAAAAATTAGTAAATGTGGATGGCTGAGACCAATAAGCAGCCTTCATTAAATCTGTAATAGCAACACTATTAGCATAAGCCCAGGAAGTAGAAAGAGCTCTTACTTCATGAGCAGAAATCTTAAGCACAGACTGCTGAGAAGAAGATAAATCTTCATACGCAGTACGGATAGTTAACTGAATCCATCTAGCAATAGAATGGACTGAAATGTCCTTTCTATTAGGCATCAAAGACAGAAAGAAACGTTTCCGTCCCTTTCTGATGAACTGAGATCTCTGTTTATAGATACGTAGTGCTCTAACAGGACAGAGTAAAGGCCTACGCCCGTCCGAAGACGGAAGAGCCTTAATAACAATAGGTTCCGGATATTTATTAGGAGCCTGATTCTTAGCTAAAAAACCGACATTAGTAGTGAAGGTGATAGTGTTCCCAACACTACGATAATGAGAATCATCCACCGATAGTGCATGAAGCTCACTGACTCTTCTGGCAGAAGAGAAAGCTAAGAGAAAAGCTGTCTTATAAGATAAGAATTTGAAATCTACTGTCCCAAGAGGTTCAAATGGCTTTTCCTTCAATTTAAGGAGAACCCAAGCTAAATTCCACTTAGGAATTAATCTAAGAGTTCTGGGTCTATTTATCGAAAAGTTTCTAACCAATTTCGATAAAGAGACATTAGATCCAATTTGTAAACTATCATGATGTGCATAGGTATCAGATAACATAGATCTATAACCCTTTATAGTAACAGGTTGCAGTTTGATTTCGTCAAACAAGTATACTAGAAAGTTAGCAATGTCTGGTATAGAGGGATCAAATATATCAACAGAATGATCCCTACACCAACGACGGAAAACCTTCCACTTAGCCGCATAGTTTAGCGAAGAGGAGGTCCTCCTACAGTTAGAAATCGCGTCCACTGCTCGTCCTGTAAAGTGCTTGCCATGCAAGAAGGACCGCACAACGGAAAAACGTGAAGGTTGAGACCTTGCGGGTTGTGATGTAGTTGGCGCGATTTCCCCTGCCAAAGAAGATCCTCTCGTGGAGGAAGCTTCCGCGGTAGGTCCCACAACAGACACCTGAGTAGATTTATCCACGGTCTCTGTGGCGACAGAGATGCTACCAACAGAATCTTGCATTGAGATTGTTTTATCTTTAGCAATACTTGTTGAATTAACGGCGCTGGAGGATACGCATATCCTATCATTCCGTCCCAAGGGATCGATAGAGCGTCTACTGCAAATGCTCTTGGATCCGGACACGGGGACACATACGTCTGCAACTGATTGTTGAGATGTGTCGCAAATAAGTCTATCATTGGCCGTTCCCATTGGTAGCAAATCTGATTGAATACTTGTTTGTTGAGAGTCCACTCCGACGGCAACAAGCGACCCTTTCGTGAAAGGGAGTCTGCTAGCACATTCAGACGACCTGGTATGTGACGGACCGAAAGAAGAACGTGATGTTCCAACGCAAACAGAAGGATTCTTTCCGTTAGATTGAACAACGGAACTGAATGAGTGCCTCCCTGATTCCGTATATACGCCACTACTGTCGTATTGTCGGATAGGATTTGGACATGAGCATCGTGAATAATGTCCATCCAGTGACGTAACGCAAGCCAAATTGACATCATTTCCTTGATGTTTATGTGCTTGCACAGGAATTGCGGATCCCAAAGACCCTGGCATCTCGAATCCGTTGGGATTAATGATGCACCCCAACCTGTTTGACTGGCATCCGTCATAATGGTAAAACTCGGATCCGGCAACTGCAGCGGAACTCCTTGAGTTAACCACTGAATGTTTGCCCAAGTCTGAATCTCTTGTTTCACTTGATCTGACAAGAGAACGTCTACATCGAGCGAATGAATTTTCACACTCCAATTCTGAGTCAGGAAAATTTGAAGAGGCCGTGTGCGTAGCCATCCCATCGGAATGAGATCCGCGGCGGCTCCGCACAGACCTATCAGTCTCATAAATTCTCTCGCCGTGACTTTGTCTGTATTCAGACAATAGCGAGCGTAACAACTGACTAATTTCGCTCTGGTTAACGGCAGACGAACGAGATTGTTGTGCGTCTCGAAGCTCATTCCCAGATGAGTGAATGACTTGGACGGCACCAGATCCGACTTCTCCTCGTTTACTATGAAACCGAGACGTCGGAGCAATAGAAGAAGATTCTGAACATCGTTCTGAAGCGTTAACTCGTTGCCGTACCTCTGAAGAATGTCGTCCAGGTAGGCCGACGTTACCGCAGACGAATGAGCTCGGAAGTAGATCATTACCGAGTTCATTACCCGAGTGAAAGCCCAGGGTGCTAGATTCAATCCGAAGCACATGGCCCGGAACTGATACACCACTCCTAGGACTGCGAAGCGTAGATACTTTCGGAATGTCGGATGTACCATGACGTGAAAGTACGCATCTTTGAGATCTATGCTCGTTGCATAATCGTTCACCCGAATACTCGCTCTGACCGATCGAATCGTCTCCATATAAAACTTCGGAGCGACGATCAGCTTGTTTATCCAGCTCAAATCTATGACTGGACGGAACGAGCCGTCTGGTTTCGGAACCAGAAACAGATGGCTGTAGAATCCCAGCGATTCCTGGTTTTCTACGACCTCTACCGCGTTCTTCATTAAAAGAGACTGCACCTCTGATAGCAGAGCGTCTCTTTTCTGAGGGTTTGACGGAAGATGAGTCCACTTTGGACTTCGAGTTAATGGAGGCTTTCGTTTGAAGGATATCTTTAGACCTTCCGAAGTCACTCCTCTCACCCACGGGTCGTCTGTAATCGACGCCCACTCTTGAGAAAAACTCGACAACCTTCCGCCAACCGGAACGCGATAGAGGTTTGAGCCATCACCTCCTGGATCTGCGAGGCCTGCAGTAGGAGAAACCACGTCTTCCACGACCCGCACCTCGCCTCGTCGACCTCGGGGCGTCCGACCGATTGTCCCGGCCTGAAGGACGTCCCGAACGAGAGTCGCTATCCTGACGGTCTCTCGAATAAGAGCTAGAGGACGCACCGGAACCTCTATAGGAACCTCTCTTGGGCGGATAAGACCCAGAAGTGCCCGCCTTATTCGTGTCTGCTGTATCCGACCTTTTAGGAGCGGATCTAAACAACAGAGAATCACTAGCTTTCTTTTTAATATTATCATAAATAGCGGAAAGCCTGCCGTCAAAGAGAAGATCTCCTGAGACAGAAGCGACTCTAAGAGAGTTCTTCACCTTAGAATCCACTAGTGTGGATGTAGACAGGGCTGCGTCACGTCTAACCAACTCCAGATTTGCCACTGAAAGGGCGGAGTTACACGTGGAATAAGCTACTGCCCTTGAAAGAAGTCTTAAGGAGGATTGTATATCCTGAAACTCTTCCCCTTGAAGACGCAGTGATAACGCCTTCGTAAGGTGATCTGCGTAAGATAAGGCATCTAAATTGGCTCTGTTAGACGCAATAGCTGTTTCCAACACTGCGGTTGGAATAGAAGCTGACGACGGTAATGATAGCTCTAAGTCTTCCGCCTCGTCGTCCATACGCAGAGGAACTCTCGGTATACCCTGACCTGCCGTGTCGAATTTATTCCTTGCATTAATGAAAGGCAGGTTGAGAGTATTTGCGGACAAGAAGCCTGCTTTCCCCGTCCTGGAAGCAAGTTTAAAAATAGCGTCGTTCAATAATTCAAATGTTTTTGCAACATTATTGGACTGCGACGGAAACTCGGGAGCGATGTCCCTGAATCGCTCGAAAAAATCAGAGTCCAATGACGCTATAATTCTCCTGTCCGGAAGCGCAGCAGTCTGGCCCGACGGAACAACTTGAGGAAGAAAGTGCCGGATGAAGTCCACGGCAGCTTTGTGTTGTTCCGAAAGGGATAGCTCCAATTCATCCGTATCCCTTTCACCATCCGGTCGGACCTCCCGATGTTCCCGGTCGTCCGCCCCCGATGCTTCGGCGGAGCGTACCGACCCAGCGCCGTCGGATAATTCTCGATCCGACACCGTCTCTGTCGGCTGCTGGGATGCTGCGATAAGCTGTGCTATCTGCACTAGAATGTCCGACGTCGAGACCTGCGGAGGAGCGGTCTTTCGCTGCTTTGCCGAGGGCAGCTCCGCATCAGATGGCTCCCGCATACTTTTCCTATGCGAACGTCCGGAGTCCATCGGTCTCGAATCCCTGGCTGCCGGATGGTGTGACCTGGTCGCCGAAGAATCCTTCATCGGCGAAGCTGGCAAAATATCGGAGGTCACGCAGCCAAGGTGCGGTCGTGTGCGCCGGCGAGAAGAGGAAGCCTTAACAGTCTCTGCGGACTGCTTATACAACGGAGCGTCCCGAGCGACGGACGTATGCTCCGCTAAAGACACATTTTGTACCACAACATCTGGTCCCAGATGTTGTTGTACGAGAGAGGGGCCTCTCTCGCTCGCGGCCCGGCTGGACCTGGACGAGCTAGGAACCGGACTAAAAGGCTTCCTCCGTTCTCGTTCACTATCCGCCGTCACTGGGTGTGCATCTATTATTTTTATAGTGCTCGCATCACCCAAAATTTCCTCTTGGACCGCATCGGACGAACCCGGCTGCCGAACCATTCGGTGAATGGACGCTACACCGGGCGAGCTAGCGGACGACATTTGTCTAATCTCCATGAGCACTTTTGCCGCTAGCTCTGTATTTATTTGTGACGACGGACGCACACTTGAAGAAGATAACATGGAAACATCACCCTGTTCTGGTTCCTCTGAAATAGAAACTGAGAGAGTAGAGTGACCTTGTGGAGAAAGAGCCGGCATCGCTCTTTCTCCAGAAACAACATATCGTGACACACGTTTCCAATGTTTCTCATCCCAATGTTCACATACAGGACAGGGATTAATGCGAGAACACTGACTACAATTAATGCAATAATCATGAAAGTCAGAGGAAGATTTCTTCCTATTACAATTTGAACAAGTTCCCTTCATTGTGAAAGAACAACAATAAGTCCTAGTTACTCGCAAAAACCCGACACAAAGATACATAATAACATGATCCATTAATAAATGAAAAAACAATTGCAAAACAAAATAATTTTGAAAAAATATTTTTTCAGAGAAGCCCAAGTTGCTGAAAAGTAACGTTGAGCCCCGATGGATCCGATGGCAAAGTGTGGTCAAAAATTTTAAAATTATATAAAATAATTAATGAGACACTTTCGGATAATATAAATGTATCTTATAATGAGATAAACTACCTCAAAGGCAAACAGCCCCCCTCAAAAAAGGCTGTTGCCAATGAAAACAAACAGTGTAAACACAGAAGAAAACATGACTCCAGGCACTGAAAAAACTGGCCCGGAATCAGTCATCAATTACACTCTATCTGATGCAAAACAGAGACTCCCAGGGGAGAATCTGCAGAACATCAGATGGAAGATGCAGAACACAAACGTTATACACCCATGGGTGAAAACGTAACTATGGGGAAAATAACAGAAAACATTCTGTAACCAAGCAACTCTCCCTGGGAATTTTTAGAAATGAAACTTCTCAAAAATATGCCAAAAGCATGGGAGAATTGCAAGGGGGGACTTTAGAAGGTTAGGGGAGAGGAAACACTGAATAAGCAGTGCAACAATTAGCAAGAATGACAACAAGAGGCGTTTGCCTCGAAAATAGGCAACTTAACATAATTTCAACAAAAAATTTTAAGTACAGCCCTGATTATTTTTTGCCACTTCTTTTTTCCTCTCCTCCTTCTATCCTCCTTAGAATCACATTTTCTCCAAGAATTACGTGTCTGGCATCCTTTAAACTGAGATTTACAAGCACAAAGATCAGTGAGATGTTGACTGATGAAGGGCCAAACAGAGAATGATATTTGGCGCCAATTTCGGGACGACTGCGTCGCTGCGCATGCGCAGTAGAGTCGTACTATGGAGGTCCTTTAGGACATGATTTCTTTTTGTTTTGGATGCAAATTTTGGGGATTGGGGGGGAAAATTTGTGTTTGGCCCTGGTTTTTGTGGAGTTAGCACCAGCTAAGTCTGGGTCATTGGTACAGTATAAAAATATACGTTGACAGATATATTGACAAATACAAAATACAATTACACTTTATATATACTGGAACACAACCTCAAAAATCTAGCTGTAGTAAAATCATTCTCTTTCTATTTCTCCCATGCTTTCTCTAACTTCTTGGATATCTTTGTTATTACAATTGCCAAATCGCCATCAACCACATTCACCCTCGCAATCTTGGCCTCACCTAATAAGGTAGGTATCAGCAAGTAAGTAAGTGAGCCAGACTGATGTTGGACGAATGAAATGAAAAGTTTCTGCGCACCGAAGACGCACATGGGCGATGTTGGATTGAAATCCCTTGCGACCTCGAACTGGAAGATGACTAGGAATTTTGCATAACTACAAGAGTTCTGCTCCGTTGGACTCTTTTCATGATACTCTTATATATGCGAGGAGTTGTTTTTATGCTAGAAGTGTTCGAATAAATGTTCAAAGAAACCATGAAAACATTATAAGATTATCTCATCAATGACAATTACAGTCCACATAAAAGGTTTAAGGGTCCATAGAAACTGTAAAAACAGTATATGATCTCCTAATCAAGTGCTATTAAATCAATCAAGATTCAGTCGCCCTGTAAAAGCTCTGTATCAGTGTCTCATCAAAGGCCAGAACTTTGATCACTACTTCATGCAGAGGAACTTATGAAAACAAAATTTTTAAGATGAGTTGTGCCAAATAACATTCAAGAAGAAAGTTCAAGAAACATATCATTTCGGGTTTGTATGTCGGGTAGGACTACTTACCAAGAACAAATTAAAATAATAAATAAAGGCAAAAATAAATATTAATTGTTAGCATATAGGTGCTCTATGTTGAATATAAAATAAGAAAAGTCAAATTTACAGCTTTTAGACCGACTCAGTCAGTGGTGATGGGGATTATTTATCCATTTCGTATTAACCGCCAAACCGAGAAGAGACTACTCGCCGAGAACAAGATTGTGACTGTTATTTAACACCGAGAAGAGACTACTCGCCGAGAACAAGATTGTGACTGTTAATTAACACTGACTGCGTGTAGTTTCATTTGTTCTCGGTAAGTAGTCTGTTCTCAGTGTAAATACAAACTTCATAAATAATTTCCATCACATAGACTTTAAATTTGTTTTTTCAAATATACAAAACACAATTCCCATGACCATTTACCAGGGCTTTGGACCTGCAAGCCATAGACTTGGCTGGTTTAAAATTGTTCTTTTGTCGCCTATACTGGTACATACAATTCCCACCACCATTTACCATGCTTTGGACCTGCAAGTCATACATGTGGATTTGGCTAGTTTATTATTAGGTCAACCAATCACGGTCAAAGCACCATGTATTATCCAGGCTGAGCCTCCTCGAAAAAAGACTTATTCAAAGCCAACTCAATGCAGGAAAGAACTCACAATTGAACCGTGGAACTCATCTCCAAACAAAGCAACCGATATGGCATTAATGTGGGAATTAATAAATAATCCCATTCACCATAGACCTGGCTAGTTTACAGGCTTGGCAATTTCAGGAGAGCGATTTTTTAGCTCTCCTTACTGCCCTCCTGAAAGAATTAAGGAGAGCGAAAAATTGCCCTCCTAAATATTTTGGTCTGGGATGATTGAGATTACATGTATTATGCTCACATTAAATTTTTGTTGTAAAGCAAAAATGTAATTTAACTTCGAAGTCACATAACATCATGTAATTTCATTTTGAAAGTGGTTTAGTGGTAAAAGGTAATGGCTGCAACTGTGTTTGGGTATGTACTTTGTATACCCAAAACGCAGTTGCAATCATTTGAAGCAAAATGGGTCACAGCAATATTTTTTTTTCTGTCAGTTTCAAGTCCAACAACTGACATCACAGTTTGAGGGGTAATTATTCAAGGAATATTGACACTATAATATACTACCATTACTACTATTCTGTCACTTGAAGCACTTGCACCAGGATGTGACTGTAGATTCAAGCAGACCCGTTGTCCAAGAAAGTCATACGCCTACCACTACCACCTTCAACCCCCCTTGGGGGGTTGAAGGTGGTAGTGGTAGGCGTATGACTTTCTTGGACAACAGGTCTGGATACACACACAGGTCTTGTCAAGTGTGTGTTCGGTTGTTGAGTGAGACATCTAGATGTCTAAGAGATTTCGCTTTACCTTAGTAAAGTTAATAAAATCACTGATGTTGTCTGTTGGTTTCAGTTTCAATGAGTTCATTCAAATGGATACTTAAAATGCTGTGTAAAGCTAATTGCTCTCCTAAGCTGATTGGGGAGAGCGATTTTTTGCCCTCCTGCATTTTTCAGAATGCCAGGCCTGAGTTTAAAATTGTTTTGTTACTAATTTGTACATAATATAGAGTAGATTCATGCCTTCTATACGCTATCACAGAAAAATAGCTAGGCTGTCAATGCTACACAAACTTGCCAATGGAACAGTCTATGTAGACACAACAAAAAGTCTCGTTCCATCAGACAGAACATCACGTGGTACAAATGTAAAAGGGTTCCAATTACCATCCTGTCGTACTGACGAAAGGAAAAATTCCTTTTACCCCAGGGCCATCAAGGACTGGAACATGTTACCAAGTGCCAGCGTCACCAACAGTCTTGAAAATTTCAAGACTCAACTACACAAGATTCTTTAGATACAGATCATGATGCTTTTAGCCTCGCACTGTATTTAAAATGTATAGCACTTGAAAAAAATTTAAAAAACAAAAAACAAGCGCACCCTCTCAAGTGGCAGAATAATCAACATGTTGATGGTGGCCACTCATTGGTAGAAGTACAGAACGTGGAGAGTGGATTGTAACTAAATCACTTGCAGAGTGGAGTAATCACCCAAGCTATAAGTTTCAAATTTTGTACATATCGACAAAAAACACAAGCAATGTTTCAGTCAATGGACCTCCGGGTTTAACCTGGAGGTCCACTGGCTGAATCTTTGCTGGTGATGGTTGTGCTTTGCAACAAATTTGCAATTATTGCCTGGGTGGAATCTCCACTCTGCGGGCGATTTAGTGTTAATACACTCTCCATGTACTGTAGAAGTTAAACAATAAACTTTTATTTTCATTTTGAAATATTATTTTGTTTTGTTCTCAGCAAGTAGTCACTAGAGTAGATACATGCCTTATATGCAAACAATAGACTTCTATTTTCATTTTTAAATTTTGTTTTGTTCTCGGCAAGTAGCCTCTTCTTGGTTTGGCTCCAAATGTGGGAATTAATAAATAATCCCATTCACCATTGACCTGGCTGGTTTAAAAAGGCATTGGAACACATATATTGTCATTCTGTTATTCAGTTCAGTGGATTTTATACAATGGATTTTATATTTCATTATTCATTATGGATTGGTCTTGTGCTTAATATCTTTCTACTTTAGGAATAAAGAAGGTTGGTACGCCGTATATATTAATTATTATTCTTTAAAAAATATTCTAGAAAACCTCCTAATATAAAAAAAATAGGCCGATGAAATCGTCAGATGTGTACCCATACGCACATTAGTAGAAAGCTGTATGACGGAGGGCCACCACGGATGCTGACATTATGTACACCATACATGGTATGGGTACATATAGAAAGGATTGGAGGAGTGCCTAATTTTATGGATAAAGGGTTAATATCTCTGGATCAAATTATTAAATTTACATAAAAAATTATACAGCACAGCACATCAGTAACCTGAATACATATATAAAGTAACATGATAATCGGATTAATATTTTTTGAGTTATCGCATGCCGAAGAAATGGATTGGAGGAGTTCTCAATTTGAAGGAGAAAGGGTTAATATCACAGGATCAAATTATCAGATTTACACCAAAACCTATACAGCTTGGCACATCAGTAACCTGAACACATATATGAAGTAACATGACAATCGGATTGATATCATTACATGTACACTGCATTAAAGACCCCGATTCATCACCCCGATTTTCAAGTGATAAAGTCGGGGTGATGGACCCCGATTTCGTTACTATTAATAACCACTGGAGAATCCCATTCAAAGACAATTAACTACCATATCATTACGACCAAGCATGAAGTCACACCACGAGAGTTAATTCTCAAACAGGTGCAAGTGAATTCAAAACTAAAGGACACTTTTTTGTTCAACAAGTTCAAAATGTTATAAAACTATTAATTTGACAGATGTGTATGAAGAAAATCTGTTTATAATATGACGTTTTAGTCCGCGGATTGTTTTTCAGATTACCAAACAAAGATACGACTCTAATCCCACCTACAAAATTCGGTTGTCCAATGAGACGCCGGCATAAATAAGAGCGACACCCCTGCATTTTGAACTGAAAGACGTTGTGAAGCTGGTCGCACTATTTGAAGATAGTTTGAGACGAAGAATAGTTGTTGGAAAGTGGAAACTAATTATGAATATATTAAAGATATACACATTTATTTCATGTAATAGGAATAAACAGTTTTGATGATAGAACAAACCACCATTTTTTTTGCGCGCGATAGAAATGTGAAATAATTTCAAATAAATCCTGCTAGTTCGTTTCATTTATGGTCTTTAAACTTAACTGTTTTAAAAAATTACCAAAATCTTTAAATGTCATTTGCCGATGAAACATTGACCGGAAAAAATCTTAGTAATTTTTAATAAATTGATAAAAATTCCGATTTACGATTTTATAAGGTAAGTTGAGAGTAGAATTGTATTTTTGGTGAAAACTTTGAAAGTTGCAGTTTACATACATAATTAAATTACATGAACGAAGAGGGAATGTTTGTGTGTGGTGGTTCTTGGGACTTTTCACCCCTGGGATCTTTCAGACCTGGTTCGCGGCCTGAGACGTTTCGGCGTCCATATATTGAAATATCAGGGCGGTTTTCACTAGCAAGGAAAAATGGTCGAGCTAGTGTGTGTGTGTGTGTGTGTGTGTGTGTGTGTGTGTGTGTGTGTGTGTGTGTGTGTGTGTGTGTGTGTGTGTGTGTGGGTTTGTCTTACCAACTTGACGAGGTAACTAGACAAAAGAGTTTGCGTGTTTCGCCTTACCGAGGTACAAAAGACAAAAGAAACCCTTTACCTTGGTTGTTTTCCCAGAACTGTACTGGCAAAACGAGGTTGAAACCGTTAGTCCACACAAAGGACAGACAATGGGGTACCTCGGTATGTAGGGAAAACAAGACTGTGTGTGTGTGTGTGTGTGTGTGTGGGGGGGGGGGGGGGTACGGAATTACTCATATATTTGTGAGAGTTGGCCTACTGGGGGGAGGGGTGCTTCGATACCGTGGGGAGGCAGGAGGATATTATTTACTTCATCATTTAGCAATGGTCTGGATGACTGGATCCGTCGCTCGACTCTGGAAAGATGTTTTCCTTAAAAACGAAAAACATAGCCCTTCCATCCTGTTGTGTTTCTTTGTATTTTTCTCATTGGAAAAGGGTGTCGGAGATTCGGCGATGGCAGGGGGAAGACTAGCTGTAGGCTCACAGGGCCAGCTGCACCCCAAAACTCCATTTCCTATCATAAAAGGCATACCCACCCCCCTCTCACACACACACACCCCTTATTTAAAAAATCCATTGCAAACGTACTATTTGCCTTTGTACAAACGTTTCCTAAAATGCTTATCAGTGTTTTCTATCTTCTACTAGTTAATTGTCATCTTTGTCATAATTAATTCGATTAAATTAACTATTTACTTTCAAAGAGAAAAGAAAAGTAAATTGTTTTGTGTCAGTATCTTCGACAAGATGTGATAATCTTTTCTTTGTTTCCTCTGACTGCCCGTTCACGTTTATTGATTGAGGATAATCGTCTATTAATCAAGAATATACCCATAAATAAAAATACGGGAAGTTTTGCATTCAAAACTTGTCCAAATGTCATGTTCAAACTTTTCACAATTTGTAACAAATAATTGTTGGACCTATGCCATTTTAGTTCAGGCTTGGCAATTTCAGGAGAGCGATTTTTTAGCTCTCCTTACTGCCCTCCTGAAAGAATTAAGGAGAGCGAAAAATTGCCCTCCTAAATATTTTGGTCTGGGATGATTGAGATTACATGTATTATGCTCACATTCAATTTTTGTTGTAAAGCAAAAATGTAATTTAACTTCGAAGTCACATAACATCACGTAATTTCATTTTGAAACTGGTTTAGTGGTAAAAGGTAATGGCTGCAACCATACCCAAACACAGTTGCAATCATTTGAAGCAAAATGGGTCACAGCAATATTTTTTTTCTGTCAGTTTTAAGTTCAACAACTGACATCACAGTTTGAGTGGTAATTATTCAAGGATTATTGACACTATAATATACTACCATTACTGCTATCCTGTCACTTGAAGCACTTGTACCAGGATGTGACTGTAGATTCAAGCAGACCTGTTGTCCAAGAAAGTCATACGCCTACCACTACCACCTTCAACCCCCTTGGGGGTTGAAGGTGGTAGTGGTAGGCGTATGACTTTCTTGGACAACAGGTCTGGGTACACACACAGGTCTTGTCAAGTGTGTGTTCAGTTGTTGAGTGAGACATCTAGATGTCTAAGAGATTTCGCTTTACCTTAGTAAAGTTAATAAAATCACTGATGTAGTCTGTTGGTTTCAGTTTCAATGAGTTCGTTCAACTGGATACTCAAAATGCTGTGTAAAGCTAATTGCTCTCCTAAGCTGATTGAGGAGAGCGATTTTTTGCCCTCCTGCATTTTTCAGAATGCCAGGCCTGTTAGTTCAATTCATCTTCAGCTTACTCATTTGAAAAATACCAAAAAAAAAAAGAGAACATATAATAATTAAATACTATTCACTGTAATACAGTGGCCTACCTTCGGAAAATAGCGCCTGTGGTAAGCACTGAAATATAATTAAGTCTCCAACCTTTCGAAAATTTATTTAAAAAATCACTAGTTAAAACATGTAGAATGACATTTTCTAAAAATGATCAAGAAAACCCCCGAAATTGAAAACCGATAACATGATTAAGTCTCCAAATTGTAGAAAATTTATTTTTTTAAAAATCACCAGTTAACCCTTTACCCAACGCGGGTACAAGACGACACTTGCAAAATAAATTACTGAACAACATGAAAATTTAAATTTTTGTCTCAAAAACATAGCTTATGACCCCTCATTGGAACGAGCTCGAGGAGTTCGTTCCAATGCGGGATCATAAGCTAAATGGCATTTCTTGTCTGGCCCTCCCCACCCCCGCCCCCCAGAATACGACTCTGAAGAACCATTATTTAACAAATTGTTGGTCCGACCATGGTCCTGGGTAGTCCAAACTTGGACCTAATGTAAACAATTTAATTTTTTGGTGTGGTACGTTCATGCGTGCGGCAAAAAAATATATATATATATTGCAAACCTCTGGCCCAGGTTTGAAAACACAGCTGGATTTTTTTTTACACCAAAGCTAGGTTTATCAACCTGACCGACAAATTATTAAAACTACTCGAAAATATTGGGGGGGGGGGGCATCCTGATCCCCCCCCCCCCCCCCCCCAAATTTACGGCCCTGCCCCATGGTACAAATCTGTCTGGTTATTTGTCGAGCGATTGTTATTGCATTTCCAATCCCCCTTCCCGACTTGCAAACTAATTAAGCATGCTTCCATCAATATTTACAAACACAGCTGGGTTGTTTATTGTCATGGAGATGAAATAGTTTAGTTTAGTGACAAATCTATTTATAGTCAAAGGTGGGCGTTAATTAGCTTGCTGAACTGGACTAAAAATTTTAATGCACTGTACACATAATGTTTTGAGTTATCACATGCCAAAGGGATTGGAGGAATTTTCAATTTGAAGGATAATGGGTTAATATCTCAGGGTCAAAATAACAGATTTAAACCAAAAGCTATATAGCTTGGCACATCAGTAACCTAAACACAAATATAAAATAACTTGACAATCCAAGCAATATTTTTCAAGTTATCGAATGCCAAAGGGATTGGAGGAATTTTCAATTTGAAGGATAAAGGGTTAATATCTCAGGATTAAATTATCAGATTTACACCAAAAACTATACACCTCGGCATATCAGTAACCTAAACACAAATATAAAGTAACTTGACAATCCAAGCAATATTTTTCAAGTTATCGATTGCCAAAGGGATTGGAGGAATTTTCAATTTGAAGGATAAAGGGTTAATATCTCGGGACCAAATCATGAATCAGATTTACACCAAAAACTATACAGCTCGGCAAATCAGTAACCTGAACACAAATATAAAGTAACTTGACAATCCAAACAATATTTTTCAAGTTATCGAATGCCAAACAAATGGATATGGACGCCAGACGGGCAGACAGACAGACGGACAAAGGATGGGCGAACGACGGATGGCCACCCCGGATGCTGGCATTATGTGTACCATACATAGTATGGGTACACATAAAAACCTGACAAAATGAACTAAAAATTATTTTTTAAAGTTATTTTTCAACTCCCAAACTCCGAAAATTTTTCCCAAATGTGGGAACATTCGGCCTCGTCCCGGACCCGTTATTGCTGATGCTACTAGTGGAGTAAGGCCTGCTGTCAACTCAATGAGTTGATTTCATATATTTTACGTGTTCTATACCTTCCAGCATTACGGGACTGATAATAAGGAGTTTACCTCGTAACCCATTAGCAGGTTATGCTTTATAAAGTGGTGGTAACTTTTCGGAATAATGTGTTTTGATGTTTCGCCGTCTTCTCTGTTTTTCTAAGTCAGCCATGCCGCTTATGTCTCAATAAAATTTCCGCGAAAATAATGGGTCGTACTAAAATGAGGCCGCGAATAGAAAATGAGACCGCAATAGACCACAGGTAAAGTACAGGACAGAGGTCCCAAACGATCGCTGTCTTGTTATATGAGGCATACACATTATATATCCCAAGTTTGGTACCGATATTTTAACTTTAACACCTAAAATTTCATTTTAATATATACCGCGGTATCCTACTCACAACAAGTGGTCTCACTTTTTCGCAACTCCCTTATAAAAAAAGTACCATGGTAAATCCCAAAATACCCTGGTAATACCTTCGGAGAAAAAAAGACTATTCGCCGGAAAATATCAGACAGTTCTCCGGAAAATTTATTCCGGCGAACTGTCTGATATTTTACGGCGAATAGTCTTTTTTCCGGCGAAGTGTCCAAAGTTTCGGCGAAATGTCCAAATGTTCGGCGAAAAGTCCAGCTTTTTTCCGGCGAAAAATCCAAATGTTCTGCGAACTGTCCAATTTTTCGTTCCGGCGAAATGTACTTTCGGCGAAAAGTCCAGTCCCCGTGTAGTCAGCCGTTAACTCAATTAACAACACAGAAATTCGTTGAAAGCCGATTTGAATTTGATTATTTAACAGTTACTTATCAAAACCTCGGCATTGTAAAGAGCTCGTTTGTTATTATAATTGTAATAATAGTAACCGACACGGGGTGCTTTAAGTATTTGCGGGGGATAACGTGTATTTATTGGACAGTCTGTGAGGCATAAGTTTAGATGTTTCTGTGGAAATATAACTTGCAAATAATTTTTGTGTGTATCACATTGATATCATGAATAACAATCGCATGTGCCCAGTAACTGTGGTAAATTTGAAATGGAGAAAACGGACATTCGGGGTTCCCTTGTGTATCTGTCCATCTATATCCCTGTTGGGCTTTGTTCCGACGGGGGGGGGGGGGGGGGGGGCGCATTAGTCGCGATGGCCGAGTAACGCGGTTTTGAAGTTTTCTAGCTTCGGTGCGCGGACTATATTTTCTTCTAGATGGTTCCAGTTAACTGCCGTGTGGACGAAGAGAGAGAGTTATTATAATTTTATGTTCTTTTTGATGGAATTTTCACTGGTCTGTCTGTATCTGTATCTGTACGTCGTAGGTACCACTTCTGGCTTTTATACGACGGGAGAGGAGCTGGTGGATTCTATGCGCTCAGTAACTTGGTTTTAAAGGCCTCTAGTGTCGTTGAGGCTACTATGTCCTCTCTCAATGCGTTCCAGTCGATTGTTGTTTTCACAAAGAATGAATGCTGGAACTGAGGGGTTGATGTGTGTGTGATGTTATAGCACCTACTGTTGTTTTGCATGTATTTTTGTAAGATGTTTGATGTGGTGCAGTTGTATGTTTTGACCTTGATATTACGTCTTGGTTTTGAGGGTGTGATGAAATCTGAAGCCGGCAGCGCAGGTACCAGTCCCTCAACCACCTTGTAGAACAGCACAAGCCGGATGTGTTTCCTTCTGTCGGATTGTTTCTGTAAATCCAGGTCTTGTGCCATTTTTTGTATGCAGCCTTCTTCTCTGGATCTGTAGTCGCCTTTTATGAACCTGATTGCCCTTCTTTGTCTTCTTTCGAGCTTGTCTATGTCTCCCTGGTGGTATGGGTCCCACACTGCTGCACCATACTCCATGACGGATCTTACCAGGGAGATATATGCTGTTTTTTTGCAATGTTGGGGGCAATGCCGGAGGTTTCGTCTCAAGAAGCCGAGTGTTGAGTTTGCTTTCTTTGCAACTGATGAAATTGTTTCTTACATATGAACCCACGATGTTTGATGTTTGGCAGTCTGTGTAATGTTTAGCTTTAATTTAATGTTTTGTTTTTTGTTTTTTTTTAATTTTATAAGACTGTTGGTTGGGGGAATGGTCGATATGTACCACGGTCGATATGTACCAACCGTCAGTCGATATGTACCATCAAGAAAGTCGATATGTACCAGCTAAAAAGTCTATATGTACCACTTGAAAGTCGATATGTACCATTAATGGCGAAGTCTTTCTCTAGCCCTGTTGGCAGATCTGCCTAGTTGATCTAATTTGGGGAGCGGAAGAGTTTCAGGTTGTGGGATTTCTAAAGCGTGTTTTGCAAAGACACCAGCAGAGGTAAACACATCCTCTTTATCTAACTCTTTTGCAATGGCTCAAGGTGAATTTAAGACAAAAGCTCCAGGGTCGCCAGTGTGTGTGTGATCCCTGAGTCCACGAGAAAAATGTGAATTTGATTGTATCACCGTCGCATAACATTTTTTACCCCTACTACTGCATATCCAAGTTGTGCTCACATTAGTAACATTTCACGATTAAATTTTTTTTAAATACTTGTGATTGTCTGTATTTTAGTCATCTATATCAAATATTCATGTGGTACATATCGACTTTTATGTGGTACATATCGACATTTTGGGTGGTACAAATCGACATTTTGAATGGTACATATCGACTGCCGATGTGGTGCATATCAACTGGTACATATAGACAGTTGTATATATCGACCGATATTCGTTGGTTGGTATTGCTTTTATCTACCCCTCAACCACTTTATAAAAGAATATCAGACGATTTTGTTGGCGTCTGGTTTGTGGGGGTTGTTAGTTTTAAGTACACCAGCATTCTCGTCATACAGCCGTCCTCCCTTGATTTGTAGTCTTTGGTGATGAATCTTGCACCTCTTCTTTGGATCTTTTCTAGTTTAATTATTTTATTTTTAGTATATGGGTCCCAAATGATTGCCTCCATATTCCATGATAGATCTATCTAGTGCGATGTATGCTGTTTCGCGACATTCCCCTGGGCAGTGTTGGAGATGTATGCGAAGGAACCCAAGGGTTGAACTGGCCTTTTTGCTGATGTTGTTTATATGTTCTTTTCATTTTAGGTATTCGGATATTTGTAGACTTAGGTATGGATTTAATGTTACTTGTTCTAGAATCTGGTTGTTAAGGGTGTAGAACCTGTGGCTTTTCTTCTCAAGACTTAGCATTTCTTAGCGTTGAATCGCATGCCCCAGTCGGAAGCCCAGTTTTCCAGTTGTTTGAGGTCTCTTTGCTACGTATCGTGGTCTTTGCTTGGTGTTATATCTCTATAGAGTAGACAGTCGTCTGCAAAGAGTCTAATCGATGATGTTACTGTATTTGGAAGGTCATTTATATGGCGTAGAAAGGGCATGGTGGCCACCCATCAACACCAAAATATCCCGTGATTTTCACTTGCTTTGGTGATATTTTGTAACTGGCCCTTTTTGGGGCCTTAGTAGGGTCCCTTGATGTGGTCCGATTGGGGCGGCTGAGGCGTCAATCCTCTTTATTCCTCGGGGGCCACCCATCAACACCAAAATATCAGGTAATTTTTTTCGAATTTTGAATGGCGAATAAGGAAACGGGAGTAAGTAACTAAATTCACGGTACTTAGGCCGTAAGACAATTCTCTGAGGACTCCGGAATCTACAGGCGCTTCGTCTGTGTATTCCCCTTCGAGATGGACTTTCATTTTCTTTCCGTTAGATAGGTTGTGAGCCACTCGTGAATTTATCCTCTTATACCGTACTGATCGATTTTATGCAGGAGCCTGTCATGGGATACTGTATCGATGGCCTTTTGAGAAGTCGAGGAGGATTGCAGTGTATACTTGTTTCCCTTGTCGAAGGTTTGGAGCATGTGGTGTATGGTGCATGGTGGCGAGCTGGGTTTCACATTAGTATCCAGACCTGAATCCATGGTTTAGTGTAGTTTATACATTATGTTTCTCCAGATGTTTAAGCATATGTCTACAAACTATGTGCCCTAGGAGCTTGCAGGGTACTGTATTAAGGAAGATTGGTCTATAATTTTCCGGTGCGTGTTTATCGCCTTTTTTGAAAATGCATGATATATTCGCATTCAGCCAGTCACTGGGGAGTTTGCCACTGTCGATAGCGCGTTGGAATATGATGGACATAGCGGGTGCTAGATGTTCTGCACATTGTTTTAGGAGTCTGTTTGGTATGTTGTCTGGTCCTGATGCGTTTTCTGGGTTGATGTTTTTGAGTAGGTTCTTTATTCATTCCTGTCTGATTATGATATGCGGAATGGTCTCCCGCACTTTCGTGTGTGTTTTTGGCGTCTGTTCGACTTTTTCTCTTGTGAAGACAGATAAGAATTGTTTAAGTAGTAGTTGTGCATTCCCTTTGCTGTCATTCACAAGTTGTCCTTTATCTTTTAGGGGAGCTACACCAATGTTGTCCTCTGGATTTTACGTATTTCCAGAATGGTTTCGAGTTGTTTTTCTCCATTCCCTCTAGTATTGCTCTGTTTATGTAGTTCCATTCAGCTCGCCTTATTTTTCTTCTACATTCTTTCTGTAAGTGTTTGTAGCTTGACCACTGTTTTGCTTTTTTGTTTGCTTGGTTGTTGAGGTTTTGTTTTATCTTGAGCATTTTCCTGATTTTGCGGTTTATCCATGGAAGTCGGCTGATAGATTTAATGAGTTCGGATGGTTCATTCTTGTCGAGTGAAGTGAAAAGATCTTGTTTGAATTTCGACCACATGTTATCTATTTCTGCGTTCAATTTTTCCTTTCTATCCATGTTTGATATTATTGTGTCCAGGTCTTTGTTTAATTCTTCCCAGTTTGCCTTCGGCCAAATATAAGTTTTGTGAGGGTTGGGTTTGTGATAGTATGGTTTTATGTCTATGTCGTTGACTACTGTGGCATTATCTGAGATACCAGGTATGCTTGATGTTGATTTGACTAGAGATGGGTTTTTTTTTGTGAATATCAGATCTAGTAGATTATTTTCTTTTATTTGCAAGCTGAGCCCTAAAAAGAGCCAGGAGTTTTCTTAGCTAGTTCTTGTGACTTATACATGCCAGGTTGGTGAATACACACTGAAATCATAACTGTCATTCAGATATGTTCAATAATATTTATTTTAATTGAGGTGTACGAAATTTGGGGAGAGGGTACGTTATTGTCTGGCATTTTTCTAGTTAGTTCTATTGAATTATATTTTCTGTGTCTCGGTAATGAAGTTTTCAGGACCCAGTTAATAAATGATATACCAAAGCTTTACCATCATGATGGCAAATAGTGTATATCCACCAAATCGCCATTCGTCAGCATGATTGCAAATAGCCGAGCTGCCATTTACAATATTTTTCAACAAAATGCAAACCAAGGCTCACAGTGAAAAAAACCAAGGGGCATCTTGGTATGTGAAACTGAGTAGGATATAATATATGACTGTTAATAAATAAAACTTGGCATATTAAGACTTTGAACAACAGTATGGTTTGGTAATCGACAGGTTGCACAGACCGACTCAATTTCATACACTACGATGTACCTTATTCAAGCCTGTCACTGGAGATTCCATCAAAAAGTGCATCTTGGCTTGTAGTAAAAAAGTCGTGTTCCTTGGACCCAATCCCCACCGACCTTTTGCAAAAACACTTAACAGACTTAGTACCGCTCTTAGCGGATATTGTAAACTTATCACTCAATCAAGGTGTTTTTCAATTGCATCTCAAGCACGCAGTTGTAACCCCGCTTTTGAAAAAACCGAACCTAGACCCAAATATACTTTAAAACTACAGACCCATCACAAATACACCATTCATTGCTAAAATTATCGAAAAGGTGGTCCTTGCACAACTGAAAGACCACTTAGTCGACAACAACCTTTTGGAAATCTTTCAATCTGCCTATCCACTGAATCATTCTACTGAAACGGCTCTGTTGGACCTCAGCAACGACTTACTGCTGACAATGGAAATGTTTCTATCCTTACATTGTTAGATTTATCTGCCGCATTTGATACGATCGACCACGACATCCTTATCAAGCGACTTGAAGTTACATTCGGCATATCGGGTCCGCCTTTAAGGCGGTTTCGATCATATTTATCGGACCGCACACAGTCTGTTGTAATTAAAGGTGTTCATTCGCAGAGGTTCCCCCTACGCTTTGGCGTGCCACAGGGTTCTGTCCTTGGGTCGATTTTATATTCCCCTTACACCCAACCCATTGGTAAGAGCATCACAGGGCACACTACCCAGTACCACATCTATGCCGATGACACACAGTTGTACAACAGTAACATTCCACCAGATCTTTCCCACTCAACGGCCAACATGGAAGCTTGTGTTGGTTCTGTCCAGTCGTGGATGGAGTGTAACAAACTCAATAGTGAAAAGACTGAGGTAATGAAGTGTGGTACACCCAAAAAGTTGAAAAACATAGAATGCGACAACATTCTAATTTGTAATGAGGACATCAAGTTTTCTGGCAGAGCCAGGAACCTTGGTGTCATCATTGACGCCAACCTGACAATGAAAGATCACATCAATCATCTATCCCGAATTTCATTCTTGGACCTTAGACGTATAAGTCATATGAGATCATACCTGTCTCAAGATGCCAGAGTAAAACTAGCATGTTCCTTTATCTTGCAGCGTCTTGACTACTGCAACTCACTCTTCAATAACATCACAGAAGAAAGCCTTGGCACCCTGCGGCGCATTCAAAACAATGCTGCACGGGCAGTTCTTGGTCATAAATAGTTCACATGCCACCCCCATGCTGAAGACTTTACATTAGCTTCCCGTAAGGGCACGTATAGAGTTCAAGATAGCCACTCTGTGTTTTCGTAAATCAGACTCAACCCTCTCCCATTATTTGACATCTCTTATCCACGAGTATACACCGTCCCGGGCTTTAAGATCTCATAACAAATTATTGCTAACTGAGAAAAGCTGTAACCTCGAAACGTACGGCCGCGGCGCGTTTCAAATTATAGCACTCAAAATTTGGAATTCCCTTCCCCTGAATGTCCGTGATAGCGTCAATTTGGACTCTTTGAAAAAGAAACTGAAGTGTTTTTTGTATCAAAAATACCTCCACATTGATATTAATAATACCACAACTGTTGATGAATCCAGAGTACAGCACCCATCAAACTAATGTGTACAGCCAGAATACTATTTTCTATATTTTTCATTACAATCTACATATCATATTTATACTAAATTTGTCAAGTTCGAATTTTTTTAGTAGGCACGCCAAGCGCCTAGAGCCTTTTTGGATTAGGCGCTCTATAAATGCTCTTATTATTATTATTATTATTATTATTATTATTATTATTATTATTATTATTATTATTACCTTTGTTTTTTCACTGTGAGTCTTGGATTGCATTTTGTTGAAAATTTGATTGTCAAGTAATCTAACTGAAATCGGCGTTCAATGGATTTCTGTGGTGTTAATTGAGTTCACGTCTGACTGCACAGCTGAACTCGGCTTTCTATCTACACTTTTTAGTGAGTTTTTAAACGATTTCTCTAAAATACCCCCCCCCCCCCCTTCCAAATTTCAGTTTTTCATCTTCCTCAAACATGAGTAATATTAAGTTTATATTGATAATTCGGCTCGTAATGACGGCGGCATTCACTTTTTTCGAACTTTCCGACCCGGACTCAGACTACACTTTTAATGATAGCCACTGGGGACAAAGAGACCACAAGTAAACTACCGATCCTAAAACACTAAATCTGTGTGTCGTGTATATACCATTGTTTCACCCAGGCTTGCATGTTCTCATCAACTGTCAAATATACAACCTGAACTGCGACCCTTATGTTTTGCATCTTGATTTTTGCTCAAACAATTTCGCTTTCTACTTGATTGATAGTATTTACTTTTGATAAGTCTGTGATTCTCGCCCATCCTTAACAAACCGGTACATACTTACACCCCTCCCCTTTCTGGCATTCTGATCGCTCCACTCCAATCCACACATATCCTTGATCTGGTCAGTCCTTTCATCTTGTCTAATCCACTTAGGTCTATCGAATCAAAATTTTCATCCTCCACCAAGGTTTCGCTTACATTCCTTCGGATACCCTGGATGTTGCTGTATCCCACTGAAGAGGCAATTTCCGCAAAGAAAAGCAACCTTTTATGAGTTAAAATTAAAATATTGGTATATCAAATGTTGAATATATATTGAATATACCTCGACGCGCCACACTGTATGGAAACCACAACGGATGTTTTTGTTTAGACTCTTCCGGTTGACAAGATCGGACGCAGAGGTTAGTATATTTTATTGATCATTTTCGATACATATGTTACCAAACATTCACATACCTGCCCCGCGTGCATTTTTAGATGTGCGATCTACCTTCATGTCCTGAAAACTAAGTTCAAAAGCTTATTTATCTCTAAAAAGTCAATTTTTATCTTCCTCAGAATTATAGAAAACGTGATTTTCTTTTAGAGTGTTGTCGTTTTCGACTGCAAGGGAGAGTTTGACAGCTTTACAGTTGATCATTTAGTGACTACAACCACCCCCCACCCCCACCTTCTAATATATTACAATAGAACAACTGCGTTGACCATCCCCTCTATTTTGATTTCTTTTCTGGGGAGAGTAGATGTTCATGGTGTACGTGTTTAGTTGACCTTATAAACTTTTTGCGTTATTGATCTGTTAGTCGCTACAATCACCTGAGATATTGAAATTGAGCATGCACCACGTGAAACTGGATTGCAAAGGTCTACCTTGTAGTTTGGTCTCCGCCCCGTAGGTATCAAAAGCAGTAAAAATGTGCGTGTGTTCGAGGAGGGGGGGGGGGGGCGTGGGTTAGGGACTCAATCATCTAAAATATTACGATTGTCTTTGGCGAGAAATAATCGATTTTGTGTCATCCCCAAGTTTAGGAAAAAAAGCATTCTCTCCATCCTAAATCGGCCGATCATATCATGTCAAACGATTTTAGCGGTTTGATGATTTTTGGTATCAGAATAATTTTAAGAATTCCAACGAATGGAGCTGACTGAAGCTGTAGCTGGTAGTATCCATCCATATGCTTGAAATGATTCGGAGACCGCTCACATTTTTTTTTAAACTCGCGACAGTTTTACTACATCCGTGGGTAACAATCCCTAAATGCGATTTCTCATCGCAGAGCATACTCAATCATATGTTGCCAACTTGTGGCAAGGTCAGTATCGTGGTAAGCAACATTCTCAATTTGGTGTGTTGATAATCCGGTACCTTCTTATACACTATAATACTCATGCCACCTTAACACCACTACTCTTAATGTCTGACAGAATGAATGCCATTGCGCGATTAAAATATAACGACGATAATTAGGATCTATTTTCAATTGACTATTTCAGCTCCAAAGGTCTCTATTTAAAACATCGATGTGGACATAATCGATGAAAGGAGTGTGTTGTGTGTGTAGTGGTGGTGGTGGGGGTGGGGGGGGGGGGGGCATGTACTCTATGCATGTCCGCAAGTCTCGTCTGTATTGGTCAGCTCTGGTGTTTGGTTTAACAGATTTTTTTAAAAGTCACAACTCTTCTGTTTAGTTGTGTATTCATAGCCAAGAAACGCATACTCGTATTTATTATGTGTTTGCCCATGGATTAGCAGAAAATCGCTGAGAAATAAATACCACTATTTATTTTCGTAAATACGACCATCGTCCATCGTATTTGCAAACATCTGTGATAGTATTTCATTCCGACCGCGGAAGTCGAGACATTAAGTCACAGGTGTCCTCAGTTGTGGATTGAAATGACTTGATTGTTTGTTTGTTTGTTTGTTTGCTTGCTTGCTTGCCTGCTTGCTTGCTTTTCAGCTAGTTCATGGACAGTAACATAACACAAAGACAACCTACATTTCACATTTTCATTCTCGACTTTGTCGCTCCTGACAAACTGAAAAAGGACGTAATGGGCAGAAAAGTCAAATGTGCTGCGTACAGAAGGAGTAGAAAGCTCAAGGGGATGGAAAGCAACGAGGCCGGGGTAGCAAAAGAAGAATACCAAAAAGCACGAAATAAAGAATAAGATTAAAGACGATAATCGGAGGGTGAGAAACTGCAATCTTATTAGGGCGATAGGAATGGCAGGGGGTTCGAGTTCGAACGTATTCTATAAATTGGTGAATAAAAGGAACAAAGGAAGTAATTCACAGAGTATTAAAGTAGAGGGCAGAAATACAGATGATCAAGACCAAGTCGCTTCGGAACTAATCAAGCACAGGTAAAGGTAAACGATAAGCGATGGGGCACGGGGAACCCACCGGAGTGCCACAATGAGGTCGATGAAAATTTATCCACCTTCTTGTGCGGCGAAATAAAAACCAAGGAGGTACGAAAAGTGGTCTCAAAACTAAGGAACGAAAAAAGCGGGAGGGGTGGACGAAATTCCTAAAGAGTTCCTAAAAATGGAGGAGAGGAACTCTGTAAAAGATTAACGACTTTATTCAGTTTAGCCATAGAAAAACAAGAAGTTCCAAAAGTGTGGAGGGAAAGCAAGGTTACATTTATACACAAAAAAGGGGGAAGGGGGATGTATAGGGCAATTATCGAGGGATTTCTGTCGGCAACGTTGGTCAAGTTTTCTGTAAGGTCCTGTATGGGAGATTATAGAGGATGTGATCGAAAGAAAGGGTTTCTGGGAGAAATCCAGAATGGATTCAGGAAGGGGAGGAGAGTCACTGACCATAATGATAGAATCTCCCAAATGTCCCAAATGATAGAATCTGCGAAATGAAAAAGAAAAAGATATGTATGACCTTCCTTGACGCGAAGAAGGCATACGATCGAGTATGGAGGGAGGGTATGTGCTGGAAGCTTGAGGCCTTGAGTCTGGGAGGTGAGAATTCTGAAAGCATTATATAAAGACATACAAAATGAACTTAGCCTAGGTGACATAACAACAAAACGCGTGCCTTTGGAGATGGGCCTGAAACAGGAGTGCATCCTTTCGCCAGTTCTTTTTGCACTGCACATCAAAGATTTACGAGATGAACTTCTAAGAGATTATGATCCCAGGGCTGTTTTTCGCAGATGATATGGTACTAGTGTCAGAACGCGAAATGGGGCTGGAGAAAATGCTGGCAGTTGTTGGGAGACATGAGAACAAATGGAGATGCGAATTAAAATGAAAGCAAAGTTATACCCGTGGGTCGTAAAGTGGAACCTACTCGAAAGTGGTAAGTGGAGGAGTTCTGTATTCCGGAAGATAGCAGCAAACTTCTTAGTGTGGGAGGGACATGTGACTATGAGTATTTAGGGGTAAATATAAACATTACGGGAAGAGCGTCTACCGACACTACACGAATAAACTGTGAAGGGAAAGCGAATCATTAATCAAATGAAACTTATAGGGAGAAACAGCTTCAATAAGGTTTTCGTAGGGAAACAATTTGGGGAAATGGTGGGTGTACCAAGTATAACATATAGTACGGAGGTGATACCTCTAAACCAAATGGTCTTAAAGAGCTTGGAAACCCTGCAGAACGACCAGGCAGTTGGATAACGGGTTCGAGTAATGCCGCAGCACTAGAAGCAATAAGGGGTTAGCTTGGGTGGATGAGGATTAAGGACAGGGTAGACTTAGTGAATCCTGCTATCTTAACTTTTTGGTAAATCACCCCGACAGCCGATGGTGTAAATTTATGTTCCAAAATAGTTGGAATTCAAATATAAAGACAGGATGGATGGACCAAGTGAGGGAGTTAATAGAGAACCATTCAATGGAGATCTCGGATTTAGAAGTAGGCCCAACGCAGGGTAAAAAAAATCGTCAGAGAAAGAATCATGGCGGATTGTTACATGAATTGGCGAAAGGTGGAAGGGGGGGGGGGGGGGCAAAGCAAAGAGGTCTTTGTGTGGCCTGCGTCACAAAGAGAGGCCAGGTTTTGAAAAGTACCTTGATGGCACCTTTGCGGGGTGACTGTTGTTCAAGGTGAGGTCGCGGTCGCAGGTGCTTGGGTGAAAAACTGGGAAAGACAATGAAAAGGAATGCATGTAGTGTGTGGCATGTATTTTGTCGTTTGTGTGGGGACGGTTATTTTTAGCTTACAAGCTTACTTCCGAATCCACAACTCTATGTGCTATTTGTAATGCTACTGTTCATATTTTTCTGAAATAAATATTGTTTAAACTAAAAGGAATGCCAAATGTGTAATCTAGGCGTATTGAAGACCCTGGAACACTTTCTATAAGAATGTCCAAAATACCAGTCTAACAGAATAAGATTCACCGGGAGTATGACGGGGAAGTGGAATAGGAGAATGAAGGACATGTGGTTTGCAGGTGGCACTAAGGAGAGGGTTAGTATGCTTATCGGAGAGATTGGGAAGAATGGGGTACAGGATGTCATCAAGCAGCTGCAGTTTGTCTCTGAGTGTTGGGAGGAGAGGAGAAGTGTGGGGATAAGGAGGCATTTGGGAATACAGGGCCAGTCAAGGCCTTCTCGCGTGAGAATCACGCCAAATCAGCGGCCGGCCCAAGTGTTATTATTATTATTATTATTACTTTATCACTCGTGAAAATATGATATTTCTCTCCAGTCACGAGAAACATATTCCCGATATTCAAACGGGGAATGTAGGTGTTCTCTATTTATTGCGAACCTGATAAATATTAATCGAAAGGGTGAAAGGAAGGCGAGTAAACAAACTCGTAGTTAAATTCAACTACAAAGGATTTAATAAACATCGGTTTGTTTGTTTATTGGTTTTTAATGTCACTTTCAGAATCAATGGCTATATCACAATACATGTATAAAATTAAGTTCAGCCAATCGTGTATACTCATATTGCCCACTTCAGAGGACTTCTTCTCTAGGCATTGGTGACGGGTCCTATTTTACTAGTAGAATAGAACTAGTTCAGCGCAGTGAACAAACACCGCTGTACTTCCCGGGGTTTCCCGTAGGTAAATTAACTTCGGTAACTATGTACATGTCGTATATTCAAAAATTATTTAGAAGAGTATTCTTTAAAGAATGGCCATATTGACTTTTAAATTGGCCGTTGCATTTAATACGAAAGTTCTTGGAGATTAAACAAAAAATATTAACATCACTGAGCATTTTAACAAATTGCCAAGTAAAACCATTCACTACGGTTTTCACATAACAAGCTGATTTTACTTGAAACGTTTGAAAGGACGCATCTCTCCAAAGAGATGATAAGAAGAAGAACAACACAGATCGCAGTCTCCACTCATTGCAAATTGGTCACTAATTTTAAGAACAAGGTAATGTTTGTACGCCCAAGTTCTGGTTAGCGACGCGCAGCCATTAATAAGGGTACGAGTGACTCATAGATAGAAAAGTCACCGGAGTTTCTTAAAAACTTTCAACACAACAACTGAAATTTATCAGAATATTCACTCCGGCTAAGCCGCACACTTTAAAAACATTTAAAACTAGATCAACCGTACAGAACTAATTTTCTAAACACGTACACCATGTCCATCTACTCGTCGCAGAAAAAGTAATGAAACGAGAGGGGATGGTCGACGCAGTTGTTCTTTAAGAAAATGTTTGAAAGAGGGAAAGGTTACAGTTGCCAAATGACCAACTATAACACTGACAAATTCTCCCTTTCAGTCCAAAACGACAACGATCTGCGGGAAAATAATCTTTTCTAATTTCATGGTAGACAAAAGATTGATTTTTTAGAGAAAAAATAATCTTTTTGCGTTTAGCTTGCAGAGCGTAACGGTAAACCGCACATTTACAAAAGCCCGTGGAGTAGTTATGTGAAAGTTTCGTAACATGTATATGTGTCAAAAATGATCAATAAAATATACCTACCTCTGCGCCGATCTTGTCGATGTCTCTCAACCGGAAGAGACCAAACAAAATCCCCCGTAGTGGTTCCATACAGTGCACCAGAAAGCATTTCTTTGGTGGTCTTAGAGCAAATGGTTTACTTGCGGTCTCTTTGTCCCTACTTGTGAAAAGGTGAGACTGCACTATACAATAAAAGTGAAATTTTAAGAATTAAAATTAAAATATGAATATTAAAATTCGTATATGTATTGAATATACCCCAACTCAATGAACTCACAGACAGCATATATTTGGTGTTTTTAGGACCAATAGTTTACTTGCTGTCCCTTTCTACGTATATTTGCGAACAAGTGAGGCAGCATGCACGTCGGATATCGCGCTATACATTAAAAGTGAACTTTTAGGAGTTAAAGTTGAAATATCGGTGCCAAACTTCGGATATATATTGAGTATACCACATATAACCAGATAGCGTTCAAGTGGAGACTCTAGGCCCCATACTTTGCATGCGGTCTCATTTTCTAGATGCAGTCTCATTTTAGTACGACCGAAAATAAATCGGTGCTCCTTAAGACCGAACACAAATAAAATCATGGAACAAGTGTCAAATAAAGCTGATATATTGTTGATACATTGGACAATTGGGTATAAAAATTATATATATTCAAAGTTTCAAGTGGATCCATTCATTTAAAGTGATTTTATTAACTTTTATCTTTCAACTATCGGCTACGTTAGATTCTAGTGTTTGGTGTTTAGTAGGGCCTACCATATATCCGATTTCTATGGGGCCTACTACTAGTAGCCTTCACGGTGCTACAAAAAACACGGAACACAAATAAAATTATGGGAAAGTGTCAAATAAAGTTGATATATTGGTAGATTGGGGTAAATCTATCAGATGTTTCAACTTTCAAGTGGCTCTGTTCACTTCTGTTTTTAGCTCCCATAACGAAGTAGTAAAATTTTGTTAGCACGATTCAAGTACTTTTGACTCAATAATACCACATACCAAATATGCATACCCAAAATCAACGCTTTCTGTTTCTGAAAAAGAAAATAACCATTTTTGCATTTTGGTACCCAAAGGCATCATTGGGGGGATTCCCATAAAGACCCAAACTGGACGCAGAAACTTGAGTTGACAACGTTGAATGTATATGAGATATAGATTTACTTTTGAATTTGGTCAATGTGCACCGTTGACCACCACAGCAGAATTAAGTATGCTGGGAGTAGTGTTTTGAAAAACACAAAATGATTTGCAACTTGTATTACATGAGATTGTTGTGAATTTTTATCGCTAGAGCTGTTTATTATACAGAATGTATACACTTCGAACGAGAGAGAGAGAGAGTACCGGTATGTTATCGAAAAATAGAAAACTGGTGTGTGTGCTGGTATGTGTCGTTGAGGGATGGATATGAATGTTGGTGTGACCATCTTGTCCAGGAATGGGTTTAGGATTAAGTTTGTACTCTCAATCATAATATGTGGTAGAGGTGTCTAAATGTTTACAACTCAGAGATGGACATACCGACACTGACTAGTAAAATGTGGTTTCTGAATATGTGAATGCGACATTATTCACCTTTCACAAGATGTATTACTTTTCGTTATTATTTCATTTTTTTCTCATTTACATCGAAATGTTGGGGGTTGTTCAAAACTTTTTTTATGCAGTATGGAGCAGGGAATATTGATATATCAACACCAGTGTACAAACGGTTAAAGAAGTAATGTTAGACCTCATGGTCATTGACTTTCAGTACCAAGATACCAAGATAAGAGCATAAGTGCCTTGAAATCAAACCTCATTAAGATAATACCATCTAGAGATCATGACCCAGTGCAGAGATCCACACACCTATTTTGGGAATTGGCCCATGTACCTTCCAATTGAGAAATTCAGCGTCGAAAAGCCCAGTTTGAGAAATGTCTATCATTACATAAAAGTGAATATTCTGATGATTTAAGACCAAAATGAGTATTCAAAACTTGTTCAAAAATGGATGTTTCATACATTTTTAACGAAGAAAGTGCCAAGATGATAAAATGCTTTGACAAATACAGAAAGAAGTAATCAACCACTCACTGTTGTTGTTTGCATTCAAGTGATACAGATTGAAAAGTTTGGGTTTGAAAGAGAGAAAATACCTCTTAATTCTTTCTGGGAAAGGGGCCCATTATCGACCCCTGTGTGGAATCCTGTCATGCATGTCCAATGAAAACGATGACAGCCTAATAGCACTGAACTATAATGGATTCTTCTGCCTTCGTTGGAAAAGGGTCCGGGGCCCAAGCAATTGGGAAAATGTGCAGAAACATACAGAGAAATCGTACATTCGAATTGAACATTAAGGCCGATATCCGAGCAACTACATGCACACTACAAGTAAGTTTTACAACGAGCAGTCAAATGGAAGCAAGTTCACCCTCAATCTATGTTGTCTCTATAAAACTGTTCTTATAGTATTAAAGAAGAAGCTGTCATTTGCCTTTGAATTCAGACACTTTGGTAAGCAATTGCAATTTAATGACAATTGGTGTCCTGAACTGGTTGGCAATAAGGCCCCAGAAAACCAAAGGTTTTCTGTTGCCTTATTAACACCCAGCTACGGACACCAATTGTGCATTAAAGTTTTGTTCCAGTGGGGACTGAGATTGGGAAAGTTGGGGTTAGTAATTGGGAAAAATCATGCCCAGATGCCATTGAGAAAGGGCCCCATATATAATATTCGACCCTAGTAGTCAACCAAAAAAACACCTGCCGTACCACTATCTCCTTAGCCCTTTTGCTACCTAGATGATGGTATTAAGGCCTCAATGTTATACTTCATCGAGGTAGTACTTCACAGACCTCACATATATAACAAAATTAGTGACGAGTCAATATTGGTGTTATCGGCATCTGCCAATGTCCAAAATGTTAATTCAATATTCGACCGATACCGATAACAATATCAGTTAATTTTTGAGGTGATACAAGTATGGTTGTGATGAATCGATATTGGTGTTAGCGGCATTTGCCGACATCCGATATTTTAACCGTCATCCGTCTGAATGGACCCCCACTTGTATTTTTGTGCACTACCTCGAAATTAGGAACATACCAAGGCTTGGCTTTTGTGACTTTGTTTGTGAACCTTTGCTACGTTGTAGCTGGCCTGTCACCCACCAACCGGCATGTTCGGCGTATTTATGAGATACATTTTATTTGGGGTCCAAATGGACCCCAGTTTGGAAATTGAACATAGTTTCATTTGTCACAATGTGTTAATAGTTTTTTATGTAAATGATAGCTGCAAATGCTCGAAACGCGAAATACACCACTGCCGATGTTCTAAATGCCATGTTTGAGGACCAGGAAGGCTCAGAAGTGGAAGATACCGACACCTCGGACACAGACTGATCACATTTCGAGCTCATCCAACCACAGTGGCACAATTGACACAAGACTCGACAACCAAACCGATGGAAACCGCGCATGCAGCTAGCTCTCCAATAAAATCTCAAATCAAAATACATGTATTGTAAATCGGGATCCTCAGATAAATAATCAGCAAGAAAGTGGGAGAGCAAGAACAAGAGGTAGAGGTAGGAGCGTACCCATTTGAATCAGCAACAGCATAATGAACACAGGTCATTGGCAATTCCTTTGCAGGGTGAAATAGAACAGTTTGGAGTGGAAATCCTCCGAATGCTGGAAGACGACAGCTTCGGGATATCAGAGGCAACATTCAGGTAGGCCCATAACTAATGCAGTAGACTAGTACACTCGCAGATGCTTTCAAGTTCTTCATCACCATGTCATTTGGATCTTACAGTTGCGAGTTAATCAGTAAGAATTGCAATAACCTGTTCAAATAATGTCCAGTGGGGAGCAAAAAGATACAAATTTGAAAACTTTGACACCTTTGTGCTTATTTGTATTACATTTTTACTGGGGTCGAAATATAGTAATTGACGTTCGTTGGAAATCGATCGACAAAAGTCGTTCAGTAAAAGACGTATTGTTACGATAGAAATCTATATAGTGAGAACAAAGCTTAAGTTGCGCGCACGATTGTTTTGGTTTGTAACTCAATCATGTGAGATGAAGCATCTTAATTATCAGACGATGAGACTAATGACATTCACTGCATTATTTATTTATTTATTGGTGTTTAAGGTCACATACTTATGCACAATGGCTAATCGTGATCGCGACAGTTTTACGGGTGGAGGAAGCCGGAGTACCCGGAGAGAATCGACGAGCAACTGTCAGCTCAACATTCTAATTCGGGTCAAGCTCCGCTCAACAGAGTTACAGCGGTCGAAGACATGTGCACCATCGACGTGCAATACGCTTTAGTACACGGCGTCATCGTACCCCATAAGTAGGCAACTGGGATAATGTGCCTTGCCCAAGGACACAGCGCGGGTCGTCCTAGGAACCTCTAGCATAGAAGTCCAACAGTTTACCACTGAGTCACCGCGCTCCCGACATTCACTGCAGAAAATCAACGAGAATGCAGATTTTCAGTAACAAAATTCAAAATTTTCCTATACCGTTCAAACATCCAGAGGGGAATATCTCTTCTCACGCTCTCCCCAGAAATCCATATAGTCGACTATTACAGCAATACTTCTAAATTTCGGAAAACATCTCTGTACTAGGTAACCTAAGTTTAACCATCATGTCATTAGTTGCTAAAGCCCAATTCAACCATTCCTATGTCTTTTGTAATCTTCATAATGTGTTGCTATGTTATTGTAATCAGTGTATAATTACCAAATTACTAATACTATACCACAAATAAAATTTTCTATCTATGGAGTTATATAACAAGTGAAGTTTCAAGCTTTTGGGCAAGCAAATCATTGTTCAAAAGTTTCACAATCCACTTATTTTTTTAGAAACCCACTGCTTTGCTTATATATTAATCAATGAAAAGAACACAAGTTTAATACAATTTGCTTTATTAAATATCTTCTTTGTATACTTAACATAAGAATTGCAAATTATTTCAAATATATGTTGGATTTGTAAAATACTGTACAAATTATTAATAAACATGGTCAAAACATATAATTCAAATCTTGTATTTTCTCTAACCTTTCCTGTGTTCAAAATTAACACTCATGGTAATTTGTTAATTAATATTTAAATATATACATAAAGCTTGTGTTAAACAAAGTGATTTTGTTTTAACCCTTTACCCAACAAAACGAACTGAAACCAACCAGTGTGATTCACAAAAAATACCAACCCATTTCCATTATTTATTTTCATTTTTTGACTCAAAAACATAGCTTATGACCCTCCATTGGAATGAGCTCATTGAGCTCATCCCAATGAGGGGTCATAAGCTATGTTTTTGATGCAAAAAAAAAAAAAAAAATTCAAGAATTTTGTTTGCAAGTGACGTTTGCCTTTTGTGTTAGGTAAATTTATTTATTTACTGGTGTTTAAGGTCACATATTTCTGCGCAATGGCTAATTGTGACCACAACATGGATATAAAGTCAAGTCCAACCAATTTTTTATATCCGTGCTGCCCATTTCTGAGGACTTCTACCCCAGGCATGGGTGACCAAGTTCTACTTTTCCTGTAAAACAACCTGTTTACCACAGTAAACACACACTGCCTCACTTCCCGGGGTTCCCACAGGAAATCTTAGGTAAAGGGTTAAATGTATGATATACAAACAAACAGACAGTAATGTCAAATAACACTAGAGACTTCATAATAACAATACTTCTGCCAGTATTGAAATGGTGGAGGGTTAGATTATTTTTGGTTGTTAGAAGTGGCTTATGAATATAGAATTGCTTTGTTACAATTTACTGGAGAGACTTTTCTCTTCTAGCAGAATTATTATATAACAACGTTTTAGCCATGAGTGGGGGTCCGAGTCCCATAAAAGATGTCACAACTATATATTTTAGTCTTCAATAACCTACTCTTGCCCTTTAATGACAAGAGTGTGTTATTGAATATTATTGTGTTACAGTCCCTTATTATCCTACCATGGGATGGACTTTATTGTTGAAATATATGTTTTAGGCCAAGAGGAAAATGTTTATCTGTTAAAATTTTTCTAAATATTGTCTCCAAGTCATGTTAGATAAAAAGTTAAGTAGACAAGACAAAATGCCCATTATTTATTTGGGATTTATGTGGGATAGTTACATAGTTTTCCTAGCTCAGTGTGCATAAAAGATTCACAGACATTTTGACAAAGATGCCAATCCACACATTTCATGAGCTGGCATTAGCTGCTTTATTGCTACAAGACAAACAAAAGAAATGTTTTTAATTTACAAATAAAAACCTACACAACATAAAATAAGGTGTGCATTCTGTATTTGATAATTATATCATATACAGGGACCGACCTACTAAGTAGCTGGTATGAATTTGACTCCCAAAATTCTGATTTGGCTCCTGAAACTTAAATATAGGCCTTTAACTTGGCTTGTAACCGTAAAACCCCATTTCCTCCACTGGTCACTTAGGAAGACAAGACTTGACTAGGAACTATTGTGAAGATGAATTGTTGTGATGTAATAAAAGTATTTGTCCATCATTTGAGAGACAACTTCAGTTATGCCAAAAAACAATGTAATTATCTGCACAAACATATGGGTTTTTTCCAGTTGAAAGCTTGCAACAAGAGGATCGTTACAGTTTACTGGTGGTGGCGGAGTGCTTGAAGCCCATATTTGGGCTTTATACAAGCATCAAGGTGCTGGAGCTTAAAGGCTTCTTCTGTAAATGTATACTCTCCCAAAAAAGAAAGTGTGCATACTAAAAAATAACACTAAAAACGATATATATCATTTTCATTCATGGAAATTTTATTCAATCACAGACGAATCAATTTGTGATCAACACGAGAAATTTCATTACGCTACGACGAATACTCCTGGTGCCATGGAGAGTCAAAGACACTAAGGGTCAAACACAAAAGTCACACACTCAATATCTGGCATGACCTCCGTCTGCATAGACTACTGCTGTGCATCTACGCCTCATGGAAGCGAACAAGTTAGCATGGAAGTGTTGTGGGATGTTGTTCCATATTCTGATAAGCTATCTTTGGAGTTCCACAAGCGTTGACGGTGCATGGGGAAGCCGGCGTAGCTGACGTTTCATTTCATCCCATACGTGCTCAGTGGGTGAGATATCGGGCGAATTTGCTGGCCAGGGAAGAACATCCACTTGTTGTTGCTGCAGATACTGTTGAACAACACGAGCTGCATGGGGTCGAGCATTGTCCTGCTGTAGAATGACGCCAGGGCCGTGACTTTGCTGAAATGGGACAACAACAGGTGTAAGCACTTCATCACGATATCTGGCTGCATTGAGATTGCCATCAATAATGACCAGCTCAGTTCTGCTACGGGCAGTGATGCCACCCCACACCATGAGAGACCCTCCCCCATAACGGTTTCGCTCCACGACACATGGATCTGCGTAGCGTTCGTTTCGACGTCTGTACACTCTCTGGCGGCCATCTGATGATGAAAGATGGAAACAATATTCACCTGTGAATAAAACACGTCGCCACCACTGTGAGGGATGCCTGAGATGTCGTCTACACCACTGCAGTCGAGCACGACGATGACGTAACGTCAAAATCGGACGAATTGCAGGTCTTCGAGGACGTAAGCCGTATTCTCTCAGCCGGTTGATTACTGTTTGAGGATGTATCCGTCTCAGGTTAGGGATGTTCCTGGCTGTCGTCGTTGCCGTTTGTTGCCGGTTCCGGAGATGGACAACACGGATATACCGATCTTGTGCAGGGGTGGTAACTCGGGGTCTCCCAGAGCGGGGTCGGTCTCGAACGTCATCATGTTGTGCATGTCGATGGACTAGCCTGTCTACAGTGTTACGGTGGCAGTTCAAATGCTGGGCAACCTCTCTGTGTGTTCTGCCAGCTCTAATCATACCCAGGGCAAGGAGACGTTGATTCATTGTCAATCTTGGCATGCTAATGTGGAGTCGTTTTAACAGCAGCGCAAGTTTGAATGTGAACGATAGGAAGGCCTTACTTTAGTGTTTAAATACCCAAGGATTCACACTGCTGCATGCATTTTCAGACTCTCCACGTGCAAAACATGCCTTTTCACAAACGTGCAGCACGTCATTTAACGTTAATGCAATTTTAACGGGGAAAGCTGTTTTTGTGTTCAATATAACTTATTCATGAACAGGTTAACACTCTTTACACCTACGAAATTATTTTTTTGGAGTTTGATCAATTTCTGCAATGCACACTTTCTTTTTTGGGCGAGTATACTTTATATTATCTTTGAAGGGAAGTTATATCTGTGTGGACTTGCTTTGTTACAATTTATGGGAGAGTGCCAGGTACTCTCCCATAAGTTGTGACAAGGCAAAACACCTGAACTAATTTCGACAATCAACAATAATTTAGCACATTGCCAGTTAAGAAGTAAATCTGGCTTCTAGATTTTAAAGGTAAGCGCCAAGTCTGGCTCTTAATTCTAAATGCTTATGTCGGTCCCTGATCATATAGTTGATTAATATAAGGAGAGTACATTTCATGTTAGTTTATGAAATGGAAGAATTTGTGAAAGCTATTTCAAATCATTATATTATTTTTTTGTGTTTAAGGTCACTTTCAAAGGCCTTCAGATAGGCTGGATTTTGGGGGCATTGTGAATGGCTAAATTTGATTGCACTGGACCTACTGTGGAGGGACCATGGTTGCTCTGATAGGTCCAATGCCTCCAAATCCATGACCTTAAAATTACCCTGATGTATGAGCAATCTCGTGGATCTGAAATCACTTGGGCTAAATTCACTTTTGAGGGCATTGGTCACCAAATTGGGCCAATGCTACTTTAACCCTTTACCCAATGTAATGGTCAAAACTGGCCAGAGCTATTCACAAAAATCACCATTTTGTTCTCATTGTTTTTTAAAAAAAAATTCTCCATAAGGCAGATGAAAATTCAACCAACTGTATCTTGTTGGACAGATCTCAGTTAGCTATGTCAAACAAGATATAGCTAGTTAAATGTTTCATCCAACAAGATTTCCAGGTGAAAAAAAAAGTGATTGGGAAGATTTTCTATCAAAAGAGAGGTGCCTGAGAACCAAGAATTTTTTTTTAACAGCCTAATATATAAAATTAGGATTGAAGTGTCAAGCAACTCCTCTCAAGTGCCCCCTCCTCAGCCTCAACTCCAACCTGACAATCTCACCTCATGCACATTGCTTTACAGCATAAAAAATGTTAACCCTTTACCCAACGTAACAGCCCAAACCAAAAGGCACTATTCTCAAAAATCGCCAATCAATTTTCATTATTTTTTCATTTTTTATCTCAAAAACATAGGTTATGACCCCTCATTGGAACATAGGTCATAACCTATGTTTTTGAGACAAAAAAATGAAAATTAGTTATTCAAGAATTTTTTTTGCAAGTGTTGTCTGCTTTTCATGTTAGGTAAAGGGTTAAGGGCCTGCATTATTATTGCACAGGGATCTTAGAAATTCTCTTGGCAGTACAATGTTTGACTACTTACCATAAAATCCATTTGTTAGTTGCCCCCAGCCACAAAAACAATTGATGCAAATGTTTGTTAACACGGGTCCTTAACAAGGACTTTTGGGTAAATGAATATTTTTATGCTGTGGAATGTTATATAAATACTGGTTATTTCAACAAAAAATAAAATTAAAAACCATCAAATTAACCAATATACAATAAATGAGCATCAGATTGAAAAAACAAAGATCACAAAAATTGGCAAATAGCCTGTAAGGTAATAAATATACATTTGAAAAGTATGGAATGCTTAACCCTTTGAACCCTGGTGATGATTTATTTATTTATTGGTGTTTAAGGTCACATATTTATGCACAATGGCTAATCGTGACCATGACAGTTTTACGGGTGGAGGAAGCCGGAGTACCCGGAGAGAACCACCGAGCAACGACGAGCAGCTGTCAGCTCTCCAACATCGTAACTCTGAACTCTACACCGCAGCACAGGCAGGGTTAGATTGGTTGAAGACATGCGCACCATCGACGTGCACTACGCCTCAGTACACAGCGTCATCGTGCCCCCATGTAGGCAATCGGGGTGAAGTGTCTTGCCCAAGGACACAACGTGGTTGCCGCAGGTGGGATTCGAACCGAGGACCTCTCGGCTTGCAGCCTGCACCTCTACCAACTGAGCCACCGCGCCACGAACCCTGGTGATATCTTCTAAGTAAGTTCAATGGCAGCAATTGGAAGAGGCCATATTCATTATGTTGGGATAGACCAATTAAAATTTTCAATGTGCAGCCTTGGGGCTGCATGTTGAAAACAAGCCAGAAAATAAGCAGACTGTCATCTTCACAATGAGGTCCCCAGAGGGTGAATTTGGTGATGCCACCCTGCACAGCAGGGTAGCATCACTAAATTTACCCTCTGTGAACCTCAATCTGAATCAAGGTCTCAAACCTAAACAGGAAGAGTTACTCAGAGGATACACTGGCCCAGTGTATGGAATAGCATCAGCACATTCATCCTCTGGGGATCTCATCCTGCAAATGACATATTACTTATTTTCAGGCTTGGTTAAAATATTGATTGGTCTACTCAACATAATCACTAAGCAGTCATCATATGAAATTATGAATTATCATGTTTCTGGGCTGGAATATCAGTCTCTCGGGTTCAGAGGGTAAATATTTTTAATTAAGATTTGGAATGTATGTTAGATGGGGAAAGATTAACTGTTTTCCTTATCTCTTAAATTTCCATGTAAATTGTATAAGTTTTGGGAAAGCCATTTTATCAACCACTGTGGAATGCATTTTGAGTTAGGACTGCATTACATTCGCCTCCCACTGCATGTGTAACATACGTCTGTCCAGGGTGAGATAGCAGGGAGAGACAGATGTATCCCACCCCACCCACGTGACGTTATACATTTATAACGTTATTATGACGTTATGCATATCGTATCAGTTTTTTGCTACCAACTAATTCATATTGACGTCATCAGAATGCCGTGTGATCAAAGTTTGATGCTCTAAAATTCTTTAAACCCCAAGATGCCACCGTTCCTAATTGATTTTGTGGTATATACCATAGGTATATACGTAACTTTTGCATGCTCTTTCCGATGGTGTCATTAGTTTTTCAAAACAACGAATACCAAATAAGTTGATTATATCAGCATGTGACCGCCGATTACCTCTGGCTAACATCTGAATGACTCCTTACCTAAGTCACAATTGTTCTACAACACATTACAATGCTGAGGTCACAGAAGCAGATTTCTTATCTGGTGCCCGATATATTTAAACCAAGTGATAAAGATTTTATAGATAAAATATTGCAAAATTATTAATGATTCAATTTATTTATTTATTAAGGTTTAACAACACTTTAACAGTCAAGGTCATATTGTGTCAGTGACAGTTTTACGGGTGGACAGAGAGAACCACCAAGCAAAGATGAGCAGCAGTAAGCTCCCCAACATCGTAACTCCACACTGCAACACAGGCAGGGTTAAATTGGCTGAAGACATGTGCACCGTCTACGTACAGTACACCATCTCATCGTGCCCCCATGTGGACAATCGGGGTTAAGTGCCTTGCCCAAGGGCACAACGTGCGAGTCTGAATAGATCGCTCAGACGGTCACCCATCCAAGGACAAACCGGTCTCGATGTTGTTTAACTTCAGTGATCTGACAAGAACCAGTTACCCCAATGCCACCGTGCCCCCTCTTTATGATTCAATAAAGTCAAATGAAAATCGCATCCAAGATGCAATGATTTGCATTCCTTTTTGTGACAGGTGAAATTCTAGTGAAGTGGGCAGAGAATATTTGCCAGATCATAGTCACAGTCGCATTCTGGTAGGAATTCTTTATCCACTTTTGAAATGACAGAATGCCATATCGTCTTTTATGGAGCTGCTGTCAAACAAGACGTAAGGAGATATATTTCTGATGCTTTAACCATTTACCTAATGCATGCATGATGTCAAAATTTATTACTTTAATTAGCGGGGTTTTTTTTAATTCAACAAAATCATATCATGTAACTCCCTCATTTGAACAAACTCAACAAGCTTGTTCCAATGAGGGGGCCACATTTAGTTTTGTTGAAATTTTTTGAAAAATATATTTTCAACTACTTAATTTGTAAATTACATGGGCGGATGTGGCCATTTTGTTAGGTAAAGGGTTAAGAGCTATAAAAAAAAAAATTTATACCTTCAGTGCAAAATAACTCCACTGTCTCACATCCGAAAGCAATCCGAGTCCAAGATTATTGATTTCTAATACTTTCAACTCTTAACCTGCCGAGTATTTTCCAAATATTTTTCATCAAATCTAGTCATGGCTGCTTGTCAGCAGCCATGATTAGATTTGATGATAAATTTTTCTAAATCTAACTCAGAATTATTGGTGAAACACTTTATACAATTTACAGGGATAAAATTGGATTAAATATACACATATTATACATGCACTTATTTCAGTGACAAGAGAAATCCTGTCCTGGGCAGGAATATCCACCAGCAGCATGCAAGGAGTTGAGTGCAAATGTTGATTGTTTCACCCACTGTGTTTCTTTCAGCATCTAATTAACATCTGAATGAAATCTATGGCCATGTCAGCATTCTAGACATAAAAGTGACTTCTGCCAGTCCACAATTATGCTGCCCATCTTTGGGCATGGGTGAGTGGCACCAGAAATGTACCCTCCAAATTTCTTTGTGACTCAACTGTTTGCACACGTACCAAGAACAGGAGACACAGCACTATCTGCAATAACACAAGGACTTCCACTACAAGAGGGAGTGAATGTCCCATGTTTTATCATGGATAATACTGTATCCAATGCATATAACTATGGCTCATGTATGGTTCTGTGCGGCATGATAAATTGGCTTCCCTTTTTCAATATTTGAATGAGGTTTTACAAAATTTATGGCTGGAAAACAGTGTGGCCATGTGTAAATAAGACACACTTACCTTCCATTTTCAATAACCTTTACCCAGAGAAGACCTCCCCCCCCCTCCTGCACCATCAGCTGCAGTAGTTGGATACTCAGTTAAGTGTTTATCATCCCCAGCTTGCCACTACATGTGCCAGATCCTTCCACAGGGCATTATAATATAAAGACAAAAAGATGCATGTCGAGTAAATTCAACTACAAATAATATATATATATATATATATATATATATAATCACAACACAACTAATATTTGAAATGTAATTGACATGAAGGCAAAGAATGCAATCACTGACTAGGTGTCCTTAATCTTCAACCCTTTGCCCAAACAAACAGCAGGCTCGACCAACTATACTTCATGGAAGACAGCCCAATAAAAAGCCCACTAACAATTAAGACTTAATCAGTCCATCACTAAGCACATTAGTCATTAGAAGTATACAATTTTTATCAATTGTCCATTTTTTTTCCCTTTTAAAACATGCCCCTCAATGTAACAGGCCTGTAGAATCCATTTCATAAGGTTTGCAATGAAAGAAAATTATAGGAGATTCTTGTGATGTAATCATGGTAACATTCACACCCTCATAAGAGCTGGAAATACATGTTACATTACTTGGAATGACATAGCTGGGTGAGATAATATAAAAAAAAAAAAAAATTTCATTGTGGCAATTGTAAACTCTGTCCTGATGTCTCAACATGTTATAAACCCTGCTTATGGCATTAAGAACAGGAATAATTTTCCACTCATACAGTTTAATACACTATTATTTTGTTTAACCCTTTCCTGATATGACAAGATGACACTTGCAAAGTTTCCTCTGGAACTGAAAATTTCCATTTTTGCCTCCAAAACCATAGCTTAAGACCCCTCATTAGAATAAGCTTGATGAGTTGATTCCAATTAAGAAACTCTCAAAAATAACCTGCAACAAAAATACATACCAACATTCTGACTACCAAACATAACTAGCACTCCACCAGAATTTTCCTAAAAGATGACCTTTTGGCAGGCCTGAGAAACAGTCTCCTTTTTGTAAGCGTAATTGTTATATTTATTACATTTTCATTAGGATTACTGCGAATAACACATTTTTGATTTGAATCAAAACTTGAATCCTGACTGATAAAATAATCCAACCACATCATCACGGCATGTCTTCTTTGAAAGCATGCCTTGATGATGTAGTTGGATTAAGGTTCATCGCCAATATTGCTTAGAAACCTCAAATTTGCATTTAACAGTGGAAGGGACTAATGGCATGAGTTGTTTATTTATGCTAATGTAGCGGAAGTTAAACAGTTTTTTGTTTCAACATTATTTTTGTACGATTTCCATCTGAACTATATGTTTTGTGAGTTGATGAAGATGACCGATAACAAACAAAATTCCAATGAAAAAAAATTGGAAATGAACTGAATATCTACTTCAGATTCAAAATCGACAAAACAATAAACAAAATCCTTTCCATGAGCCAGGCTTAGCCCGTAGTTCATTTCTTTCAATGTTCCGGGATTGGTTATACACAGGCACCATGGTACATGTGAAAGTTATGGTGCATGATGTGCATAAAATAATGCAAACATGCCAGATAGTATTTAATATGAGCAATGATTGAGTTGTTAGATTTTTTATTAAATTGGTACTCTGTGGCAAATAAATCTGTGTATTCGGTATTGTATTGTGTGTTACTTGCAAAATCACAGATAGGTAGGAGAGTTCACTATGAGGCCTATTATTTTCACCTACACACAGAAAACAAATGTGGGGGGTTCGGGTTGGGGGGCATCTCTCCACCCCATTCCTACACCCCTGAATATTCTTTTGTCAACTTTCCTCCCCACAACAGTGTAGGAAACAACTCATCGAAAAAGAAATGCAAGAACATTGACTTTCAGAAGCTATTTTCATTAGTATCTTCTTGATTCAGCAGAAAGCTCTGTATTTTATTTATAAAATCTCAACCCATTGGAAAATGCGACTGGGTCACAACATTCACAGTACTGTAAGTGCAATGAACATTTTCAGGCCTAAAAATAAAGAGCTTATATCATAACCCATTTGCAGGTAATACTAAGTTAACATGGTAGTAGCCTATGGGAAGAAAGAGTTTTGATGCTTTTCCTCCTCTGTTTATACTATGCTGACCATACCAGAATGTCCACCAAAAAATAGCAACAACTATCACGAGATCTCGCTTTGGTGAGTTGTTACTTATTTGCAGAACTTAGTTGTTATTTATCAGCTCCATACACTAAAGTTTAATCATAGTATAAATACAGAACACAACTTGGGTAGTATATGGGGAACAGGAATCAATGGCCATTGTTGAAGTTTTCCCTGTATTTCACACATTCCTTTTCCATCTGTTGCTTAACCCTTAAAGGCCTATTTCCTACTTTACAACCTCAAAACAGGTGCACTTAACATGACATCATGAGGTTCTGCTGCTTACAATAGGCAAAATATCTAGACAGTGGTTTCTAGTTACAGTCTTGGCTGCCTGTTGAGGCAGTGCCGAGACGTAACTAGAAATCACTGCTAAACCTCGGGACATATGAAGGCTGTGGGCTGGTAGGAATTCAGGACACTTGTCCAGGCCCTTAAGGGTGAAGATATAAATGGCATGCTACTCTATTCATAAATGAATGCAATGCATAATCTTTGAGGTGAGTTAGTCCTGGGAAATGGTCAAATATGACTGGCAAAACATGGCCTGCATTTTACACAGAAAAACATTCTGTCAGTGTAACAAAGGCCTAAAGTTGAACTGTGGCCTGAAAATTGGTTACAATTTTCATGCTGGAATGTAATAATATATATTTTCTTGGAACATAAAGATAGGCTTTGCAGATTTCCTCACCAAAATACAATATAGCAGGTGAACAATTGAATACAAAAGCTGATTTTACAAAAATAAATGAGACAAAAGCAAAATAAATAAAAGCTCTGTTATAAAAACATATTTATAAATATTTATAGATAAATTATAGGATTCTTTTTAAATAATCAAATATGTTTTCATTCTTAGAGTATGACGAATTTAGAAGCCCATCACTGATGTACAGAACTGAGGGGATAAACAGTACAGATGCCGTTGACTGATCACTTTCCATGGGGTGAGCAGTATTTCCTTGGATTCAATATTAATAGATTGCAAGCACTAATTTGGGGAATAATCATCAAAATTTTATTGAAGAAGCACTGGGTATAAATCTGTGCTTCATAAATTAAAATTTTGCTAATGCTGATTTTTTATTACCTGGTAAACGCATGCGTGGACATCTCTGCCCATGCATGGATTACGTCCAGCCCACAGTGAATGTACTGTATCAATTTCTATACTTGTGATAGTGAATATTCCATATTATTGTCCTAATCAATGTATGTTTCACCAAGTCATGGGGTGAGTCTTTATTTCTGATTGTAATGTCATGAAAATGTCAATCAAGGCAATTCTCAATTGAGCAACATTTCTACCTTTATTCACAGAAAATGAATTTTTTTGAAGTTTTACAGATTTAATCGTCCGGAATATATCAATTGTCCGAAAAGCGAATCATAGGTTCAGTTTTCTGACCAACTGAAATATTTCAGATGGGTGAATCAAAACATAAACAATGCCCTAATTGAGGGCTAGACTGGTTGAAGGCCATAACAGCATCAAACTTCTTACAGAATTGACTGGTGGCCTGAAAGCTTGAAAAATTCCGGCCAATAGAACTCTTGGTTCAACAGCATCTTTTTGCTGGGAGATTCCCTGTACTTCTGACTCTTTCAACAGAAGTTGGGTTTATTCTCTCAGTGGAAACTCTACCCCATGAGTGTTTTAGTGGTGATCCTTTATCCACTTACTGCAGATGGAAAAATATTTACAAAAATCCATGTATTATACTTTCAGTATTTTGATTTTAAAAGTAAATGGAGAATTTTGACCAGATCAAAACAAAAACCAGTAGAATCAGAGGTCAAAAGTGATTTAGGGAGCAAAAAGTGAACATTTACAGTTGTTCAACACTATTTCTCTGAAGTGTTACATCCTTGCCATGTTAGGTAAATGGGTAATCTTACAGAGTCAGTTCTTGTTGTGTTGAAGAAAAGTATTAATGGCACAGCCCGTATGTTTTCTTCTACTCACTTTCAGACTGCTTCCTGAGGTCCTGAACCAACAAGTTAGGAGATGGTAAGGAAATCTGCCTTTACTGAGAATGGAGTCAACAATGTCACCACTCAATGATACAGCAGGAAGACAATAGACTGGAAGTATTTTCATATACTCTCATATAGCAATAATTTTAACACTATTTTGAAAGGCCCAATGAATGAGAGTTCTAACGAAGCAGACTCTATTTTTGTTTGCTCATTTTTTGGAGAAATGAATGTAACTTTCAGACTAATGGACACAGTTAATAAATTTTAAATTGAATCGCAATTTATTTGAAATCCACTTTATCAAATAAACGCAGAGCTGGAAACATATCGCAGTTGAGTAATACAGATTATTACAACAGGCAATTGATCTGGGTCATTGTATTCTATTGAGTTAACCCTTTACCCAATGTAACAGCCAAAACCGGCCAATGCTATTCTAAAAAATCAGCAATTAATTTTCATTATTTTTTTCATTTTTTGTCTAAAATACATAGGTTATGACCTCTCATTGGGTCCAGCTCGTTCCAAAGAGGGGTCATGACCTATGTTTTTGAGACAACAAATGAAAAAAATTAGTTATTCAAGAATTTTTGTGCAAGTGTTGTCTGCTTTTCGTGTTAGGTAATGGGTTAATGAGGCTAGAACAAACAAGACACAGTTGAAATCATGCTTGATCTGGCTGATCTAGTTTTGTCGAGATGACACATGATAACCCAGATTGATTGACTGTTGTAATAATTAGTTTATTATGTGACAGTGGATATTAAAAAATTGAACAGGAGACCTGAAATGTGAACAAAAAAGATTTTAGTCCCCACAAATTAGATCTTCTGTGTTTCAGGCCATTTTTCTAAAATTGAATGTGGGTGGGTGTTTTTTTATTTTATTTTAAAATTATTTCTTTGCCATCAAGAGTTTATGTTCTTAGTTTGTTCTATGTTTTAGACCACATAATCTATAGAATAGCATGGGTGGTGGTGTCTTTGTCCCTTGAGTGCAAGAAGACTTTGTAATGCTGAAGCATTACAAAGCCATGTTGCACTCTAGGGAAAAGTTTATCAATTTTACTAACTTGGGTAAAATGTTTTTATTTTTTCAAGTTTACATTGGGTCAATAAAGCATGCGGCAGCCAAAGGTCAATGCAAAGAGCCTGAGAAACAGATTGTAAACTTTGTTAGGCCTTATATGAACAGAATATCACATTATATGTCCAGAAAATGTAAATACTCATCTCAGAGTAATAACTTTCAGTGCTGAGAGATCTAAAATCAACTTCATTGTAAATCTATTATGAGAACACAGATTTACTAAATTTGCCCTTTGAGTTTAATAATGAGCCATCTGCAATGCTTTAACCCTTTACTTAACGTAACGGCCAAAACCGGCCAGCACTATTCTCAAAAATCGCCAATTAATTTTCATTTTTTGTCTCAAAAACATAGGTTATGACCCCTCTTTGGAACGAGCTCGTAGAGCTCGTTCCAACGAGGGGTCATAACCTATGTTTTTGAGACAAAAAATGAAAAAAATTAGTTATTCAAGAATTATTTTTGCAAGTGTTGTCTGCTTTTCAGGTTAGGTAAAGGGTTAACCAGAACAATGCTTTAGCATTGCAAATGGCTCCTTGTTGCAATCAAGGGATATTATATTTTGGGTGGATAAGTTTCAAGAAAATCTTTGTATGAAGCATTTCCAAACAGATCTTGGATGGAATGTTTGAACAAAGTGTTCATTGCAAAGGCACTCAAGTTTTTATACCACAATTGCTGTGTATATTCAATGTTACAGGATACAATACAGGCACTGAGAAATGTGCTAGGTACACCATGTAAGAAAAAGACAAAACACATGTGCTTTTGAATTGGTGGGTATTTTACATAACTTGTTGGAATGGCGTAGTCATATTTCGCTTGAGCCTATGGCTCTCGCAAAATATGACGGCTCAAGCGAAATATGACTATGTCATTCCAACTCGTTATGTGTAAAACACCCATCGATTCAATCACGCATCGCATTCTGTGTTTATTACACATCCCCTGCATTAAAATTCAGTTACATAAACAAATTTTGATTCCGATGTTTAAACCCAAAGGTGAAGGGTCCGTTTGTTTTGCTTGTAGCTGTACAAGTTCATCAATAAAAAATCAAAACAACCTTTTGGGAACCAGTCTAAATTACATTTATGGGGGTCTGCAGATGAGACAGCTTCGGGACTGGGTCAACGTTGTGGTTGGAAATAATTGGAAATGATTGTTTTTTAATATTATCTCATTTTTGGTTAACTAAATTTTTTTGTAAACTCACTTTATTTTGCCTTGGATGTTTTCATTTTCACACTACGTTGACAGATGATCAATAATTGTATAACGAAATTTGGAAACTTTTCGAAGCGTAACTAATTACTCGATGGGAAAGGAACCAGTATAAATGGTGCTGGGAAAAAAGTTCCGGCTTGTACATCACCAGTTGAATACAAAACATTTATGTCATAGCAGCGATTCCATTAAATACAAGGGTTTAAAGTTTAATGGATGTGGAATAATGCATCTGATTGGTCATGATGCATATTAAGTAACGTTATGATGTGAATGAAATGCTTCAAAAGAAAACAATTTCAAGCAAGAATGTAAGAACACTGCCAAAGGCATTATTTATCTTCAAAAATATCAGTCATGTTTACTCAATTCAGGTTTAATAGTGATGTAAATACAGAAAAACACCTCAGGTCGAGTACAGGACTCAGGAATCAATGGCTTTAGGCTCACATGAAATACAGAAAAAACTCATACTCAGGTATTTGATTCCAGGTCACAGTAATCCACCCTTATTGTGTTCTCTCCTGTTTCACATTTGGAAAACTGTCAGCTCGAGAATCTGCACCTGTCAGTGACATGTGTACCATCTTTGAGACAGACATAAAATGAATTTGTAAAAGTTGAGACTCTTGTTTTCTGGGGAAACAGAATAGATGGGCAAACTACAGTGGCAGTGAGCTCTTTGTGGTGGTCACAATAAATGGAGACACAGCTTCCATCTTGAATTTATGTCACTATGTGTGACTGTATAAAATGTGTTGCTTATTTACAAATACAACACAGCATTTTGGGCAGTAATGGGGATTACCATGATATGTTCCAACAGAGCATGTAAGTGTACTATTGGTCCTTGGTTTCCAATATGTCATTGACCCTCATTCTTGTTTACAAAGGATTCACTTTGATATTAAGCAATCCAAGTTTATTGTAGCGACATCTTAAAGATGATCTTTAAAATCTTCAGTAATTATATCATTGCTGGATTGCTGTCAATTGTCCAGGCATGGTGCTATAAACTGCTATTTTTATTGGAAAGAAGAAAGAACTAGTCGAAAGGTAAGATTTTCTAAGTTAATTTTGTGACACACAAGAAAGAAAATCTTCTTGTTGACTTGATCTTCTTCCTTCCAGAATTAATAGTATCCAACAATGAACTAGAATTTAACTGGTAGAGGGCTGAAAACCCACATTTGGGCTATTTTCTGAAGTACAGGTTCTGCAACATGGCTTCTTATTCTGTAGATGTACTTCATTTGATCTTAGAAGTGAAATTATTTAGTCTGTATGAGGTAGCATTGATACAATTTATGTAAGAGTGCCTGTAAGCACTCTCCCATAAACTGTAACAATGCAAAGACATGTGAAGAAATTTTGATGAGAAAAAATAAGTTAGAACTCTACCAGTTAACCCTTTACCCAACATAACGGCCAAAACCGGCCAGCACTATTCTCAAAAATCGCCAATTAATTTTCAAAATATTTTCATTTTTTGTCTCAAAAACATAGGTTATGACCCCTCGTTGGAACAAGCTCATCGAGCTCGTTCCAACGAGGGGTCATAACCTATGTTTTTGAGACAAAAAATGAAAAAAATCAGTTATTCAAGAATTTTTTTTGCAAGTGTCGTCTGCTTTTCATGTTAGGTAAAGGGTTAACTGTTCAAAATCCTTGTAAACAAGCATGTTGCTATGATCAGTAGTACACTAGCACCCCTCTTGGGTGGACTACAATGAGGCCATCCTCATTATTTGATAAATAAAGCTTTTGTCATCACTATAAAAAAATATCATACCTCTCATACAGATTTAACTTTTAGTTTGTCCTCATAGTATTGAGATCATGTAATGATGTTGGAATAAAACTCCATCTGGCCAAGCAATGTTTATATGAATTATATGATCAAGATAATTTGTTCAATGATATTTTGTACAAGCTTGGAATAAACTGTACAATGATTTTTACACTATATTGTATGTTTAGATACTGTCTTAAACAAAGTAATGTCTCTATCTTGCATGTGTTCTCTGTCTATTCATGCTTGTTAACAATAAACTGATGTATGATGTCAACAGGTCATCCATTTTATATCCCTGAAGGAAAAAGAATAAATCAACAATGAAATGACACATAATCACATTTGACGCTGGATAGCAATACCTAGATCTACCTGAAACTTGAATGCTTCCTTTGGGACAGGGTTCCCATGGAGCCTTGGATTCAAGGAATGGTTTTGAATTCAACTAAGGATCAGTCAAGGCCTTGAAATCCTGAAAAATGTGCCAGGAGCCATATTATCATAACGAAGTGTATTATCATAACTATATAGTTTTATATGCTAGAATTTGTGAAGGTGTAGTCCTATTTAAGACCCTCAGGTCATTACCCCCAGGGAAGTGGGAGGAGGAGGTAATGACCAGCAGGTCCTAGTTAGGACTAGTGAAAGCAGGCCTTGAAAATCCTTGAATATGACAATTGTATGGTCTTGAAATAAGTTGTGAAGTGGCCTTAAATTGCCTTGCCTGCTGGAACCCTGTGGGAGCTTCACGATATCCAGAGGCACCTAGGTATTAATGAATTGTCCAACTGATAAATAGTAGTTCGAATTAATAAATTTATTTATTTTCTGGCACTCTCCAAAAAAATTTCCACAAAACAATTTTATAAAATCTTTTATTTTTCTATTGCTTTGCAAACAACAAGCTAATGTATTCAGTTTAAAGACATCAAATTGACTTTAAGCAGTTTCAATAGAGCTATGATAGTGGCTTCCAGCACTCAACCAGTTAATATGCTTATGTAAATACAGTCATAGGTTTTGTTTATCAGTTAGTGGGAAATTCTGTAAGAGAGCTTTATCAAATATTCGATAAGCCAAGAATTTGGTAAAAGTCATCTAGTACTGGACATGTTATCAAGTTTTTTGATACTTTATATTCAGTTTCAAGAAATTATTTACACTTTGTTAGGCCTAAAAAAGTTAAAAATCTGTTGTTCAGGCCCTCTCATGTGGTCATTTTGGCTACTGCATACTTCACTTTTTATAACCAATGCAAACTTAAAAGAATAATAATTAAATGGTTTATGTCTGATATTTTACACAAGTTAATAAAATTGATAAATTTGTCCCTTGAGTGCAACAAGGCACTGCAATGCTTTAGCATTGCAAAGCCTTCTTGTACCTAAGGGGTGAAATATACAACCCATGTTAATCTATAGATTATGAGGCCTAAAGTATAAAACAAAACAAGAACATGAACTTTTGATGGCAAAGAAATAATTACAAAAATAACAAATAAAATAAAAATACGCTCGCCCACATGCAATTTTACAATGAAAGTGTCAATGACACTGTAGCTTAACGTGTGTGTTGTGTTTGATGAAAAGGATAATGTTCAATGTTTATGAAAGGATTATGAAATAAGACAAGAATTGTGATAATTAGGAATATGTTCATTTCTGTTCCCTGTATGCTATGTTTTTGATAAAAATAATATGAGGTGTACACTGTACTGAAGAGCTGAAGGGTGGGTTAATATGACCTCACAGTTAATGTATGTGGCCCTCACAGTTATCGTATATCAACGAAAGTTACCAAGTTACAGTGAAATTATTCAAAAACGAGTCATCCTATCAAGTTACATTGAAATCCCTTCATAAATACGGCCTGTAGACTGTGCTAAAGGTTTTCGGGCTTGGGGCCCCTGTAGCCATCAGTTTCCCAATTGCGTCCAAAGGGTTCGTTCTCATCTAGACATTATATGAAGTCAACCTACCAAGTTACAATGAAATCCCTTCATAAATATGACCTGTAAACTGTGCTGAAGGTTTTTGGGCTTTGGGTTCAGGCAGCCATCATGGCTGAATGATCACAACCAAAAGGGGACATTCTCATCTAGGCATCATCTGGAGTGATCCTTCGAAGTTACAATGAAATCCCTTCATAAATATGGCCTGTAGACTGTGCTCAAGGTTTTCGGGTTTTGGGCCCCTGAAGCTGTCACAGTTGACCAATCACAACCAAAAGGGGATGTCATCATCTAGGCATTATATGGAGTCAACCTAACAGGTTACAATGAAATCCTTCCATAAATATGACCTTTTGCCTATGCTAAAGGTTTTTAGGCTCGGGCAGCCATCAAGTCTGAAAGATCGCGATCAAAATGGGATGTTCTCATCTAGACATTATTTGGAGTCATCCTACCAAGTTACTTACAATAAAATCCCTTCATAAATATGACCTATAGACTATGCTAAAGGTTTTCGGCCTTCGGGCCCCTGTTGCCGTCACAGTTGCCCAATCACGTCCAAAAGGGGACTTTCTCATCCAGACATTATATGAAGTCAACCCACCAAGTTACGATGAAATTTCTCAATAAATATGACCTGTAGACTGTGCTAAATGTTTTCAGGTTTTGGGCTCGGGCAGTCGTCATGGTTGGCTGATCACGCCCAAATGGGGAAATTCTCATCTGGACATCATAAGGAGTCATCCTACGAAGTTACAATGAAATCCTTCCATATTAAACATGACCTGCAGACTGTGCTAAAAGTTTTTGGGTTTCGGGCTTGGGCAGCCATTACTGTTGACAGATCATGCCCAAAAGGGGATGTTCTCATCTAGGCATTATACAGAGGCATCCTACCAAGTTACAATGAAATCCCTTCATAAATACGACCTGTAGACTGTGCTAATGGTTTTGGGGTTTTGGGCTCCGGCAGCCATACCGGTTGACCGATCGCAACCAAAAGGGGACGTTCTCATCTAGACATGATCCCAAATCTGCATATGAAATTTTGTGATGATCAGACAAGAACTGCAGGGTGTAGCCCGTGCTAAAAGAAAATGAGAACAGACTCGCAGACTCACAGACTAACAGACTCACAGACTAACAGACTTCCACACATGTGATGGCAATAGCTTATCTTGACTTTGTCAAGTTAAGCTAAAAAATGGCCTGAGAAACAAGATCCAATGGGGCTTGGTGGTGTTGCGGTAACTGGTTCTCATTGGATCACCGAAGTTAAGCAACATCGAGCCCGGTTAGTCCTTGGATGGGTGACCCTCTGAGCAATCGAGTCTGACTCCTGTGTTGTGTCCTTGGGCAAGGCACTTAACCCCATGTGTCCACATGGGGGAACAATGATGCTGTGTACTAAGGTGTGCTTCATGTTGATGGTGCGCATGTCTTCAACCAATCTAACCCTACCTGTGCTCCAGTGCAGAGTTACTATGTTGGGGAGCTGACAGCTGCTCATCGTTGCTCTGTGGTTCTCTCCGGGAACTCTGGCTTCCTCCACCCATAAAACTGTCACTGATACGATATGACCTTGGCTGTTAAAGTGTTGTTAAACCTTAATAAATAAATAAATAACAAGATCTACTTTGTGGGGCTTTATGTCAGGCAAAAGAGAATTGGTACCTTTCAAATATGCAAATTGTGATTGTCAATGGTCCTGACTAACTGCTTGCACAAGGACTTAATCTGCTACCCTTTTGGTCAGAGCGAAAAACCACAAAGGTATACTTACCAACATTGTTTCACACAAAAGTTTACTTCCTCTAACCAAGTTACCAATTGTCATATGGAAGTATGTATTGCCACTGCTCCAGTTTGATATTTTAGTGAATGGATGGATTGCGAGAATTTCCTGAAAAAAATAAAAACAAAACCAGTTTCAGTGAAAAACAAAAAAAAGTTAAAAAATTTATAGTAATTTATATATTTTTTATACTTACCAATGACCCAGACACAGCTGGTGCTAACTCTTAAAATATAGGGCCAAACACAAATTTTGCCCCCCAATCCCCAAAATTTGCATCTAAAACCAAAGAAAACATGTCCTGAATGGCCCTCCACACTTCACCTCTACTGCGCATGCGCAGTGTCAAGGACGTTCCGAAATTGACACCATTAATCATTCTAATAACCAGTGCCTGGTAAGCGCTATGTACTCAGCGGGGAGGTAAGAGTTCCCAACTCCTGGGAGGGCCATCCCCGTCTGGGTCATTGGTAAGTATAAAAAATATATAAATTACTATAAATTTTTTAACATTTTTATACTGTACCAATGACCCAGACATAGCTGAATAGTAAAAAAGGCTGGAGGGCCAAGGACATAGAGCAAGATGGAATACGCTCAAATATATAAAATAGAGTCATCCCCTCTAGGGAAAAAGAAGTATTAGGCCTTACATGCATCTTTCTTATTTATGATACATTAGAAAGATACAACACCTTCCAAAATTGAGCATCATACATCCATGTACTCTCTTAATATCTAGTATAATCCTTATACTAATAATTTTTAAAGTAAGCCAATAAATAAAGTAAGTCTAGAGAATAGAGACTCTTTATACTCCTTAAAAGTGTCTGAGGATTGTATAATAATGTCCGTTGACACGTGCTATATTCAAAAGCTATACTTTAAAAACTAAGACCTGAATGAATTTTTAAAACATAAACTTCTCACTAAACAACCATCCCAATAACAGCTCAGAATTACTAACTCCGAAGGAGGTATCCCCTTGTTTTCATAGTAAAACAGGTGACCCAAGGGAACACCCTCCCCCCCCCCCCCCTTTTTCTTGCCCTGGGTCAAATAGCCCAGAGCGAAGAGGGCAGCAGAACGGAGTCACTGCCGAAACAGACAGCCTACCTAGCTATAGTAGCAACAGTTAAGTGAATGACATTCTGAGCAGTAGATAATAGACCTAACAACAATAGAGGCCTCCAAAAATGGACTCAATATTTCTGAGAAAAAAATTGATGAATGTGGATGGCTGAGCGCAATGAGCAGCCTTCAAAAATCTATAATAGCGACACTATTAATGTAAGCCCAAGATGTAGAAGAACTCTTACTTCATGAGCCGAAATCTCAAACACAACTGCTGAGTCAATGATATACCATAAGCAGTATCGATAGTTAATTGAATCCATTAGCAATAGAATGGAGCGTAACGTCCTTCTATTAGGCATCAAAGACAGAAGAAGCTTACGCCCGTAGTAATAAACGGATATCTGTTTATAAATACATAAACTCTAACCGGACAGAGTAAAGGCCTATGCCCGTACGAAGACGGAAGGACCTTAATAACAATAGGTTCCGGAAATTAATTAGGAGCCTGACTCTTATGCAAAAATCCAACCTAAATAGTAAAGGAAGTAGTGATTCCGAAACTACGAAAGTGAAAATCATCCACCGATAGTGCATGAAACTCACTGACTCTTCAGTAAAAGAGAAGCCAACAGAATTACTGTCTAAAAGGTCAGAATTTGAAAACTACTGTTTCCAGAGGCTCAAATGATTACTTAGCTAAATAAGAACCGAAGTTAATGATTCTAAGTCTATTTATCGAAAAGTTACTGACTTAGATAAAGAGACATAAGACTCAATTGTAAACTATCATAGAGTACATAGGTATGAGGTAACATAAACCTATAACCTTAATAATAACAGGCTGCAGTAGATCTGGTCAAACAAGTATACTAAAAAGTTGCAATGACTAGTATGGAGGGATCAACAATATCAACATAGTGATCCCTACACCAACGATGGAAGAGCCTCCACTTTAGCCGCATAGTATAGCGAAGAAGAGGTTCTCCTATAGTAAGAAATTGCGTCCAAAGCTCGTCCAGTACAATGCTTACAATGCAATAAGGACCACACAACGGAATACGTGAAGGTTGAGACCTTGCGGGTTGTGATAAAGATGACACGATTTTACCCAGCGAAAAAAGATCCTCTCATGGAGGAAGATTTCGCGTTAAGTCCCACAGTAGACGTCAGAGTAAATTTACCCACGGTCTCTGTGAAGACAGAGATGCTATCAACAGAAATGTATTGTGGTTGTTTATCTTAGCAATACTTGCTGAAACAACAGCGCAGGAGGATACGCATATCCTATCATTCCGTCCTATTAGATCAATAGAGCGTTAACAACATAAGCTCAGAGATCTGGACAAGCAAACACATACGTCTGCAATTGATAAGCAAGTTGTGTTGTAAATAAATTAACATTGGGCGCTCCCATTGATAGCAAATCTGATTGAATACTTGTTTGTTGAGAGTCCATTCTGACGGCAACAAGCGACCCATAAGTGAACGGGAGTCCGGTAATACAATCAGACGACCCGGAATATGACGGACCGAAGCAGAACTTGGTGTACTATAACAAACAGAAGGATTCTTTCCATTAAATTGAATAACGGAAGCGAATGAGTGCCTCCCTGGTTCCGGAGATACGCCACTACTGTCGAATTAACGGACAGGATTTGGACATAATCTGACATCTCTGAATAATGTTCATCCAATGACATAAAGCAAGCCAAAAAAAAACATTATTCCGTGGAAGTGCTTGCTTAGAGACTGCGGAACCCAAAGACCCTGGCACTTCGAATCCGTTGGGATCAATATTATATCCCAACCTGTTTGACTGGCAACCGTCATAATTATAAAACTCGGATCCGGCAACTGCAGTGGCACTCTCTGAGTCAACCACCGAATGTCTGCCCCAGTCTGAATCTCTTGCTACACTAGATAGACAAGAGAACGTGTAAATCGAGCAATTCATGGATTGCTGAAAAGTTGCCGTCGAAGAGAAGCTTCTCCGAGAACGAAGCGACTCTGAGAGAGTTCTTCACCTTACTATCCACGCGCGTGGATGTAGCGAGGACTGCGTCACGTCTAACCAACTCCAAGCAGCCACTGAAGGGCGTAGTTATACGTGAACAAACTACTGCCCTCAAAAGAAATCACATTGAGGATTATCCCGGAATTCTTTCTCTTGAAGACGTAATGATAACGCCTCAGTAAGGTGGATTACGTATGATAAAGCGTCTAAGTTAAGTCTATTAGACATCATTGTCGTTTCCAACATTGTGGTTGGAAAAGACATAGACGGCGAAAAAGATTATTTCCAGTCTTTAACCACACCGTCTAGATGCATATGAACTCTCGGTATGCCCTGTTCTGCCAAAATAAATTATTCGTATAAATGAAAAAAGGCAGAAATGAGCATTGCGGACAAGAAACTAAACTATCATGCTTGGTAGCAGGCTTATATATATATATATATAGCGTCGATAAATAATACACATGTTCTAATGACATTATTGGACTGTGTCGGTAAGTCAGGGACAATGTCCCTGAACCGATCCAAAATTCCGTGTCCAATGACGCTATAAGTCTCTTATCCAACATCGCAGCAATGTAGTCCGAAAAAACAATCACTGGAAGATAATGCCGGAAGATATGTATGGCAGCTTCCGATGCTACGAAAGGGAAAACTCGAAATCTTTCGAATCCCTTTCGCCATCCTGTCGGACCCTATAAAGCGTTCGGTCGTCCGTACCTGATGCAACCGCGGACCGCACCGACCCAGCGCCGTCAGATAATTCCTGATTCGACCAAGAAACTGTCGATTGCTGGGATGCTGCGAAAAAACTGTGCTAACTCGGATAGCACGTCCGTCACTGAGGCCTGTGGAGAAGCGGTCCTACGATGCATTGCCGCTGGAAGCTCCGTGATCGTTACCCCGTGCATACTACTAATATGCGAGCGAACGGAGTGTATAGGCCTCGTGTCCCTTGGCTACCGGATGGCGTGACCTGTTCGCCGTGGAATCACTGAATGACGAAACTGATCGGATACCCGAGGTCACGTAGCCAATGTGCGGTCGTGTGCACTGCTGTGAGGATGAGGAAGCATTATCGACAGTCTCTCAGACTGTCAATATAACGGAGCATCCCGAGCGACGGACATATGCTCCGAATGTAAAATATCTGAACCACAACATGCGGTCCCCTATGTTGTTGGACGAGAGAGGGACCTCTCTCGCTCACAGCCTGGACAAGCCAGGAACCGGACTAACAGGCTTCCTCCGATCTGTCCTCCATCCGCCGTCACTGGGTGAGTACTAAAGTAATTATAGTGCTCGCATCACCCAAATCTCCTTCCTAGACCGCAACGGACGAACCCGGCAGCCGAACCATTCGATGAATGTACGCTACACCGGGTGAGCTAGCGAATGTCACTCCGTCGATCCTACAAGGGACCTCTTAGGCGATAGACATATTCCATGAGCACTTATTGCCGCTAGCTCTTCATTAACTATGACGACAGAGGCACACTTTTGAAAGACATCTCCGTAACTTTGCGAACAAGAAACCAGAAATGCTTGGTAATAGCAAGCATATAATAATAAATATATAGCGTCGTTCAATAATTCGAAAGTTTGTGTGACATTATTGGACTATGTCGGAACTGAGGGACGAAGTCCCTGAACCGAACCAAAAATTTCTAAGTCCACCGACGCTATCAGTTTCTTATCCGGCATCGCAGCACTCTGGTCCGACGAAAGAACCTGTAGAAGATCAAGTCAGATGACATACACAACAGCATATGTTGTTCCGAAAGGGAAAGCTCGAAATCCTCCGAATCCCTTTCGGTATCCCATCGGACCGGATGAAATTTTCGGACATCCGTACCTGCTTCCGCAGAGCATCCCGACCCAGCATCGTTGAATAAAACATTATGCGACAGATGAGTTGTTGCTGGGATGGTGCGATAAGCTGTGCTATTTAGGATAGCACATCCATCCCTGAGGCCTGTGCAGTAGCGGTCTTACGATGCATTGCCGCCGGAAGCTCCGTGTACGTTGACTCCCGCACACTTTCCTATGCGAACGTCCGGAGTCTGCAGGCCTCGTGTCCCTGGCTACCGGATAGTGTGACCTGGTCGCCGATGATTCTCTGACTGGCGAAGCTGACTGGATATCCGAGGTCACGTAGCCAAGAGCGGTCGTGTGCGCTACCATGAGAATGAGGAAGCCTTATTGACAGTCTCTCCGGACTGACTATATGTCGGAGCGTCCTGAGCGGCGGACATATGCTCCGAATGCGAAACATTTTGTACCACAACATCTGGGGCCAGATGTTGTTGTACGAGAGAGGGGCCTCTCTCGCTCGCCATCCGGATGGACCAGAACGAGCTATGAACCGGACTAAAAGGCTTCCTCCATTCTCCCTCTAATCCGCCGTCACTAGGTGTGCATTTGGTTGATTTATAGTGCTCACATCACCCCAAAACTCCTTCTAGACTGCAACGGACGAACCCGGCTGCCGAACCATTCGATGAATGGACGCTACACCGGGGGAGCTAGCGGACGTCAAAGGCCGTCGAACCTACTAGGGTCCTCTTAGGCAATTGGCGTATTTACATGAGCACTTTTCCGCTAGCCCTTCATTAATTGTGACGACGGAGGCACACTGTTGGAAGACATCACAGATACATCACCCTAATCTTGATCGTGTGAAATAGAAATTGATAAAGTAGAGTGACCCTGCGGGGAAAGGACCGGAATGTCCAATTCCCCACTAACATACCGTGACATACGCTTCCCATGTTGTCATCGAAATCATCAGATACAGAACAGGAGTTAATGCGAGTACACTGACCACATATAGAATGATTATAAAATTCAGAGGAAGACTTCCTCTTATTACAATTGATCAAAATCCTTTCAATGTGAAAAGAAAACAAAGTTCTGGTACTCGCACCAACCCCTGACAATCAAAATACATAATAATAATATGATCCATTGACATAGAAAAAATAATTGAAATCAAAATATTTTGAAAAAATATTTTTTCAGAACAGCCCAAGTTTCTGAAAAGTAACATTGAGCCCCAATGGATCCCAAGCCTAAGTGTGGACAAAAAATTTAAAAATATTTTAAACAATTTATGCAACACTTACGAACAATAATAATGTATCTAGTTATGATTAAATTAACATCAAGATATTATTTTCAAGAAATCCCCCCCTCACACAGAGGGCTGTTGTAAATGTAAACAATGAATGTAAAACACTAAAATAAGACTCCAGGCCCGAAATCAGTTACCAAAAATACACTATCTAATGCAAAACAGAGACTTCCAGGGAAGAAACTGCAGAACATAAGATGGTAGATGCAGAACACAACGCCTAACCACCCATAGGTGAAGATGTAAACATGGGGAAAAGAACAGAATTCATTCTGTTATTCAGCTAAAACTCCCAAGAAATTTTAGTAATAATAATTACAGAAACTATGCCAAAAGCATGGGAGAATAGCAAGAGGGGACTTAAAGGAAAGGGAGAGAGGAAAACACTGAAAAATCAGTGTAACTAAAAAAACAAGAATGACAACAAAATGGCTGCTGCCTCGAAAATAGGTAACTTAACATAATTTCATTAAAAAATTTTAAGTTACAGCCCTGATAATATTCTGTCACACATTTTTCCTCTCCTCCTTCTCTATCCTCCTTAGAATCACCATTTCACTAATATTTATGTGTCTGGCATCATTTAAACTGAGATTTACAAGCACAAAGATCAGTCAGATGTTAACTGATGAAGGGCCAAACTTAGAATGGTTAATGGCGCCAATTTCGGAACGTCCTTGACACTGCGTATGCGCAGTAGAGGTGAAGTGTGGAGGGCCATTCAGGACATGTTTTTTTTGGTTTTAGATGCAAATTTTGGGGATTGGGGGGCAAAATTTGTGTTTGGCCCTATATTTTAAGAGTTAGCACCAGCTATGTCTGGGTCATTGGTACAGTATAAAAATATAGTGATTATGTAAACCAAATTTCAAACCAATATCTTAAGAGATGCAAAAGTAGTTTGCTTCACTCATTTTTTGCAGACTGTCCAATTTGGATTAGTTCAAGGGCAATAACTCTCTGATGCTTGAATAGAGCCACTGCAGGTGTTTGTCACACACACATCCACACTTGATATATATCATGAATACCGAATTTGAAACCAGTATTTCAAGAACTATAGAAGTAATTGTCTTAACCTACTCAATAAACACAAACGCAAATTCAACTTTGCTAATGGCCCGTCGCAACACAGAGCAATGGACACTCTGGCACCGGCAGTTTATTCGAACCATCAATGATCATTATACAGAATGAAGATACTCCCATCACAGACAACTCAGAGGTCCAGGTAAAACCAGAGATAAAAATGTTTTGAAAAAATTCATTCTGGAACCCTGTGTTCAGTTTACCAATGCAATCTCGTCATCTCAGGGAATGATGCCGAACCGCATCATTAAATTAGACATATAACAGATTTTTTTATTTTTTTTAAATGTGAGATTAACAATACATGTACGTATAGAGCAAAAAAAAAATTACACGTTGCGACCTGTGTCAAGCAAAGCGATGGCCAGAATGATTCACATCAGCAATTGCAAACCCGAATTAACTGCACACAGTGACCTTCTCTCGCTTTCCATGCATCAGCATGAAAAATCAAACATTCAACGGCCTACCGTTAACCCTGCATTGGCGATAGACATCAGCTGCCAAGACAAATATTTTCCGGTAAACTAAGTGCTGCAGAAAATGAAAAAATTTATAGTAATTTATATTTTTTTTATAGTTACCAATGACTCAGGCTTAGCTGGTGCCAACCCCAAAATATCCAGGGCCAAACACAAATTTTGCCCCCAATCCCCAAAATTTGCATGCAAAACCGAAAATAGAAGTCCTATCTGGCCCTCCATACATTTTACCCTTCACGCTTGCGCAGATGACAGGAAGTCACCAAAACTGGCGCCAATAAATCATTCTTTGTAGAAAAAAAGATTATAATAATTCAGCGGGGAAGTATGAGTGCCCAGTTTACAGGTCGTATTTATGAAGGGATTTCACTGTAACTTTGTCGAATGACTCTGTATGATGTCTAGTTTTGGAATGATTTTACTTTAACTTGGTAACTTTGGTTGACATTTGTTAACTGTGAGGGACACTTCAACAGGCTCAATTCTTTAGTATAGTCTACACCTCAAATTATTCTTGTTGAAAAGATAGCAAGTAGGGTACAGAACTTAACATATTCTCAATTATCACAATTCTTGTCTTATTTATAATCTTTTCATAAACACTGAACATTATCTTTTCATCAAACACCACACACAGTCAAGTTAAGCTGCAGTGTCATTGACATATTTTTATACTGTAACCAATGACCCAGACTTAGCTGGTGCTAACCCAAAAATATCAAGGGCCAAACACAAATTTTCCCTCCAATCCCCCAAATTTGCGTGCAAAACTGGAAATTAGAAGTCCTATCTGGCCCTCCATACATTTTACCCTTCGCACAAGCGTAAAAGCCAGGAAGTCACCGAATCTGGTGCCAATAAAATCATTTCTTTGTTTGGCCCTTGTCAGATAACAACAAACTGATATTTGTGCTTTTAAATCTCAATTAATAATGATGCCAGACACAAATCAATGGTTAAATTGGTGGATCCAAGTACAGAACTGGATGAAGGAAGGAAGAAATGGTGGTTTGAAATGTTCAGGGCTGTAATTTTATAATATTTATTAAAATTAGTTCATGTTCCCTAATTTTGGTACATGAGCCGGACGTTGTCACTGATTGATTATGATCTATCCACTGTTTATTTAGTATTCCTTCCCTGCCTTTCCTTGATTCCCCCAGTTAAGCTCCCAAGCTTTTTGGCTTGTTTTAATAAAAAAAATTTGTAAAATTTATTGGGAGTTTAATGTTTTATGCAGAAGATTATTCTGTATATCCCCAGGGTTACGTCCTCATCCTTAGGGTGTTCGGGCATTTTGGACATGCATCTTACATCCAATGTATCGTTTTTTCTTCTGAGGAAGATCTTGCTTTACATCGGATAGTCTTGTTTCTGTCACTGACTTCGGGCTGTGTTGCCTGGGGTCTTCATTCCGGTGTTTTGTTTACATTACATTACTCTAGGTAGTTTCCTATTTTTGTTTAGGAACAACAGTTGTAAGTGACATTAAATATTCGGATAGTGTGGTAGTTAATTTTACACAGTTTTTATAATTTTGTCCACACTTACGCTTTTTTGGGCTCATCGTTCCCTTTGGGAACTTGGGCTCTTATATTAGAGAAATTTTTTTCATACCGAGTCATCCTACCAAGTTACAGTGAAATCCCTTCATAAATATGACTCATAGACTTTGCTAAAGGAATCTAGGTCACATGCCTATCCGGCATTCACAGTTGGCCGATCACAACCAAAATATGATAGTCTCATCTAGATATCATACCAAGTCATCCTACTAATCCCCTCATAAATACAAACTGTAGACAGTGCTAAAGGAATCTAGGTCATGTGCCCAAATGGCTGGAATGACTGACCAATAGGACAGTCTCATCATAATGGGTCATCCTACCAAGTTTCATAAATACAATATCATAGGTAATGTGCCCCTGCAGCCATAATGGTTGACCGAATCAAACCAAAATAGGAAGTTTTCATCTAGACATTATAGAGAGTCAACCTACCATGTTACAATGAACTTCTTTCATAATTATGACCTGTAGACTGTGCTAAAGGTTTTCAGGTTTAAACTCATGCAGTCGTCACAATTGAACGATCGTGACCAAAATGGGACATTCTCATCTAGACATGACCTCAAACCTGCACATGAAAGTTAAAGATGATCGAACAAGAATTACAGGGTGTAGCCTGTGCTAAAGAAAATGTGAACGACATCAACACACATGATGGCAAAAGCTTATCTTGAAGTTAAGCGAAAAATGAAACTGTGCAGTGGAGCCCTCAGGTTAACTGAATCGCCACTCAGCTGTGTGAAAAATATTCAGTTAACAACAGTACTCAGTTGGCAGGAAGTTCGTCATTTTCCTGTATTCTAACGATAAACTGAGCATTAATTCTATTCTGTATTCTGATGATAAACTGAACATTAATTCTATTGTATTATGTATGAGGGAGCTCATGAAGCTTGAGCGCATACACAATTAACAGGGTTAATTAAAAACTGGTAAGCAATGAAGTATTACTCACATCACACTATTTGAATCCATTTAATTGAACAGGCCTAACAAAAAGTGAGTGGGATGTTTTCAAATTTTGTAAAATATAATAAGAAATTTACCTTTGTATGTGGATGGATTAAATTAACACCATTTTTGTTTATTGCAATCAGTAAATGCTCTGGGTAGTTTGGCTCTGTAGTTTGCTGTGAAAAAAGTAAATTCAGAATTCAACATATGTTTGAAATGAAGAACTAAATAAAAAAAATATATTCTTAAACCAAAGTAAATGGAATATTTCATAGTTTTCCTTCAATACCCTGTCATTACAATGATGCTTAAATTGATAAAATGATTCCTTACAATGCAATTGTGGCATGTGCTTATTTTATGATAACATTTCACTTTTTATTACATATCTTACAGCCACTTTGGGGAAAATTACATAGTTAATCATCAAGGGCCTAGAATTGTTTGAACACTTATTCTAACATCATTACATCAGAGATTTGTAGATCAGCAGTAGTTCCCATTCATTGTTAGCTGCCAATATCGGTAATTAAAGAAGTTTAAATTACCACTTCCAATTTAAATACTGAATTAAGGGAGGATTGTTTAAAAACCTATACACTTTTTACCATGTTTATTTTACTAATTTACCAATTCTGAAGTCTGAAGGAACCATAACTTCACTGGAACCACTGCCAGGAGACTTTGGGCATGTGAGGGAGTCTTCTTCAAGAAAATATGGTGGCACAAATGTCCAGTCATAAAGTTTGGGACTAGGCCACTGTCAGTTAACAGACTTGAAGTCTTCTGACAACTGGAATTGATTGGTTTTCATTCTTACATTCAGAATACCAAGTTCCTCTCACAAACCAAGAGACATTTCAAGACTGACAACTTACCTTAACTTCAAAGAAAGCTGAACCAAATGTCTGCCAGTTGCAAATATGTCTGAGAAATTCCAACTTGGCATCTGTAGTGTTCAGGCCTGCATCTTTGTTGTAGTAACTAATAATATTCTGGAAATAAAGACAAAATTATGATTAAAATCAAACAATGAAAGTTTTTCTTTGGATAAGGTCTTTACAGTAGTGAAAATGTTACACTGGTTCTCATATTGGAATCTAGACTTCGAGGCATTCTCCATCACTAAAGAGAAATATTGTTAGAGATAAATCGATGCACTTTTGTAAAACAATTTATACCACAAACAGGTGCGTGTTTTTAGTGAATTCTCCCATTAACTGGTGTTAGAAGCCATATTTGGGCTCCATTTTCAAGTGCAGATACCACAACTTAAAGTGATTCTGTGGATGTGGTTTACATAATCTTTGATGTGAATTTTTTGCATCAGAATGGATTTGCCTTGCTTCAGTGAATGGAAGAGTGGTTATAGGCACACTTCCATAAATTGAAACAAGGCAAAGACATGTGAAGAAATTTTGACAATTAAGAAAAATTTAGCACTCAACCAGTAATAGAGAGTGTGCAAAATCCAATCTGATTATGTACACCATGCTATGAAGAGAGGAGAGATCTTTTTGCTGAAGAACACATGATCAGGCAACAACACCACCAGTACACTTAACTCTCAATGATGTTTACAGTCTCTTGACTAACACTGCAGCCACACTGCATGGACAAAATCCCAGTCCCTACAGCATGTATTCTAACTTGTGGAGTGCTAAATTATTTTTGGCCATCAAAATTTGTTTGCATATCTTTGCCTTGTTACAATTTGTCAATTTATGAAAGAGTATCTATGGACACGCTTTCAAAAATTGTAACACATCCACAGAATATGAAGTTGGAGAACCTGCACTTAAGAACAAGAGGCGCTCACCTGACAAGGTTGTTTAAAGAAGGATTTAATTAGCACCTATAGCTAGTAAACATTACAAAGGAATGAAGTCACGCAACTATTCAAAACAATGTTGTCCACTAACATGTCATTTTCTGGTATTGAGATGCTACCACACAAATCATGCCCAGATTTCCTGTAATGGAAGAATAGGGAGCCCAAATATTAACCTAGGGACATAACTTGAACAAACTTGAACTGATTGAGCACCCTCCTCTCCCAATCAGGACTCTCACCATTGGATCTGAAGAAGCAGATTTCCAAAGAGTATTCCTCATATTGGATAAGTTAAAGAGCCCAATTATTAATCCAGGGACTTGATTTTTAAAACTTGTATCTGACTCCTCTTAGGATGGTATATACCATATATCAAAAGATTCTGATTGGGGGTTCATGAGATGATTTAAAAAGAATATTCCTCATATTGAACAAAGTTAAAATTTTGGCTCCAACAGGGAGCTCAAATACAAATCAAGGGACTTGATTTCAACAAACTTTAATCTAACTCCAATAAGGGTGCTGTATCAAAAACATCAAAAGATTTGGACTGGTGGATCTGAAGAAGAAGATTTTTAAAGATTATTCCCCATATTGCACAAAGCTGAAAAATTCAGGCTCCCTCAGAGAACCCAATTATACACCAATGGGATTGATTTGATCAAACATGAATCTAACCCCTGTCAGGATTATGTATACCATATATCAAAAGAATCTGACCTGTGGTTCTGGAGAAAAAGAGTTTTGATAATTATTCCTCATATTGGACGAAGTTAAAATTCAGGCTCCAATAGGGAGCCCAAATATTAACACAGGGACTTGGCTTGAACAAACGATGAGAGGATTGGAAAAGGATTTTTAAAGATTATGCCCAATATTGCAATAAGTTAAAATTCAGGCTCCCATAGAGAGCCCAATTATAAACCGATAGACTTGATTTGAACAAAGTTGAATCCAATCCCTGTAAGGATTCTGTATACCATATATCTTAGATTCCAACTAGTAGATCTGAAGATGGAGAGTTTTAAAGATTATTCCTCATAATGGACTATGTTAAAATTTGGGCTCCAATAGGAAACCCAAATACTAACCTAGGGACTTGGTTTGAACAAATTTAGATCTGACCTCCCTAAAAATGCTATGTACCAAATATCCAAAAATTCTAACTGATGGAGTGAAGAAGAAGATTTTTAAAGATTATTCTTTGTATTGCACTAATTTAAAAATTTTTTAATTGTTGCAAATATGCTAACTCAGCATTTTCTTTATTCCCTCTGCAGTACACTTTGACAGAACTGATGGCAATTTTTATTTACTGTTCCACTGTACTGGTCCAAAGGATGCTCCATACCAAACAACAGATCTCTGTTCCTTGAAAATATGGACATTTGAAAATATTTCTATTTTTAGTTCCTGGGGTTCCCATGGGGATAAAAGAATTTATTATGCATGACTCAAGTACTTATGACTCAATAATAACACACGCCAAATTTGGTTCAAATCGGCTCACCAGTTCAGAAAACAGAAATTTCGGACGAGGACAAATATCCGGCCCCTCTCATTACATGGGGAGCATTTTTCACCACCCTCTCCCTATGGGGCTGGACAAGTTGATTTGAATAAGAATAAAATGCGATGCAAGAACAAACAATTACCTCAAATTTAACTGAAAGAGAAGGTGCAAACACCATTTCCATGATGAGAGACAGTGAGAGATCACTATACCTCACCCTGACTTTCAGTCAGGTGAGCTAATAAAGCCAAAATATGAGCTTCCAACACTCTGCTAGTTAATTCCAGTCAAACAAGAAATATTGCTGGACATCCAGTTATCAATAAATATGATAATAATTTCCAATTTCTAAGTCCATTTAGGCATCTTTATCAGGTTTGGGATCACATGATGAATATAATCTTTAACATGTTTCTAGTTTATAGAGACATTTACACAACCCATCCAGTATATTTGGTCTGGACCTTTTTAAAGGCTTGGGCCAGACCTAAATTAGAGAACTCTTTTTGTAAATTTCTCTATGAACTGACCCATTAGAGATACTAAATGAAATTTACTTACTCTTTTCCAGTCATCAGGAGCTTGAGCTTTATGTAAATTGTGAGGTATTATTTCTGTTAACATACGTCTGGAAAAAAAGGATTAAAATTCTATCAGATATATTTTAAATTAACACACCTGATGCAGGTTTAACCGTCTGCACACCAATGTCCAAATTAGAGCTGTGTGGTCTTAAAACCGCACAGCTATAATTTGGACATTTGGGTTTTTGATGGCCAAAATTCAGGGTTTTTTTTTTAAAAACCTTGGTTTACGGTTTCGTTTTTCATTGTTCAAACATAATGCATACACTGCTTATTGGAAAATTATTTTGCATCAAATAAAAACTTGAAATTAACTCATTTATAAAATAAAACAGAACATGACACCTTGTCAAGATATCCAAGTCAAATTCAATCTTTGATAGACTGATTGTAACAGGGCCAGGGAGAGGGTTGGGAGCTGGGGTAGTGTCCCTGGGGTCCCAAAATTGGGAGGGGGCTGGCCAAGGAGTACCTGAATTATTCGGGTAGGCCAGCCTCCCCTCCTTTGAAAGAAAGGACTACCAAATAAAAAAAATTAAAATACATGCTTTCAGACCATGTTTGGACTCCAATGAGTCTGACTCCTATGTCAACAGTTAAGAGAGGGGGGAGGGGGTATCGTGAATGGAGCTCTGTACTTGACAAACAGTTATGTAATTTTGGACGATGCATAAATTTTGAAGTACTAACTTTATTAAATCAACTTGACATAATAAAGTCATCACTTCAAGAATTGTGCAGTCAAAAGCTGTAAGCTCTTGGTCACTAGATACTCACTGATGAACTTATTGTTAAATTGCAGCTGGAAAAATTAATTTAATCCCAAAGAGTCTCCGACATATCAATTCAATAAACTGCAAATACAGAGCAACAGGTGTTAATTTATGCACCCGTCATTGACGGTAGGGGACTCCATTTCCATGGCCATGCACATGTGTAATATACTCTGATTTTCTGAGTGCATTTAACTCAAGAGTTTCAAGCTTAAGAAAATGATTTATTGCCTTGAGTCTGTTGTAAAACATTCCAGTTTGAATTGTCTCAAACACTGTTAATGACTTTATTCAACTAAAGTAGAAACCTGATGCGTGAGAAGTCAATTTTGTCACCTATTTTCATAATATTTGGGTGAATGCAACGCTCGAACATGATACCAATATGTGTAGCTGTTCTGAAAAAGGGGTATCACTACTCTAAAGTTTCAAAACAAGAGGCCCCACGGGGCCTGAGGGCGCTCACCTGATAATGGCCGAGTCATATCACCAAAATAGCAAGGGATTCTGCCTTGTGGTTATTATCAGTTTTTCAACATAAAAGTGTTTTCTCTACTTAGTAACCCAGAGTGTTCATATGTTAGATCCCCATATTGGGTACTCAATAATTTATCTATTTATTTATTGGAATTTAAGGTCACTTTCTAAGGCTACATCTTACAGAGGCGTAATTATAATATCAAGTTTGGTCAATCGTTTATGCCTATCACTGCCCACTTTACAGGGCTTTCAATGCAGGAATTGGTTACTACTGGGCCCAATTTTATCAATAAAGCAGAACTTGAACAAACTTCAATTTGCCACTTCTAAGAAAATCAAAAATCAAATATCAAAAGATTCTGACAGGAGTAACAGAAAAAAAAGATTTTTTAAGAATATTTCTCATACTGAACTAAGTTATACATGGGCTCCCATAGGGAGCCCAAAAATAAAAGCTTCTGAAGCAGTGTTTTGGGAGAAGAAGATTCTTCAACGTTATTCCCATTAGCTACACTGTTAAAAAATGATGACTCGGCACTTTTAGTCCTAGAAAAGAACCTTATGATAAAATTTTTACCATTTTTTTCTTCCGGTCCTAAGGAAGCTTCACACCATATAAAAATTCTCAGTGCCATGTAGTTCTGGAGATATGGGCATTTAAAAAGAAAAAAATTTTTTAGCTCCTGCAGTTCCCGTGGGGGACAGGAAAACAATTTTCGGCATAAATTAGGTACTTATGACCCAATAAGCCCTCATATCAAATTTGGTTCAAATCGACTTTTTGGTTTGGAAAATAAAAATTTTGGTATAATTTGGGCTCCCACAGTGAGCCCAAATATGAACCCAGGTACTTGGCTTTACCAAACTTCACTCTCAGCCCCTAAGAATGCTGTACATCAAATATCAAAACATTTTGACTGGTGGATCTGAAAAAAAAATTTTTTTTAAAGAATATTCCTCATATTGAACTAAGTTATAATTTGGGCTCCCACAGGGAGACCAAATATGAGCCGAAGGACTTGACTTGAACAAACTTGAATCTCACCTCCCTAAGCATACTGTATACCAAATATCAAAAAATTCTGACCGGTGGATGCGAAGAAGAAGATTTTAAAAGAATATACCTCGTATTGCACTAAGTTACAATTTGGGTTCCCAAAGGGAGTCCAAATATGAACTCAGGGACTTGGCTTGAACAAACATCAATCTCACCCCCCTAAGGATGATGCATAGCAAATATCAAAAGATTCTGATTTGTGGATCCGAAGAAGAAGATTTTTAAAATATATCCCTCATATTGCACTAATTTGAACATTTGGGTTCCCATAGGGAACCCAAATATGGACCGAGGAATTTGATTTCTACAAATATGTGAATCAATGTTCCAAAGATGTTATATGTAAAATATGAAAGCTTTTAGAGCAGTGGTTTGGAAGAAAACAATTCTTTATTTTTTTCCCATTGCCTACTGTGTTAAAAAATACTGACTCAGCACTTTTTCAGAGTCCCGAAAAAGTACCCTATGATAAAACCGATAGCAATTTTTTTTTACCAATCCTTTCTGTTGGTCCCAAGAAAGCTTCACACCAAATAAAAATTCTCACTGCCGTGCAGTTTTTGAGATATAGGCGTTTTAATTTTTTTCTATTTTTAGCTCCTGTGGTTCCCACGGGGCTACAGGAAAAAAAATTTCTGCATAAATTAGGTACTTATGACCCAATAAGCCCTCACATAAAATTTGGTTCAAATTGGCCTCTCGGTTTAAAAAATAGAAATTTGGGGTGGGGCCAAAATTTTTGCTCCTCCCATAACATCGCCAAGTATAGACCTACAAACTTCTCTTGAACAAACTTGAGTCTACACCTCAAAAGGAAGCTGCATACCAAATATCAAGTCTCTGCTATTGCTGGTTCTTGAGAAGAAGATTTTTTAAGAATTGGAGCATTTTTGCCCCACCCCTCTGCTCAATATGAGCCGAAACCTAATTTGCCCAAAAATCAAAATGCCGCTATATAACCCCTACTCACATGAAATTTCATTAACATGCGGCCAGTGGTTTGGAAGAAAAAGACCCAAACACCACCTTCACGCCGGACGACGGACGACGGACGAAAAGTGATCAGAAAAGCTCACCCTGACTTTCAGTCAGGTGAGCTAATAAAGGAAACTTTATGTTGTTTCTCTCATTAAACTGAGAAGTGAAGATCTGATTAGAGATTTTCAACACCGAATTTGAAAACTGGAAAGGTAGGTTTTCTGTAATTGTTTCGGTTTCAGTTTTGATAACAAAATCGAACCAAATTTTCGGTTAACTGCACAGCTCTAGTCCAAATTTAAAGCAGCAAATTTTCTCATGATGCAATGAGAACTTGTCCAATTCAATATTGTGAGCTCTGTCAAACAAGAATGAATTTGGTAAATTCCCAGTTGCATTATGGGAAAGCCTGCTGCTTGAAATTAATGATATTTTGACTTCAGTGTGCATAGCTTTCTCATAACACAAAAAGCAGTCAACACATGCAAATTAAATTCTTGAATAACTAATATTTTTAATTTTTTGCATCAAAAACATTCCAATGAGGGGTCATAAGCTATGTTTTTGAGCCAGATGAAAGTGTCAATGACACTGTAGCTCAACTTGTGTAACACATGTACATGTATAGTATGTGACACAGCAATGACACACATCTAGGTAATGACCTGATAACAGAGGTACATATAAAGTATTGTAATGGTCTGTACATAAATGCTGACCGTAGTCTGTAACAAATGTATAGGTAAAGTATTGTAAAGGTGGGTGACAGTTAGATGCTAAACTAGAAAAGAAATCTTTGAGTCCCAGAGTGGGTCTGACTGAACCCATAGCACAGTGATAACAAAGGCAACCAAAAACAGTTGTTCCTGTCCCAAGGTGATAACAAAGGTATCCAAGAAGTTTTATGAAGATCAGTTCATAAATACAGCCCCTAGTCCGAGCCGTATTGACATGTGTACTTACTGTGTATAAGTAGCACTGAATAAATCAAAGTCCATCTAATTTGCATAATGTCTTCACGAGAAAAAAACCTGTATTATATGTGATGTATTCCATGTTACTAAACATTCAGACAAAAATGTATTCGAATCAGAACTTTCATACAGAAGTTCTGTATAAAAAACTGATTGCACTAACTAAGGTACAAAATGGCTGTTGGTGGCCATCTTGAATTTCAGACCACACCCAAAAACACTCGATCTCGTCCCATGGTGATAACAAAGGTACTCAAGAAGTTTCGTAAAGATTGGTTCATAAATACAGCCTCTAGCCCGAGGCATATTAAATTGTTGACGGACAGACGGATGTTCTTACATGTTCTTATTTGTAGGGTTTTTCCCATGTTAAACCCTAACCTTACAAGGTCAAAACATTAACCCCACAGTGCAAAAAACAACCCCAAAAGTGGCCACTGTACTAACCCAACCCCACAACTACCACTGCCCCTAAATTGTAAACCCCACAATGTACCTCTGCTAAGCCTGGACAGATGGACGACGGGCCATGGCATAACCTCAAATTTGACTTACGTCAAAGTTGAGCTAAAAATGAAAAAAATAATGAAGATTGAATAGTGATTTTTGTGAATAGCACTGGCCAGTTTTGAACATTGTAAAGGGTCAAGCAACTACATAAGTCCTTAATCAGGACAACTATTGTCTAATAATACACTTATATATACACCAACTTGCAAGCAGTCAATAATTCAATACAGTTTTAACCTTGAGCCTATGGCTGTTTTATATATGTTCTGTAGAAATCCTGAAGGTAAGTGATGACTGCTATTGACACAATGGCATAAAAGTGAATAATGTTTGAAAGAATCAGACCTCCATTTTTATGCAGCCAAATGCTATTTGTTTACTGGGGCTCGGCAACACTTTTAATAGTAAGGGTTATGTGTAAGATAGTTTTATGGATGAAGGAAACCGGAAACCAAAGTACCTGGAGAGAACCACGATGTAACAGCCAATAATAGCCAATAGAGATGGGCAGTTTTCAGATTTCATGTCGGTTCCGGTTTTGGTTTCATTCAAAGAGTTGGGTTTTCGGTTTCAGTTTTCATTGTACAAACATAACAATACATTGCATTTGCATATACGAAGATGTATTTGACACCATTCAGTGTCACTAGGACTCCCTTTCAAGGGCAACACACCTGTGTAACAGCATATAGGCCTACCGGTACTCTGATTTCCTGAGCACAATGTACAGTGAAGCCCACTTAATTGGATATCTCTTAATTGTATATCCCTGTTAACTGAATGTAATTTTCAAACACAAAACCATTTACCATACCTTCAGTACAAATTTGATCTGTTAATTGCATATGGGTTGTAGAGTAAACTCCTGTTAATTGTATATAAATTTTTATAATATGTTGAAAAAACTACTATGAGCTCTGTCAAACAAGATATAATAGAATAAATGCTCAGTTTACCTCCAGAACAGAGAAACTGACCAAATCCCTGTTAATTGTATACTCCTGTTAACTGAATAATTTTCACTGGCAAAACCAAAATTCAATTAAGAGGATTCTACTGTATTTGCATAAATGCCCCCAATGCCTGTGTTTAGGGTTACCTGACACACCCTAAAAAATTATGCCGACCATGCAAATTTTATCGAGTAAAAGGCACTCATATAGGTCATTGTAACCCAAAATTCCCATCCAACTTCAACTGTGATTTTGACCCTGGCTTTGGAGTACAAGCTTTCAAAATTACGTGTAGAAATAAATATATTTGTCATTATAAATGTGGAACAAGTGACAAGTTCCAGTTCTGCAAAGGAAATTGCATTTGATAAACAGATGAACGTTTAAAACACGATGCGTAAGAAGTAATTTTGTCACCTATTTTGCTGTAAATGCCATGCTTGGATGCAATACAAATTAGTGCAACTGTTCTGAAAAAGGGGTATCATGACTCTGAAGATTGTAAACAAGGTTAACTTTAGGTTGTTTCTCTATTTATTCTGATTATACTTTTTCAACATTGAAGTTGAAAACCACGACAATGGGTTTTCTGTAATTGTTTCGGTTTCGATTTTGATAACAAAACCAAAACCAAAGCAAATTTTTGATTAACCACCCATCTCTAATAGCCAAATGCTGAATATACATCTCTGTGGTGTCACAGAACATAAATATAGAATATTGATAGATAATCAAAAAAAGCATGCTTGTTTCACAACTTAGCCATCTTGACTAAAAGATAAAATTTTAATGTAATTTGGAGATAAGACCTAATTCACAAACAATTTGTTCAAAATGGCCCACAACATATGTAAATATGTAGGGTAACTTGCAGGCATGTCATTTTGGATACTGTGAAGACAAAGTTGAAAATGTATTTTGAGACAGGGACTAAACATTTTTTGAAAGTGTCAATGACACTGCAGCTCGACTTGTCCTTGAAGGGACTGAGCTGAATAGAAAGCTCCAGTAATGTCAAGTCATTTAATCAAGTTTCTTCAGAAAAGACATAACAAAAAAGCTACATATGAAATCTGAAAAAGATCAGGCAAGGCATGCAACCTGTAGGGTGTACTAACAGAATTGCTGACAATTTCTATACTAATCCAAGATGGCAGATGGCAGCCATGGTTTTGAACAAAATTCAGAAAAAATTGATAGCTCCCATGTAGACCAACACACCAAAGCTACATATGCAATTTGAAAAAATTTGGGTGAGTGAGGTAGCCTGTAGGGTGTGCTCATGGAATTGTTGACAATTTATATGCCACAGCCCAGATGGTTGCTGATGTCCATGTTTTTCAACAAAATTCAGAAAAATTCAACAGCTCCCATCTAGATATGACACCAAAGCTACATATTAAATCTGAAAAAGATTGGGTGAGAAATGTGGCCTGTATGATGTGCTAATGGAATTGTTGAAAATTTATGTGCCAAATCCAAGATGGCTGCTGGTGGCCATGTTTTTCAATGAAATTCCAAAAAATTTTATAGCTCCCATTCAGACATCACATGAAAGCTACATATGAAATTTGAAAGGAACGAGTGAGAGATGTGGCCTGTAGGGTGTGCCAATGACATTGTTGACAATTTATATGCCAAATCTAAGATGGCTGCTGCCAGCTATGTTTTTCAATGAATTTTGGAAAAATAGACATTATACCAAGTTATCCTACCAATTTACAATAAATGCAAGCTGTAGACTGTGTTAAAGGAATCTAGGCAACGTGCCCCTGTGGCTATCATGGTTGACTGAACCTGACCAAAATAGGACATTCTCAACTGGATATTATCTGGAGTCATCCTACCAAGTTACAATGAAATCCATTCATAAACATGACCTGTAGACTCTAAAGTTTTCAGATTTTGGGCCCGCGCAGCCGTATCGGTTGACCGATTGTGACCAAAAGGGGACATTCTCATCTGGACATGACCTTGAACTTCCATATGAAATATTGTGGTGATCGGACAAGAACTTTGGGATGTAGCCTGTGTTAAAGAAAATGGGAACAGACTCACAGTCTTCTGCACGTGTGATGGCAATAGCTTATCTTGACTTTGTCAAGTTAAGTTAAATGAAAGTGTCAATGACACTGTAGCTTAACTTGTCTGTGTGTTGTGTTTGATGAAAAGGATAATGTTCAATGTTTATGAAAGGATTATGAAATAAGACAAGAATTGTGATAACTGGGAATATGGTAATTTCTGTTCCCTGTATGCTATGTTTTTAATAAAAATAATATGAAGTGTACACTGTACTAAAGGGTGGAAGGGTGGGTTAATATGACATCACAGTTAAAGTATGTGGCCCTCACAGTTAATGTATGTCAACAAAAGTTACCAAGTTACAGTGAAATTATTCCAAAACGAGTCATACTATCAAGTTACATTGAAATCCCTTCATAAATATGGCCTGTAGACTGTGCTAAAGGTTTTCGGGCTTCAGGCCTGTGTAGCCATGACGGTTGACTGATTGCAGCTAAGGGGATGTCCTCATCTCGACATTATACTGAGTCATTCTACTAAGTTACAATAAAATCCCTTCACAAATATGACCTGTAGTCTGTACTAAAGTTTTTCGGGTTTTGGGCTCGGGAAGCCACCATGGTTGAATGATAGGAACCAAAAGGGGACGTTGTCATCTGGGCATCATCTGGAGTGATCCTACGAAGTTACAATGAAATCCCTTCATAAATATGACCTGTAGACTGTGCTCAAGGTTTTCGGGCTTCAGGCCCCTGAAGCTGTCACAGTTGACCAATTATGACAAAAAGGGGATGTCATCATCTAGGCATTATATGGAGTCAACCTAACAAGTTACAATGAAATCCTTCCATAAATATGACCTATAGACTATGCTAAAGGTTTTGGGGGTTTGGGCTTGGCAGCCATCAAGGCTGAATGATCACGACCAAAAGGGGACGTTCTCATCTAGACATTATTTGGAGTCATCCAACCAAGTTAAAATGAAATCCCTTCATAAATATGACCTGTAGACTGTGCTAAAGGTTTTTGGGCTTCGGGCCCCTGTAGCCGTCACAGTTGCCCAATTGCGTCCAAAAGGGGATGTTCTCATCTAGACATTATATGAAGTCAACCTACCAAGTTACAATGCAATCCCTTCATAAATGTGACCTGTAGACTGTGCTAAAGGTTTTCAGGCTTTGGGCTCGGCCAGCCATCATGGTTGAATGATCACAACCAAAAGGGGACATTCTCATCTGGGCATCATCTGGAAAGATCCTACGAAGTTACAATGAAATCCCTTCATAAATATGACCTGTAGACTGGGCTCAACGTTTTTTGGCTTTGGGCCCCTGAAGCCATCACAGTTGACCAATCATGACCAAAAGGGGATGTCATCATCTAGGCATTATATGGAGTCAACCTAACAAGTTACAATGAAATCCTTCCATAAATACGACGTATAGACTATGCTAAAGGTTTTTGGGTTTTGGGCTCGGCAACTATCAAGGCTGAATGATCACGACCAAAAGGGGACGTTCTCATCTAGACTTTATTTGGAGTCATCCTACCAAGTTACAATGAAATCCCTTCATAAATATGACCTGTAGACTGTGCTAAAGGTTTCTGGGCTTTGGGCCCCTGTAGACGTCACAGTTGCCCAATCGCGTCCAAAAGGGGACATTCTCACCTAGACATTATATGAAGTCAACCTACCAAGTTACAATGAACTCCCTTTTCATAAATGTGACCTGTAGACTGTGCTAAAGGTTTTTGGGCTTGGGCAGCCATCATGCGTGAATGATCGCAACCAAAAGGGGACATTCTCATCTGGGCATCATCTGGAGAGATCCTATGAAGTTACAATGAAATCCCTTCATAAATATGACCTGTAGACTGTTCTCAAGGTTTTTGGGCTTCAGGCCCCTGAAGCAGTCACAGTTGGCCAATCACGACCAAAAGGGGATGTCAGCATCTAGGCATTATATGGAGTCAACCTAACAAGTTACAATGAAATCCTTCCATAAATATGACCTATAGACCATGCTAAAGGTTTTTGGGTTTTGGGCTCGAGCAGCCATCAAGGCTGAATGATCCTGACCAAAAGGGGATGTTCTCATTTAGATATTATTTGGAGTCATCCTACCAAGCTACAATGAAATCCCTTCATAAATATAACCTGTAGACAGTGCTAAAGGTTTTCGGGCTTCGGGCACCTTTAGCCATCAAAGTTGCCCAATCATGTCCAAAAGGGGGCGTTCTCATCTAGACATTATATGAAGTCAACCTACCAAGTTACAATGAAATCCCTTCATAAATATGACTTGTAGACTGGGCTTAAGGTTTTCAGGCTTCAGGCTCGGGCAGCCATCATGGCTGAATGATCGCAACCAAAGGGGACAATCTCATCTGGGCATCATCTGGAGTGATCCTAAGAAGTTACAATGAAATCCCTTCATAAATGTGACCTGTAGACTGTGCTCAAGGTTTTCAGGCACCTGTAGGCATCACAGTTGACAATCATGACCAAAAGGGAATGTCATCATCTAGGCATTATATCGAGTCAACCTAACAAGTTACAATGAAATCCTTCCATAAATATGACCTATAGACTATGCTAAAGGTTTTTGGGCTCGGGCAGCCATCAAGGCTGCATGATCGCGACCAAAAGGGGACGTTCTCATCTAGACATTATCTGAAGTCATCCTACCAAGTTAAATGAAATCCCTTCATAAATATGACCTGTAGACTGTGCTAAAGCTCTTCGGATTTTGGGCTCGGGCAGTCGTCACGGTTGACAGATCGTGACCAAATGGGGAAGTTCTCATCTAGACATGACCCCCAAACCTGTATATGAAATTTTGTCATGATCAGACAAGAACTATGGGGTGTAGCCTGTGCTAAAGGAAAATGTTCACAGACTCACAGACTAACTGACTCACAGACTAACAGACTTCCGCACGCGTGATGGCAATAGCTTATCTTGACTTTGTCAAGTTAAGCTAAAAACCACACTTAATCAATCATGGCTTAGAGCCAAGGAAAGGTGTTGGTCTAGTTGTAGAATACACTTGTCAATTCCGATGAAATAAGCCTCATGCTAAAACATAAGTTAAAGTTATTTTCTGGTGACATAACTACAAGATCATTAAGTACATACGGTATGTTCTGCAGATTATTTTTCTCATCACCAAATTTCACTCTGAAAATCAGTGCACCCAACCTTGCAGCATCATCTTTAGTACATTTGTGGTAGCCACGTAATAACTTTGGAAGCTCCTGTAAAATGAAATAACAGTATTGTTAACAAACAAATAGCGATGCAATGACACTATTGTTTAGCAGAAACCTGTTAACTGAATAGCCACCTTAAAATGTTTTGAGTTAGGCCTAAGAAAGTGTTTCTCAGTCCCTTCTGCATGGTCCATTTGGCTGCTGCATGATCTCTTTTTATAACCAACACAAACTAAACAAAATAAAAATTAAATGGTTATGTCTGATATTATACTCAAGTTAATAAAATTGATACATTTGTCCCTTGAGTGCAACAAGCTTTGTAATGCTTTAGCATTGCAAAGCCTTCTTGCATTCAAGAGATGAAATACACCACCGCACATGCTATTCTGTAGATTATGAGGCCTAAAACATAAAACAAACCAAGTACATGAACTCTTGATGGCAATTACAAAAATAAAAAAGTAAAATAACAAGGGGCCCTGAGGGCGCGCACCTGACATGGTAGCCTAAATATCAACCCAGAGAATTGATTTCAACAAATTGCATCCGATCAGAAGTAACTGCATTGTGTCCTTGGCAAGCCACCTAATCCTGCGTGTCCATGTGGGGGCATGGTGGCACTGTGTAGTAAGGCATACTTCATGTCAATGGTGCACCTGCCTTCAACTGCTACCAAATCTGGTTAATAAGTTGAGGAGTCTGAGCTTTGCTCGCCATTGGTCAGTGGTTCTCTCTGGCTTCCTACATCCATAAAACCGTTTAACATGATGTAACGCTGGCAGTTGAAAATGTAGTCAAATCCCAATAAAATCAAATAAACAAAAAATCCCTGCTTCAAATCTATAGACGTTGATTAATATTTTTAAAGCCATAGATTGAAATATTAACTGTCTAGCCTAGAAAATAATTTAAACTCATTTTGTTCTGCACTGCAAAAATGTTGTCAGGTTGTAAATATTTGAACTTGAGGAGAATCATTATTACTAAACTTGGCTTTTCAAGAAGAAAATACCAAAAGAAACTGTGCATTTAGGGAGGAAATTATGAGATAAAAAAATGTCATGTCTTTTTCCAGTTACATTAAACTCTAAATGCCTAATTTCAAGTTTGATCATTTCTGGTGCAATGTGCAGTCTCTGGGTAAATTTACAAGTTACATTTTAAGTTCCTTGGAAGTTGTTTCTAGGGAAATCTTGGCTGCCTGTTAAAGAGAAGCAAAACTATAAAAATCTAGGGGCCTTTAAAAAATTAAACATTTTCAACAATGTTCACTGATTTTTTTCACGGAATATGCCTTAAATTCCTAGCCTTGAAACCTATTCTTAAAAAGGAAGGACTGTGAAAAAATTCAAACACTTAGGGGAGTGCTATAAGATTTAGATTTTTCATTTTTTCTTTATCGGGGTTTAATTAATGATACTTTCATTCAGCCAGGCCATCTCGTGTCAGACAGTTTTATAGGAGGAGGAAGTAGGAATACCCAGAGGGAACCACTGAGCAGTGGCAAGCAACTGTCTGACTCCCCAACATACTAACTCTGCACAACCAGGGTTGACTTTGGTTGAAGACAAGTGCACAATCGATGTGCAGTATGCCTCAGCACCACCATGCCCCAAAGTGGGCAATCGGGATTGGATTTTTCGGTTTGAAATCCAATGCTGTAACCATTGAACCACCAGTCCCTATTAGATAAAGTAGGGTTGAACAATATTGACAAACAGTACTGTTATTACAAAAGAAGATAGAAAATTTCCACCAGATTACGACTGATTCACATTCTGATCAAACTTCTCCTTCCACTTTCTCTCTGTCAGCACTGTAGAATCTCACCTCTTGAAAAAGAAATGGAAGATCACCAAATCTCAGATGTTATTTTTGTTTGTTTTTCTTTATTTTCTCTTTTATTTACTTGCGTAAGTGTGTTATGACCAAATAGCAATCTGATCAAGAATGAGACTTGTTGCAATCACAGAACTGTAGAAACTATTTCTGTACAAGTGTACTTACTTAAACCTTTACCTAACGTAACGGCCAAAACCGGCCAGTGCTATTCACAAAAGTCACCAATTAATTTTCATGATTTTTTCATTTTTTGTCTCCAAAACATAGGTTATGACCCCTCTTTGGAACGAGCTCGTTGAGCTCGTTCCAATGATGGGTCAAAACCTATGTTTTTGAGACAAAAAAGGAAAAAAATTAGTTATTCAAGAATTTTATTTGCAAGTGTCGTCTACTTTTCATGTTAGGTAAAGGGTTAAAAGAAAGTTTATGACATGCCTATTACTTTTCCATAAGGATTTCCATGGACTGTTTTTCCAACTGATGTCATGGCTCCATCAGAAGAACTGGACTCCACCCATTTTTGTAACTGGCCAATCAAAATGTTGCATTCTGACCTAGATTAATTCAGAAGCTGTGGTAACAGCCGATAAATCGAATGACAATTGGAAATTTTTTTAATTAATTTTAATCAACAAATGGAGTATGATCTTGTAACACTCAAGTTCTTAGGCCTGGCATTATGAACTAGAGGCTCTAAAGAGCCTGTAATCGCTCACCTGGAACTACATATCAAAATGTGATTTCCCGTAGGCTTTCCATGGTAACTATGAGCTGCAATTGCGGCAATGTTTGCAACATTACATCAACATTACATGAGGATCATTGGCAGAAGATGACCCAGTCCTCAATCATGTGAAGTTTCAAAACATTTGAATCCATCAAGCAGAATCATAGAAAGTCTCTGGTGGCCATAGTTTCCAGCCAATGGGAACAAAAAGAGGATCGTTTGTAGAGGGCCTCTTATAGACCATTCCTGCCAAGTTTTGGTTCATGTCGGCTCAGTAGTTCCAGAGAGAAGATTAAGGGTGATTTCCCATAGGGTTTTTCTATAGTAACTATAAATTGCAATTGTGGCCAAGTCTGCAAAACGATCAACATTAAATGAGGAACATTGGTAGAGGGTGTCCCAGTCATCAACCATGCAAAGTTTCAAAACATTTGGCCCTGTGGTTTCAGAGATGAGTTTTCAAAATTGACCAATCAGAATCAAAGAATGCTTCTGGTGGCCAAGCTTTTCATCCAACAGGAATACAATGAGTAACAGTTGTGGAGAACCTCCCAAAGACCATGCCTGCTAAGTCTGGTTCACATTGGCTCAGTAAGATGATGAAAATGTGATTTCCTATAGGGTTTCTATAGTAACTATAAGCCACAATTGAAGCCATAATTGCAACCCGATGAAGATTAAATTTTGAGGATCGTTGGTAGAGGGGGTTACAGTCATCAGTCACATTAAGTTTCAAAATGTTTGGCCTTGTAGTTTCAAAGAAGATTTCTTCTGTTTCAACAAAAAAATCAGTAAAAGAAGGTTAAGTAATTTGAAAATTACATTTTTTTCAGACAGTATTCTCTTTCAAATAGCTTTGGATGGGTAAAGGGTTACAGGAAACACATTTTACTCCAATTTTGCCATATCTTAAATGATATAATTTACTGGTCAGCTAAGTTGACATATGGGAAAAGAAAATAAACAAAACTTCCATGCTTTCCAAACACCTGTCATCAAACAGTATTTCTGATAAGTAACTTGAGAGTAATACATGTATTAACATAATTACAGCTGCACTTGTTTACAGTACAAGTCAAAAGAAGTTGTACGATAATCCTATAAACTATGTACCTTTCTCTTCCTACACTGATAAGACCAGAAGCTGACATCATTTTCTGGAAAGCTCTCACTGATAGCTTTCCAGAAAATGTAAGATTCTGATCTTGTCAGTGCAGGAGCAGCTGTTTACTTAGTTTATTGCAGTTATGCTACAACTTATTTTGACTTGTACTGTATACACAATATTTTGTTTTTTTCCCCAGTTCTCAGTGGAGAAAACTGGAACCAACCCTTACCAGATTCTCAAAAAACAAGTATTTTGCTAACAGTACTGATCTTCATGCAGACAGGAGAGGCATTGGATTAAGCATGAGAATATAGCCTCTGGTGGCCACATATTTCCATCCTCTCATAGACCATTCCTGCGAAGTTTGGTTCACATCGGCTCAGTAGTTCCAGAGAAGAAGATTTCCCATAAGGTTTCTATAGTAACTATAAGCCACAATTGCAGCCAGGTTTGCAACCCGATCAACATTAAATGCGGATCATTGGTAGAGGGTGTCACAGTCATCAACCATGCAAAGTTTCAAAACATTTGGCTCTGTGGTTTCAGAGGAGAAGATTTTTCAAAATCCACCAATCAGAATCAAAAAATGCTTCTGGCAGCCATGTTTTTTGATGCACGGTAACAAAAATGAGGAGCATTTGTAGAAGACCTCCCGTAGACTATCCCTGCCAGGTTTGGTTCACGTCGACTCAGTAGTTCCAGAGAAGAAGATGAAAATGCGATTTCCCATAGGGTTTGTATAGTAACTATAAGCCCCAATTACGGCCATGTTTATAACTCGATCAACATTAAATGAGGATCGTTGGTAGAGGAGGTCCCAGTCAGCATTTATGTGAAGTATTAAAAAATTTGGCCTGGCAGTTTCAGAGGAGAAGATTTTTGAAAATCCACCAATCAGAATCATAGTATGCCTCTGGCGGCCATATTTTTCAACCCACAGGAACAAAATGAGGATCGTTTGTCAAGGACCTCCCATAGACCATTCCTGCACAGTTTGGTTCATGTCAGCTCAGTAGTTCTAGAGAAGAATATGAAAATGTGATTTCCCATAGGATTTATATATTAACTACAAGCCACAGTTGAAGCCATGTTTGCAACCCAATCAACATTAAATGAGGATTTTTGGTAGAGGAGGTCCCAGTCATCAACAATGCAAAGTTTGAAAACATTTGGCCCTGGGTTTCAGAGAAGATTTTTCAAAATCCACAAATCAGAATCAAAGAATGCCTCTGGCGGCCATGTTTTCAAACCCATGGGATCAAAATGAGAATCGTTTGTATAGGACCTCCCATATCCCTGCCAGGTTTGGTTCCAGGCCTGAAAATAAGCCGCCAGACATTTGTAAAATCAGGTCCCTAGAGGGTGAATTTGATGATGCTATCCCATACAGTGGGTCAATTTATCGTCTGAGTACCTCTTTCTGTTTAGTTTTGAGACCCTGATTCAGAATGAGGTTTACAGAGGGTAAATTTAGTGATGCTACCCTGCTGTGCAGGGTAGCATCACTAAATTCACCCTCTGGGGACCTCATTTTGCAGATGGCAGTCTGCTTATTTTCTGGCTTGTTTGGTTCATGTCAACTCAGTAGTTCCAAAGAAAATGAAGAAAATGTGATTTCTCATAGGATTTCTACAATAACTATAAGACGCAATTGTGGCCATGTTTGTAACCCAATCAACATTAAATGAGGATCTTTGGTAGAGGGGGTCACAGTCATCATTTATGTGAAGTTTCAAAACATTTGGCCTGGCAGTTTCAGAGGATAAGATTTTTGAAAATCCACCAACAAGAATCAAAGAATGCCTCTGGAAGCCACGTTTCTCATCCGACGGGAACAAAATGAGGATTGTTTGTAGAGGCCCTCCCACAGACTATTCCTGCCAAGTTTGGTTCACACCAGCTCAGCGGTTACAGAGAAGATGAAAATGAGAAAAGTTTACGGATGCCGGACAATGGATGCCAAATGCGAAGTGTTGAGAAAAACTAAAAGGCCATGTGAGCTAAAAATACAGGAGGGCTAAAAATTGCCCTCCTAAATCCTCTCAGGAGAGCAAATACTCTTGCCAGGACATGCATTGTCACTTGAGTTCCATTTTGTTCTACCTCCCAGTAGTGAGAGAGAACAGAATGGAACTCAGGTGACAATATGTTTAAGGAAATCTTCTTGCTTCATAGCATCTTATGGTAAAATTGTACTTTCCCCAACAATGTTCAAATATTATTCTACATCTAACTAGCGGCATTACCAGAGAATCACATACCACTAGTGCCATGAATGTGACTGAATGTTTGAACATGAAGTGATGCAGCTGAATTTTAGTTTTTAGCAAATTATATATTCCTTTTTGTCATGGATAAAGTGAGCCATAGAAATTGAGCGCATAAAATAGAAGTAGTACAGAGAAACCCTGTTAACTGAATAGCCACTTTGCCAATGAAAATTATTCATTTAACATGAGTATTCAATTAACAGGGATTGTGTCATTTCCTGTACTTTAGAGAGAAACTTAGCATTTACTCTATTATATCTTGTTTGACAGAGCTCAAAGAGCTCTGTAAAACAAGATATAATAGATTAAATGCCTGTATTGGATGAACTGAGACCACATAGGTCTATAAACAAAGGAAAACTGGGGAGGTTCAGGGTAATTTCTTGATAGCTTGCAAGGTTTTTTATTCAATTAACAGGAGTTTACTCTATAACCTATATTCAATTAACAGGTCAAATTTGTACTGGAGGTATGGTATGGTAAATGGTTTTGGGTCGAGAAATTATATTCAGTTAACAAGGTTATTCAGTTAAGAGATATCCAATTAAGAGGGAACCACTGTACTGCAAAACAATTTGTGATGTGTTTAACTGACTTGATGCAGAAGGGCAAAACTTTGCGGGGGCTCTAGGAGGGCAGCCCACCAGCCCTCCTTGAGAATGCTAGGCCTGAGTTCTAACTTTGAAATGAATATCTCTCAGATGATGGCAGGAGTTTTGTTTTTTATTTTTATTTCAGGCAAACGTCAGAACTGTCAAGTTCTACAAATAAGACCAAATTTTTAAATTAATGGATTCTATGTCATAGAGGCATGTAATAAATACAGAATGCCATGATGCGTGAATGCGTTTATCAATGCCTCAATATGACGTTCTGTGTATTTCTGATATTCCCATCAGCTTTGCTCATTTTTTAAATGGCTCATTTTCAAGATTATGGAAGTTATCTTGCAAATTTTTTGTATTGTATTCTACTTACTTGATGATAATGGAAAATGATGTCGGCATTAATATCTTTGCCTGGTACTGTATTAGTCCATAGCTTTCTCATAAAGAAGACTTGATATGTAAACTGAGGATTAGAACCTATAGAGATGAACAGAAAAAAAATAAAGAATAAATTTCCTGCTATAATGTGCTACAGAAAAGTCTTTAAATTCTCAGACACATAAAACTGGAAAGAATTAATACTGTTACCGAACAAATAACTGGACAACCAGCCAGCTGATTGTATGATCAATTTTAAAGAATGTTTAGCATCAGAAAGTTGGAGAAAATTGATTACATTTTGAAAAAAATACCATTTTGTCTTCATTTGGTATGGCGAAACCCTGTTAAATGAATAGCCACTTTGTAAGTGAAAAATTTCAACTCAAAGGAATATTCAATTTACTGAAATCTGGTAATTTTCCTACATTCTGGTGAAAAACAGTGTATTTATTTGATTGACCCTTAAGAGCCTAATTCTGACTTGGTCCACTTTTCACTGCAACAGAACAGGTGACCCAACATGTTGTCTCTGGAGGAACTAGCAAGTTACAATGTACGTACCTTGGCAGTTTTGAAACAATGGCAAAGCCACAGAATGTAAACTGTCACAATGTAGAAATATATGTATAAAACACTCCTGGCCCTTAACAGTTAAATCTTGTTTGACAGAGATCATGGAGCTCAGTCAAAGAAGATATATAGAGGATATGGAATGAGTGTTTTTCTCATATAATATTTATGAAATGAGTCTAAGAATTTTCCGTTTGGGTGAGCCCCTGGCGAGCCCAAATGGAAAATTCGGACGAGTTTCATAAATATTATATGAGAAAAACACTCATTTTATATTTTATTTATCATATGACACACACATGTACAAATTAGCCACTTAGTATGACTTTTTAACCCATCACCTAACTTGAGTTGCAGACGGCACTTGGAAAAAACATCCTTGTATAACTAAAAATTTTCATTTTTGCTTCCAAAACATAGGTTATGACCCCTCATTGGAACGAGCGTGATACGCTAGTTCCAATGAAGGGGTCATAACCTATGTTTTGGAAGCAAAAAGTGAAAATATAAAAAAAATGAATGGTGTTTTTCTTGTACTGCGCAAGACGGTTTTTGCCGTTACGTTAGGTGAAAGATTAATACAATATAACACACCCAAATAGGACAGATTACGTAAATTCTCCCTACTGAAATTATGCAAATGTGACCCACTTGTATTTTGTTTAGCCAATCAATTGTCCAGTTTTGAAATTGACCAATGAAAGCTCCCAACTCTAATTATGCAAATTATGAAAATGTGGCCCAGTTGTATTTTGTTCAGCCAATCAAATTGTCTAGTTTTGAAATTGACCAATGAAATTGACGGAAGGCTTTATTTATCACTGATTAATATGAAAACAAAATATTAAATGTTTTAAAGTGAACAAAACGGACGAGTCATATGATGAAATAATATATTAAAAGCATGTTTTAGAAGTTCTGGGACCCAAGATGTCTGTTAACCTGGTGGTTATCACAAAACAATTGTCGACAAATAACAATACTCTAAATTTATTTGTCAACAAAAAACAATACTCTGTAAATTTATTCCATCAACAAGGATTTACTCTATTAATTCTGTCAACTGTATGCAAACAGCAGATCAAATTTCCACTAAAGCAGAGTTCATGAACTTGAACATGTTGCTAACGTGATGAGTGACAAGACCTTCACAGTTTTTTTTCAAAGGCTTTCAAGGTGACAAGAGATAAAAAATTCAAGGCTTTTCTAGGATGTTCCGAGACAAGCACAAGGGTGCACCCCAACAATGAGTTTGAAGTACATGAGGGAATTTGTTGTCAATTAATATTGTTTTATACACACAATCTAATACATGATTCTCAATCTTTAAGTGGTTGAGTGCTAGAAGCCACTATCAGGGCTTTCAACTAAGGGGGTATCAGTACCCTGTGGCCCACCAGCAGGTGGCCAATGTAAAGGGGTGGATGGAGTGAAAAAAAAGGAGTCCAAAACCTGCACACAAAAGTCCAAAATTAAAGTAAATAGGCAGCTAAAGGGTTAAATAATATAATAACAGCCCCAAGAAGCATGCTAACATAAAATAGGAACCATACCTGATAAATATCCACTTGGGAAGAAAAGAATGAAAAACCTCAAAACCTGCACATAAAAGTCAAAATAGTATCACATTTGTTTCAAAGGGTTGAAATTAAGAAAAATACCCTGAAAGTTAAAAAATTTATAGTAATTTATATATTTTTTATACTTACCAATGACCCAGACATAGCTGGTGCTAACTCTTAAAATATAGGGCCAAACACAAATTTTGCCCCCCAATCCCCAAAATTTGCATCTAAAACTAAAGAAAACATGTCCTGAAAGGCCCTCCACACTTCACCCCTACTGCGCATGCGCAGTGTCAAGGACGTTCCGAAATTGGTGCCATTTATCATTCTAATAACCAATGCCTGGTAAGCGCTATGTACTCAGCGGGGAGGCAAGAGTTCCCAACTCCTGGGAGGGCCATCCCCGTCTGGGTCATTGGTAAGTATAAAAAATATATAAATTACTATAAATTTTTTAACATTTTTATACTGTACCAATGACCCAGACATAGCTGAATAGTAAAAAGGCTGGAGGGCCAAGGACATAGAGCCAAATGGAATACGCTCAATAAAATAAAATAGAGTCATCCCCTGTAGGGAAAAGAAGTAATAGGCCTTACATGTATCTTTCTTATTTATGATAAATTAGAAAGATACAACACCTTCCAAAATTGAGCTTCATACATCCATGTACTCTATTAATATCCAATATAATCCTTATACTAATAATTTTTAAAGTAAGCCAATAATAAAGTAAGTCTAGAGAATAGAGACTCTTATACTCCTAAAAGTGTGTGAGAATTGCATAATCATGTCCGTTGACATATGCAATATTCAAAAGCTATACTTTAAAAACTAAGACTTGAATGAATTTTATAAACTTAAACTTCTCACTAAACAACCATCCCAATAACAGCTCAGAATTACTAACTCCGGAGGAGGTATCCCCTTGTTTTCATAGTAAAACAGGTGACCCAAGGGAACACCCTCCCCCCCCCCTTTTTCTTGCCCTGGGTCAAATAGCCCAGAGCGAAGAGGGCAGCCGAACGGAGACACTGCCGAAACAGACAGCCTACCTAGCTATAGTAGCAACTGTTAAGAGAATGACATTCTGAGCAGTAGATAATAGACCTAACAAAAGAGGCCTCAAGAAATTGACTCGATATTTCTAAGATAAAATTCATGAATGTGGATGGCTGAGCGCAATGAGCGGCCTTCAAAAATCTATAATAGCGACACTATTAATGTAAGCCCAAGAAGTAGAAGAACTCTTACTTCATGAGCCGAAATCTTAAGCACAACTGCTAAGTCAATGATATACCATAAGCAGTACCGATAGTTAATAGAATCCATTAACAATAAAATGGAGCGTAACGTCCTTCTACTAGACATCAAAGACAGAAGAAGCTTACGCCCTTGTAATAAACAGATATCTGTTTATAAATACATAAACTGTACCCGGAAAGAGTAAAGGCCTATGCCCATACGAAGACGGAAGGACCTTAAAATAATAGGTTCCGGATAATAGGAGCCTAACTCTTATGCAACAATCCAACCTAAATAGTAACGGAAGAATTGATTCCGAAACTATGAAAGTGAAAATCATCCATCGATAGTGCATGAAACTCACTGACTCTACAGTAAAAGAGAAACCAACAGAATTACTGTCTAAAAGGTCAGAATTTGAAAACTACTGTTTCCAGAGGCTCAAATGATTACTTAGCTAAATAAGAACCGAAGTTAAAATCCGTATAGGAATTTAATCTAAAGATTCTAAGTCTATTTATCAAAAAGTTACTAACTGACTTAGATAAAGAGACAAAAGACTCAATTGTAAACTATCGTAGAGTGCATAGGTATGAGGTAACATAAACCTATAACCTAAATAATAACAGGCTGCAGTAGATCTTGTGAAACAAGTATACTAAAAAATAGCAATGAGTAGTATGGAGGGATCAACAATATGAACATAATGATCCCTACACCACGACGGAAGAGCCTCCACTTTAGTCGCATAGAATAGCGAAGAAGAGGATCTCCTATAGTAAGAAATCGCGTCCAAAGCTCGTCCAGTACAGTGCTTACAATGCAATACGGACCACACAACGGAATACATGAAGGTTGCGACCTTGCTGGTTGTGATAAAGATGACACGATTTACCCAGTGAAAAAAGATCCTCACATAGAGGAAGATTTCATGTTAAGACCCACAGTAGACAAGAGAGTAAATTACTCATGATCTCTGTGAAGATAGAGATGCTATCAACAGAAATGTATTGTGGTTGTTTATCTTAGCAATACCTGCTAAAACAACAGCGCCGGAGGATACGCGTATCCTATCATTCCGTCCTATAGATCAATAGAGCGTTAACACTATTAGCTCAGAGATCTGGACAAGCCAACACATACGTCTGCAATTGATTAGCAAGCTGTGTCATAAATAAATCATCATTGGGCGCTCCCATAGATAGCAAATCTGATTGAATACTTGTTTGTTGAGAGTCCATTCTGACAGCAACAAACGACCCGTAAGAGAACGGGAGTCCGATAAAACAATCAGACGACCCGGAATATGACGGACCAAAACTGAACTTGGTGTACTATAACCAACAGACGGATTCTTTCCATTAAATAGAATAACGGAAACGAAGGAGTGCCTCCCTGGTTCCGGAGATACGCCACTACTGTCGAATTAAAGGACAGGAATTTGGGCATGCGTTTCTGAATAATGTTCATGCAATGACATAAAGCAAGCCTAAAAAACATTATTCCGCGGAAGTTAAACTGATAGCTAAAAGACTGCGGAACCCAAAGACCCTGGCACTTCGAATCCGTAGGGATCAGTATATATCCCAATCTGTTTGACTGGCAACCGTCATAACAGCCACACTCGGGTCCGGCAACTGCGGCGGCACTCTCTGAGTCAACCACCGAATGTTTGCCCCAGTCTGAATCTCTTGTAACACTAGATAGACAAGAGAATGTATAAATCGAGCAATTCATGGATTGCCGGAAAGTTGCCGTCGAAGAGAAGCTCCTCCGAGAACGAAGCGACTCTGAGAGAGTTCTTAACCTTACTATCCACGCGTGTGGAAGTAGCTAGGGCTGCGTCACGTCTAACCAACTCCAATCAGCCACTGAAGGGCGGAGTTATACGTGAACAAACTACTGCCCTCAAAAGAAATTACATTGAGAATAATATCCCGTAAATCTTTTCTTGAAGACGTAATGATAACGCCTCAGTAAGGCGGATTACGTATAATAAAGCGTCTAAGTTAAGTCTACTATACATAATGTCGTTCCCAACATTGAAATTGGAAAAGACATAAACGGCAAAAAAGAATATATGCAGTCTTTAATCACACCGTCTAGACGCATATGAACTCTCGGTATGCCCTGCTCTGCCAAAATAAACTATTTGTAAAAATGATAAAATGGCAGAAATGAGCAACGCGGACAAGAAACTAAACTATCATGCTTAGTAGCAGGCTTGTATATATATATATATATATATAGCGTCGAAAATAAAACACATGTTGTAATGACAATATTGGACTGCGTCGGTAAGTCAGGGACAATGTCCCTGTACCGATCGAAAAAACCGAGTCCAATGACGCTATAAGTCTCTTATCCAAGATCGCAGCAATGAAGTCCGAAAAATAATCACTGGAAGAAATGCCAGAAGATATGAAAGGCATCTTCCGATACTACTAAAGGGAAAACTCGAAATCTTTCGAATCCCTTTCGCCATCCTGTCGGACCCTATAAACGTTCGGTCGTCCGTAGCTGATGCAACCGCGGACCGCACCGACCCAGCGCCGTTGGATAATTCCTGATTCGACCGAGACACTGTCAATTGCTGGGATGCTGCGAAACAACTGTGCTAACTCGGATAGCACGTCCGTCACTGAGGCCTGAGGAGAAGCGGTCTTACGATGCATTGCCGCTGGAAGCTCCGTGATCGTTACCCCGTGCATACTTCCAATATGCGAGCGAACGGAGTGTATAGGCCTCGTGTCCCTTGGCTACCGGATGGCGCGACCTATTCGCCGTGGAATCACTGAATGCCGAAACTGATCGGATACTCGAGGTCACGTAGCCAATGTGCGGTCGTGTGCCCTGCTGTGAGGATGAGGAAGCATTAAAGACAGTCTCTCGGACTGTCAATATAACGGAGCGTCCCGAGCAACGGACATATGCTCCGAATGTAAAATATCTGAACCACAACATGCGGTCCCCTATGTTGTTGGGCGAGAGAGGAACCTCTCTCGCTCACAGCCCGGACGGACCTGGACAAGCCAGGAACCGGACTAACAGGCTTCCTCCGATCTGTCCTCAATCTGCCGTCACTGGGTGAGTACTAAAGTAATTAAAGTGCTCGCATCACCCAAATCTCCTTCCTAGACCGCAACGGACGAACCCGGCAGCCGAACCATTCGATGAATGTACGCTACACCGGGTGAGCTAGCGAATGTCACTCCGTAAGCGATAGACATATTCCATGAGCACTTATTGCCGCTAACTCTTCATTAACTATGACGACAGAGGCACACTTTTGAAAGACATCTCCATAACTCTTCGAACAAGAAACCAGAAATGCTTGGATAGCAAGCATAAAATAATAATATATATAGCGTCGTTCAATAATTCGAAAGTTTGTGTGACATTATTGGACTATGTCGGAAGTGAGGGACGATGTCCCTGAACCGAACCAAAAATTTCTAAGTCCACCGACGCTATCAGTTTCTTATCCGGCATCGCAGCATATGTTGTTCCGAAAGGGAAAGCTTGAAATCCTCCGAATCCCTTTCGGTATCCCGTCGGACCGGATGAAACTTTCGGACGTCCGTACCCGCTTGCGCGGAGCGTCCCGACCCAGCATCGTCGGATAAAATATATGCGACAGATTCAGTTGATGCTGGGATGCTGCGATAAACTGTGCTATTAAGGAAAGCACGTCCGTTCCCGAGGCCTGTGCAGTAGCGGACTTACGATGCATTGCCGCCGGAAGCTCCGTGTACGTTGACTTCCGCACACTTCCTATGCGAACGTCCGGAGTCTGCAGGCCTCGAGTCCCCGGCTACCGACCCAGCGCTGTCGGATAATTCTCGATCCGACACCGTTTCTGTCGGCTGCTGGGATGCTGCGATAAGCTGTGCTATGTGCACAAGAATGTCCGGCGTCGAGACCTGCGGAGGCGCAGTCTATCGCTGCTTCGCCGAGGGCAGCTCCGCATCAGATGGCTCCCGCATACTTTTCCTATGCGAACGTCCGGAGTCCATCGGTCTCGAATCCCTGGCTGCCGGATGGTGTGACCTGGTCGCCGAAGAATCCTTGATCGGCGAAGCTGGTAATATATCGGCGGTCACGCAGCCAAGGTGCGGTCGTGTGCGCTGACGAGAAGAGGAAGCCTTAGCAGTCTCAGCGGACTGCCTATACAACGGAGCGTCCCGAGCGACGGACGTATGCTCCGCTAGCGACACATTTTGTACCACAACATCTGGGGCCAGATGTTGTTGAACGAGAGAGGGGCCTCTCTCGCTTGCCGTCCGGATGGACCGGAACGAGCTATGAACCGGACTAAAAGGCTTCCTCCGTTCTCCCTCCGATCCGCCGTCACTGGGTGTGCATTAAGTTAATTTTATAGTGCTCGCATCACCCCAAAATTCCTTCTAGACCGCAACGGACGAACCCGGCTGCCGAACCATTCGGTGAATGGACGCTACACCGGGCGAGCTAGCGGACGTCAAAGGCCGTCGAACCTACTAGGGTCCTCTTAGGCAATTGGCGTATTACATGAGCACTTTTCCGCTAGCCCTTCATTAATTGTGACGACGGAGGCACACTGTTGGAAGACATCACAGATACATCACCCTAATCTTGATCGTCTGAAATAGAAATTGATAAAGTAGAGTGACCCTGCGGGGAAAGGACCGGAGTGTCCAAATCCCCAACAACATACCGTGACATACGCTTCCCATATTGTCATCGAAAACATACGATACAGAACAGGAGTTAATGCGAGTACACTGACCACATATAGAATGATAATAAAGTCAGAGGAAGACTTCCTCTTAAAACAATTGATCAATATCCTTTCAATGTGAAAAGAAAACAAGTCCTGGTACTCGCACTAACCCCTGGCAATCAAAATACATAATAATAATATGATCCATTAATATAGAAAAAATAATTGAAATCAAAATATTTTGAAAAAATATTTTTTCAGAACAGCCCAAGTTTCTGAAAAGTAACGTTGAGCCCCAATGGATCCCAAGCCTAAGTGTGGACAAAAATTTTAAAAATATTTTAAACAATTTATTCAACACTTACGAACAATAATAATGTATCTAGTTATGATTAAAATAACATAAAGATATTATTTTTTAGAAATCCCCCCCCTCACACAGAGGGCTGTTGTAAATGTAAACAATGAGTGTAAAAACACTAAAATAAGACTCCAGGCACCCAGGCCCGAAATCAGTTACCAAAAATACACTATCTGATGCAAAACAGACTTCCAGGGAAGAAACTGCAGAACATCAGATGGTAGATGCAGAACACAACGCCTAACCACCCGTAGGTGAAGACGTAAACATGGGGAAAGAACAGAATTCATTCTGTTATTCAGCTAAAACTCCCAAGAAATTTTAGTAATAATAATTACAGAAACTATGCCAAAAGCATGGGAGAATAGCAAGGGGGAACTTAAAGGATAGGGAGAGAGGAAAACACTTGTAAAAACAGTGTAACTAAATAATCAGAATGACAACAAAATGGCTGCTGCCTTGAAAATAGGTAACTTAACATAATTTCATTAAAAAATTTTAAGTTACAGCCCTGATAATATTCTGTCACACATTCTTTTCCTCTCCTCCTTCTCTATCCTCCTTAGAATCACCATTTCACTAATATTTATGTGTCTGGCATCATTTAGACTGAGATTTAAAAGCACAAAGATCAGTCAGATGTTAACTGATGAAGGGCCAAACTTAGAATCATAAATGGCGCCAATTTCGGAACGTCCTTGACACTGCGCATGCGCAGTAGGGGCGAAGTGTGGAGGGCCTTTCAGGAATGTTTTCTTTAGTTTTAGATGCAAATTTTGGGGATTGGGGGGCAAAATTTGTGTTTGGCCCTATATTTTAAGAGTTAGCACCAGCTATGTCTGGGTCATTGGTACAGTATAAAAATATGTTACAGTAACCACCATGGCAATATGCCAGTGAGGTAAAACTCCACTTAAAAAAGGAAATATCAAAACCTGTACACAAAAGTCAAAAACCTGCACACAAAAGTCCAAAATTTAAGTAAATAAGCAGCTAAAGGATTAAATAATATAATACTAGCCCCAAGAAGCATCCTAACATAAAATAGGAACCATGGCAATATGCTACAAGGTAAGTCTCTACTTTGAAGAAAAGAAAGACAAACCTCAAAACCTGCACATAAAAGTAAAAAAAAAAAGTATCACATTTGTTTCAAAATTGAGAAAAATATCCTGATAATGTAACAGTAACCACTATGGCAATATGCCAGTAAGGTGAAACTCTACCTGAAAAATATCTACTTCAAAGAAAAGAAAGAAAAACCTCAAAACCTGCACATAAAAATCAAAAAAGTATCACATTTGTTTCAAAGGGTTAAAATTTAGAAAAGTACCCTGAAAATGTTAAGGTAACCACCATGGCAATATGCCAGTGAGGTAAAACTCCACTAAAAAAAAATATCAAAAGCTGCACATAAAAGTCAAACACCTGCACACAAAAGTCCAAAAACCTGCACACAAAAGAACAAAATTAATGTAAATAAGCAGCTAAAGGGTTAAATAATATAATACTAGCCCAAAGAAGCATCCTAACATAAAATAGGAACCATGGCAATATGCTACAAGGTAAGTCGCCACTTAGAAGAAAAGAAAGACAAATCTCAAAACCTGCACATAAAAGTAAAAAAAAGTATCACATTTGTTTCAAAGGGTTAAAATTGAGAAAAATACCCTGCAAATGTCACAGTATCCACTATGGCAATATGCCAGTAAGGTGAAACTCTACTTGAAAAATATCCACTTGGAAGAAAAGAAAGACAAACCTCAAAACCGGCACATAAAAGTCAAAAAAGTATCACATTTGTTTCAAAGGGTTCAAATTGATAAAAATACCCTGAAATGTTAAGGTAACCACCATGGCAATATGCCAGTAGGGTAAAATTCCACTTGAAGACAAAATTTAAAAACCTGTACACAAAAGTCAAAAACCTGCATACAAAAGTCAAAAACCTGCACACAAAAGTCCAAAATTAAAGTAAATAAGTAGGGAAAGGGTTAAAATATAATACTGGCCCTAAGATGCATTCTAACATAAAACTGGAATCATGGCAATATACTGCAAGGTAAATTACTCCTTGGAAGAAAAGAAAGACAAATATCAAAACCAGCACACAAAAAGTCAAAAACCTGTACACAAAAGTCCAAAATTCAAGTAACTAAACATGGAAAGGGTTGAATAAAATATTACTATCCCTGAAAAGCATGCAGACATAAAAAAAAAAATCCCCCCCCAAAAAAAATCCAAACCTGCACACAAAAGTTCAAAATGTATGAATCCGGACGCCAATGACATCACCGACGATGATGCCGACATGAGGGCTATGCCATTGGCTTACACAACTATCGTTGGTGAGCCAAAAATGAGGATACCAGAACAAAAGCCAACATTTTCCTTGCTCATGTTTCATATTCAGTCAAACACAAATAATAATATTTTGCTTATATAAATTTCTTTTATTACAAAGTATTGGAGAGTCTTTGAATAACAAATTCAGACCACCAAAATAATCTAGCCCTTAACCAGTTACCAAAATCATTCTACTTAGTAGAGAGGATCCATCTGAGTAATACTCAGTATTATTTATTTATTTATTTATTGGTGCTTAACGCCACATCAGCAGCTAAGGCTATATCGTGGCGAGAAAACGATAAAAGGGAAACATGACACTAATGAAATACAAAGATGAGTAAAAACAACTCTAATAAAAATGATAAAGACAATGTAGTATGAACAGTGATGCGTGAAGAAACAAGAAATATGAATAGCTCACAAATCAACCTGGTGAATGTATGTCTGAAAGACTCTAGTTTAAGATAATAAAAACAATTTTAAAATTTATTAAAAAGGTTGATTGATTTCAAAAATGCGAGAATCATATTCGGGCTCGTACGATAAAAAAGATCTCTCAGAGATCCTACAGAAAAATACTGCCCTCTGACAAGATTAAAATCTGTACAATGTAAAAGAATGTGTTCCACTGACAACATCTGCTGACAAGGAACACACTCTGGTCGCACAGTACCCTCCAACAAAAAGGAATGTGTTAGTCTTGTATGACCAATATGACATCGCGTCAAAACTGCAAGATCCTTTCTACAAAGGTTACTAGACGGGTAGGGATCTGAAATAGTTGGTCGGAAGCGATGAAGCTTGTTATTTGTCGCTCCATCCCATTCCGCCTGCCACATGGATTTGATGTAACTACTGATATGTGGTTTGAAGTCACTGAACGGAATCTTAAAATCAGTGAGAGGCTTGGATAAATCCTGTTTTGCTGCACTGTCTGCCCTGGTGTTACCAGCGATACCAACATGTCCGGGTAACCAGCAAAACACGATATCATATTGGTCAGACATAAGAGTTGTCAGCTTCTCACGAAGTTCCAAAATGAGAGGGTTCTTCAACTTGGGGTTGAGTAAAGCAAGTAAAGAGGAAAGAGAGTCGGAGAAGATGATCGACTTTCTTTCCTGTACATTCTCGATGTGCTCAAGTGCGAGTTGAATAGCTTTAACTTCAGCTGTGAAAATAGAACTTTGATTCGGGATTCTTGTTGAGGTGACATGATCACCAGTAACAGCAGCTGATGATACTTTGTCACCATCTTTAGATCCATCTGTATAGATTCTTGTATACGTACTATACTTGGACTTTATTTCGGCATATTTTTGTTTGAACTGCAAGGAATTGGTATCAGATTTTTTGGTAGAAGCAAGGTCCAAAATAACAGTAGGTTTTTTAAGATGCCAAGGAGGAATGTGTGATTTACGGTTTTCTTTTATAGATTCAGAATTAATTTTTGAAGACTCCATGTGGGGTTTAATTCTAATTCCCAATGGAGGAATATGTTTCTGATGTCGGTTAAAAAATTCAACATTTTGAGGTTCTGAAACACAATTAAAAGCAGGATTTGAAGGATTGGCCAAAAGTTTAGACACATATTGTAGAGACAATTTAATTCTGCGCTTCTCAAGAGAAGGCTCCTCTGCTTCAACAAGCATTGAATCTATTGGGGATGTTCGAAAAGCCCCTAGACTAATTCTAATACCACTATTGTGAATTGCATCAAGTGGTTTTAGGTATGACTTCCTTGCAGAACCGTAAACTATAGAACCGTAATCTAATTTTGATCGTACAAGTGATCTATACAGATGGAGCAAAGTTTTTTGGTCAGCACCCCAATCAGTGCTACCAACAACCTTCAGCAGGTTCAGTGCTCTTTTACATTTAACTTTTAGTTGTTTTATGTGGGAAGTGAAATTCAGTTTGCTGTCAAACAACAAACCTAAGAATTTCACTTCCTTAACAACTTTAATAGGACTCCCATCAAGTTTTAACTCCGGATCGAGGTGATGTTTCCGAAGCTTACAAAAATGAACACAATTTGTTTTCATCTTTGAAAATTTGAAACCGTTTTCTGTGGCCCATTTTTGAATTTTGTTTAGGCACAGCTGAAGTTTGCGCTCTATAGCATTCATTTTCTTGCTGCTATAACAGATTAAAAAATCATCGACATACAATGAAGAGTCTACCATATTTTCAATTGCATCGATGATACTGTTAATTTTAATCGAAAACAGGGTAACGGATAAAATACTACCCTGAGGAACCCCCAATTCCTGCTCGTGAGGATCAGATAACGTTGACCCAACACGAACCTGAAACTGGCGGTCCCTCAAAAAGTTTTCAATAAAAAGAGGCATACGCCCTCTCAACCCCATGTTAAAAAGATCTTTTAAAATCCCATACGTCCACGTTGTATCATATGCCTTCTCTAGATCAAAGAAGATGGCGACCACATGTTCTCTTCTAGCAAAGGCATTTCTTATAAACGTTTCAAGTCTGACCAAATGATCCACAGTACTCCTCTGGTTTCTGAAACCACACTGAACATCCGCAAGCAGATTGTTCGATTCCAGAAACCAGACAAGTCGATCATTGATCATCCTCTCCATGGTTTTGCACAGACAACTGGTTAAGGCAATAGGCCTGTAATTGCTTGGGTTGCTGTGATCTTTATCAGGCTTAGGAATTGGAATTATTGTTGCTTTACGCCAGGATGGTGGAAACTGGCCAGTCACCCAAATGCCATTAAAAATTGATAATAAAAGTTCTAGTGAAGATTGAGGCAGATGCTTTAAAATTTGGTAGTGAATTTCATCGGGACCAGTGGCAGTATCCTTTGCTCTATGCAAGGAGTTACATAACTCCTCCATAGAGAAAGGTTCATTGTAATCCTCTAAATTGTTGGAAGTAAATTTGATCTTTTGCTTTTCTTGCTGTTTTTTAATTTTGATAAATTCTGGATTACAATTTTCAGATGACGAATGTTTCGAAAATGTAGAGGCCAAAGTATTTGAAATTTCTGTTTTAGAGGTAATTAAGGTGTTGTTTTCCTTCAGGTGTTGTACAGTTGATTTTGTTTCTTTTCCTTTAATCTTTTTAATCATTTTCCAAATTTTAGTGATAGGGGTGTTTTGGTTAATCTTCGAAATGTAAGATTCCCAAGAACTTTTCTTTTTTTGTTTTATATGTCGTCTTGTTTTTGCCCGATTTATACGAAGTTTGTTTAAATTATATGTGGTTGGTGACTTGTTAAATTCCCTTTCAGCTTTCTTACGTTCCTTTATAGCCTTTTTGCATTCATCATCAAACCATGGTTTGTTGAAACGTTTTGGATTTGTCGAGGTTTTAGGGATGACTGTGTTTGCAATGTCAAGCAGCTCGTTTGTAAAATGTTCGATTTGGTCAGCACTATCCAGAAATTTCTCCCGTGTGAGTCGTTCAGAACAAAGCGATGAAAAAGTGTCCCAGTCAGCTTTTTTAAAGTTCCACTGGGGCACTCTCTCATCATCCGCCGCAACTACACTCTCCAACACAATTGGAAAGTGATCACTCCCGCACAAGTCATCTTCTACCTTCCACGAAAAGTCGAGGAAGATAGAAGGGCATGCAATTGAAAGATCAATCGATGTATACGAACCAGATGCGGGGTGCAGATAAGTGTCTGAACCATCATTAAACAAACACAGATCATATTTAGTAACAAACTCTTCTACAGTTTTGCCTTTTACATCTTCTTGACTGCAGGAATCACCCCAAAGAGGGCTATGTGCATTAAAATCACCCAACAAAATGTATGGAGTTGGGAGCTGTTGGACCAGTAGCTCAAGATCATTCAGTTGTAGGACTTTACTTGGTGAAACGTAAATTGAACAAAGTGTAACTGTTTTGTCTAAAGTAAGGCGTACCGCCACAGCCTGTAAATTTGTCAGTAGTGGTACAGAACTGTGAATGATGTCGTTCCTAACCAAGACACTCGTTCCACGAATGTTAAAAAATTTATAGTAATTTATATATTTTTTATACTTACCAATGACCCAGACATAGCTGGTGCTAACTCTTAAAATATAGGGCCAAACACAAATTTTGCCCCCCAATCCCCAAAATTTGCATCTAAAACTAAAGAAAACATGTCCTGAAAGGCCCTCCACACTTCGCCCCTACTGCGCATGCGCAGTGTCAAGGACGTTCCGAAATTGGCGCCATTTATCATTCTAATAACCAGTGCCTGGTAAGCGCTATGTACTCAGCGGGGAGGCAAGAGTTCCCAACTCCTGGGAGGGCCATCCCCGTCTGGGTCATTGGTAAGTATAAAAAATATATAAATTACTATAAATTTTTTAACATTTTTATACTGTACCAATGACCCAGACATAGCTGAATAGTAAAAAGGCTGGAGGGCCAAGGACATAGAGCAAAATGGAATACGCTCAATAAAATAAAATAGAGTCATCCCCTGTAGGGGAAAGAAGTAATAGGCCTTACATGTATCTTTCTTATTTATGATAAATTAGAAAGATACAACACCTTCCAAAAATTGAGCTTCATACATCCATGTACTCTATTAATATCCAATAATCCTTATACTAATAATTTTTAAAGTAAGCCAATAATAAAGTAAGTCTAGAGAATAGAGACTCTTATACTCCTAAAAGTGTGTGAGAATTGCATAATCATGTCCGTTGACATATGCAATATTCAAAAGCTATACTTTAAAAACTAAGACTTGAATGAATTTTATAAACTTAAACTTCTCACTAAACAACCATCCCAATAACAGCTCAGAATTACTAACTCCGGAGGAGGTATCCCCTTGTTTTCATAGTAAAAAACAAGTGACCCAAGGGAACACCCTCCCCCCCCCCCCCTTTTTCTTGCCCTGGGTCAAATAGCCCAGAGCGAAGAGGGCAGCCGAACGGAGACACTGCCGAAACAGACAGCCTACCTAGCTATAGTAGCAACTGTTAAGTGAATGACATTCTGAGCAGTAGAGAATAGACCTAACAATAGAGGCCTCCAGAAATGGACTCGATATTTCTGAGATAAAATTCATGAATGGATGGCTGAGCACAATGAGCAGCCTTCAAAAATCTATAATAGCAACACTATTAATGTAAGCCCAAGAAGTAGAAGAACTCTTACTTCATGAGCCAAAATCTTAAGCACAACTGCTAAGCCAATGATATACCATAAGCAGTACGCTAGTTAATAGAATCCATTAACAATAAAATGGAGCGTAACGTCCTTCTACTAGACATCAAAGACAGAAGAAGCTTACGCCCTTGTAATAAACAGATATCTGTTTATAAATACATAAACTGTACCCGGAAAGAGTAAAGGCCTATGCCCATACGAAGACGGAAGGACCTTAAAATAATAGGTTCCGGATAATAGGAGCCTAACTCTTATGCAACAATCCAACCTAAATAGTAACGGAAGTATTGATTCCGAAACTATGAAAGTGAAAATCATCCATCGATAGTGCATGAAACTCACTGACTCTACAGTAAAAGAGAAACCAACAGAATTACTGTCTAAAAGGTCAGAATTTGAAAACTACTGTTTCCAGAGGCTCAAATGATTACTTAGCTAAATAAGAACTGAAGTTAAAATCCGTATAGGAATTTAATCTAAAGATTCTAAGTCTATTTATCAAAAAGTTACTAACTGACTTAGATAAAGAGACAAAAGACTCAAATGTAAACTATCGTAGAGTGCATAGGTATGAGGTAACATAAACCTATAACCTAAATAACAACAGGCTGCAGTAGATCTTGTGAAACAAGTATACTAAAAAAAAAGCAATGAGTAGTATGGAGGGATCAACCATATGAACATAATGATCCCTACACCACGACGGAAGAGCCTCCACTTTGGTCGCATAGAATAGCGAAGAAGAGGATCTCCTATAGTAAGAAATCGCGTCCAAAGCTCGTCCAGTACAGTGCTTACAATGCAATATGGACCACACAACGGAATACATGAAGGTTGCGACCTTGCTGGTTGTGATAAAGATGACACGATTTACCCAGTGAAAAAAGATCCTCACATAGAGGAAGATTTCACGTTAAGATCCACAGTAGACAAGAGAGTAAATTACTCATGATCTCTGTGAAGATAGAGATGCTATCAACAGAAATGTATTGTGGTTGTTTATCTTAGCAATACCTGCTAAAACAACAGCGCCGGAGGATACGCGTATCCTATCATTCCGTCCTATAGATCAATAGAGCGTTAACAGTATTAGCTCAGAGATCTGGACAAGCCAACACATACGTCTGCAATTGATTAGCAAGCTGTGTCATAAATAAAACATCATTGGGCGCTCCATAGATAGCAAATCTGATTAAATACTTGTTTGTTGAGAGTCCATTCTGACAGCAACAAGCGACCCGTAAGAGAACGGGAGTGCGATAAAACAATCAGACGACCCAGAATATGACGGACCAAAACTGAACTTGGTGTAGTATAACCAACAGACGGATTCTTTCCATTAAATTGAATAACGGAAACGAAAGAGTGCCTCCCTGGTTCCGGAGATACGCCACTACTGTCGAATTAAAGGACAGGAATTTGGGCATGCGTTTCTGAATAATGTTCATGCAATGACATAAAGCAAGCCTAAAAAACATTATTCCGCGGAAGTTAAACTGATAGTTAAAAGACTGCGGAACCCAAAGACCCTGGCACTTCGAATCCGTAGGGATCAGTATATATCCCAATCTGTTTGACTGGCAACCGTCATAACAGCCACACTCGGGTCCGGCAACTGCGGCGGCACTCTCTGAGTCAACCACCGAATGTTTGCCCCAGTCTGAATCTCTTGTAACACTAGATAGACAAGAGAATGTATAAATCAAGCAATTCATGGATTGCTAGAAAGTTGCCGTCAAAGAGAAGCTCCTCCGAGAACGAAGCGACTCTGAGAGAGTTCTTAACCTACTATCCACGCGTGGATGTAGCTAGGGCTGCATCACGTCTAACCAACTCCTATCAGCCACTGAAGGGCGGAGTTATACGTGAACAAACTACTGCCCTCAAAAGAAATTACACTGAGAATAATATCCCGTAAATCTTTTCTTGAAGACGTAATGATAACGCCTCAGTAAGGCGGATTACGTATAATAAAGCGTCTAAGTTAAGTCTACTATACATAATGTCGTTCCCAACATTGAAATTGGAAAAGACATAACGGCGAAAAGAATATATGCAGTCTTTAATCACACCGTCTAGACGCATATGAACTCTCGGTATGCCCTGCTCTGCCAAAATAAACTATATGTAAAAAAGATAAAATGGCAGAAATGAGCCACGCGGACAAGAAATTAAACTATCATGCTTAGTAGCAGGCTTGTATATATATATAAATGTATAGCGTCGAAAAATAAAACACATGTTGTAATGACAATATTGGACTGCGTCGGTAAGTCAGGGACAAAGTCCCTGTACCGATCGAAAAATCCGAGTCCAATGACGCTATAAGTCTCTTATCCAAGATCGCAGCAATGAAGTCCGAAAAATAATCACTGGAAGAAATGCCAGAAGATATGAAAGGCATCTTCCGATACTACTAAAGGGAAAACTCGAAATCTTTCGAATCCCTTTCGCCATCCTGTCGGACCCTATAAAGCGTTCGGTCGTCCGTAGCTTGATGCAACCGCGGACCGCACCGACCCAGCGCCGTCGGATAATTCCTGATTCGACCAAGAAACCGTCAATTGCTGGGATGCTGCGAAACAACTGTGCTAACTCGGATAGCACGTCCGTCACTGAGGCCTGAGGAGCAGCGGTCTTACGATGCATTGCCGCAGGAAGCTCCGAGATCGTTACCCCGTGCATACTTCCAATATGCGAGCGAACAGAGTGTATAAGCCTCGTGTCCCTTGGCTACCGGATGGCGCGACCTATTCGCTGTGGAATCACTGAATGCCGAAACTGATCGGATACTCGAGGTCACGTAGCCAATGTGCGGTCGTGTGCCCTGCTGTGAGGATGAGGAAGCATTAAAGACAGTCTCTCGGACTGTCAATATAACGGAGCGTCCCGAGCAACGGACATATGCTCCGAATGTAAAATATCTGAACCACAACATGCGGCTTGTTGTTGGCTTCCTCCGATCTGTCCTCAATCTGCCGTCACTGGGTGAGTACTAAAGTAATTAAAGTGCTCGCATCACCCAAATCTCCTTCCTAGACCGCAACGGACGAACCCGGCAGCAGAACCATTCAATGAATGTACGCTACACCGGGTGAGCTAGCGAATGTCACTCCGTAAGCGATAGACATAATCCATGAGCACTTATTGCCGCTAACTCTTCATTAACTATGACAACAGAGGCACACTTTTGAAAGACATCTCCATAACTCTTCGAACAAGAAACCAGAAATGCTTGGATAGCAAGCATAAAATAATAATATATATAGCGTCGTTCAATAATTCGAAAGTTTGTGTGACATTATTGGACTATGTCGGAACTGAGGGACGATGTCCCTGAACCGAACCAAAAATTTCTAAGTCCACCGACGCTATCAGTTTCTTATCCGGCATCGCAGCATATGTTGTTCCGAAAGGGAAAGCTTGAAATCCACCGAATCCCTTTCGGTATCCCATCGGACCGGATGAAACTTTCGGACGTCCGTACCCGCTTCCGCGGAGCGTCCCGACCCAGCATCGTCGGATAAAATAAATGCGACAGATTCAGTTGATGCTGGGATGCTGCGATAACTGTGCTATTAAGGAAAGCACATCCGTTCCCGAGGCCTGTGCAGTAGCGGACTTACGATGCATTGCCGCTGGAAGCTCCGTGTACGTTGACTCCCGCACACTTTCTATGCGAACGTCCGGAGTCTGCAGGCCTCGAGTCCCCGGCTACCAACCCAGCGCTGTCGGATAATTCTCGATCCGACACCGTTTCTGTCGGCTGCTGGGATGCTGCGATAAGCTGTGCTATGTGCACAAGAATGTCCGGCGTCGAGACCTGCGGAGGCGCAGTTTATCGCTGCTTCGCCGAGGGCAGCTCCGCATCAGATGGCTCCCGCATACTTTTCCTATGCGAACGTCCGGAGTCCATCGGTCTCGAATCCCTGGCTGCCGGATGGTGTGACCTGGTCGCCGAAGAATCCTTGATCGGCGAAGCTGGTAATATATCGGCGGTCACGCAGCCAAGGTGCGGTCGTGTGCGCTGACGAGAAGAGGAAGCCTTAGCAGTCTCAGCGGACTGCCTATACAACGGAGCATCCCGAGCGACGGACGTATGCTCCGCTAACTACACATTTGTACCACAACATCTGGGGCCAGATGTTGTTGAACGAGAGAGGGGCCTCTCTCGCTTGCCGTCCGGATGGACCGGAACGAGCTATGAACCGGACTAAAAGGCTTCCTCCGTTCTCCCTCCGATCCGCCGTCACTGGGTGTGCATTAAGTTAATTTTATAGTGCTCGCATCACCCCAAAATTCCTTCTAGACCGCAACGGATGAACCCGGCTGCCGAACCATTCGGTGAATGGACGCTACACCGGGCGAGCTAGCGGACGTCAAAGGCCGTCGAACCTACTAGGGTCCTCTTAGGCAATTGGCGTATTACATGAGCACTTTTCCGCTAGCCCTTCATTAATTGTGACGACGGAGGCACACTGTTGGAAGACATCACAGATACATCACCCTAATCTTGATCGTCTGAAATAGAAATTGATAAAGTAGAGTGACCCTGCGGGGAAAGGACCGGAGTGTCCAAATCCCCAACAACATACCGTGACATACGCTTCCCATATTGTCATCGAAATCATACGATACAGAACAGGAGTTAATGCGAGTACACTGACCACATATAGAATGATAATAAGGTCAGAGGAAGACTTCCTCTTAAAGCAATTGATCAATATCCTTTCAATGTGAAAAGAAAACAAGTCCTGGTACTCGCACTAACCCCTGGCAATCAAAATACATAATAATAATATGATCCATTAATATAGAAAAAATAACTGAAATCAAAATATTTTGAAAAAATATTTTTTCAGAACAGCCCAAGTTTCTGAAAAGTAACGTTGAGCCCCAATGGATCCCAAGCTTAAGTGTGGACAAAAATTTTAAAAATATTTTAAACAATTTATTCAACACTTACGAACAATAATAATGTATCTAGTTATGATTAAAATAACATCAAGATATTATTTTTTAGAAATCCCCCCTCACACAGAGGGCTGTTGTAAATGTAAACAATGAGTGTAAAAACACTAAAATAAGACTCCAGGCACCCTGGCCCGAAATCAGTTACCAAAAATACACTATCTGATGCAAAACAGAGACTTCCAGGGAAGAAACTGCAGAACATCAGATGGTAGATGCAGAACACAACGCCTAACCACCCGTAGGTGAAGACGTAAACATGGGGAAAGAACAGAATTCATTCTGTTATTCAGCTAAAACTCCCAAGAAATTTTTAGTAATAATAATTACAGAAACTATGCCAAAAGCATGGGAGAATAGCAAGGGGGAACTTAAAGGACAGGGAGAGAGGAAAACACTTGTAAAAACAGTGTAACTAAATAATCAGAATGACAACAAAATGGCTGCTGCCTTGAAAATAGGTAACTTAACATAATTTCATTAAAAAATTTTAAGTTACAGCCCTGATAATATTCTGTCACACATTCTTTTCCTCTCCTCCTTTTCTATCCTCCTTAGAATCACCATTTCACTAATATTTATGTGTCTGGCATCATTTAAACTGAGATTTAAAAGCACAAAGATCAGTCAGATGTTAACTGATGAAGGGCCAAACTTAGAATGATAAATGGCGCCAATTTCGGAACGTCCTTGACACTGCGCATGCGCAGTAGGGGCGAAGTGTGGAGGGCCTTTCAGGACATGTTTTCTTTAGTTTTAGATGCAAATTTTGGGGATTGGGGGGCAAAATTTGTGTTTGGCCCTATATTTTAAGAGTTAGCACCAGCTATGTCTGGGTCATTGGTACAGTATAAAAATATGAAGATCATTATCATCTGCCCAGGCATTATACGGTGTATAATGCTTAAAAGCTGAATGATCTTGAGCCTCGGATTTCTTTAAAAGAGTTTCCTGCAGGCAAAAAGCAGCAGGTTTATACTTTTGGCTAAGAAGACCCAGTTCATTAAAATTAGCTCTAAAACCTCGACAATTCCACTGGATTATATTATTTTTCTGTGTTTTATCCATATTTGTTTGGAGATTGGGATGGTGGACGTATGGGCGATATAGCCCCAGTATGTTTCTTCGGTGATTTATTCTTTGGAGACTTACTCTGAGAAGGTTTCGAGCGTAAGAGCTCGAACGTCTCATCAATGCAATCACCGACTTCCATGTCTTCAAGGCCTTCAAACCTGTTTCGGGTCACAGGGTCTTGAAGAGCCTTTGGAGTTCTGTCTGAGAGCTGTTTTGTTTTTTCTAATTTCGTTTTTGCTTTTTCTTGGTTTCTTCTTTGATTCTGACTTAGAGGTTGGGTTTCTTGTTTTGATTTCGGTTTATTTTGGTTATTTTTCTGTTCTGATTTTGCTTCTGTCGCTTTTTTCTCTTCTGGTTTAGGTTTCACTGGGTTTTTCTTCTGATTTGTTTTAAAATGTTCTGTAGTTGTTTGAGTGACTGGCGGTGTCTGAGTTGACTTAACTTCTGGTGGACTATTGTGGTCTATAGTGAAGGCCTGTAGTAAAGATGGTATTGTGCCTTTGAGCCACGTGTATTGTGTCTGGCATTCTGCAGATTTTGTTGATATTGTCTTATTTATTATTGTTGCATATGATGGAATTGATGCATTCATGCCAGGCATTGATGTCACAATTTCTCTGGCCTCTTTGAAACTAATGTTTTTTTCACATTTAATTTTTTGTATCGTTTTTTCTTTTTTCCATACAGGGCAATCCTTTGAAGATGACATATGATTGCCCTGACAGTTCACACACTTGATTGGATTATTACATGGCTCTTGATGTTGCTGGCCACATCTGAAGCATATCGTTTGTCCTCTGCAATTGGTTTGACTATGACCATATTTTTGACAACTGAAGCATCGGAGTGGATTTGGAATATACAGATCCACTCTGATGTTCATATAACCAACTTTGATAGATTTAGGCGGCCGAGAAGATTCAAAGGTTAAAATGTATGTATTTGTTTGTATTATTGAGTCATCTTTTTTAATTTGTATTCGTTTGACATCGCTAACACCTTGTGACTGCAGTTCTTTCTTTATTTCTAAAACATCAATGCCAACTAATTCTTTTGTTCTTACTACACACTTGCTGTTATTCAGTGTTCTGTGTGGAAATGTATTAACATCCATATCTGCCAGTTTTGTAGTATTTAATAAATTTAGTGCCTGTGATTCCTTTTTACATTCCACAAGTAAAGCGCCAGATCTAAGCTTTTTAACATCTGTAACAGTGCCAGCGATACCTTTGATGGCCTTTTCCAACAAAAATGGATTGATGTTGGAAGCCTTCTTGTTCTCATCAGCTGCATAAATAATTATGAATTTTGGCCAGTTTTTAGGTTTTTGAATATCTTGTTCTGAGTCAGAATCAGAGCCTGAAGAAAATTCTCTATCACGTTTCTGCTTTTTGTTTTTGGAAGAATCCATATTTATTTTTAAAGTTATTCATCATTCCATGACTCCCACCCTTACTCTGAGCCCAACTTAGGGGGTTACGTTGCGGATATCCAGCAAACAGCACCAAGAGTACACGGAAAGCATACTCCCCCAGCGTTGATGCTAGTGCATACCGCTGGAGGATTGACCCGTCGAATGTTTATGGGAAGTGCCAGGTCGTGGCAGCCATTCAACCAACCATTTCATTAAAAACAAGTACATCAAGAACTACTACTGATTGATGATCAACGCAGACAGCGCAACAAAACGAAAGCTGTTAAACAAGTATTAAGATCATTAAAAATCGGTACAGGGTAGTAGTGATAAAATCTAACTAAAAGAAATGACTGGCTGAATGACCACCCAATGCCCCCCGACGTGACACCCGATATTTTTGGGGTTGGGGGCTCCCGATTGGTCAGATCGGGCCATCCGACCATCTGTCTACTCCCGAAATTGGGGCCAAAGCAGTGTGTTGGACATTATCTTCGAAATGGAGACCAGGGCTCCATCCCGGAGACTGCCCTAACCGGGGCCCGAGTCCTCAACTACCAGGATTCCTTCTTCCGGGGCCTTCAGAACGCACCTCACGGGAGAACAAGGTGCCTGCCAGATGGTATTAGCAGGGTTGATCATTTTGGTCCGGGGCTGCGTATTCGTATATTCCGCAGCGAACCAGCTCAATTGAGCAAACCCGCCAATTAGAAATTAGCAAACCTGCTCAATTGAACAGGCTGTCCTCTATCCGCCACCTGAGGACCCGCCTAGTAGGGGATGATCAAACCCCCCTAGGAGAGTAATACTCAGCTCAGTGAGGCAAGCTGAATATTGCGAAAATGAAACTTATCTGATCATGACATCTCAGTATTTAGGATCTATTGAGAAGGGCAGATACCACAATAAAAAGGCTTCATTTTCTATGGATGGGCATCATATATTTTGTCTTTATGGCACGGCTCTGCTTTGTTACAATTTGCTGCTGCTGGAGAGTACCCATAAGCATTTTGCAGTAAATTGTGACTAGATGAACCTTTGTGAACAATTCTATGAGCCAAAACTATTCTAGCACTCTATCAGTAAAAAGAGTTATTCCAGTGAGCAACACACGATAAAGTGAAATTTAACTGTACTTTGTGGGACACACAAATTCAACATTGTTTTCAAATAACTTTCCTGGTATGCAGGGACTTTTCTATAATGATGTCAAAGGCCCTGTGTACCAATCTTCAGATGCTCTACTGTACAATGACACAGAGACTGAAGGAACTCTCTAAGCTATAATTAATAACTATTTGTCAAAATAAGTTGCAGCACAAAAACTCCATAGTATAGTTATTAAATACTTTACCATCTCTACTCGGCCTAGCTTTTCTAATCCAATCTGTTAAATGTCTAACAAAGTCAAAGAAGAAGTCACCTTCAGGAACACTTATAACTGAAAATGAAAAAGAAATAAATGAGAAACTTTACTGACCTTATTATGCCATACAATTTGAGCTTAGAAAAGGAGCCACAATGTGCAAATCACAAGGAAATCTTTGAAACAACAGTAATATACCCTGACTATAATGGTTTCTGGTCTTGTGCTGGCTGATTGTACAGCCAGATAAGTCTTGACTGGGAATGACTGGCAAGCCACAGGACTCATGTAATATTGTTAAACCCATCACCTAATGTGATGGCCATGATTAGCCAGCGCTATTAAAAGAAAAGGCTCCAAGGGGACTTAATCGTTCACCAAATAAAATTGCTTAAAGACGTATTTAAGGTCACATTCAGCATCTACATGTTAATTTAGTTGATATAATTTAAAACCCTTCAAAACTCATTTTAAAGCAAGAGAAAAAAAATCACCCAAAGGACCAACACCCAACCCCCCTCCCTCTGGATCGACTGATTGAGCATTTTTTCATTTCCATAAAACCACTCAAAATCCTCTAAAACTCATTTTAAAGCTAAAAAAAGTTTGCCCTATGGCCACCCTTCCACCCCACCCCAGGGCCTAAAGTGACCTGATGTTCCATTTTAAACAAATGTTAATCTTATCTACCCACATTTACATCTTATTAAAGTTGATCATAAATGGCTCTGTCACACATGCACAGAATTCATTTGACCACTTAGTAAATTCTTCATTGAGTTGGAAATTTCAAACCCCTCTGGTGCCCACCAAAATCAGCCAAGCGTAACACTTCACAAACATTAATCTAGGAGCCACAGTAATGCTGGGAATGGGATGGCTCAGTGGTGACATCAATGAACTTCAAACCTAAGGGTCCAAGGTTCAATCTCCACGAGGGGTAACTGCATTGTATCCTTCGACAAGGCTCTTCATCATGTGTGGGCATGGTGACGCAGTGTACTAAGGCATACTGCATGTCGATGGTGCCCTTGTCTTCAACCAATGCTAACCCTGCTTGTGTGGAGTAGTACATTGGGAAGTCTGACAGTTGCTGAGTGGTTCTCTCTAGGTACTCCGGCTTCTTCCAACCGTAAAACTGTCTGGAACAACGGATGAGAAAGTGAACACTAAAGAACCCCTTGAGCTGCACTTAGGTGAGCTAAAAACCCTTGCCATTTAAATTGTATATTCTTCTAACTTTTCCTTCAAAACATAGCTTAGGGCACTCACTGAAATAAGCTCATTGTGCACATTTCAATGGGGGTATCATAAGATAGATTTTGGAAGCAAAAAGTGGGAAATTTTTCAGTTATTGCAGGTTATTCGAGAAATTTCCTTTGGTTTAAGTAGAATTCTCGAAAACTATCCCGGTACCATAGGTAAGAAGCACTTTAAGAAAAGAGCCATGCAAATCAGAAAGTTTCAGATACTGAATTGAACCAGAAACCTTCATAAACCAAATCAAATTGAATGTTTGATTATCTGCCTGACAATAAATTTAGAGATGTTCTGAATTCAAATACTAATTAAGCACTCAAATGGTTAAGGAAAACCAAAAAACCTTTATCCATGGGCACAATTATCCTTGAGTATCTGAACTTTTCAACAGAGAGCTGATTATTCAAATGCTGCAAGCTGTTTTCTCTGTGTCTGTCTTCTCTGACAAGAAAAATTTGACCACAGAATGATGTTTTAGAGAGATGTAAGGTGAATTTTGGAAAAGAACCCTGGGAATCAAGGGCTGATACTGTATATCTTTTACAATTGTATTTTCCAGAATTGTTATTTCCACCTGCAGCTATATGTTTGTTTGTTTATTGGGGTTTTAATGACATTTTCAGCAACCAAGGTCACATCATGACACACAGTTTTATGGGTGGAGGAAGCTGGAGTACCCGTGAAACATCTCAAGCAGCAGCGAACAGCCATCAAGACTCTCCAACTTATTAACCTGGTGCAAGCAGGGTTAGCAGTGGTTGAAGGCAAGTGCACCATTAACCCTTTACCTAACATGAAAAGTAGAGGACATTTGCAAACAAAATTCTTGAATAACTAATTCTTTTCATTTTTTGTCTCAAAAACATAGGTTATGACCCCTCTTTGGAACGAGCTCGTTCCAAAGAGGGGTCATAACCTATGTTTCTGAGACAAAAAATGAAAAAAATAATGAAAATTAATTGGAGATTTTTGTGAATAGCACTGGCCGGTTTTGACCGTTACAGTGGGTAATGGGTTAACGTGCAGTCCTCCTTAGTACAAAGTGCCATTGTGCCCATACATGGGCAATCAGGATTAAGTGTCTTGTCTAAGGACACAGTGGAGATGGCATGGATCAGTATCGAATCATCATCCTTTTAGTTTAAAGGCCAATGCTCTAAAAATGAGCCGCCATGCTCCAACCTAACACTATAAATGACTGAAATGAATCGTTTGCATTTTTAACCATCTAACCAATGCACACAATATCAAAATTTGTTATTTTAAATTTAAATTATTTCAAATTTTTCAAACATTTATTTATTGATGTTTAATGCCAAATTTCAAAAAATTTCAACAACACAATATCAAGTGCCTCTGCACTAAAAACAAGCTCGGCAATTGCTCAATTGCAATTATACAGGCAGATGTTGTAGATTCATTAAGTAAAGGGCAAACTCTTTGCATGATGGTGGTGTATTTTGTTTACCAAAACATGAAATCTTTTGCCACAGAAGTAACTATAATTTGGGCATATTTAGCCCAATTTCTCCCATGTACATTCAATAGATGTTTGGACTAATGATTTCTTGAGTTCAATTTAGAGGGATTGTTCCTGAAATCTAGTCATGGCTGCTCCACAGCAGCCATGACTAGATTTGATGAAAAATATTTTGAAAATACTCAGCAGATTATGTGTTAATGATGTGGCAATTTACCAAGTGAAATGCTAATGGTTCACATTCGTCATTTATTGTCGTAATAGAAAATATAATTTTGGAAAATACAGTTGTACGAAATTTGTAGTTTCGGTCTGAAGTGTGAATTCTTTTGTCATTTCCATAGATATTCAGACTGAGAAAAATGTTAATTTGTCACAACTTTACCTTTATCGGCAATTTTAACAAATAAGCTAAATCCTTCAGCTGATTTCAGTCTCAATTTATTGGAAATGTTGAGGCAAAAATCTTTTGCTCTTGTGCTTGATTCAACTTCAAATGCCTGAAAAGAAAATAATTAATTTATCACATAGCAAATTCATATATTTTGTATTTACAACTAACACATCATCACCTTTAAATCAAAGCATATCAATGAGTTCAACACATCTAAATTGAGAAGTTCCATTGTTTAAAATTGCACCTAAACTGAACTTCAAAAATGAAAACCCCCAAGTTACTTTGCAGAAAGACCAATCAAACATATCCATCAAGGACAACTGTAGTACTTGCATGAAAATGATGAAAACTGAACTTGGTTTTCCTTTTATACTGTAAGTGAAACATTAAAAGTTCACATCATTCTGACCTAATTGTGCAGAAACTCCCACAATGGGCTATTTGATTGAGATTTTGTGATAAAAATGTATTCTATTTTGAAATTCAATAATAAACTCACAGCATCAGTATCGTCTGGGAAGTAGACTTTATGCAGTATTTGGGTGGTTTTCCGTTGAATGGCCTCAACTTCCACATGATGTGGAGGATATTTTCTTGTTCCATTCCTAGTAGAAAAGAAAACAGAAAATTAAACAGGTGACTCATCAATAATAATGCTTTTAGGCAAGACCTAAAATGTGATACAAATCTTCAAACATGACCTTATTGAGACATTTTATATATCCGAGGTTCTGCTAGGGGTAGGGGTGCCTTTTATGGCCCCATTCCTCTGGCCAATTTCCAATCCCACCACCCCAAAAAAGAACCCCCAAAAAACCCCATATATTACCCCTGAAGAATGTTCTTGTTTAAGTTGGATGGGCACTGCGAGCAGGGTTAAAAGAAAGAATGCACCTACTGATAACCAACCTGATGTTGATTATGTTGGCCATTTTATCTTGTGAACAGCTTTTATGGTACAGTAGAATCCTCTAAATTGAATATCCATTTTGCCAGTGAAAATTATTCAATTAACAGGAGTATACAGGGATTTGGTCAGTTTCCTGTGTTCTGGAGGTGAACTGAGCATTTATTCTATTATATATTGTTTGACAGAGCTCATAGAGCTCTGTCAAACAAGATATCATAGAATAATTGCCTGAACTGGATGTAGTGAGGCCAAAAAGGTTGATAAATAAAGGGAATTTGGTGCATGTCACAGTAATTTTTTCGACATATTACACAAATTTATATACAATTAACAGGAGTTTACTCTACAACCCATATGCAATTAACAGATCAAATTTGTACTGAAGATATGGTAAATGGTTTTGTGTTTGAAAATTATATTCCATTAACAGGAATATACAATTAAGAGATATCCAATTAAGTGGGCTCCACTGTATTTGCAAATGTTTGATATGAAGCTCTTTGATTTAGTATGGTTCATCAGCCAATGTTGCTGATGATGCCAGTGGCACCAGCCAAACTTATGTTTTCCCCTTAGTGCCAAATGACCTCAACATAAACCCTAGGCAGAAACCTTGTATATGTAGATAGTCTATAGCAGTTCTCAATACCACTGTAATGACAACTTATTATGTTAATAGACATGTTGATTGACTGAGATTATAAACTCAAATTCAAATCTGTTGTCCCCTCCCCCCCCCCCCCCCCCACACCCCCCTCAAAAGAGATTCAGTGGAGTATTGAGTTTGTCAATATAATAAGTTACAGGATGTTTAGTGGTAAGATATGGTGTCATGTGAGGCGAAGTGGGATCAATATTAGGCAAGGCATGACACCACACAACACCATATCTAACCATTAAACATCCTGTAATGTATTTATTATGTTAGCAGACAAAATCCAGTATGTTCCTTTAATTAATCATACTTGTGAAAATGTAAACAAGTGGATGTAAGTTTACATTGAAAGGGGAGCAACTCTAGCAATCGTTTCATACGATTAACCTGTTTGTTGGTCGTGTTTGGATTTACATTGAGCTGTCGGATGGGATTATCGATTGAAATAAGTTTCTCAAATTGGGTTACATATTATAAACAGATTATTTCTTTTTGTTCAAGAGAGTTTAATTAAATTTTTACATTCATTGGACGATTCAGAACGTTTGCTGTAAGATTTCCATTGAGACGAGGCGGTTGTATTTTATTTCTAAAAACAATATGGTGGACACACACCTAATATTGATTTCATATGTGGTCATCGATAATGTCATCATCGACCTGATATGGCTTCATAGGCCACCACCATTTATCCACGCTGATTGGTTGATCTCAAGAGCTGACCTAATAAAGAATATTATGTCGTATATTTTCAAACACACAACAATTTTATCTGAAACAAAACAAATGCACCAAAAATGTAAGTACCTAAGTGTTTTCTGTAATCTTTGTAAGCAATCTCCAGCAACTGCACTTCGACCAGGAGAATCAGATCCAGCAGCACATCTTCTAGTTTGTAAGAATAGGGTCAGTTCTTTCAGTAAGTTTGTACTTGGTGCAAAGCAACCAGTAGCTAACCACATTAGTTCCCAACCTCGATTAGAACTAACACTAAAATTAAAAACATAAAAACATTCTTCTAAATATTTCAAATCTCAAATACCCTTCCAATTCCATCTATTCCTGTCGGACTTAAAGCTCCTATTTTTCTTGAAATATAGTTTTCTGCCTTTTTGAGAAATAAGAGTTCATTCAAGTGATCAGCAAAAAACTGTTTGAAAAATAGTTTTCTGAATAGTTTTCGTAGGTTTTTCACAATTTGGGTGCAAAATAATAAACTACATATATTATATACTGGTAGAATATAAGGCATTAACTGTTAACTCTTAAGAGACTGGAGATTTTTATACATTTTTGCTCACTTTGACAGACCACATACTCTACGTTTTTATTTCTAGGCAAGTCTTGGCTTCCCATATGGGTACCAAATATTTTCCAAAAAACAACTGCTAAGGTTCTCTGACTATAACTGTAACTGTGAGTTTACCCAGAGGTTGCATGTTGGAGCACCTGTTCTATTGCTGTTCTATTGCAGTAAAAAAAGCACTGCCAGATGTGGCTAAATATGTCCGTTCTAAGTCGAAAAAGGGAGGTAACTCATGTAAAAATAATTGGTTGAAACCCATATTCAAACTTGGTCAGTATTATTAGCTGGAAAATGAAAAAAATTTAAAGTAATTTATATATTTTTTATACTAAACAATGGCCCAGACTTAGCTAGTGCTAACTCTTAAATATTCAGGGCCAAACACAAATTTTGCCCCCCAAATCCCCAAAATTTGCATCCAAAACCAAAAAACTGATGTCCTATATGGTCCTCCGTACTTTTGTCTACTGTACATGCGCAGAGTCAAGGAAGTACCGAAATTGGCGCCAAGCCTCATTCTTATAACCAGTGCCTGCTAAATGTATATAATCAGCGGAGAGGTATGAGAGGTATGAGTTCCCAACTCATGGGAGGGCCATCCCCATCTGGGCCATTGGTAAGTATAAAAAATATATAAATTACTTTAAATTTTTTCATATTTTTATACTGTAAACCAATGGCCCAGACTAAGCTGAATAGAAGAAAGGCTGGAGGGCCAAGGACATAAAGGAAAATTTAATAAGCTCAATTATATATATAGGAATATCCCCTCAAGGAGAAAAGGAGAGAAAGGATTTACATATGTCTTTCTTTTTCATTAGAAATAAGAAAGACACAATACCAACTAGATAATTGAGCAGTACATCATCTATAATGCTCTATTAACATCCAGTATAACCCATAATACTAATTTAATAAAAGGAAGCCAATAAACAAAGATAGTCCAGAGAAAGAGACTCTTTATACTCATTTAAAAGTGTTCGAGGATTGTATATTAGCGCTCGTATGACACGTGACATATACAAATGCTTCGCACCAAGCTACACTTTAAAAATAATACATAAATGAGATATATATTAGCTTTACACTTTAAAACCATTCCAGTACCGACTCAGAATTATTGACATCAGAGGAGGAATTCCCTTGCTTTTCACTATAAAGCCGGTGATATAAGGGAAAACCGTCTCCCCCCCCCTACATAACTCTATAGATGTAATCGTTTAGTGGATGACATTCTGAGCAATAGATAACGGACCTAAACATCTAAGGTTGCCTGAAATAGACTCTATATTTCTAAGATAAAGCTTTGTAAAGGTAGAAGGCTGTGTCCAGTAAGCAGCCTTCATGAGATCAGAAATAGCAATACTATTAGAATAAGCCCAAGATGTGGACAGAGCTCTAACTTCATGCACTGAAATCTTAAGCACCGACTGCTGATTAGAAGATAAACTTTCATAAGCAGTGCAAATGGCTAACTGAATCCATCTAGCAATAGAATGAACAGAAATGTCCCTTCTATTGGGAATTAATGATAAAAAGAAGCGTTTTCCTTTCCTGATAAACTCTGATCTGCGTTTATAAATGTGCATACCTCTTACTGGACACAGCAAAGGTCTACGGCTATCTGATGACGGAAGAGCCTTTATGATAATAGGCTCAGGATATTTATTAGGAGCCTGATTCTTAGCCAAAAATCCCACATTAGTAGTTAAAGTAACAGTATTACCAACACTACAATAATGAGAATCATCAATAGATAAAGCATGAAGTTCACTAACTCTTCTTGAGGAAGCAAAAGCCAAGAGAAAAGCTGTTTTATATGTCAAGAATTTGAACTCTACAGCTTCCAACGGTTCAAATGGAGATTCTTTAAGCTTCAACAGAACCCAAGCTAAATTCCACTTAGCAATTAACCTAAGGGTTCTAGGCCTATTGATTGAAAAGTTTTTAACTAACTTAGATAAAGAAACTTTATATCCAATTTCTAAGCTATCATGAGCATAAGTGTCTGGTAGCATAGACCTATAACCCTTAATAGTGACTGGCTGCAGTTTGAGATTGTCAAACCAGTAGACCAGAAAGTTTGCAATGTCTGGAATGGAAGGATCATACGTCTATCGACTGATCCTTACACCAGCGACAGAAAACCTTCCACTTTGCAGCATAGTTTAGTGAAGAGGAGGCCCTCTTAGAGTCAGAAATTGCGCCCACTGCTCATCCTGTAAAGCACTTCCCATGCAAGGAGGACCGCACAACAGAAATACGTGAAGGTTGAGACCTTGCGGGTTGTGATGCAGTGTGCGTGACTTCCCCTGATAAAGATGGTCCTCCCCTGGAGAAAGCTTCCGGGGAACGTCCCATAACAGACACCTGAGCAGATTTATCCATTGTGGAATCAACGGAGTTGGAGGATATGCATATCCTATCATTCCGTCCCAAGAAATTGAGAGCGTCTATTGCATATGCTTGAGGATCTGGGCATGGCGATACATGTCTGCAACTGACTGTTGAGATGAGTCGTGAATAAGTCTATCATTGGTTGATATCATTGGTAGCAAATCTGCCTGAATACTCGCTTGTTGAGAGTCCATTCCGAAGGCATCATGTGACCTTTTCGAGAGAGCGAGTCTGCTAGAACGTTCAGATGACCCGGTATATGACGGACCGATAGATGAACGTGATGTTCCAAGACACACAGAAGAATTCTCTCCATTAGTTCGTTTAACGGAATCGAATGTGTGCCTCCTTGGTTCCGAATATACACTACTACTGTCGAGTTGACTGACAGTATTTGAACATGTGAATTCTGTATTATGTTCATCCAATGACATAGCGTTAGCCATATTGACATCATTTCTTTGATGTTTATATGTTTGTCCAGGAACACAGGGTCCCAAAGACCCTGACACTTCGAGTCTGTTGGGCTCAGGGTCACGTCCCAACCTGCTTGACTTGCATCCGTCATAATTGTAAAAAATGGATCTGGCAGCTGCAGTGGAACTCCCTGAGTCAACCACTGAAAGTCTGCCTAAATCTGAACTTTTTGTTTTACTTGGTCCGTTATGTCAGGGCAAAGCCAGCCTAAATATAGGGGCAAGGGGCCTCATATTTAAAGATATTGTAAGTTCAAAATATATTCCGCGTCAAGGCGAAAAACCTACATGAATTTCACTTCTCTGTAAAGCTGGAAAAACACACGTGGTGTATATCCAGCTTTAGCGCAGGGACCCAGGGGAGAAACGGTATGTTAGATAAGGTCTAATCTCATTTATCGTCACGGTCAATTAAGAAACGAGATTTGAAAACGATAGAAATGTCTATCGTATCATCACCTGATCATTAGGTAACAACAAATGGCAAGAACGAATCGGTTAAGTCACGCGCGAGATGACTTGTATTGATTCTGTCTCGATATATGTCATCTCCCACCGTTTTGACAGGTGGACAGATGAGCGTCGGTCCACCTGACAGTTTAGGGTAAAAAGTATATATACCTGGAAGAGCAGAGCATTAGACACACACTTGGGGTCACACACACGTTGGTGAAGTCCAGGACAGGCGGACTCTGTTTCCTGGCATAAGGGTACCTTCGATCACAGGACCCTGAAATGGCTGGAATCGCCAGAGAGGGCATTCCATGATTGATTTAGCTTAACGTTGATAGGCGGCTACAGGGCCGAATTCGTGAGAAGGAACACCCCAGGTGGAACGTTAAAGTTTAGATTGTCGAGTAGCAGGTATCGGCCTGCAATAGTCAGAAGTGTAGGTTAATTGTATTGTGCGTATTAACCCTTTGAAGCGTCAGACTGATTGCGTTCTGAGTAGTTTGTTTTGCTGTCGAAGCATCATAATACCGACTGGAGATCGGTGTGAGTGACAATTTCGCCCTAGCACAAAAAGGGCATTTGTGAATCGTGAATTCAACCAGGAACGGTGAATATTTCAATAGGACTTTCACGGAGGACTTTCAAAAGGCACATAAGGTATGAGTAGACAATATCTGACCCAAATCAGAAGTACGGTGTCTTTATAGATGACGAACATTGCTGGTCGGAACCCTCCGACAGCCAGAGGTACAGTTACGCGCAGACGTTGACATTTGAGCCTAAGCGGGTGAAGCTCTTATGGCGAGTTCACAGTAATAACATTTCAGATTTGTGAAGCTCTTATGGCGAGCTCACGGTAGTAACATTTCCAGTGTGTAGACTATAGTGCCAGTACAGGGCTATAGAATGACTACATGATTGTTTAGAATTATTTAACCGTAGCGACCCATTTTCTGTGAAAAGAATCGAATTGTTGATTGTTGAAATATTGAAACGGATTTATTTTTATGTGTAAATAAAAGAATCGTTGTTACTTTAAATCATTCTTTCCATTATACAGCCTGAAGTGATTAGGAATCACACCTAACGGAAATCGAACCTATTTCAGGCCAATTTGGCAGAGAAGGAATCACGGCGTCGGTCTAACTCAGCTCTCTGCGCCGAGTTCGCGACACTTGGATTCCGACCCTCCACGTTGGTCTAATTTTCCCGCAACTTCATCAGCGGGACTAAATAACCCCACGTCAGCCCAGGCCTTACGGGGCCTCAGGTGTCCCTGACATTGATTGGCGAGCGCTAACCAGGATATTTCTAAAAGGTAAAAAATGGCTATATGGAAATTTTGTTTTATTTTAACGGCGGTTCTGTTTAGGTTTTGACGCGTTCGGTCAGTTGATGCCGTTCAAGGGTTTAATATCGCAATACAGTAGTCCCCAAAAGGATACTTAATAGGCACTATAACTGCGGTAGGTTTCAGAATATTTGGTGCGTTTAATTACGTTAAATTACAGAGGTAAATTAGGATCAATTGCCATATTTTTTTTTCTTTCTTTCTTTTCCTTTTTCACTCTTTCTGACGAGTGTTGAAGATAGAAAGAAAAAATCTAAATGGATGTTGTTACACCCCTTGCCCAACTGGTATCATTAGGCAAGGAAATGGGCCTTGAGGGAGCTGAACTTCAGAAGTTCGTTAAAGATGAGCAGAAACGTGAGGCCAAGGAGATTGCCTTACGTAATGATGCAAGGGAGAGAGAGGCCCAAGCAGTAAGGGAGGCAAAAGAGCGAGAGATTCAATTAACAAACGAGGCGAGGGAGAGAGAAGCCCAATTAGAACGAGAGCGTGAGAAAGACGCAAGAGAGGCGAAAGAGAGGGAGATTCAATTAGTAAATGAGGCTAGAGAGAGGGAAGCCCAATTAGCAAGGGAGGAAAGGGAGGCAGAGCGAGAGCTCGAACAACAGAGGCACGAGAGAGAACTAGAGCTCCTCAGAGCAAGGGCCGATGTGGAGAATGGAAGTCGGCGCTCAGGGGATGGGAGTGCAGGGGTAGCAATTCATGCCCCACGCCCCCATCTCGCTCATTTCAATGAAAACACAGATGACTTGGACTCGTACTTGGAGAGGTTCGAGCGTTTTGCCTCCAGTCAAATGTGGCCAGAAGACACATGGGCTATGTGCTTGAGCCCTTTGTTGTCAGGTAAAACCCTCGAGGCTTATACCAGTATGCCTCCTGCACTTCTTAATGACTATGGTGAGCTGAAGAATGCCATCCTTCGGAGATACCAGCTCACTGAAGAAGGATTCCGGACCAAGTTCCGAGAGATTAAGCAGGAGAAGGGAGAAACAGTACCTCAGTATTTTGCCCGAGCTAGGCGGTACTTTGACCGCTGGACTGATCTCGCAGAAGTGAATGAGTCATATGGAGCCCTGCGAGATCTATTTCTCCAGGAGCAGTTTTTAACTACATGCTCCAAGGAGTTGGGCCTGTTCATCAAGGAAAGGGGTCCGCCCACCTATGATGAGATGGCAACTGTGGCAGAACGCTACATCGAGGCCCACGGTGGGAGTGTGAACGCACCCAAATCGGCTAGGGGTGGGGCAAACGGGTTGGCAATGGCACCTGTAAGGCAACACCACCCCAATCCGCCTGTATCGCAGGCCAGCCGGAATGGAAACGCCCCCAAAGACACAACTTGTTTCATCTGCAACAAACGGGGACATATGGCCAGAGATTGTTGGCAGCGACAGGCCAAGGCCACTGGGAACTCTAGACCACCCCAGCAGGGGGCCGGGGGTACAGCGCAAAAGGGGAGGAGAGACCCCTCCCCAAAGGACTGGAGGCAAAGGGGTGGCGACCGCAGCGCTGTGCCAAACCATAGGCCCAGAAAGCAGTCCTCTCCGCGACTGCATCCAGGAGGGACAGCTAAGGCTGGAAGGTGGGAGAATCATTCCCATAATCAGCGTAATGTGTGAAAGTCACCCCTCCGCCGGGGGCACCATGCCTATTTACACCGGGTACGTCGGCCAGCAGGAGGTACAGATGCTTCGCGACACTGGCTGCAGTAGCGCTGCGATCAGGAGGCGCCTCGTGAGCGACACACAGCTCACTGGGGGTGACCACCTGTGTGTGTTGATAGATGGGACACTTAGGCGTTTTCCGCTGGCGAGGGTGCAAGTGGACACACCTTTCTACACCGGTGAGGTGGAGGCCATGTGCATGGAAGACCCGGTGTATGATCTCGTGATCGAAAATATCCCTGGTGTTAGCAATAACCCAGACAGCAGTTGGTCGGCACCCGCCGAGGCATCGGCCATGGTTACAAGGTCCCAGGCAGCAAAGGCAAAAAGGCCCATCCGACCACTGAATGTTCCGGCCGAAGCCGTGGGCGAAGTTCATACCGACGATCTCAAGAGCGCCCAAGCCAGTGACCCCACACTGAAGAAATTTTGGGACCTCGCCAAAAATGGTGACAGTGTCGCCACCAGTTATCCGTAAGGAAGGGGGTGCTTTACAGGGAACACGAGCAACCCCGTGGCCAGACAATTATTTAGGCATGACAGATTCTGGTGCCTCAAGAATTCAGGAAGCAGATCATGACCCTGGCTCACGAGTCCGTGGTTGGGGGCCACCTAGGGACCAGGAAGACCCTCGATAGAATCACGTCCAGCTGCCACTGGCCTGGCATCACAGGCGACATCACGAGGTTCTGCAGGTCATGTGACGTCTGCCAGAAAACCGTCCCAAAGGGGAAAGTCCAGAGGGTACCGTTGGGAGAGATGCCTCCCATGGATGCGCCATTCGACAGGGTCGGAGTGGATTTGATCGGACCGATCTCTCCTGTTTCCGACAAGGGCAGCAGGTATATCCTGACTGTCGTGGACTATGCCACGAGGTACCCCGAGGCGATAGCTTTGCTGAGGATCGAAGCCGAGCGAGTTGCCGAAGCACTCCTCGAGATTTTCTGTAGGCTCGGTTTTCCGAAGGAAATCCTTAGCGATAGAGGTTCGCAGTTCACGTCGGGGATGCTCGACGAGGTATGCCGGTTGGTGTCTGTGAAGCAGATCTTCACCACCCCATACAACCCAAGGTGCAATGGGCTCTGCGAACGGTTCAATGGCGTTCTGAAAGATATGCTGAAAAGGATGTGCCAGGAGCGGCCCAAGGATTGGGACCGCTACCTGCCGGCCGTCCTCTCTGCCTACAGGGAGGTGCCACAAGCGAGCACCAGATTTTCTCCGTTCGAACTGGTCTATGGACAAACAGTGAGGGGGCCCATGCAGGCATTGAAGGAGCTCTGGACGGGGGCGGAGACTCCTGAGGTTCGTAACACCTATCAATATGTCCTCGACCTCCGGGACAAATTAGAAGAAACATGTCGCCTGGCCAGGGAAAGCTTGCACAAGGCCCAAGGCAAGTACAAGCACAATTACGACCGGAGAACGCGGAACAGGCAATTCGAGGTCGGTCAGAAAGTGACAGTGCTCCTCCCAACTGAGCACAACAAGCTGCTACTCCAGTGGAGAGGGCCTTTCGACGTCACTGAGGTCATAAGCAGGATGGACTACCGAGTGAACGTAGAGGGGAAGAGCAAGGTCTACCACGCCAACCTGCTCAGACTATACCGCGCGAGGGAGGGAGAGCCAACCCCTGTTAAGGCTGGAGACGGCAACCCCAACCACTCGGTGCCCCAAAAGGCCGTGGCTATGGCCGTCATCGAGAGCGACTACCACGACGAGGCCGGCGTCGTAGATGACGAAAACTTGCTTGTTCTTGGGGAGGTCGACGGGACGGAAACGTATAGGGACATGCGCATCGACGATGCACTGGACGACTGCCAGAGGCAAGAAGCCTTGGCATAATTGCAGGAGTTCGGGGACGTGTTCTCCGATAGTCCCGGAACCACCCATCTGGCCGAGCACAAAATAGAGCTCACAACGTCGGACCCAGTGAGGGTGAGGCCCTACAGCATCCCTTACTCAAAAAGACAGGATGTGCGGGAGGAAGTCAAAAAGATGCTGGAGGCGGGGGTCATCGAGCCATCAAACTCCCCCTACAACTCCCCTGTGGTCCTCGTGAAGAAAAAGGATAGTAGCCACCGTTTCTGCATCGACTTCAGGAGGCTGAATTCTGTCACCAAGTTTGACAACAAACCTATGGGTGATATAGAGGCCATACTGTCCAAACTGCAGCAAGCTGAATATTTCAGCAAAATCGACCTGAGTAAGGGCTACTGGCAAATCCCCGTCGAGACGAGACATCGGCCAATGACTGCTTTCACCACGCCCGATGGCTGCTACCAATTTAAAAAGATGCCGTTTGGGATGGTCAACGCCGGGGCCACGTTCAATCGTATGATGAGGAGACTGTTGGAGGATTTGAGGGGCGTGGAACACTATGTGGACGACATACTGGGCAACACAAGGACTTGGGCGGAACATGTCAGCGTCCTCCGGTCCCTTTTTCACAAGCTGCGAAAGGCCGGACTCACTGTGAAACCTTCGAAATGCCTGATAGGTTTCCGGACCATAGAGTTCCTGGGTCATAAGGTCGGTGAGGGGAAAGTAACCATGGACGAGGAGAAGTTGGGGAAAATGCGCGACGCCAAACCGCCCCAGACCAAACGTCAAGTAAGATCCTTCCTGGGTTTAGCTGGCTACTATCGGAAGTTTGTGCCCAATTTTGCGGAGGTAGCCGCACCCTTGACCGACCTTACAAGGAAAGGACAACCCAACAAGGTGAACTGGGGACCCCACCAAGACCGGGCGTTCAACACCTTGAGGGATATCTTGGTCAGTTCACCGGTCTTGCGACTCCCAGATTTTTCAAAGCCATTCGTCGTCCAGATCGACGCGTCCGATGCGGGGGTGGGAGCTGCCCTGCTACAGGAACACACTGACGGCCACTTCCCTGTAGCGTACGCCAGTAAGAAGCTCCTCCCGAGGGAGCAAAACTACTCAGTGATCGAACGAGAATGTTTGGCACTGGTGTTCGCCGTGAAGAAGTTTCAAAACATCTTGTACGGCCGAGAGTTTGTGCTCCACACAGACCACAAACCGCTAACATACATCCAGAAATGTAAGGTAGAAAGCAGCAGGATAATGAGATGGTCCCTCCTGCTGCAAAATTACCGGTTTAGGATAGAGGCCATTAAGGGCAAAGATAACGTGGCGGCCGATTACCTCAGCCGCCAAGGATAGCGGTATGAGTTTCGTAAACCCGGTGTTAAGGCCCGGAAGGAATTTTCTTATTTTTAGTATTATTATTGCTCTGACTGCTGACTAGAGTTGTTTGTGAGTGCGAATGTGAGATATACTGCCCCGTTCGTCACATGTGCGTGGACGGGGAGCCTGCGTGTCGAGTTTTTGTAAGTGTGGGATACACTAACCCCGTCTGTCGCAAAGGCGCGGTCGGGAAATCTGTGTGTTGAATGTGTGAGTGTGTGCGTCACAATTTTAATCCCCTGGTTGAGCTTTGCTAGGGTGAGGCTCAACATAATGCAGGGGTCGTTTGCCCCTTCACAAGTAATAGGACAATGGGAGGCGAAGTTACACTCCGTTGGAATTAACCCATCTGACGCAAAGGCGCGGACGGTGTTACTCGTCGGAGTGAGTGCCAAGTGAACTGTTTGCAAAATGGGCGAATGTGTATAAAAATGTGTATGTTTAGGTGTAAATGTATAGTATTAGAGATAGAGAGTGCTGCAAATCTCAGGATAAGGCTACTCCCCATATCATATGTAAACCCGCAAGACGGGAACATGTGGTAGCGAGTGTGTCGTGGGAATCGACATGGCCGACGCATGAGCCCGGTCATGACCCCCCACGACCACTAGGGTACAGTTTTGTAGTCTTGAACATGATGGTAGATCGTAAAAAGGCGTGAGAGGCGAGCGTGCGTGGCTTTGCCCCTTGTGTTTTAAGAGATACACAGGGTGTTTCTCTCGGGAAGGGAGTTGTCAGGGCAAAGCCAGCCTAAATATAGGGGCAAGGGGCCTCATATTTAAAGATATTGTAAGTTCAAAATATATTCCGCATCAAGGCGAAAAACCTACATGAATTTCACTTCTCTGTAAAGCTGGAAAAACACACGTGGTGTTTATCCAGCTTTAGCGCAGAGACCCAGGGGAGAAACGGTATGTTAGATAAGGTCTAATCTCATTTATCGTCATGGTCAATTAAGAAACGAGATTTGAAAACGATAGAAATGTCTATCGTATCGTCACCTGATCATTAGGTAACAACAAATGGCAAGAACGAATCGGTTAAGTCACGCGCGAGATGACTTGTATTGATTCTGTCTCGATATATGTCATCTCCCACCGTTTTGACAGGTGGACAGATGAGCGTCGGTCCACCTGACAGTTTAGGGTAAAAAGTATATATACCTGGAAGAGCAGAGCATTAGACACACACTTGGGGTCACACACACGTTGGTGAAGTCCAGGACAGGCGGACTCTGTTTCCTGGCATAAGGGTACCTTCGATCACAGGACCCTGAAACGGCTGGAATCGCCAGAGAGGGCATTCCATGATTGATTTAGCTTAACGTTGATAGGCGGCTACGGGGCTGAATTCGTGAGAAGGAACACCCCAGGTGGAACGTTAAAGTTTAGATTGTCGAGTAGCAGGTATCGGCCTGCAATAGTCAGAAGTGTAGGTTAATTGTATTGTGCGTATTAACCCTTTGAAGCGTCAGACTGATTGCGTTCTGAGTAGTTTGTTTTGCTGTCGAAGCATCATAATACCGACTGGAGATCGGTGTGAGTGACAATTTCGCCCTAGCACAAAAAGGGCATTTGTGAATCGTGAATTCAACCAGGAACGGTGAATATTTCAATAGGACTTTCACGGAGGACTTTCAAAAGGCACATAAGGTATGAGTAGACAATATCTGACCCAAATCAGAAGTACGGTGTCTTTATAGATGACGAACATTGCTGGTCGGAACCCTCCGACAGCCAGAGGTACAGTTACGCACAGACGTTGACATTTGAGCCTAAGCGGGTGAAGCTCTTATGGCGAGTTCACAGTAATAACATTTCAGATTTGTGAAGCTCTTATGGCGAGCTCACAGTAGTAACATTTCCAGTGTGTAGACTATAGTGCCAGTACAGGGCTATAGAATGACTACATGATTGTTTAGAATTATTTAACCGTAGCGACCCATTTTCTGTGAAAAGAATCGAATTGTTGATTGTTGAAATATTGAAACGGATTTATTTTTATGTGTAAATAAAAGAATCGTTGTTACTTTAAATCATTCTTTCCATTATACAGCCTGAAGTGATTAGGAATCACACCTAATGGAAATCGAACCTATTTCAGGCCAATTTGGCAGAGATGGAATCACGGCGTCGGTCTAACTCAGCTCTCTGCGCCGAGTTTGCGACACTTGGATTCCGACCCTCCACATTGGTCTAATTTTCCCGCAACTTCATCAGCGGGACTAAATAACCCCATGTCAGCCCAGGCCTTACGGGGCCTCAGGTGTCCCTGACACGTTAAAACAATACTGGTCTCGAGAGAATGCGTCTTCACACTCCAGTTCTGAGTAAGGAATATCTGGAGTGGATGTGTGCGTAAGTGACCCATCAGAATGAGATCCGCAGCCGCTCCGCACAGCCCCATCAGTCACATAAATTCTCTCGCTGTTAATGCGTCTGAGTGTAGACAAAAGCGAGCATAACAACTGACTAATTTTGCTCTGGGTAATGGAAGACAAACCAGATTGTTGTGAGTCTCGAAGCTCATTCCCAAGTGTATGAATGACTTGAACGGAGCTAGATCTGACTTCTTTTCGTTTACAGTGAAACCGAGATGTCGAAGCAAATGTAGTAGACTCTGAATATCGTTCTGAAGAACTGTTTTGTTGCCATATCTCTGAAGAATGTCGTCCAAATAGGCCGACGTTACCACAGACGAATGAGCCCGGAAATATGCCATTACCAAGTTCATTATTCGAGTGAATGCCCAGGGTGCTAGATTGAGTCCGAAAAACATTGCTCAGAACTGATAAACGAGCCCTAGGATGGCGAACCATAGGTACTTTCTGAATGCTGGATTTACCATGACATGAAAGTAAGCATCCTTTAGATCTATGTTTGATACATAGTCGTTCACCCGAATGCTCACTCTTACTGATCGAATAGTTTCCATATAAAATTTTGGAGCCACGATCAGTTTGTTTATCCAGCTCAAATCTATTACAGGCCAGAACGAGCCGTCTGGCTTCGGCACCAAGAACAGGTGACTGTAAAAACCCAGTGAATCCTGGTTTTCTACGACCTCTATTGCATCTTTCTCCAAAAGAGATTTTACCTCTGAAATTTATTTTTATTATTGATAAATGGCAGATGTAGAGCATGTGAAGATAAATAAACTGCTTCACCTCGGTCCCAAGGAGAGATTGAGTATAGCGTCATTTATAAGTTCAAAAGTCTGAGACACATTATTGGACTGAATGGGGTAAACTGGTGTATCTTCCTTAACCCGGTTGAAAAAATCAGAGTCCAATGACTCTAGCAGTTTTTTATTCTTTGTCGCAGCATTCTGATCCAGAGGAACAACATTTGGAAGGTATTGCTGAAAGAAATTCATCGCTACCTTGTGTTGCTCCAAAAGGGAAAAATCTAATTCACTCAATTCCCTTTAAACATCTGACTGGACCAGATTTGAGTCTCGGTCATCCCTATCTGAACGTGCAGAGGAATGTACCGACCCAGCTTCATCCGACAGTTCAACATCGGTAACTGTCATAGGATGTACCGTAGTTTGCTGCTATTAGCTGTGCTATATGCGACAGCAAGTCCATACTCCAGGCCTTTGGATCAGCAGTTCTTTGTAGATTAGCCGCTGGTTGCTCCTGGGACGGCATATCCTACATATTCCTCTTATGCGAACGTCCCAAATCATGTGGCCTCGTTTCCTTGGCTGTTCAATAGCGTGACTTTCTCAAATCCTTCATTGGCGATGCAGGCTGTATCTCCGTAATCACATAGCCAATGTGCCGTCGTGTGTGCTTTGAAGAAGAACTGGAAGCCGATAGACTAGCCGACCCTGGCAGCCTATTTGATGGAGCGTCCTGGACAGAAAGTGTGGACATATGCTCCGACTGATGATCGCTCTGAACAACAACCTCTGGCCCCAGATGTTGTTGTAAAAGAGAGGGAGCTCTGTCGCTCGCAGTCCGGGAGGACCTGGACGAGCCGATCACCGAACTAACTGGCTTCCTCTGTTCCATCGTCGCAGGGTGAGCATGTTCCGATATTATAGTGCTCGCAACACCCTTTTTCCTTTCCTCAACCGCTACGGACTTACCCGGTGTCATGACACCCATATTCTGAGTGAAAGAAGCACCGGTCGAGCTAGCTGGCGACAAGGACGTAAATCCCATATTCTGAGATCTAGGCCCTTGTTTAATTTCCTTGAGCACTTTTGCCGCTAGCTCTGTGTTAGATTGCGAAGACAGTAGCACACTTCCTGATGGTATCACCGACATATCACCATGTTCTTGTTCCTCTGAAAAAGAAACTGACATACTAGAGTGACCTTGTGGTGAGATAGCAGGCATGGATCTCTCACCACTAACAACATATCATGACACACATCTCCAACGTTTGTCATCCCAATTGGCACAAACAGAACAAGAGTTAGTGTGAGAACATTGACTACAGCAAACATAATAAACACGAGAGTCGGAGGAAGATTTCCTCGACTTACAATTTGAGCAATATTCTTTCATTATGCAAAAAATTACAAGTCCATAGTTCTCGCATTAACCCTCATCATAATATGACAAAGATACATAATAACACAATCCAACACAAAAATTTCGAAAAATTATTCATAAAAAAATTTGTGAAAATTTTTTAAATGAGCCTAAGTTCCCAAAGGGAATGTTGAGCCCAAATGGATCCCAAAAAAGCCTAAGTGTGGACAAATTTTTTTACATGATTCTAAAAATTTAATGCTACACTTCCGGAGTATATAATGTATCTGATTAAAGACCTAACATCATAATGACTAGGAAATTACTTACAGACAGTAACCGTCGTCAATGTAAATAAAATGCTATAAAAAAAGGAAACAAGACTCCAGGCACTGAACAACACAGCCCGAAGTCAGTAACAGATTTTTGAAACTATCTGATGTAAGACAGAATATTCATCAGAAGAAACTGCGATACATCAGATGGTAGATGCAAGACCAAAAATGCCTAAACACCCAAAGGCAGGATTCCTGCACTTTTCAGGGAGGCAAATTCAAGACTTTTCCATACCCTTTTCTATGCAAATTCAATACTTTTCAATGATGGAAAAAACAAAATTCAAGACTTTTCAACACTATTCGCACTACAAGTATGTAACATACTTTGCACTATTAGTGCAAAGTATGTTACATATTTAGAAATGGCCCGTTTTCAAGGCCCAGGCTTCAAATTCAAGACTTTTCAAGGCCTTGAATTTTTTTGTTAAAATTCCATTCATTTTTAGTCTTTTCAAGGCCTGCGGGAACCTTGAAAGGGTGAGGACGTAACCATGGGGATACGCAGAATAAACATTCTGTAACCAAGTTAAACTCCCATAAGATTTTCAACACAAAAGTGTGGGAGCTTAACAGGGGGGTATCAAGGAAGGAGAGGGAGGAAACACTTAACAGTGGCAATTCATAGCAAGAATGATAACATCAGGCCCATGTCCTGAAATTAGGAAACATGAAATAATTTTCAATAAAAATTATAAGTTACAGCCCTGAACACATCCAACCACTCTTTGTTCCTCTCATCCTCTTAATTCATCCTTTGATCCACCAAAATCACCATTACTTTGTGTCTGGCATATAAAAACAGAGATTTTCAAGCACAGAAGTCAGTTAGTTGTTACTGACAGAAGGGCCAAACAAAGAATGAGGCTTTGCGCCAATTACGGTACTTCCTTGACACTGTACATGTGCAGTAGACAAAAGTATGGAGGACCATATAGGACATCAGTTTTTTTGGTTTGGGATGCAAATTTTGGGGATTTGGGGGCAAAATTTGTGTTTGGCCCTGAATATTTAAGAGTTAGCATCAGCTAAGTCTGGGCCATTGGTTTACAGTATACACATACCCACTTTGGTTGAGATCAAATGATTCACACTGGATTTATCATTCAGAAAACAAAAATATTCAAAGACAGTTGAATTCTAAGTAAAAAAAAAAAGGGCCATAAGTCATGTAAAAATAATTAGATGGGACCCATATTCGAACCTGGCCTGAATCACTAAGCTTGATAATACACTTACCAACTTTAGTTGAGATCAAATAATCCAAACCAGAGTTATCGGTTGGAAACCCAAAATGTTGATAGATGGTCAATTCGTAAAAAAAGGGCCATAACTCCTGTAAATATATTTGGATGGAACCCATATTCAAACTTGGCCCATATTACTAGCTTTGTAAATGCACAAATGGACGGGCAGATAGGTGGATGTATGGATGAATGGATGGACAGAAAAACTGATGGATGGACATTCTTACACGTTCTTACTTGTGGGGTTTTTCCCATGTCAAACCCTAACCTTACAAGGTCAAAAAATTAACCCCACAGAGCAAAAAAAAAACCCCACAAGTGGCCACTGTATCAATCCAACTCCACAATTACTACTGACCCTAAATTGTAAACCCCAGAATGTACCTCTGCTAGGCCTGGATGGACAGACGGATGGATGGACCAACGGAGAGACAGACAGACTGACAGACAGACTATTTACATAATACAGGGTTATAAAAAGTGATCAAAGTCAAAATTAGGCCTCTAACGTTAACCTGCCGAGTCTTATCTTGGATTTCTCATAAAACTGATGAAAAATTCAATAGTCAGCATGAAAATCATTCTTAAGAGAACATATGGGAATTTGTTGCAAACAATGGCATTTGCGATGTTCTGATAGAAAAATCCTACTGTAGCAGGCTGAGTTAAACAATCCTCAAATCATGAGGTTACTCTTATCAGAAAAATCATGGACATAAAAATTTAAAACATTCACAGTTTACTGCAAAAAACCCAATTTTTAAAAATGAAAAAAACTTACATTGAACGATTATCTGTTAGCTGTTTCATTATCTGGCAGTAGATTTCATCACGGAGGATTTCCTGTGAAAACATGAATCAATGAAAGTGTCAATGACACTGTAGCTTAACTTTGACTGTGTTTAGCGTTTGATGAAAAGAATAATGTTCAATGTTTATGAAAGGATTGTGAAATAAAACAAGAATTGTGATAATTGAGAACATATTAATTTCTGTTCCCTGTATGCTATGTTTTCAATAAGAATAATTTGAGGTGTAGAGTGTACTGAAGAATTGAGGCCTGGATTGATGTGGCCCTCTGAGTTAATGTATGTCAAACAAAGTTTCCAAGAAACGAGTCACCCTATGAAGTTACAATGAAATCCTTTCATAAATATGACTCATAGACTTTGCTAAAGGAATGTAGGTCATGTGCTGGTCCAGTGGTCACGGTTGACTGATCATGACGAAAATAGGACAGTCTCATCTAGATATAATCCTGAGTTATCCTACCAAGTTACAGAGAAATCCTGTCATAAAATAGGCACCAACCATCTTTCTTTCTACAGTGCCTGCTAAATGTCATAATCAGCAGGGAGGAATGAGTGCCCACTCATGGGAGGGCCATCCCTGTCTGGGCCATTGGTAAGTATAAAAAATATACAAATTACTAAAAATTTATCATATTTTTATACCACAACCAATGGCCCAGACTAGCGGAATCATAAAAAGGCTGGAGGGCCTAGGACTTAAAGGAAAATCCAATCTCTCAATTACTTCGAGAAAGTAGCTCCTACAGAATAGGAGAAGCCATATGAATTACATATGTCCTTCTCTTTTACAAGAAAAAGAGAATGGCATAACACCAACAATGTAAATGAAAATTACATAATTTCTCCATTTAATGCCAGCATAATCTGTTATGATAATTAGGTGAAGGAAAACCAATATATAAAGATAGTCCAGAGAATTATACTCATTTAAAAGTGTCCGAGGATTGTCTATTAACGCTCGTATGACATGTAACATATGCAAATGCTTCACAGTGAGCTACACTTTAAAAACAGTACATAAATGAGACATAGTTATTGCTTCACACCGAGCTACACATTAAAACCACCCAGCACCAACACTGGACTACTGTCTCTGGAGGAGGTATTCCCTTGCTTTTCACTATAAAGCCAGATAACATAAGGGAAAAACTGTCCCCCATCTCCCTTCCCCTTGTTCTGAGGTAAAATTCCTCAGGACGAAGAGGGCAGAGGAATGGCGTCAGTGCTCGAGCAGACTGCCTAAAGACCTTATAGATGTAATATTAATGGACGACATACTGAGCAACAGAAAGAGGACCCAAAGATCTAACGTCACTGGAGATGAAATTTCGAAGGTAAAACTTGGTAAATGGAGAGGACTGTGTCCAGTAAGCAGCCTTCATAAGATCAGTAATGGCTATACTGTTAGAATAAGCCCAAGAAGGGGACAGTGCTCTAACCTCGTGCACTGAAATCTTGACAGAACGTTGATCCAAAGATAGACTTTCATAGGTAATACGTATTGCCAACTGAATCCATCTAGCAACAGAATGAACAGATGTATCTTTTCTGGTAGGGATCAAGGAAAGAAAGAATCTTTTTCTTCCTTTTCTAATAAAATCCAATCGACGTTAATAAATGTGCATTGCTCTACTGGACACAGCAAAGGTCTACGGTTATCCAAAGATGGTAAAGCCTTAATGATAATAGGCCCCGACCGCTTATCCGGAATCTGATTGTTAGCCAAAAATCCCATTTCCGTAGTGAGGGTAATAGTATTACCCACACTACAGTAATGGGAATCATCAACAGATAATGCATGAAGTTCACTAACTCTTCTGGCAGAGGCAAAGGCTAAGAGAAAAACCATTTTATAGGTCAAGAATTTGAACTCTACATCATCTAATGACTCAAACGAAGCTTTTTGAAGCTTCAACAGAACCCAAGCCAAATTCCATTTAGGAATTAATTTGAGGGTTCTAAGTCTATTAAGGCCTAAAAAATAAAAAATCTGTTTCTCAGGCCCTCCCGCATGGTCCTTTTGGCTGCCGCATGCTCTCTTTTTATAACCAATTTAAACTTGAAAAAAAATTAAAATTAAATGGTTTATGTCTGATATTTTACCCAAGTTAAAAAAATTGATGAATTTGTCCCTTAAGTGCAAGAAGGCTTTGCAATGCTTTAGCATTGCAAAGCCTTCTTGCTCTCAAGGGATGAAATACACCACCACCCATGCTATTCTGTAGATTATGAGACCTAAAACTTGAACCAAGAACATGAACTTTTGATGGCAAAGAAGTAATTACTGTAATAAAAAATAAAATAAAAAAACGCTCGCCCGCATGCAATTTCACAAATAATGGCCTGAGAAACAGAAGATCTACTTTGTGTGGCCTAATAGAGAAATTTCCAACTAGCTTGGATAAAGAAGTATCTGATCCAATAGCCAAGTTATCATGATGAGCGTAAGTGTCTGATAACATAGACCTATAGCCCTTAATAGTGACAGGCTGCAGTTTGAGTTCGTCAAACAGGTAGACCAGGAAATTGGCAATCTGTGGAATGGATAGATCATATATCTCTATCAACTGATCCATACACCAACGGAAGAAAATCCTCCACTTCGCTGCATAATTCAACGAAAAGGAGGCCCTCCTACAGTGAGAAATTGCGTCCACTGCTCGTCCTGTAAAATGTTTTCCGTGCAAGAAGGACCGCACAACGGAAATATGAGAGGGTTGAGACCTTCTGGGTTGTGATGCATTGCACGTAACTTCCCCTGAAATAGAAGATCCCTTTGAGGAGGAAGCTTCCAGAAAATGTCCCATAACAGACATCTGAGAAGATTGATCCAAGGTTTCTGTGATGACAGAGGTGCTACTAGCAGGATTTTGCAGTGAGACTGTTTGATCTTTTAACAGAATCTGCTGAATCAACGGAGCAGGAGGATATGCATATCCTATCATTCCGTCCCATGAGATCGATAGAGCGTCTACTGCATATGCTTGATGATCTGGACATGGCGACACGAACATCGGTAACTGATTGTTTAATTGTTATTTATTTATTTATTTATTGATGTTTAAGGTCACATATTTATGCACAATGGCTAATCATGACCGTGACAGTTTTACGGGTGGAGGAAGCCAGAGTACCCGGAGAGAACCACCGAGCAACGACGAGCAGCTGCCAGCTCCCCAACATCGTACCTCCGTGCTGCAGCACAGGCAGGGTTAGATTGGTTGAAGACATGCGTACCATCGACGGGCAGTACGCCTTAGTACACGGCGTCATCGTGCCCCCACATGGGCAATGGGGGTGAAGTGTCTTGCCCAAGGACACAACGCAGGTGCCGCAGGTGGAATTCGAACCGAGGACCTCTCGGCTTGCAGCCTGCACCTCTACCTACTGAGCCACCTTGTTTAATTGTGTCACATAAAGATCTACCATGGGACGATCCCACTGGTAGCAGATCTGACTGAATATTCGCTTGTTGAGAGTCCACTCCGATGGCAACAGGCAACCTTTCTGAGAGAGCGAGTCTGCTAGTACATTCAGACGACCCGGTATATGACAGACTGAGAGATGAACGTGATGATTCAGAACAAATAGGAGAATCTTTAATTTGCATAACGGAATCAAGTGAGTGCCACCTTAGTTCCTGAGGTAAGCTACTACTGTCAGGTTGTCCGACAGAATTTGAACATGGACATTCGCTATTTGACGAATCCAATGTTGTAGTGCTAGCCAGATTGACATCCCCTTGATGTTTATGTGCTTCTCTAGGAACCGAGAGACCCAAAGACCCTGACACTTCAAGTCTCCTGGACTTAGAGACATGCTCCAGCCCATCTGACTCGCATCCGCCATAATCGTGAAAGGCGGATCCGGCAGCTGAAGCGGAACTCCCTGAGTTAACCACTGAAGATAGACCCAAATCTGAACCCTTTGTTTCACTAGGTCCGTTAAAACAATACTGGTTTCGAGCGAATGCGTCTTCACACTCCAGTTCTGAGTAAAGAATATCTGGAGAAGTCGCTAGTGCAGGCGGACCATTGGAATAAGATCCGCAGCCACTCCGCATGGCCCCATCAGTCGCATAAACTCCCTCGCTGTTACTGTGGAGAGTTTAGACAAAAGCGAGCATAACAACTGACTAATTTCGCTCTGGGTAACAGCAGACGAACCAGATTGTTGTGAGTCTCGAAGCTCCTTCCCAAGTCAATGAACGACTTGGACTGAGCTGGATCCGACTTTTTCTTGTTTACTATGAAATGAGACGTCGGAACAATTGAAGCAGACTCTGTACATTGTTCTGAAGAATAATTCTGTTGCCGTATCTCTGAAGAATGTTGACCAAGTAAGCCGACTTTACCACAGATGAATGAGCTTGAAAGTATGACATTTCTCAGTTCATTATTCAAGTGAAAGCCCAATGAGGCAGGTTCAGATCAAAGCACATTGCTCTGAACTGATCAACCTCTCCTTGCACTGCAAAAAGCAGGTACTTTCTGAATGCCGGATGTATCAGGACATGAAATGAGACGTCCTTTAGATCTATTTTTGCTGCATAGTTGTCCACTCGAATGCTCGCTCAGAATTTTGGAGCCACGATCAACTTGTTTATCCAGCTCAAGTCTATTACCGGTCGGAACGAGCCGTCTGGCTTCAGTACGAGGAACAGGTGACTGTAAAAACCTTGAGAACTTTGATTCTCAACGACCTCTTCCTTTAATAAGAGAGCCTGTACCTCTGCTAGGAGAGACTCTCTTTTGAAAGGATCCTCCGGAAGATATGTCCAATACGGACATCTTGTGAGTGGAGGTATTGCTTGGAATGATAGCCGTAGGCCTTCTGAGACTACACTTCTCACCCACTGATCTTCCGTGATTTCTATCCAGTTTTTCACAAAATTTGATAACCTTCCACCAACTGGCAAGCAATAGTGGTCCTGTCCATCACCTGTACGACTTGCAAGGCTTACGGGAGGAGAAACTATATCCTCCCTACGAAGAACGAAGAACCTTGTCCCATCGGCTTAGGGGCGTCTCACCTATAGTCTTAATCAGACCTGCACCCCTTTCCCGAGTCGCTATACTGACGGCCTCAGGAGTAAGAATAAGAGGGTTTCTTGTACCCTCACAAGGAGTTCCCTTTAGATGACTTTGAAGTGGAATGGCCTCGCTTATCCCGGTCTGCTGAAGTGTGTTGTTGAGACACCGACTTCAATAGAAGTGCACTGGAAGCTTTCTTTGCAGCCTCTTCATGGACTAATGAAAGCTTGTTGTCAAACAGAGTATGACCGGAGACCAGAGTGACTCGGAGAGAGCTTTTCACCTTGTCATCTATAAGTGATGACGATGCAAGGGCAGCATCACATCTGATGAACTCCAAATTTGCCACTGTCAGGGCGGAGTTGTACATGGAAGACTGCCCTGGAAAGCCAAAACTTAACTACGAAATAACACCAGTGTTCTCTGACTATTGGTGCTAAACATCCTTATCAGGGCATTTCGGATCCCCGTTCCAAGACTACAATGTTTGTTAAAGACAGAATTAGGCCTTAAGGGATTTACGGATAATACTGAGTGCTGTCTGAGAAAAGAACATAGAACGTAATCAGCCTGTTAAAATGAAGGATGACAGCATCACATTACAAAATTCAGTGAGGGCAAATTCATGCTTTCAAAACAAAACAGATGTTATTTTTATTCAAATCTTCAGTATGCACAGTGTGATATAGTACTTCTCCTTCACCTCCCATCATTTGTCGTATCATAGATTCATAACCGTATTACGTAATTTACGTTCCAAGAATAATATCAAATTTAGTAACTTTGGCAGTTGGCAGTAACACTCACCTCATAGAATATATCATATGGCATCGATCAATTTTGTACACTCTTTGACGGAAAATAGTTGGGTGGGGGGGGGGGGGGGCAGAGTGCAGACCATCCATTCTCCGATGGGAAGTTTGGAAAATAACCTATATTACTTGGAGCCTTGGGCTATAGCGTAATAGAAATTTTCTGAGAAGTGATGAAGAGACGGGTAGAATGTTGAATAAACGATAATGACCATTGACCAACAAGGGCGGTTCCAGGGTTTCTGAATAGAAGGGGCGCCCCACGTGCGAAGCGCCATGGTGTGAGTAATTTTGAGATCGACTTACCCTATAACTGAGAGGGATTTAACGAAATCAGCCATTAACTTTCATAAAATTAAGGCGGCAAAGGCGTCTGCAACTTCGTGGCCTAACCTAACCTATTCAAATTTCTTGGATATGTACGCGACTACGCGTGTGTGTGTATGCCTGTGTGATCTTGTTCAATTAGGAGGGTGGGGGGGGGGGGGGTGTGATATTGCGATAAGTGCTGGTCGAGTGTGATTTGCAATTTTGAATGTTTAATTGTTTATCAGCAGTTGGATTGGAGTCGGATTTGTTCGGATCCAACGTGCTGAAAAATCCAATCCGAGCCAGAATCCGATTGCCTGTCATGAATCCGACCCGAACCCGAATCCGAAACACAATTGAAAATCCGATCCGAATCCGTTTGGATTCGGATCGGATCGGATTCGGATTATCAGACCCGACGCCCAACACTATTGCATCCTGTTTAGTTTCAAGTGACAAATCTTTCTCCCCCAGCCCCAGATGCTCAGTGATGATTTTTATTCTACCACACCCACATGATATATCCAAATCAATAATTTCAAAAAGTGATGTCACTGGAATGTCAGCTGTTTCAATTCACTTTAATTTCAATATGCAAGGTTTCCGCTTGGGAGGCAGAAGAACCAACTTTTCCCCTATTATGTTGTTACCTCTTGTAACAAGACTGGTTTTTAATTTAGTAGTGACTACCGTTTTCTGGGGATGCACAGAGGAACTTTAGAAGTATTAATACATCCTCCTGAGAGCAATGTTTTGAAGCGGCAAAACATTGCCTGCAGGAAGATGTATTAATACCTAGTGGTTCTGCAAGAGAAAGCTCAAGATTTGCCGATATGGAAATTGAGAGATGATTTTATTCTGTGAGAGCAGTTAATTGATAGAAATTCTCTAGAATGATCAGGCCATCTGTTGATACACAGTTCAAAAATGCCCCTCATGAGAGAGAACTGATTTATCCTGGGCACATTCCATAATAGTACTCTCTTTTGCGAGCCATGGTAATGGGAAATGGGAATGCTCTTGCATTTTCATCTCAGAAAAGTCCTTCTTGGCTTTAACCTAGCGGAAACACTGCAATATGTTAACTCTTCGCTGTCATGAGCCAATGCTATTTTTCAAAGTATATATCTCCGGTATATACAAAACCATTTGATGCTCTTTGTAAATAATCAATTTATTCTTCTCAATGATCAACTGGTAAAATAGTAAATCATCATTGCACAACCATTATTTCGATTTTGATGACGTCATGTGGGATGTGGTGGAAGAAAAATATTCCCCAAGTGACTCCCAGGGAAAGATATGTGACTCGACAAACCTCATGTCCAGAACAACTATCTTTCCCCCGTCAGGTGAGATTTCCTGATTCACCATCAATTGATGATAATAATAATCTGCTGGACCAGTAGGAACGTGAAGACCCAACAAGCAAATATATACTGGAATGCTTTATATTAACCCTAGTGGGCTTGGAGATTTTTATAAATATTTCGCTACACTTTGACAGTCTACATCCTGTGGCTTTGCAGTTGTTTTTGGCATGTGCTGGCTGCCTATATAGGCAGCCAACACTTGCCAAAAAACTTCTGTGAATAAATTTAGAATTTAACTTGTTACTTTACCCCGAGACAGGGGCACCTGTTCTGTTACACTAAAAGTGATCCAAGTCTGAAATAGCCCCTTAAGGGTTAAATATTACTACTTTACTAGAAAATAATATTCAATTATCAGGAGTAATCAATGAACAGAATTCAGTGTATTCAAGTGATAGGCTGAGCATTTATTCTATTATATCTTGTTTGACAGAAGTCAAAGGTCTGTCAGTTTAATTTTATGATAACAAATTTTAAATTCACTTAAAAGGGATTCACTTCAAAACCTTTCTGCAATTAACAGCTCATTTTGTGCTAAAAGTATGACAAATGGTTTAACCCTTTACCTAACACGAAAGACAAATGAACTGGCAAACAGAATTCTCGAATAACTATTTCTAAAAAAATTTTGTGTCAAAAACCTAGCTTGTGACCCTTTATTGGAATGAGCTGAATGAGCTCATTCCAATGACATAAAAAGTAAAAAAAAAACCAATGAAAATTGAATAGTGATTTTTGTTATACTACTGGCCAGTTTTTGCTGTTACATTGGGAAAAGGATTAACCAATTTGGCCTTATTCCAACTTTGATTACCTTTTACAGCAACAGAACAGGTTTCCCAAAAATACAGTCTTTGGATAAACTTGAAAGTTACTTTCTAAGTATCCTGACTGTTGTTTCCAGACAAGCCCTGTCTGGAAACAGCTGGAAAGCCACAGAGGTAGACTTCAATTTGCAGCAAAAAGTGAATAAAAATCTGTAGGACTTTTAAGGGTTATTGTCTGCAAGTTCTATACAATTAACAAGGTTTATTTTACTAGGTAATATCTATGAAGTGGGATGCACTGCACCTCAGCCACACAATACTTACACTGAGAGTAGTTATGAAGGGGATAAGTGCACTGGTCTCTTATGCCAGAGGTCCTGGAATCGATTCTCGGTCGTTCAAGTTCTTGAGTTGTAGGAACACTCTATGGCAGCATCAATTATGGGGTTAATGCTGTCACAGTATACCATCCTATTGGATGGGGACCTAAAATTCTGTCCCCTGTCTGAAGAGAAACACACTCCGTGCATGTTAAAGATCCCTTCATAGTATTCAAGAAAAAATAGGCCAACAAGCTGCCACTATGGAGGCCATCCCACACACCATTATCATCGGGCCTAGGAGAGATGTTAATGTAAGTTGTATATCTTGCTTAACAATCCTTCTAAAATTAATAAGCTTAATGCTTAAAACTAAAACTTATACCATACTTACATTTTTAAGAGGTGGTTCAAAAATTTGGTCTGTAAGTTCATTAGATGCTCTATCTCTTTTTGATGGGTGGTCTCCCATATATTTTAAAATAGGTACAAGCAATTAAGGATGAATAACATCAACAGTATATGAAAGTGTCAATGACACTGTAGCTCAACTTGTGTAAGACATGTACATGTATAGTACATGATACAGCAATGACACACATCTAGGTAATGACCTGATAACAAAGGTACATGTAAAGGTCTGTACATAAATACTGACCGTAGCATATAACAAATGTACAGATAAAGTAATTTGCATAATTTATGCACGAGAAAAAACCTGTATTATATGTGATGTATTCCATGTTACTGAACATTCATCAAAAATTTATTCAAATCAGAACCTTCATATAAAAGTTCATATAAAAAACTGACTGCACCAAATTTCGATATAAAATGGCCACCAGCAGCCATCTTGAATTTCAGACTGCACCCAAAAACACTTGTTCTCATCCCAATGTGATAACAAAGGTACCCAAGAAGTTTCGTGAAGATCGGTTTATAAATACAGCCTCAAGCCCGAGCTGTATTGACGTGTGCACTTACTGTGTATTAAGTAGCATTAAATAAATCAAAGTTCATCTAATTTGCATAATTTCTGCATGAGAAAAAAACCTGTATAAAATGTGATGTATTCCATGTTACTAAACATTCATACAAAAATTTATTCACCTCAGAACTTTCATACAGAGGTTCTGCACAAAAAACTGATTGCACTAATTTTGGTACAAAATGGCTGCTGCTGGCCATCTTGAATTTCAGAGCGCACCCCAAAACACTTGTTCTCGTCCCACGGTGATAACATAGGTACCCAAGATGTTTCATAAAGATCGATTCATAAAAATGGCCTCTAGGACGAGCCTTATTGAATTGTTGACGGACGGACAGATGGACGACGGGCCATGACAAAACCTCAAATTTGACTCTGTCAAAGTTGAGCTAAAAAGTTAACACAGTAGACTCAAGTGATCCAATAGTACAAATCTAAAGCATGCTCTAATTTGGTGAATTAATTTGGTAAAGGGTTTAAATGTTAAATAAGCCATGAATAGTACTTTGAAATAAGCATCCTTGCCCTGGAGAAATGATTTGATTAGCAATGGCATATATGTAGCAGTGTGTGTGCTTTGGTAAAGCTACTTCAACAATATCAGTTTGTGATGATTTACTACAAGTAAGCTATTAACTGAAAATTGAATATGTTTAATTTTTTTTAATTCACTTTCAAACAATTTCCACAATCCAGTACTAGTATTTCCACTAGCTTCTTGAACACTGTCCCTTATGTTACATGTAACTAACCCTGTGCATTTTACAGCCTTAGTCCATGTATATTGTCATGTAGTGTGTGATATGGCAGCCTTTCAACTAATCCTGTTCAACACCTATGGTTAACTGTGTTTACCACAGCTTACAATGCACAGATTCAGTCACTCTTTTCATTTTGGTTAGAAATAAGATCGTCTCTATTATGTGGCTAACCCTGTGCATTCCACAGCCTTTGTGAGTGTACGTTTTCATGTAATGCGAGATAATGCAGTTCCCAATTTTTGTAATCAGCAAGTGTAACTAACACTGTGTGCACAGGGTTAGTCACACTTTCTGGTTATAAAAAATGTTCATTATTGACTGAGTAACTTACACTGTGCACTGTACCGCCATAGTATAAATCTCATCTATATCAAGTCTTTACCCAGTGTAATGGATAAAACCAAACAGCACTATTCTCAAACAAGAGTACCACTTTGTGGGGCAACATACGCCTGTCAAAATTGGAACATGTACAAGTTTCTCTGGGGTGAAGTTTGAAATTTTGGTTGACTCGACTATGTCTGTCCCCCCTCCAATCATTGCCCATTCCCCTACCCTTTCTGGGGTAAAGGGTAATTCACCTGTTTTCATATTAAGCGATCCGAGGTCTTCACAAAATGAAAAAAAATGGTAGCATCCATTTTATTCATAAGATAACTTCTAAAGGGCTGCAAGGCTGCTGTAGAAGATTCTCCTCATCGTATACAATGGTAGCGTCCATTCATTGACAGATTAACTTCATTGATAACGATTGATGATAGGTGGCGCCAAGGAAAAGGATATTTTGAGGATCATAACAGCTATAAACGGGGAGGATTCTCGTCATTTAAAAATAAAGTGGTGTTATCTGCTCCTGTCATGCACAATGACAATTGATGATCAACATGGGTCCAAGTTTGAACAATAAAGCAAGTAAAATGTAGGAGTAGGTGACACAATAGTGTAATGTTTCAAGTACTAAAAGGGAGCATAACTCAGGATATACAAAACAGAGTTACCTGCTCTTGTCACATGCACAACGGCAATTGGTGATCAACATGTGTGCAAAGTTTGAACAATATAGCATGTAAAATGTTGAAGAAGAAGGCAACACAATACTGTAATGTTTTAAGTACTAAAAGGGGAATAACTCTGGAAATACAAAATGGAGTTAACTTCCTTGTCACAAGCACTATGGCAATTGGTGATCACCATGTGTGCAACGTGTGAACAATGTAGCATGTAAAATGCTGAAGGAGTAGGCGGCACAATACTGTAATGTTTCAAGTACTAAAAGGGGGCATAACTCTGGAAATAGAAAACAGAGTTACCTGCTCTTGTCACATGCATAACTGCAATTACTGATCAACATGTGTGCAAAGTTTGAACAATAAAGCAAGTAAAATGTTGAAGTAGGCGACACAATAGTGTAATGCTTCAAGTACTAAAAGGGGGGCATAACTCTGAAAACACAAAACAGAGTTACCTGCTCTTATCATATGCACAATGGCAATTGGTGATCAACATGTGTGCAAAGTTTGAACAATATAGCATGTACACAATACTGTAATGTTTTAAGTACTAAAAGGGGCATAACTCTGGAAATACAAAATGGAGTTACCTGCTCTTGTCACATGTACAATGGCAATTGGTGATCACCATGTATGCAAAGTTTGAACAATATAGCATGTAAAATGTTGAAGGAGTAGGCAACACAAAACTGTAATGTTTTAAGTACTAAAAGGGGCTTAACTCTGGAAATACAAAATGGAGTTACCTGCTCTTGTCACATGCACAATGGCAATTGGTGATCGCCATGTGTGCAAAGTTTGAACAATATAGCATGTAAACCTTTGGAGGAGTAGGCGACACAAAAATTGTTTACGGATGGATGGACAGACAGACGGATGGACGGACGGAGGGATGGACGGATGGACAGACAGACAGACAGACAGACAGACAGACAGACAGACCAGACCAGACCAGACAGACAGACAGACAGACAATGCCATAACATAATATGTCTGTTAAAAAATGACAGGTGTATAAAAAGCATTCAAACTTAGCATATGACCCCTGATTGGAATGGATTGTGGAAATGTTTTTTTCGTGAATTCGAAAAATGAAAACACATTCTATTTTCAATTAATAGCTTGTTTATACCACTACAACTAGCTCTTGTAATCTACTTTTATGAGAAAAGATGTGTATACATTAACATTTCTGGCATCAGGGGTGACTTCAGCAACATAGAATACTGCAGAATATCACTAACAATTTTCACCTGTTAACCTATTACATAATACAAGTTCAACGCAATATTGCTAAAAATGGTTATCCCCATAACAAATATACTGAGCATGTCTCTTTACGAGATAGCCATCTTATACAGAATTAGAAAAACAATAAGTGTGATTCATCGAACACAATTTCATGGCCAGAAAACCTCAATATCAATGATCAGTACAAAATAAAACCTAAGTGGAGAAGAGTAATACTGATCTGAAGATGAGGGATGAATGATCACGTAAAACAGTTCACCTAATAACAATTAATCAAGAGTCCTCGCAGCCATAAATAAAGAATAGTGTTTAGCCGATCATTACTAGCTTTTGTAACAAGATTCTGCCTGCCAGGTGGTGACTAACCACCCTCCCTCCCTCCCCCCCAACCCCAACCCCCCCCCCCCCCCCCCCCCCCAAAAAAAAAAAAAAAATTCAGCAAAGAGTGGAAACCATGAAAATTTGTCAAAAGTGACTGTAACCTTGAACTCTGATACATTGACCCCAAAATATATAGGGTTCTTCCACTCATCATACCCAACCCACATGCCCAGTTTTTTTTTTATCAGGATAGCAGAACAATTAGAAAGCAGAAACCAACATCACCGACAGACAGATGGATTGATGGATGGATGGAAAGATGGATGGATGGCCAGTCAGAGATGGATGGATCGATGGATGGATGGATGGAACAGATAGACAGAAGGCAAGATACATATGGACAGACAGTTGGATGGACAGACAGATGGATGGATGGAAAGATTATGGACATACGGACAGATAGATGGACAGATGAATGGGTGGATGGATGGATGGACAGATGGATGGATGGATGGACAGATGGATGGACAGATGGATGGACAGACGGATGGATGGACGCTCCAACATTTCGGGTTTATGGGCTACCAAAAAAACATTTTGTATGTCCAAAACCTTATTTTACCCAGAACCCCACCCCCTCCACCCTAGAACTTATATTTAACCCTAACCCTCCACCCAAAAACCACACTCTAACCCCAACCCTACCCCACCCTGACCATAAACCCTAAAAGCCCACCCCAGACCCTAACCCCCACCCACCCCCGGGACCTAACCCCCAACCTTAAGCCCTACTCTGGGGTTACCCCTAACCCTAACCCCCACCCCACCCCTGACCCAACCCCACCCTAGCTAAACCAATAGGATTAGGAGCTATTTTTCAGTTTAGGGGCTACTAAAACTAAAACCCCACCCCTGACCCCAACCCTACCCCCCCCCCCCCCCCAGGACCTAACCTGCCCCAACCTTAAGCCCTACTCTGGGGCTACCCCTAACCCCACCCCACTCCTATCCCTAACACTACCTTAATTTGGAGGTAGCCCCTAATAATAATATCCCCTAAACCCAAAATGTTGGCACAGACAGACAGACAGACAGACAGACAGACAGACAGACAGACAGACAGACAGTACCATGACTACATTTCTCCCACCCAGGGGGGGGGGGGGTGGGGCAGCAAAAATGGTACTTAGCCCTCTGCACAATGATATCAGAAAACCTAAATTTCAAACTGCAAAGTATTCCCATAATGCAACAAGGAATTTAACAAATTCAATCTTCTTTGATAGTGCTCAATGAGCTCTGTCAAACAAAGATTAATACAGTTGAATTCTGAGTTGCATCATGGGAAAAATTGGCAGCTTGAAATTTGGACATCAGTGTGGAAAGGGTTAAATCTTATACTCAACTAGATGCAATACTGTTGTTTGGTGTTTCTTTTTTCTTATGTCTAAGAAAAGAGAAACACAAAACAACAGTAAAACAAGGGCACAGAAAGCAGAGGCCCAAAGAGAATATACAGGGGCAAACAGAGAAGGTGAATGTTAGGGCAGACAAGAAATAGTACACAGAAGATCTTGCCACAGAAGCAGAAGCAGCAAGGCAGCATAATATGAAGAAACTATATGACACAACAAGGAAACTGTCTGGAAGAGTACAGCAAAACAACCCATAGCTCAAGGATATGGAAGGAAATCTTACTACCAGTGTAGAATAACTCAAGAGATGGGTCCAACACTTTGAGCAGCTACTCAACAGACCAGCACTGCTGTGACGGCATGTATTCAACCAGCAGGACAACAGCAAGACATCAGCTGCAAACCATCAACTAGAGAGGAAATAAAGAAAGCAATACAGATGCTAAAGAACGGAAAATCAGCAGGGCCAGATGACATACCAGCAGAAGTCCTGAAAGCAGATATTGAGACATCCACAGATATGCTGATAGGACTGCTGAGAACAATCCTGGGAGGAAGAAGTCATACCAACAGACTGGAAAGAAGGCTATATTGTCAAGTTTCCAAAAAAGGAGATCTTTGACTCTGCAAGAACTACAGGGGCATAATATTACTACCTGTGCCTGGGAAGATCATCAACTGTATCATCTTAGAGAGAGGAAGAAAATACCAGTAGATACTTTACTCAAGGACAACCACGAAGGTTTTCAACATGGAAGATCATGTGCAGACCAGATAGCCACTTGAAGAATCATTTTGGAACAATCATTGGAATGTAATACCTCTGTCTATATAAACTTTATTGATTACAAAAAAAGCATTTGACAGCATTCATAGACCAACCCTTTGGAAGTTGATGGCACACTATAGAATCCCCAACAAAATCATCTCCTTAGTGAAGAACACCTTTGAAGGAATGAGCTGTCAGTCCTTCATGACGGTACAGCATCAGAGAAGTTCAAAGTAAACACTGGACTGAGGCAGGGATGTTTACTATATCATTCCTGTTCCTGCTCTCCATCAACTGGATTATGAAACAGACAACAAAAGATAAACAAAGAGGCATCCAGTGGACCTTTACAGAACACCCGCAGATGACCTAGCGGTCCTCTCTCACAAGAACAAATGCAAGAGAAAACCACAGATCTTGTCACAACATCAGCAAAAATTGGACTGAAAGGAAACCTGCTAGAGACCAAAATACTATGAGCCAACAATACAAACAACAGTCAACACAATACTTGAGGAAGTCTCAACATTCACCTATCTAGGAAGCACTGAGGACAACAATGGCGTATGCGATGAAGACATCAAGATAAGGATAGGAAAGGCAAGAACAACTTTTTGTTCTCCACTAAAGATGTGGAGATCAAAGGAAATCACTAAGAATACAAAGATCAAGAATTTAACTCATATGTAAAATCAGTGCTCTTATATGGCTTAGCGACATGGAGATCAACATTACCAACTCTGAAGTGAATCCAGTCCTTCATCAATAGATGCCTAAGGCAGATACTACACATCCTATGACTCAATCCATCAGTCAGGGGAAATAACTAAACAGGAACCCACTGACACTCAGATCAGGTGCAGGAAATGTACATGGATTGGTCATACACTCAGGAAGCCAGCAAACAACATCACAAAACAGGATCTAATCCAGAACCCACAAGGCAAGAGAAAGAGAGGGAGGTCATGCAACAACTGGCATAGGGATATGAAGCAGATGGGGTACATATGGCAGCAACTGGCAAGAACACCACAAGACAGGAATAGATGGAGAGGACTTGCTCATGGCCTATGTTCCGACAGAGAATGAAGAGGCATAAGTAAATAGTAGATGCTGTACACTGATCGAAAAAGTGTTCTTTTTCTCTTTTGATTGGCTTGCAATCTGGTCATGACACATTCACATTACCAGACCGAGATTGCATAAATAAAATATTGCACAATGAAGAAAACAAACTAAAAGAGCATCTGAAATAGAACATTTTCTCCTTTTCTCATTTCTTGTTTGACAGGTGAGATTCTACAGTGTTGTGGGCAGAAAAGTACACAAAGGATTTTGACCAGATAATGTCCTACCCAGTAGTCCCAATCCATTAAAAATTATCTGTCCACTAGTGTAATCATAAAAATGAAATCAGAATAAACCAAACATAACACTCTTAAAGGATATCTAAATAGCTCATGCATGCTTCTTGACTCAGATCATCTTTCCCACTCAACTTCTTCAGTAATGGTTGTTTAATTGGATCTTTGGAATGACTCCACAAGTCATTTGGTTTTCGCTTTCTTGCTGTTGAAAGTGTTTTTGATAAGGTAAGTTTTGGAGGTGCTCTGAAATGAAAACATTATCATTGCTTAAACATGGCTATAAAATTAAAAGGAAATGAACTAGCAAGACACTGCCAACTGAACTCTTTTGTCAGTAACTGGTTTCATATATCTTCTGCATCTCAATTCATTTGTTGAACGAATGATGCCTAATTCACAAGTGTCATCCAAGAGTTGGTTTGTTCATTTTATTGGGATTTAATGACACTTTCAAATGCCATGGTCACATCAGGTTGGACAATTTGATGGGTGGTGGAAGCCAGAGTACCTGGAGAGAATGACCGTACAGTGGCGAGCAACTGTCAGACTATTTATAAGACCACACTGAGGCTTGATAACAGTTGAAAGATATAATAGATAACAGTTGAGCTCTGTGAGATCTGTCAGAAAAGGTATAGTTGGTTAAATATTTGTCCTACAAGTGCAAAACAGTGTCATAGAAGAGATTTCCAGGTGAAAAAAAGATGATGAGGCAGATTTTCTATTATGAGGGAGGTGCTTGAGAAACAAGAATTTTTTTTAATAGCCTTGCCTGAATCTATTTTAAACTGTGAAGGGATGAAGCTTATTTTAAAGAGGAATTAATTGCATTTAATGCAAAAACCTGTACCACATTTCCTGCAAATTAATGAGGTTTATAAAATTTTAACTATATTGTTTGAGCTAAACTTTTCTCGTGAAGCTGAAAAAAAGTACACAGGGTTTTCAGTTACAAAGAACTAAACAGAACTTGAATGGTTTAAACAGAAGGGAGATCTGTACCTTGCAAAAATTAAATACTAAGTGGAAACTTATTTGCAGCAATATTTCTGTATAAAAATAAACAGGTATATTTCCAAACTCTAGTGATTTATTAACATAAAAGATAACAATATAAAATGAATCTGTACCTTGCAAAAATTAAATACTAAGTGGAAACTTATTTGCAGCAATATTTCTGTATAAAAATAAACAGGTATATTTCCAAACTCTAGTGATTTATTAACATAAAAGATAACAATATAAAATGGTTCAATCAAAAAACTGATTCAAGTGTTTCTGTTATCGGTTCAATTCTCCCCATCTGTGCATGGAGACAAGCCTAGAATTAAGCAGACTGTTATCTGCAGAATGAGGTCCCCAGAGGGCGAATTTGGTGAAGCTACCCTGCACATAGCTGCCTCTGTGAATCTCAATCTGAGTCACAGTCTCGGGCCTAAAGAGAAAGAGGTACCCAAAGGATAAATTGGCCCACTGTATAAGATAGCATCAGCAAATTCCCCCTCTGGGGACCCCATTCTACAAATGACAGATTGCTAATTTCCAGCCTTGCATGGAGAAGACTTCTTCTCCACTTTATCCTCAAGCCTCATCAGTGTCAGAAATGAATCTTGTAAACACTCATGGGCGTCACAAGGATTTTTCAAAAGGGGTTGGACTTGGATGAAAAAGGTACACCAGAGGTACACTTGGCAGATAAATTTAGTATCAAATAGAGCTCTTTGGTGGCCTTTTGGGAATTTATTTGCATTCTCCGTTCATAAAAAAATATGTGAAAGGGGGTTCGTTGGCACTGCCCATCCTCCTGGCAAAGCCTATGACACTCAATCAGGTGCATGGTAGCTCAATGGTTAGTGCATTGCCATTCTATCTTGACTAGTGGTAATTGCATTGTGTCCTTCGGCAAGACACATAATACACATGTGAGGGTGCAGTAATACTGTGTACTAAGGTGTACTGCACATCAATGGTGCACTTTCCTTCAACTGCAACTAACTCATCTTGTGAAGCATTAGTAAGTTGAAGGGTATGAGAGGTGCTCACCAGTCTCTAGGTTCTCCAGCTCCCTTCACCTGTAAAACTGTCTAATGTGATAAGATTTCTGGCTGTTGAATGTGTTGTGAACTGGTAGAGAGTTGGAAGCCCAATATGGGCTTTATTCTGAAGTACAGGCACAACAATTCACAGGGATTTCCCTTGTTGGAGTTTATGGGAGAGTGTCTTTTGACAAAGATCAGAGAATAAATGTTGATGACTATAAACAATTTAGCACTCTACCATTTAACCCTTTACCCAATGCAGACGATTTTAAAATTTATTATTTTAAATACCATTTTTTAATTTTTTTCAAAAAATTTCAACAAAACCATATCATGTGACCCCTCTTTGGAACGAGCTCAGTGAGCTCGTTCCAAAGAGGGGTCACATGATATGGTTTTGTGGAAATTTTTCGAAAAATAATATTTTTTCAGCTGCTGAATTTGCATATTACGCGGGCGGATGCGGGCGATTCGTTGGGTAAAGGGTTAAAGCCTGATAAATAGACACTCAATCATATCACTCCATTTTTGGCTCACTATTCTCTGTTTGTATCTGACTTCTCTCTAAAGTCTTTAAAGGGGAAGTGACTATTCCATCACTACATTCTCAGGCTGGTCACTGCCGATAATAAATAATTTCAAGGCTTAATGAGAACAATGAAAGAGGGTTAAAATGAGAATTTTTTTTTTAGGTTTTACATGTTAGGTTTTGAAACTGTATGTTCAGATCAATCAAAACTTATTCATATCAACTTACCTAAAGTGATCATAACAGTATTGCTCTAATGTATGTGGTTTCTCACCAGTTTCTGTGAAGGATGTGTCATTGGCAGTGTTATCCATCATCTGTTTTGTATGATCTCCAGAGTTTATAAACAAATTCTAAAAAAATACAAAAAAGAAATTAACCCCTTGCAACGTAAGGCCAAAATATCAGAATTTTGGGAGTAAAAACTTAAAAATAGGCCCTAGCTTCCACATGGTCATTTTGGCTGACGTATTCTCTCTTTTTAACCAATACAAACTTAAAATGAAAGTGTCAGTGACATTGTAGTTTAACTTGACTGTGTGTAGTGTTTGATGAAAAAGATAATGTTCAATGTTTATGAAAGGATTATGAAAAAAGACAAGAATTGTAATAATTGAGAATATGTTAATTTCTGTTCCCTGTATGCTTTGTTTTCAAGAAGAATAATTTGAGTGCAGACTGTACTATAGAATTAAGACCTGGGTTGATGTGGCCCTAACATTTAACGTATGCCACTATAGTTACCAAGTTACAGTAAAACCATTCCAAAATGAGTCATCCTACCAAGTTACAATGAAATCCCTTCATAAATATAACTCACAAGACTTTGCTAATGGAATCTAGGTCACGTGATGGTTAGGTGGTTTGACCAATCATGACCAAAATAGGACAGTTTCATCTAGATATCATACCAAGTTATCCTACCAAGTTACAATGAAATCCCTTCATAAGAACAGCCTGTGAGCAGTGCTATAGGAATCTAGGTCAAGTGACCAGGCAACAGTAATGTCTGACCGATTGTGACCAAAATATGAGGGTCTCATCTAGACATCATACCAAGTTATCCTTCCAAGTTAAAATGAAATTGCTTCATAAATATGAACTGTAGACTCTGCTAAACAAATCTAGGTCACGTGCCTGTGCGCCTGTCATGGTTGACCAATCGCAGCCAAAATGGGACGTTCTCATCTAGACATTATACAGAGTCATCCTACCATGTTATAATAAAATCTCTTCAAAAATACGACTTGCAGACTGTGATGTTTTTGGGCTTCGGGCCTGCGTAGACATCACGGTTGACAGATCACGACAAAAGAGAACGTTCCCATCTAGACATTATATGGAGTCATCCTACCAAGTTACTGAAATGCCTTCATAAATACGACCTGTAGACTGTGCTAAAGGTTTTTGGGTTTCGGGCTCTTGCAGTCATCACAGTTGACAGATTGTGGCCAAAAGGGGATGTTCTCATCTAGACATTGTTCAGAGTCATCCTACCAAGTTACAATGAAATCCCTTCATAAATACAACCTGTAGACTGTGCTAAATATTTTTGTTTTTCAGGCTCTCACATCCATCACAGTCGACCGATCATGACCAAAAGGGGACGTTCTCATTTAGACATGACCTTGAACCTGCATATGAAATTTTGTGATGATTGAACAAAAACTACGGGGTGTATCCTGTGCTAAAGAATATGTGAACAGACTGACAGACTAACAGACTCAAAGTCAAAGACTTCTGCATGCATGATGCCAATCTTGACTTTGCCAAGTTAAGCTAAATTCATTGATAAATTTGTCCCTTGAAGTGCAACAAGGCTTTGCAATGTTTTAGCACAGTGAAGCCTTCTTGCATTCAAGGGATGAATTACACCACCACCCATGCTATTCTGTAGATTATGAGGCTTAAGTCATAAAACAACCCAAGAATATGAACTTTTAATAATTACAAAAATGAAAAATAAAATAAAAAAATGTCCGCCACCATGTAATTTTACAGAAAAATGGCCTGAGAAACAGAAGATGTCATTTGTTGTGCCTTAACCTGATCATGTTTCCCATAATGCAAGTAGGAATTTAACCAATTTCAATCTTTTATGACAGAGCTCAACAAGCTCTGTCAAACAGGACTGAATTGGTTAAATTTCTAGTTGCATTATGGGAAAAAAACTCGCTTCTTGAAATTTTGGCATTTTGACAGTGTGCAGAAGATTAACAAACTGTCAGCTAATATGAAGGTTGAATTCAGTCATTCATCTGCAGTACTCATAATCATAAACAGAATAAGGAATATAACCAATTTATATCACATTTTCATGAATAGTTTGCATTTCTTTTACCCCATAAATAACTGCTTGCAAAAAGGATAACTGTCCAGAGATAAATCTTTGCTTTATTCACAAAGTAGGTTAATAAACTTTTTCTGTGGTAATAACATTGGTTATAACCCTTTACCTAACATGAAACATTGAGCTCGTTCCAATGAGGGGTGATAAGCTATGTTTTTTAGACAAAAAGTGAAAAAAATAATGAAAGTTAAAAAATTTATAGTAATTTATATATTTTTTATACTTACCAATGACCCAGACATAGCTGGTGCTAACTCTTAAAATATAGGGCCAAACACAAATTTTGCCCCCCAATCCCCAAAATTTGCATCTAAAACTAAAGAAAACATGTCCTGAAAGGCCCTCCACACCTCGCCCCCACTGCGCATGCGCAGTGTCAAGGACGTTCCGAAATTGGCGCCATTTATCATTCTAATAACCAGTGCCTGGTAAGCGCTATGTACTCAGCGGGGAGGCAAGAGTTCCCAACTCCTGGGAGGGCCATCCCCGTCTGGGTCATTGGTAAGTATAAAAAATATATAAATTACTATAAATTTTTTAACATTTTTATACTGTACCAATGACCCAGACATAGCTGAATAGTAAAAAGGCTGGAGGGCCAAGGACATAGAGCAAAATGGAATACGCTCAATAAAATAAAATAGAGTCATCCCCTGTAGGGAAAAGAAGTAATAGGCCTTACATGTATCTTTCTTATTTATGATAAATTAGAAAGATACAACACCTTCCAAAAATTGAGCTTCATACATCCATGTACTCTATTAATATCCAATAATCCTTATACTAATAATTTTTAAAGTAAGCCAATAATAAAGTAAGTCTAGAGAATAGAGACTCTTATACTCCTAAAAGTGTGTGAGAATTGCATAATCATGTCCGTTGACATATGCAATATTCAAAAGCTATACTTTAAAAACTAAGACTTGAATGAATTTTATAAACTTAAACTTCTCACTAAACAACCATCCCAATAACAGCTCAGAATTACTAACTCCGGAGGAGGTATCCCCTTGTTTTCATAGTAAAAACAGGTGACCCAAGGGAACACCCTCCCCCCCCCCCCCCCTTTTTCTTGCCCTGGGTCAAATAGCCCAGAGCGAAGAGGGCAGCCGAACGGAGACACTGCCGAAACAGACAGCCTACCTAGCTATAGTAGCAACTGTTAAGTGAATGACATTCTGAGCAGTAGATAATAGACCTAACAATAGAGGCCTCCAGAAATGGATTCGATATTTCTGAGATAAAATTCATGAATGGATGGCTGAGCGCAATGAGCAGCCTTCAAAAATCTATAATAGCAACACTATTAATGTAAGCCCAAGAAGTAGAAGAACTCTTACTTCATGAGCCGAAATCTTGAGCACAACTGCTAAGCCAATGATATACCATAAGCAGTACGCTAGTTAATAGAATCCATTAACAATAAAATGGAGCGTAACGTCCTTCTACTAGACATCAAAGACAGAAGAAGCTTACGCCCTTGTAATAAACAGATATCTGTTTATAAATACATAAACTGTACCCGGAAAGAGTAAAGGCCTATGCCCATACGAAGACGGAAGGACCTTAAAATAATAGGTTCCGGATAATAGGAGCCTAACTCTTATGCAACAATCCAACCTAAATAGTAACGGAAGTATTGATTCCGAAACTATGAAAGTGAAAATCATCCATCGATAGTGCATGAAACTCACTGACTCTACAGTAAAAGAGAAATCAACAGAATTACTGTCTAAAAGGTCAGAATTTGAAAACTACTGTTTCCAGAGGCTCAAATGATTACTTAGCTAAATAAGAACCGAAGTTAAAATCCGTATAGGAATTTAATCTAAAGATTCTAAGTCTATTTATCAAAAAGTTACTAACTGACTTAGATAAAGAGACAAAAGACTCAATTGTAAACTATCGTAGAGTGCATAGGTATGAGGTAACATAAACCTATAACCTAAAAAACAACAGGCTGCAGTAGATCTTGTGAAACAAGTATACTAAAAACTAGCAATGCGTAGTATGGAGGGATCAACCATATGAACATAATGATCCCTACACCACGACGGAAGAGCCTCCACTTTAGTCGCATAGAATAGCGAAGAAGAGGATCTCCTATAGTAAGAAATCGCGTCCAAAGCTCGTCCAGTACAGTGCTTACAATGCAATACGGACCACACAACGGAATACATGAAGGTTGCGACCTTGCTGGTTGTGATAAAGATGACACGATTTACCCAGTGAAAAAAGATCCTCACATAGAGGAAGATTTCACGTTAAGATCCACAGTAGACAAGAGAGTAAATTACTCATGATCTCTGTGAAGATAGAGATGCTATCAACAGAAATGTATTGTGGTTGTTTATCTTAGCAATACCTGCTAAAACAACAGCGCCGGAGGATACGCGTATCCTATCATTCCGTCCTATAAATCAATAGAGCGTTAACAGTATTAGCTCAGAGATCTGGACAAGCCAACACATACGTCTGCAATTGATTAGCAAGCTGTGTCATAAATAAAACATCATTGGGCGCTCCCATAGATAGCAAATCTGATTAAATACTTGTTTGTTGAGAGTCCATTCTGACAGCAACAAGCGACCCGTAAGAGAACGGGAGTGCGATAAAACAATCAGACGACCCAGAATATGACGGACCAAAACTGAACTTGGTGTACTATAACCAACAGACGGATTCTTTCCATTAAATTGAATAAAGGAAACGAAAGAGTGCCTCCCTGGTTCCGGAGATACGCCACTACTGTCGAATTAAAGGACAGGAATTTGGGCATGCGTTTCTGAATAATGTTCATGCAATGACATAAAGCAATCCTAAAAAATGCCGCTCAGGATCACAGATCCAATGTCGAGTTGTGACCTTGACCTTTGACCTGGCGAGTCCAAGGTCAATAGGGTTCTTCCTCGCACCAAGGCCAACACACCTATGAAGTTTCATGACTCTAGGTTGAACCACTATCAAGTTCTCATCCGGAAACCAATTAATGCGATATGCTATGTTCAAGGTCACTGTGACCTTGACCTTTGACCTGGTGAGTCCAACATCAATAGGGTTCTTCCTCGCACCAAGGCCAACACGCCTGTAAAGTTTCATGGCTCTAGGTTGAACCACTATCAAGTTATCATCCGGAAACCAATTGTTGCGATATACTATGTTCAAAGTCACTGTGACCTTGACCTTTGACCTGGTGAGTCCAAGATCAATAGGGTTCTTCCTCGCACCAAGGCCAACATACCTATGAAGTTTCATGACTCTAGGTTGAACCACTATCAAGTTATCATCCGGAAACCAATTGTTGCGATATACTATGTTCAAGGTCACCGTGACCTTGACCTTTGACCTGGTGAGTCCAAGATCAATAGGGTTCTTCCTCACACCAAGGCCAACACACCTATAAAGTTTCATGACTCTAGGTTGAACCACTATCAAGTTATCATCCGGAAACCAATTGTTGCGATATACTATGTTCAAGGTCACTGTGACCTTGACCTTTGACCTGGTGAGTCCAAGATCAATAGGGTTCTTCCTCGCACCAAGGCCAACACACCTATGAAGTTTCATGACTCTAGGTTGAACCACTATCAAGTTATCATCCGGAAACCAATTGTTGCGATATACTATGTTAAAGGTCACTGTGACCTTGACCTTTGACGTAGCGAGTCCAAAATCAATAGGGTTCTTCCCCTCACCAAGGCCAATCTACCTATGAAGTTTCATGAATGTGAGTTGAACCATTATCAAGTTATCATCCGGAAACCAATTGTTTAAGATTTACTATGTTCAAGGTCACTGTGACCTTGACCTTCGACGTAGCATGCCCAAAATCAATAGGGTTCTTCCTCCCACCAAGACCAACCTATGTATGAAGTTTAATGAATGTGAGTTGAACCACTATCAAGTTATCATCCGGAAACCAATTGTTTACGCCCGCCCGCCCGCCCGCCCGCCCGCCCACCCGCCCTCCCGCCCGCCCGCCCGCCATTCACCAAACTATAAGTCGAGTTTGACTTCGTCACAACTCGACTAAAAAACATTATTCCGCGGAAGTTAAACTGATAGCTAAAAGACTGCGGAACCCAAAGACCCTGGCACTTCGAATCCGTAGGGATCAGTATATATCCCAATCTGTTTGACTGGCAACCGTCATAACAGCCACACTAGGGTCCGGCAACTGCGGCGGCACTCTCTGAGTCAACCACCGAATGTTTGCCCCAGTCTGAATCTCTTGTAACACTAGATAGACAAGAGAATGTATAAATCAAGCAATTCATGGATTGCCGGAAAGTTGCCGTCGAAGAGAAGCTCCTCCGAGAACGAAGCGACTCTGAGAGAGTTCTTAACCTACTATCCACGCGTGGATGTAGCTAGGGCTGCATCATGTCTAACCAACTCCAATCAGCCACTGAAGGGCGGAGTTATACGTGAACAAACTACTGCCCTCAAAAGAAATTACATTGAGAATAATATCCCGTAAATCTTTTCTTGAAGACGTAATGATAACGCCTCAGTAAGGCGGATTACGTATAATAAAGCGTCTAAGTTAAGTCTACTATACATAATGTCGTTCCCAACATTGAAATTGGAAAAGACATAAACGGCGAAAAAGAATATATGCAGTCTTTAATCACACCGTCTAGACGCATATGAACTCTCGGTATGCCCTGCTCTGCCAAAATAAACTATATGTAAAAAAGATAAAATGGCAGAAATGAGCCACGCGGACAAGAAACTAAACTATCATGCTTAGTAGCAGGCTTGTATATATATATATAATATATAGCGTCGAAAAATAAAACACATGTTGTAATGACAATATTGGACTGCGTCGGTAAGTCAGGGACAAAGTCCCTGTACCGATCGAAAAATCCGAGTCCAATGACGCTATAAGTCTCTTATCCAAGATCGCAGCAATGAAGTCCGAAAAATAATCACTGGAAGAAATGCCAGAAGATATGAAAGGCATCTTCCGATACTACTAAAGGGAAAACTCGAAATCTTTCGAATCCCTTTCGCCATCCTGTCGGACCCTATAAAGCGTTCGGTCGTCCGTAGCTTGATGCAACCGCGGACCGCACCGACCCAGCGCCGTCGGATAATTCCTGATTTGACCGAGAAACCGTCAATTGCTGGGATGCTGCGAAACAACTGTGCTAACTCGGATAGCACGTCCGTCACTGAGGCCTGAGGAGCAGCGGTCTTACGATGCATTGCCGCAGGAAGCTCCGAGATCGTTACCCCGTGCATACTTCCAATATGCGAGCGAACGGAGTGTATAGGCCTCGTGTCCCTTGGCTACCGGATGGCGCGACCTATTCGCTGTGGAATCACTGAATGCCGAAACTGATCGGATACTCGAGGTCACGTAGCCAATGTGCGGTCGTGTGCCCTGCTGTGAGGATGAGGAAGCATTAAAGACAGTCTCTCGGACTGTCAATATAACGGAGCGTCCCGAGCAACGGACATATGCTCCGAATGTAAAATATCTGAACCACAACATGCGGTCCCCTATGTTGTTGGCTTCCTCCGATCTGTCCTCAATCTGCCGTCACTGGGTGAGTACTAAAGTAATTAAAGTGCTCGCATCACCCAAATCTCCTTCCTAGACCGCAACGGACGAACCCGGCAGCCGAACCATTCGATGAATGTACGCTACACCGGGTGAGCTAGCGAATGTCACTCCGTAAGCGATAGACATATTCCATGAGCACTTATTGCCGCTAACTCTTCATTAACTATGACGACAGAGGCACACTTTTGAAAGACATCTCCATAACTCTTCGAACAAGAAACCAGAAATGCTTGGATAGCAAGCATAAAATAATAATATATATAGCGTCGTTCAATAATTCGAAAGTTTGTGTGACATTATTGGACTATGTCGGAACTGAGGGACGATGTCCCTGAACCGAACCAAAAATTTCTAAGTCCACCGACGCTATCAGTTTCTTATCCGGCATCGCAGCATATGTTGTTCCAAAAGGGAAAGCTTGAAATCCACCGAATCCCTTTCGGTATCCCGTCGGACCGGATGAAACTTTCAGACGTCCGTACCCGCTTCCGCGGAGCGTCCCGACCCAGCATCGTCGGATAAAATATATGTGACAGATTCAGTTGATGCTGGGATGCTGCGATAAACTGTGCTATTAAGGAAAGCACGTCCATTCCCGAGGCCTGTGCAGTAGCGGACTTACGATGCATTGCCGCTGGAAGCTCCGTGTATGTTGACTCCCGCACACTTTCTATGCGAACGTCCGGAGTCTGCAGGCCTCGAGTCCCCGGCTACCGACCCAGCGCTGTCGGATAATTCTCGATCCGACACCGTTTCTGTCGGCTGCTGGGATGCTGCGATAAGCTGTGCTATGTGCACAAGAATGTCCGGCGTCGAGACCTGCGGAGGCGCAGTCTATCGGTGCTTCGCCGAGGGCAGCTCCGCATCAGATGGCTCCCGCATACTTCCTATGCGAACGTCCGGAGTCCATCGGTCTCGAATCCCTGGCTGCCGGATGGTGTGACCTGGTCGCCGAAGAATCCTTGATCGGCGAAGCTGGTAATATATCGGCGGTCACGCAGCCAAGGTGCGGTCGTGTGCGCTGATGAGAAGAGGAAGCCTTAGCAGTCTCAGCGGACTGCCTATACAACGGAGCGTCCCGAGCGACGGACGTATGCTACGCTAACGACACATTTGTACCACAACATCTGGGGCCAGATGTTGTTGAACGAGAGAGGGGCCTCTCTCGCTTGCCGTCCGGATGGACCGGAACGAGCTATGAACCGGACTAAAAGGCTTCCTCCGTTCTCCCTCCGATCCGCCGTCACTGGGTGTGCATTAAGTTAATTTTATAGTGCTCGCATCACCCCAAAATTCCTTCTAGACCGCAACGGACGAACCCGGCTGCCGAACCATTCGGTGAATGGACGCTACACCGGGCGAGCTAGCGGACGTCAAAGGCCGTCGAACCTACTAGGGTCCTCTTAGGCAATTGGCGTATTACATGAGCACTTTTCCACTAGCCCTTCATTAATTGTGACGACGGAGGCACACTGTTGGAAGACATCACAGATACATCACCCTAATCTTGATCATCTGAAATAGAAATTGATAAAGTAGAGTGACCCTGCGGGGAAAGGACCGGAGTGTCCAAATCCCCAACAACATACCGTGACATACGCTTCCCATATTGTCATCGAAATCATACGATACAGAACAGGAGTTAATGCGAGTACACTGACCACATATAGAATGATAATAAGGTCAGAGGAAGACTTCCTCTTAAAACAATTGATCAATATCCTTTCAATGTGAAAAGAAAACAAGTCCTGGTACTCGCACTAACCCCTGGCAATCAAAATACATAATAATAATATGATCCATTAATATAGAAAAAATAATTGAAATCAAAATATTTTGAAAAAATATTTTTTCAGAACAGCCCAAGTTTCTGAAAAGTAACGTTGAGCCCCAATGGATCCCAAGCCTAAGTGTGGACAAAAATTTTAAAAATATTTTAAACAATTTATTCAACACTTACGAACAATAATAATGTATCTAGTTATGATTAAAATAACATAAAGATATTATTATTTAGAAATCCCCCCCTCACACAGAGGGCTGTTGTAAATGTAAACAATGAGTGTAAAAACACTAAAATAAGACTCCAGGCACCCAGGCCCGAAATCAGTTACCAAAAATACACCATCTGATGCAAAACAGAGACTTCCAGGGAAGAAACTGCAGAACATCAGATGGTAGATGCAGAACACAACGCCTAACCACCCGTAGGTGAAGACGTAAACATGGGGAAAGAACAGAATTCATTCTGTTATTAAGCTAAAACTCCCAAGAAATTTTAGTAATAATAATTACAGAAACTATGCCAAAAGCATGGGAGAATAGCAAGGGGGAACTTAAAGGACAGGGAGAGAGGAAAAACACTTGAAAAAACAGTGTAACAAATAATCAGAATGACAACAAAATGGCTGCTGCCTTGAAAATAGGTAACTTAACATAATTTCATTAAAAAATTTTAAGTTACAGCCCTGATAATATTCTGTCACACATTCTTTTCCTCTCCTCCTTTTCTATCCTCCTTAGAATCACCATTTCACTAATATTTATGTGTCTGGCATCATTTAAACTGAGATTTAAAAGCACAAAGATCAGTCAGATGTTAACTGATGAAGGGCCAAACTTAGAATGATAAATGGCGCCAATTTCGGAACGTCCTTGACACTGCGCATGCGCAGTGGGGGCGAGGTGTGGAGGGCCTTTCAGGACATGTTTTCTTTAGTTTTAGATGCAAATTTTGGGGATTGGGGGGCAAAATTTGTGTTTGGCCCTATATTTTAAGAGTTAGCACCAGCTATGTCTGGGTCATTGGTACAGTATAAAAATATTGGATGGTGATTTCTGTGAATAGTGCTGGCCAGTTTTGGATATTATGTTGGGAAAAAGGTTAACAGTGTTTATACTTACAGCAGCTGGGACATCACTACAGTACAGTCACCATGGGCTGGTCATAATCCACACATGGGCAGTCATGTCCATGCATGTGTTTACCAGGTAATAAAAACCATCATGTGCAAAATTTTAATTAATGAAGCACCGGGTTGTACCTGGTGCTTCATTTATTAAATTTTTGATGATTATGCCTATAATTGGTATTTGGAAACTAATATTGCATCTGTGGAAATATTGCCCACCTGTGGAAGTGACCTGTCCACAGAGGCTGAACTGTAATGTATTATACTTCCATAATGACATTTTAATGCAATGCTTTTGTAATAGTGCACAATCATAAAAGCCAACTGTTCGGACTGTATTTATCTTTGAGTCTTATTTTTTGGATCAGAAATGTTGATTGTTTTGGTCCAAAGATAAGAAAACACTGGGTTAAATAATTAGTTCTACTATTGGATGAATCGGATTTTGATAAACTACACATTTGTTCTGTATGACTGGAAATGGTTTTTCATTTTGTGAGAAAACAAAAAAAAAATAGTATTAAACTCTGTGACTGTATTACACAGACATTACTATTTTTAATTTACAATGATCAGTCCTTCAGGTCATTAAAACCTAAAACTTAAAGTCAAGTCCACTCACCCATAATGTAATACAACAGGTGCTCTAGCATGGATTTTCTAACAGTGAGCAGAGATGGTCATTATAATATCTGTGTAGCTGTTTCTAGTCATGTATCAGATGGTTGAAAGCACTGACAAATTTGAATGGAAACACCAGCTTGGACATAAGTCCAGAGCAATATGACATCATGATGTTCAAATGTTTGACTTTTATTTCCCAGGCTTGTTCCATGTGCGGTTTCCCAAACACATTTTTCAAAAAATGCCGTACTGTATCAGCTTGACACTGTTATTTTGTATTAAAGCATTTCATTCATGTCATAACGTCAATCAGATGCATAACCAATCACATGCATTCTTACATGCTGTTCTTACAAGTAGGTCTGATTTCCATATGTGGTTTCCCTTACTCATTTTTCAATGTCTGTATTGTATCGGGTGGTAACAAAGAATGCACACAACAATCATGGTATAATATTCAAACACTTTCCGGACCTTCGTCTAGAATTATTTTCATTATCCTTGGTGCTTGCATACAAATCAGTTTACAATTCCTGGACGTGTATTCCACACCAATAACTATTGCATCTGTTACTTAGAGAACTTCCCAAGGATCAGTGTTGGATGCAGGTATTGTTTCAGCTGATAAAAATAAGTGTATGTAACAACAAAACATGTGATTACTGCAGCTTATATATAAACTCAAGAAGTTACAGCCTCACAGATCTTCCATTTACTGAGATTCCAGTGTTCAAACACTGAGACCTTAGACCTATATACAAGTAATCTGTTCTAGTAATGCATCAAATGTTACAGCAAATGATTATTAGGTAAATCTCACAAAAAACACAGGTGGAATCGAAGACAAATCACCACAAAAGCAATTTCACATTCAGTAATTGTCAGTTGTCCTAAGGGTGGGTTGTGAATGTGAATTAACATACAGGCGGAGTTAATTCAAACTTAGTTGGTATGGTTGACAGAACATTCCGGGCTAACTGATTCAGTGTCATAGTTCTGAGATCGATTTCCATAAGGGCTGACTTCAGAAAACTTTAGAATTTTCAGTTCATCCTTGGACTTAGCACAATGCCTGGTGGGATTTAAATATTTTGACAAAAATAAGCCAAGCTGTTACCAAAATACATCTTTCAAGGACTTTCCTTGCCTTATTCCTCAAAAACATCTGCTGTACAAATATTTCAAGGGCCTGGAATTTCAGTTTTAAAATTCACGCACTTTTATGGACTGTACAAACCACAGAGATTAAGAATATAACTTACCAGTATCTCTTCTGGGGGTCTTGTAATAGTAGGCAGTACATATACACATTCAGCAGGGAAGTCACCTTTCAGTCCGCTTCTTACACATTCACCGTAACACCAACCTGAGTTCATGACAGTCTCACCAGTTTGTTGATCCAAAATGATCAAATCACCTTTCTTGAAACTTAGGAATGATGATCCTTGACCTAATTTGAAGGAAAATTTTAATAGTTAACTATACTTTAAAATCCCTTTATCAAATGTCATTCTATTCATTGCAGTTAATTCCTTAAGGGCCTGGACAAATTCCTTGACTACCACACTAAGCAGCAACTTCTAGTAAAGTCTTGGCTGCCCATTTTGGCAACCAACACTTGACTAGAAACCACTGCCAGGGTAATACTGTACTGACTCAGGAATAAGCTCAGGGGGTGCATGAAGTAAAACAGGGAAAAAGAATATGGGTGGGCTTATTTTTGAGAAGTCAAGCCTACAGGAGAGTTTGGATGCAAAGTTGAGACAACGTTAGGTGACTCGGTCAATGCTGTAACAAAGATGCATTAACCCTTTACCTAATAAATCGCAGGCATGTGCCCATGTAATTTAACAACTGGACAGTCCAAAAAATGTAAAACAATTTCAACAAAACCATATCATGTGACCCCCTCATTGGAACGAGCTCATGGAGCTCATTCTCATGAGGGGTCATGTGATAGGGTTTTGAAGAAATTTTTGGAAACATCTGAAAAAGAAATAATTAAAATAATAAATTTTGATAGCATGTGTGTTGGGTAAAGGGTTCTTTTTCATTGTAACAACTTACATGTATCATCATGGCAGTCATCAGAAAGTCAGGGACTGGGCTTATTTATAAGGACTCTGAAACTGAATTTTGAAAAATTGATAGGTGGGCTTATTTTCGATTATGGGCTTATTCTCGGATCAGTACGGTCTGTCTATTTTTAGCAGGATCTCCTCATGATTGCATATTCAGGGTACCTGTTCTGAGGATGTAAAAGATGGAAATGGGCCTTTAAGGGTTAACATCACATGCTGTGTCTACAGTTATATCTTGACCATAACATCAGTATAGTGAAGTTTAGCCAATCATTTATACTAATGTTGCCCACTTTAAAGGACTTCCACCACAGGCATTTGTTACTGGGTTCTATTTAACACAGTGAAATGAAAATTGTTTACCATAGCAAGCAAACACTGCTCAACCTCTCCGCATTCTCATGGGGGACCTAATGTTAACAGACATATTTGGCAAGCGCCCTTCACAAAAATCGCCTTTCAAACTTTATTATATATATAAAAAAAAAATTTCTCCAATACATATCTTATGAGCCTTCAATGGAATGAGCCCAGTCATCTCACTCCATTCAAGGGGCAGAAGATATGCTCTGAGGCAAAAATAAAAAAAAAAAAATTGGTTGGGTAAATTGACAGGAGCATTGGTTACCAGGTCCTAGTTTACCAGTAAAGTACAACTTACTTGCCACAGTAAATGAGCACTAGTCCAATTTCAGGGGAGCAAAACCACACAAAATTAACTGGCTCCATATGAAAGTACTGAAAGCTACCTTATAATAATAATAACTTTATTTGCAAAAGACATTATAATACATGTTTATAACATAATTGCCCAAGACACAACAAATAGTAATAATAATATATCACATCTAAGATTTATGAAGCTACATATTTGTCTTCTGCAGGGAAGTGACATAGCCAGCTGGCTGTATTACTGTCACCCACCTCAGGGAAAGGGAAAATGTAGAGTATGAGAAGACAAAAAAGTGGGAGATAAAAAAGCAACGAATGAGGGAAAAAAATGAAGAGAGAGAGAGAGAGAGAGAGAGAGAGAGAGAGAGAGAGAGAGAGAGAGAGGAGAATCGGCTGCAACTGAAAATAACATGTGCAGTAGAAAAAATGAAGTAAAATATATATATGTAGGGAATGAACTCTGCAATCCTGGTGATAAGTGGAATTTGGTTTCATTCTTGCACTGAGAAGGGGGGCATACATGGGAATGTGATATTTTGCCCAGAGCCAGCTGAGAGATTTGAGTTCCTCGTTGGCAGTTTGTGTTCTGGAGTTTTCAGGAACCAACCCTAATTAATAAGGACTTTTCGGACTTATTCAGTGAGTATGTAGTGTCGCGGGAGTCGGTACTTCCCGACATTCGTGGCATGATCTGTTAGTAGCTTTAGTAGCTTTATACTGCATGTCTGTCCAAAACAAAAGTTCATATTAAATAGTTCTGTTACCTTTTCGGAGAGTGCCAATAGGCCTTCTCCAAAAAATTGTAACAAAACAATTAATCATGAACAAGATCTTGCTGAACAAAAGCTCTCCTTTCTGGTAGTATTGTACATAAGGAAAAATAAATTGTTAAAAATCACCTTTGAAAAATAATTTTGCTTTCACCAGTTAAATAACAAAGTAATATTCACAAGTTAGCTGCTGGAGTGATAAATTATTTTTCAAAGGTGATTTGTAACATGAGTATTTTTATCAAAGATACAATGCTACCAGCAAGGGAAGCATTATTTTAACAAGATTCTGTTGATAAATTGTTTTGCTACTATTTATTGGAGAGTGCCTGTTGGTACTCTCCAATAAATTGTAACAAAACAATTTTATGGGAACCTTTTTTTATACAACTGCACAAACAACAAGGTAATGCATACAGTGTGAAGCCACTAAAGTGGCTGGGAGAGCAGTGGCTCAGTGGTAGACTGTTGGACTTCTATGCAAGAGGTTCCGAGTTTGATCCCCATCCGGGACAACCCATGTAGTGTCCTTGGACAAGGCACTTTATCCTGATTGCCTACATGGGGGCACGATGACGCTGTATACTAAGGCATACTGCATGTCGATGGTGCACATGTCTTCAACCGCTGTAACCCTGCTTGAGCAGAGCTTGAACAGAGTTAGAATGTTGAGGAGCTGACAGTTGCTTGTCGATGCTTGGTGATTCTCTCCGGGTACTCCGGCTTCCTCCACCCGTAAAACCATCATCACAGCCACAATTAGCCAATTGTACCTAAGTATGTAACCTTAAACACAAATAAATAATTAAACTAAAGAGACTTTCAGCTCTTTTCAGTAGAGCCCTGATAGTGGCTTCTAGCACTCTACCAGTTAAACGAGGACTTGCCTAGCATGTATGAATAGATCATACATGAACACTTACCAGGTGAGCTGTAATCTTGAAGAGCTATCACATATTTGGATCTCTTCTTCAAACCTTCTAAGAATGTGACAACTAAATCTCTGATGTCTTCTGCATTTGGGGAGGTAAATGTGTATTCCTCTCCTTTTACAGTTGCTAAAGTAAAACTTTGCCCATGAAGCTTTCCTGTTCTGAAAATAGATGGGAAAAAATAAAGTGTTGGTAATGGTATTCAAAGGATGACATTGAAGAACTTATAAAATTCTCAAAAGTGAATGATACACAAAAACGAGCCCTGAAATGTTTATATTCCTCATATTTTCAGACACAAACATACATGAATACCAGAAGTCAAGATAAAATTTTGGTATGAAGTAAATTTCCCGATTGACTGCTTTTGAACATTTATCCCTTCAAAACAGATTTCCAAATTTTCAAAAGGTGATCATGGAACGGCATTGTGGACAACATGGTGACAACTCAGTTAACTGTCATCACAAGTGTTGTGCATAATGCTGAGAAGTCAAAAAACTAATCCTTTACTAGAGAGATTCTGTAAAAATTCTGTGATCAGACTTAACTGGAAGTTTTAAATTATTATGTAAAGGCAATTTATTATTTATTAATTTATAGACAGTTTGTAAAATGAGAGTTTGTGTTTTAAAGATACTATTCTACTAGCAAGGGCAGCATAAGTTTGATAAAGTTTATCTTTGTAAACAATCATTTTGGTACAATTTATTGGTGAGTGCCATCACAATGCATATACATGTAGTGGATTCCTGCACTTTACCAGTTTTTTATGTCTGCCAGAAACTTCTTTTTCTTAATTTGTTCTAAGTGCCTGCAATTCCAGAATAAGGTACTTTCTTATAAAGAGCATTTTCTCACAATAGATTACCAGAAAAGTTGTTAATTTTAAAAGCAGATTTTAACTGGTTGATGGCTCGATTATTTTTGGTGGTCTAAATTTGTTATTCAAAATTTGTTTTATTTCAAATTATTGGAGAGTGAATTTTTTGAAAGCCCTGATAGTGGCTTCTAACACTCAACCAGTTAAGGGAGAGATTATCTGTAAACGTTTTTAACTATAAAGGCATATTATACAGCAAAGCCTTTTTAATTGAATAGTCACTTTCCAATGAAATTTTTTCAATTAACAGTGATTTGGTCACTTTCTTGTATTATAGAGATAAACTGAACATTAATTCAATACATCAGAATAGATTAAATGCCTGTGTTGGAGGTACTGAGGTCAGGTCAATAAACAACGGGAATTTGGTATGCAGTTAACAGGTGTTTACTATATAACCTATATGTATGTGCATCCAATTAAGAATCAAAACAACTTGTTTTTGTATAATCTATAAGCAATTAATAGGCCAAATTTTCCTGAAAGCGTGGTAAATGGTTCTGTTTTTGAAAAATATATTCAATTAAGGGATATCCAATTAACTGGTTGGAACTAGAAGCCAACATCATGTTTCTATTGAAATGCATTACAAGACACTTTAGTGGCTTTACACTCTATGTATTAGCTTGCTATTTTCTAGACAGTTGCAAAATAATGTTGATAAATTTTGTGCCAACATGCACTGTCCAAAAAATTGTAATATAACAACTGTTTTCAAATGAGATGATGTTAAATTAAGACCCCTCTGGCTGGTAGAATGGTATCTTTTAAAAAAAATACTTGTGTTACAAATCTTTGTGAAAAATAATTTAGCACTCTACAAATTAACCCTTCATCTAACGAATCAGAAGCATTCCCCAGCATAATCTGCAAATTAAGCAGCTGAAATTTTTTTTTTTTTTAAAATTTCAATTCAATCCTATCATGTGGTCCCTAACTGGAATGAGCTTATCAAGCACATTAGAACCAGGAGTCACATATGGTTTTATTTAAAATTTTTGAAAAAGTTGAAAAAGCAATAATTAAAATAATAAATTTTGATATTCTGTGTATTTGGGTAAAGGGATAACCCTTTACCTAATGAATTGGCCACAGCTGTCCCCTCAATTTTCAAATTTAGCAGTTGAAACAAATTTTATTTTCAAAACATTTCAACAAAACTATCATGTGACCCCTCCTTGGAACCAGCTCACCGAGCTCGTTCCAATGAGGGGTCACATGATATGGTTTTGTTGAACATTTTTGAAAATATTTAAAAAACAATAATTAAAATAATAAATTTTGATATTCTGTGCATTGCGTAAAGGGTTAAATGAGTTTCACTGTATTTATGAATGAGCTACTTCTAGTCATAATCCTAGTATGTACTCAAAAACCATGTTTTTCATTTTAGGATTTACACTTCAATTTTTTTTCCAAATCTGAGCTTTGCAAGCATGTGGTGTGAAGAACACTTAATTGAATATTTCTTAACTGGTAGAGTGCTGGAAGCCCATTTTTGGGCTTTACTTTGAAGTATAGGTACCATCACTTAAAAGCCTCATATTCAGTGGATATGCTTCAGTTTACCTTTGAAGTGAAATTATTTAGTCTGTTAGGATTTGCCTTGTTACAATTTATGGGAGAGTGCCTTTTGGCACTCTCCCATAAATTGTAACAAAGCAAAGACATGTGAACAAATTCTGATGATCAAAAATAATTTAGCACTCTACCAGTTAACTGAATAGCTTTGTTAATTGCATATAAATTTCAATTACAGAAGCTTAGTAGCAAAAAATATGATTTAATAGATTAAATGTCTGTAATGGATTACTGAGGCCAAATTGGTATATAAACAAATAAACAAGGGGGGTATCGGGTGATTGTCAGGGTAATTTCTTGACATATTACAAGATTATTTATTCAACTGACAGGAGAGAACTCTGTAAACTATATGCAATTAACATGTAAAGTTTGTATGGAAGATATTGTAAATGGTTTTGTGTGTTGGAAGTTATATTTAATTAATGGGGTTATTCAATTAAGAGATATCCAATTTATTACCCCAGCATTTTAAAAAATGCGGGGATATAGTGATGTTCTCAGTATGTACATCCATTCATCTGTACGTCCATATGTCCATTTTTTTTAGCTAAGTTTGAAACTTACCATACTTCTTAAGTATGGTAAAGAGAACACAAAAATAGGTTTAGTTTGAATATTTGTCACCAGGTGGTACCATTGGCACCACTTAAAGATTGAGCCAAAATACTGCTTTCTGAAGAATGGCTCCTAGGATATGCAATTTTGGCTCTTTAAAGTGTGTTTATATGTTATGGTAGGGTGTCTAGATGTGAATAAATGTTTCGGATTTTTCAATCGGCCCCATGTGGTGACCGCAGCATCACTTTTGCCATTAAAGAATCTATTTCTGTTGAAAGGCTTCTAGGGGTTTCAATTCAAAATGTTGAAAGTGTGTTCATATGTTCTGGTAAGAACGCAGTTTGCATTATGATAAAACAAAACAGCTTAAAATTAACATCGTAATTCTGCATGTTTTGTCAGTGAGATATGACAATCTTTCAGTAGACAGTCAATTCAAAAGGCTGTCCATTGCATCCACTAATGACTAGAGTGACATGCCATTTACATCTTAACAGAATTTCTATCAAAATAAATAGCAACAACTAACACACAATCTCACCAAAGTGAGCTCACACATTAGTTGTTACTATTTATTTTAGCAGAAATACTGTCATGGCATAATAGTAAAAACAGAGAAAACAGACCAGTATTACAATACTTTTTTGTATAAATTACACCATGTTATATAGTGTAACCTGCTAACAGGTTATGATGTGTGAGCTCTCTATTTCCAGGTCTGTAATTAATATCAATTCCAATGCACTATGCACTATTCCAAAAAGTTAAAAAATTTATAGTAATTTATATATTTTTTATACTTACCAATGACCCAGACATAGCTGGTGCTAACTCTTAAAATATAGGGCCAAACACAAATTTTGCCCCCCAATCCCCAAAATTTGCATCTAAAACTAAAGAAAACATGTCCTGAAAGGCCCTCCACACTTCGCCCCTACTGCGCATGCGCAGTGTCAAGGACGTTCCGAAATTGGCGCCATTTATCATTCTAATAACCAGTGCCTGGTAAGCGCTATGTACTCAGCGGGGAGGCAAGAGTTTCCAACTCCTGGGAGGGCCATCCCCGTCTGGGTCATTGGTAAGTATAAAAAATATATAAATTACTATAAATTTTTTAACATTTTTATACTGTACCAATGACCCAGACATAGCTGAATAGTAAAAAGGCTGGAGGGCCAAGGACATAGAGCAAAATGGAATACGCTCAATAAAATAAAATAGAGTCATCCCCTGTAGGGAAAAGAAGTAATAGGCCTTACATGTATCTTTCTTATTTATGATAAATTAGAAAGATACAACACCTTCCAAAAATTGAGCTTCATACATCCATGTACTCTATTAATATCCAATAATCCTTATACTAATAATTTTTAAAGTAAGCCAATAATAAAGTAAGTCTAGAGAATAGAGACTCTTATACTCCTAAAAGTGTGTGAGAATTGCATAATCATGTCCGTTGACATATGCAATATTCAAAAGCTATACTTTAAAAACTAAGACTTGAATGAATTTTATAAACTTAAACTTCTCACTAAACAACCATCCCAATAACAGCTCAGAATTACTAACTCCGGAGGAGGTATCCCCTTGTTTTCATAGTAAAAAACAGGTGACCCAAGGGAACACCCTCCCCCCCCCCCCCCCCTTTTTCTTGCCCTGGGTCAAATAGCCCAGAGCGAAGAGGGCAGCCGAACGGAGACACTGCCGAAACAGACAGCCTACCTAGCTATAGTAGCAACTGTTAAGTGAATGACATTCTGAGCAGTAGATAATAGACCTAACAATAGAGGCCTCCAGAAATGGACTCAATATTTCTGAGATAAAATTCATGAATGGATGGCTGAGCGCAATGAGCAGCCTTCAAAAATCTATAATAGCAACACTATTAATGTAAGCCCAAGAAGTAGAAGAACTCTTACTTCATGAGCCGAAATCTTAAGCACAACTGCTAAGCCAATGAAATACCATAAGCAGTACGCTAGTTAATAGAATCCATTAACAATAAAACGGAGCGTAACGTCCTTCTACTAGACATCAAAGACAGAAGAAGCTTACGCCCTTGTAATAAACAGATATCTGTTTATAAATACATAAACTGTACCCGGAAAGAGTAAAGGCCTATGCCCATACGAAGACGGAAGGACCTTAAAATAATAGGTTCCGGATAATAGGAGCCTAACTCTTATGCAACAATCCAACCTAAATAGTAACGGAAGAATTGATTCCGAAACTATGAAAGTGAAAATCATCCATCGATAGTGCATGAAACTCACTGACTCTACAGTAAAAGAGAAACCAACAGAATTACTGTCTAAAAGGTCAGAATTTGAAAACTACTGTTTCCAGAGGCTCAAATGATTACTTAGCTAAATAAGAACCGAAGTTAAAATCCGTATAGGAATTTAATCTAAAGATTCTAAGTCTATTTATCAAAAAGTTACTAACTGACTTAGATAAAGAGACAAAAGACTCAATTGTAAACTATCGTAGAGTGCATAGGTATGAGGTAACATAAACCTATAACCTAAATAACAACAGGCTGCAGTAGATCTTGTGAAACAAGTATACTAAAAAATAGCAATGAGTAGTATGGAGGGATCAACCATATGAACATAATGATCCCTACACCACGACGGAAGAGCCTCCACTTTAGTCGCATAGAATAGCGAAGAAGAGGATCTCCTATAGTAAGAAATCGCGTCCAAAGCTCGTCCAGTACAGTGCTTACAATGCAATACGGACCACACAACGGAATACATGAAGGTTGCGACCTTGCTGGTTGTGATAAAGATGACACGATTTACCCAGTGAAAAAAGATCCTCACATAGAGGAAGATTTCACGTTAAGATCCACAGTAGACAAGAGAGTAAATTACTCATGATCTCTGTGAAGATAGAGATGCTATCAACAGAAATGTATTGTGGTTGTTTATCTTAGCAATACCTGCTAAAACAGCGCCGGAGGATACGCGTATCCTATCATTCCGTCCTATAGATCAATAGAGCGTTAACAGTATTAGCTCAGAGATCTGGACAAGCCAACACATATGTCTGCAATTGATTAGCAAGCTGTGTCATAAATAAAACATCATTGGGCGCTCCCATAGATAGCAAATCTGATTGAATACTTGTTTGTTGAGAGTTCATTCTGACAGCAACAAGCGACCCGTAAGAGAACGAGAGTGCGATAAAACAATCAGACGACCCAGAATATGACGGACCAAAACTGAACTTGGTGTACTATAACCAACAGACGGATTCTTTCCATTAAATTGAATAACGGAAACGAAAGAGTGCCTCCCTGGTTCCGGAGATACGCCACTACTGTCGAATTAAAGGACAGGAATTTGGGCATGCGTTTCTGAATAATGTTCATGCAATGACATAAAGCAAGCCTAAAAAACATTATTCCGCGGAAGTTAAACTGATAGCTAAAAGACTGCGGAACCCAAAGACCCTGGCACTTCGAATCCGTAGGGATCAGTATATATCCCAATCTGTTTGACTGGCAACCGTCATAACAGCCACACTCGGGTCCGGCAACTGCGGCGGCACTCTCTGAGTCAACCACCGAATGTTTGCCCCAGTCTGAATCTCTTGTAACACTAGATAGACAAGAGAATGTATAAATCAAGCAATTCATGGATTGCCGGAAAGTTGCCGTCGAAGAGAAGCTCCTCCGAGAACGAAGCGACTCTGAGAGAGTTCTTAACCTACTATCCACGCGTGGATGTAGCTAGGGCTGCATCACGTCTAACCAACTCCAATCAGCCACTGAAGGGCGGAGTTATACGTGAACAAACTACTGCCCTCAAAAGAAATTACATTGAGAATAATATCCCGTAAATCTTTTCTTGAAGACGTAATGATAACGCCTCAGTAAGGCGGATTACGTATAATAAAGCGTCTAAGTTAAGTCTACTATACATAATGTCGTTCCCAACATTGAAATTGGAAAAGACATAAACGGCGAAAAAGAATATATGCAGTCTTTAATCACACCGTCTAGACGCATATGAACTCTCGGTATGCCCTGCTCTGCCAAAATAAACTATATGTAAAAAAGATAAAATGGCAGAAATGAGCCACGCGGACAAGAAACTAAACTATCATGCTTAGTAGCAGGCTTGTATATATATATAAATATATAGCGTCGAAAAATAAAACACATGTTGTAATGACAATATTGGACTGCGTCGGTAAGTCAGGGACAAAGTCCCTGTACCGATCGAAAAATCCGAGTCCAATGACGCTATAAGTCTCTTATCCAAGATCGCAGCAATGAAGTCCGAAAAATAATCACTGGAAGAAATGCCAGAAGATATGAAAGGCATCTTCCGATACTACTAAAGGGAAAACTCGAAATCTTTCGAATCCCTTTCGCCATCCTGTCGGACCCTATAAAGCGTTCGGTCGTCCGTAGCTTGATGCAACCGCGGACCGCACCGACCCAGCGCCGTCGGATAATTCCTGATTCGACCGAGAAACTGTCAATTGCTGGGATGCTGCGAAACAACTGTGCTAACTCGGATAGCACGTCCGTCACTGAGGCCTGAGGAGCAGCGGTCTTACGATGCATTGCCGCAGGAAGCTCCGAGATCGTTACCCCGTGCATACTTCCAATATGCGAGCGAACGGAGTGTATAGGCCTCGTGTCCCTTGGCTACCGGATGGCGCGACCTATTCGCTGTGGAATCACTGAATGCCGAAACTGATCGGATACTCGAGGTCACGTAGCCAATGTGCGGTCGTGTGCCCTACTGTGAGGATGAGGAAGCATTAAAGACAGTCTGTCGGACTGTCAATATAACGGAGCGTCCCGAGCAACGGACATATGCTCCGAATGTAAAATATCTGAACCACAACATGCGGTCCCATGTTGTTGGCTTCCTCCGATCTGTCCTCAATCTGCCGTCACTGGGTGAGTACTAAAGTAATTAAAGTGCTCGCATCACCCAAATCTCCTTCCTAGACCGCAACGGACGAACCCGGCAGCCGAACCATTCGATGAATGTACGCTACACCGGGTGAGCTAGCGAATGTCACTCCGTAAGCGATAGACATATTCCATGAGCACTTATTGCCGCTAACTCTTCATTAACTATGACGACAGAGGCACACTTTTGAAAGACATCTCCATAACTCTTCGAACAAGAAACCAGAAATGCTTGGATAGCAAGCATAAAATAATAATATATATAGTGTCGTTCAATAATTCGAAAGTTTGTGTGACATTATTGGACTATGTCGGAACTGAGGGACGATGTCCCTGAACCGAACCAAAAATTTCTAAGTCCACCGACGCTATCAGTTTCTTATCCGGCATCGCAGCATATGTTGTTCCGAAAGGGAAAGCTTGAAATCCTCCGAATCCCTTTCGGTATCCCGTCGGACCGGATGAAACTTTCGGACATCCGTACCCGCTTCCGCGGAGCGTCCCGACCCAGCATCGTCGGATAAAATATATGCGACAGATTCAGTTGATGCTGGGATGCTGCGATAAACTGTGCTATTAAGGAAAGCACGTCCGTTCCCGAGGCCTGTGCAGTAGCGGACTTACGATGCTGGAAGCTCCGTGTACGTTGACTCCCGCACACTTCCTATGCGAACATCCGGAGTCTGCAGGCCTCGAGTCCCCGGCTACCGACCCAGCGCTGTTGGATAATTCTCGATCCGACACCGTTTCTGTCGGCTGCTGGGATGCTGCGATAAGCTGTGCTATGTGCACAAGAATGTCCGGCGTCGAGACCTGCGGAGGCGCAGTCTATCGCTGCTTCGCCGAGGGCAGCTCCGCATCAGATGGCTCCCGCATACTTTTCCTATGCGAACGTCCGGAGTCCATCGGTCTCGAATCCCTGGCTGCCGGATGGTGTGACCTGGTCGCCGAAGAATCCTTGATCGGCGAAGCTGGTAATATATCGGCGGTCACGCAGCCAAGGTGCGGTCGTGTGCGCTGACGAGAAGAGGAAGCCTTAGCAGTCTCAGCGGACTGCCTATACAACGGAGCGTCCTGAGCGACGGACGTATGCTCCGCTAGCGACACATTTGTACCACAACATCTGGGGCCAGATGTTGTTGAACGAGAGAGGGGCCTCTCTCGCTTGCCGTCCGGATGGACCGGAACGAGCTATGAACCGGACTAAAAGGCTTCCTCCGTTCTCCCTCCGATCCGCCGTCACTGGGTGTGCATTAAGTTAATTTTATAGTGCTCGCATCACCCCAAAATTCCTTCTAGACCGCAACGGACGAACCCGGCTGCCGAACCATTCGGTGAATGGACGCTACACCGGGCGAGCTAGCGGACGTCAAAGGCCGTCGAACCTACTAGGGTCCTCTTAGGCAATTGGCGTATTACATGAGCACTTTTCCGCTAGCCCTTCATTAATTGTGACGACGGAGGCACACTGTTGGAAGACATCACAGATACATCACCCTAATCTTGATCGTCTGAAATAGAAATTGATAAAGTAGAGTGACCCTGCGGGGAAAGGACCGGAGTGTCCAAATCCCCAACAACATACCGTGACATACGCTTCCCATATTGTCATCGAAATCATACGATACAGAACAGGAGTTAATGCGAGTACACTGACCACATATAGAATGATAATAAGGTCAGAGGAAGACTTCCTCTTAAAACAATTGATCAATATCCTTTCAATGTGAAAAGAAAACAAGTCCTGGTACTCGCACTAACCCCTGGCAATCAAAATACATAATAATAATATGATCCATTAATATAGAAAAAATAATTGAAATCAAAATATTTTGAAAAAATATTTTTTCAGAACAGCCCAAGTTTCTGAAAAGTAACGTTGAGCCCCAATGGATCCCAAGCCTAAGTGTGGACAAAAATTTTAAAAATATTTTAAACAATTTATTCAACACTTACAAACAATAATAATGTATCTAGTTATGATTAAAATAACATAAAGATATTATTTTTTAGAAATCCCCCCCTCACACAGAGGGCTGTTGTAAATGTAAACAATGAGTGTAAAAACACTAAAATAAGACTCCAGGCACCCAGGCCCGAAATCAGTTACCAAAAATACACCATCTGATGCAAAACAGAGACTTCCAGGGAAGAAACTGCAGAACATCAGATGGTAGATGCAGAACACAACGCCTAACCACCCGTAGGTGAAGACGTAAACATGGGGAAAGAACAGAATTCATTCTGTTATTGAGCTAAAACTCCCAAGAAATTTTAGTAATAATAATTACAGAAACTATGCCAAAAGCATGGGAGAATAGCAAGGGGGAACTTAAAGGACAGGGAGAGAGGAAAAACACTTGAAAAAACAGTGTAACTAAATAATCAGAATGACAACAAAATGGCTGCTGCCTTGAAAATAGGTAACTTAACATAATTTCATTAAAAAATTTTAAGTTACAGCCCTGATAATATTCTGTCACACATTCTTTTCCTCTCCTCCTTTTCTATCCTCCTTAGAATCACCATTTCACTAATATTTATGTGTCTGGCATCATTTAAACTGAGATTTAAAAGCACAAAGATCAGTCAGATGTTAACTGATGAAGGGCCAAACTTAGAATGATAAATGGCGCCAATTTCGGAACGTCCTTGACACTGCGCATGCGCAGTAGGGGCGAAGTGTGGAGGGCCTTTCAGGACATGTTTTCTTTAGTTTTAGATGCAAATTTTGGGGATTGGGGGGCAAAATTTGTGTTTGGCCCTATATTTTAAGAGTTAGCACCAGCTATGTCTGGGTCATTGGTACAGTATAAAAATATCAATATGTTTTAACACATGTAGGCCTCATATCTAGAGTTCTCTATAAAAGTCCTAATAAATTTAGATGTCTCAACGTTCAGTTGAATATTTTTATGTTGTGAAGATAGATCAGATAATAAATTATTTTATTTCCAAATGAAACAAAATACTGCATTTTGATTGGCTAAGAGGTACGGTGTAACTTGCAATCCACAGTGGCATTTTTTTACACTGTGTTTAACCATGGTGTAAAAAAAAAAGAATATGCAAGAGCAAGCTATATATATAGTACCCATTTTTAATTATTAATTCATACCTTCTGCTCGGTTATGTTAGAACAAAAAATAAAAAATACAGGAAATTTAATATTTATGTGCAAAAAAATATTACAGATATGGATGTCATTGGAACTGGTCCATAATTGTCTGGTTTTATTTAAGAAACTTGCAAAGTAGAAAATTTTCTGTCAGTTTTTGCTCACAATGTAGGTTAAAGTATTAAGTACACCAAAACTCTTGGAAATAAATCTGTTATCCTCGTGTTTTCCAGGGTGTATGGGAATGTACACCAGTTTGGGAACTCATACACCCTGAGGCTTTGCCTCAAGGTGTACGAGTTCCCAAACTGGTGTACATTCCCATACACCCTGGAAAATACAAGGATAACTAATAATTCCCAGGACAGGAAGTCCATTGCCACTAAAATAAGGGTAATTTGGGGACTGTTAATCACATTGTCCCCTGTAAGTGGAATCAGCTTTTTGACTAATGATTTCTAGAGCAAATGTTACTGAATCTTTCAGTAAATCTTGTTGCTGCTTCAAAGCAGTTCTGACTACAGTACATGGAGAGTGGATTGTAACTAATTCACCTTTTGAGTGGAGTTATCACCCAAAATATCACTTTCAAATTCTGTACATATGGACAAAAAACAATGCAATGTTTCAGCCAATGGACCTCTGGGTTTAGCCTCGGCAATCCATTAGATGAAACTTTGCTTGTGCTTGTTATGTTTTGCAACAAATTTGCAATTATTGCTTGGGTGGAATCTCCACTCTATGGGTGATTTAGTGATAATACACCCTCCACGAACTGTAGATTTGATGGAATATATATTTTAAAATTCTCAAATGGTTAAGAGTTAATAACAATTATGAATTGGAATCAAATGCAAGCATAAGGAATTTGTGGTGCCATTAGTTACATGTTACATGTAAGTAACAGTTCAAATCAAAATATGATGCCACCTAAAGTGTTCAAACACACATTGAAACTACAGTTACTTTTAAATTGGGTAATATTTTGGGTTTTTTTTAAATTAAATTAAGAATACTACAACATAAATTTGTGGCTCACAAACATTACTGGTCATTTCAAAATTCAACAGCTTGTTGGCAGTAACATAATAAAGCATTTTTTCAGCCAAAGATATTTAATAATGATTAAAATTTGTTCTGACTGTATGGTAAATGGTTTGCTGTTTGGAAGTTATAGTCAATTAACAGGGTTGTCCAATTAAGAGATACCCAAAATAAGTGAGCTCCACTGCACCTACTGTCTAACCAGTTGTGAAATTCCAGCACTGTTCAACACTACTTTCTCTTTCTATTGGAGAGTGACTATAGGCACTCTCCAATAAAGTGTTATAAAGCAAACATATATGTACTAGTTCTAACAATCAAAATTAATCAAACACTCTTCCAGTTGAAAGATGAATACAAAAGTAAGATTTTCTCTCATGGGGAGCTTTCTTCATGAAATAATGGCAACAGTGATTTTGGTATGCAACATCTATCACAAACTACATCACTGTAGTAAGTCTGTTGACACTGGGTTAGAAAGTGTTACAGCTTTGTTTTGGCCCAAAGAGACTACAATAGACAAGTGAAGTCAAGCATGAAGTATCCAGCCAACCATGATGCAAGAGCCACAAAGACCTAACAATGATATGCCACCCAACAATGGTGCATTTTGTTTTTCTCTCCAGAAAGTTTCTGGGAGGGCCACAAAGACCTAACAATGGTATGCCACCCAACAATGGTGCATTTATTTTTCTGTCCAGAAGGTTTCCGGGAGATCTCCAAGTAGAGGGGGCAAACAAATCCACAGAGAGAGAGAGAGTTATACCACATGGTTTACTTGATTTAATAGAGTGATTTTCTCTCCTCTCCAGATTCTACCTGCTTCTGAAACTTGAGATACAAGAGAGGACCAAGAGATTGCCACATGCCAAATGAATGCAAATATAGATCTACAGGATATCTTCAGGCGAGCAATAAAATGTATACCAATAGTGCAAGAGTGGTGAATTTTGATGTGCAGCACACTGCCATCATAATATTCACATTGTTCTCAAAGTATGCTATCTCTCCAATAAACTGTACCTAATTTATGTTCCGGACAGGTAATGTTTAAGATAAAGAGTTTCTTACAGGTACTGTAACTGTTAAGAAAGAAAAAATTAAGTTAATTTTAGTATGTGACACACTGTCATTCCAGGCTGCACAAGTGATGCAAGTTGGTAACCCAAGACAACAATATGATGGAGGTACAGTACAAGTCAAAATAAGTTGTAGAATAACCGCTATAAACTAGGTATCTTTCTCTTCCAACACTGATATCATATCGGCTCATCACTAAGACTGCTTATTTTTTCTTGCTTGCTAAATTTGCTTGCATGTCTTTGCTTCATTACAAATTATGGGAGAGTGTAAGGCACACTCCCATAAACTGGAACAAGGTCAATCCATTTTGGTTACAATCCTCCACAAACTATGACAAATATTGATATATACTACAACTCAATTAACACTTGCAACTGACTGCTAATTAATTGTAAGCTGCTGACATAGGGTGTTAAACTATATTTGTCTCAAGTGCATAAAATAACTGTTAAACTATATTTACCTGCTACTTGAGACAGCAGTAATTTCAGGGAAAGACAACTCCAGCAGAACCTGTTCCTGATCATCAACAACATAAACACCAGTCCAATTAACTGCTATAATTACATCGTTCTTTGGTAAGCTTGGTCCAGCGAATTTGTATGCCTCATAAAATCTGGAGAATAACAAGGGCCACTTGTATTTTGCATAACTCACAATGTCTTCCTTCACCTTAATTTGCTGAATTTGTTCATGTGCAAAATATGCTTTGCTTTTTAATTTGTTTGAAATAAAGTTAAGCCAGTAATTAAGTCCTTTAGAATGCATGCTACTATCTGGAATGTACGTTGGTACTAAAGACTGTAACCGTTCTAAGACAACATTCATTCCATATTCTATGTAGTACTGCTGAGCTGAAATCATAGCCAAGTCTTCATCCTGAAAAACAAAACTTACACTTTACATTCATGAACCAACATCATATTTCTGAGAATAGTAAGGCCTAAAAAAAATTATTGTTTCTCCTATTTTATGATGGGAATGAGGCTTTTTAACTTTTTTCAAAATTGGTGCCAAAACAAAATGGAAAATGTACATTCATGACTTGGCATCAACTTTTTGAGAAAAGTAGGGCCAATAAAAAAGTTACTGTTTCTCAAGCAGTTTTATCTAAATTTTAAGATGAGGGAAGAGTATTTTTTCTCTTCCTTTTTTGAAAAATTGGTGATGAAATAAAATGAACAGTTTATATATTTGTGACCTAACATCATATTTCTGAGAATATTAAGACCTACACAAACTTGATGTGTCAGTAAAATACATATGCCACAACAAACAAAAAAACTTATTCTCCGAGTTTTGACATCATAAAGAAATTTCAAGCTCAGGAACAGTGCAATAAATCTTCTAACCAGGATCAAACTCTAAGTTCATTTGTAGGTACTCATGACTCATACCAGAAATCAGCCAATTATCTCAAAGTATGGTGAACTAAAAGTCTGGAAAACTGTTATTTTGGAATGAAAGAATCACAAACAGACCATGGTAAGACTTCAATAACATTTTATGGTAGGGGCATAAAAATGATTTTTTTTCAAGCCATTATTCCTCACTTTTATGGTGAGGTAGAGAGGCTTTTCAGTCTTGTTTTTTAATTCACAATACAGCACTGAAAATAGTTGGAAATGTCTCTGAAATTCAACTCTCTGCACTCTTGATGTTAAAAAAACAAGCAGTGAAATTTCCTACAATGCAGCTGCTAATTTAACCAATAATATCTTGTTTGACAGTCTCACTTGGCTGTCAAACAAGATATAATTTGTTTATATTACAATTTATTATATGCTAGCCTGTTAATTATCAGAAATTATCTAAAAGATATTTCTCGATATTCATCGACTCAATGGATACCAAGGAATATCTCTCAGTAGCTTCCTAAATGACTTCACGCTACGCCGCATCATGTCACCTTGAAGGAGCTGATCTTTGTTATTGTTTTGAAACGTATGCAGTTGGGGTTGAATTGGGCTGACTATTGTGCAATAAAATGTCTTGCAGCATATAACAAAAAAGAAAATCTACTCTATTTTAGGCAGTATCTGGAATTATCTCATGAGTGTGGACCTGAAAGTTTTATTTTTCATGAGCGCTTTGAAGAATTTTTTCAGTAGCTTCCTAAATGGTGTTACACTTCAGCACATGACATTGCCTTGAACGTTGCCTAGAAGGAATGATCAGCAGCTTTTTATTATTGACTTGACACGTTTTGCAGTTAAATTGGGCTGAATAATGAGCAGTAAAATGTCATGACGCATATAATAAAAAGAAAATCTATGCTGTTTTAGTGAATATCAGGAATTATCTCATTCGTGTGGACCTGAAAGTATTATTTTTCACTCGCACAATCACTCGTGAAAAATAAATTGCACGAGTGAAAAATAATACTTTCAGGTCCACAGTCATGAGATAATTCCCGATATTCACTGAAACAGCATAGATATCCTCTATGTATTAGTCCTTCAAGTGACAAAAAATATTATCAATGAAGTGATTTCTATTCATTTTAGCTATGGGATTAAATATTTAGTACCAGGAAATCATTCACATCATTCGCGCTGTTCAATGTTTGCCTCCAAGGACCAGCTTATATCCCCTCACAGGAACATGCTCATCAAGATATGTTTTTAGGCTGAGATTGTTCCAATAGGAGTTCATAAGTTATGTTTTTTAGGCAAAAAATGTAAATTTGTAGTTATTCAAGAAATATTTTTGCAAGTCTTTGTCTTCTAATCATGTCAGGTATAGGGTTAAACAGGTGCATGACTGACTAGAAATGACTTTTAACTCCTTGCATGCTGTTGGTGGATATATCTGCCGAGGACACAAACTCTCTTGCCACTGAAATATGTATTAGTTGGGCACATTTAACCACATTTTCCCCTGTAAACTGAACAGAGTGTTTTTTTACGCGGAATGAATTTTTCATCAAATCAAGTCATGGCTGCTTCATAGCAGCCATGGCTAGATTTGATGGAAAATATTTTGAAAGTTAAAAAATTTATAGTAATTTCTATATTTTTTATACTTACCAATGACCCAGACATAGCTGGTGCTAACTCTTAAAATATAGGGCCAAACACAAATTTTGCCCCCCAATCCCCAAAATTTGCATCTAAAACCAAAGAAAACATGTCCTGAAAGGCCCTCCACACTTCGCCTCTACTGCGCATGTGCAGTGTCAAGGACGTTCCGAAATTGGCACCATTAATCATTCTAAAAACCAGTGCCTGGTAAGCGCTATGTACTCAGCGGGGAGGCAAGAGTTCCCAACTCCTGGGAGGGCCATCCCCGTCTGGGTCATTGGTAAGTATAAAAAATATAGAAATTACTATAAATTTTTTAACATTTTTATACTGTACCAATGACCCAGACATAGCTGAATAGTAAAAAGGCTGGAGGGCCAAGGACATAGTGCAAAATGGAATACGCTCAATAATATAAAATAGAGTCATCCCCTGTAGGGAAAAAGTAGTAATAGGCCTTACATGTATCTTTCTTATTTATGATAAATTAGAAAGATACAACACCTTCCAAAATTGAGCTTCATACATCCATGTACTCTATTAATATCCAATATAATCCTTATACTAATAATTTTTAAAGTAAGCCAATAAATAAAGTAAGTCTAGAGAATAGAGACTCTTATACTCCTAAAAGTGTCTGAGGATTGCATAATCATGTCCGTTGACATATGCAATAATCAAAAGCTATACTTTAAAAACTAAGACTTGAATGAATTTTAAAAACCTAAACTTCTCACTAAACAACCATCCCAATAACAGCTCAGAATTACTAACTCCGGTGGAGGTATCCCCTTGTTTTCATAGTAAAACAGGTGACCCAAGGGAACACCCTCCCCCCCCCCCCCTTTTTCTTGCCCTGGGTCAAATAGCCCAGAGCGAAGAGGGCAGCAGAACGGAGACACTGCCGAAACAGACAGCCTACCTAGCTATAGTAGCAACTGTTAAGTGAATGACATTCTGAGCAGTAGATAATAGACCTAACAATAGAGGCCTCCAGAAATGGACTCGATATTTCTGAGATAAAAATTCATGAATGTGGATGGCTGAGCGCAATGAGCAGCCTTCAAAAATCTATAATAGCGACACTATTAATGTAAGCCCAAGATGTAGAAGAACTCTTACTTCATGAGCCGAAATCTTAAGCACAACTGCTAAGTCAATGATATACCATAAGCAGTACCGATAGTTAATAGAATCCATTAACAATAGAATGGAGCGTAACGTCCTTCTACTAGGCATCAAAGACAGAAGAATCTTATGCCCATAGTAATAAACAGATATCTGTTTATAAATACATAAACTCTACCCGGAAAGAGTAAAGGCCTATGCCCGTACGAAGACGGAAGGACCTTAATAACAATAGGTTCTGGATATTAGGAGCCTAACTCTTATGCAAAAATCCAACCTAAATAGTAACGGAATAGTGATTCCGAAACTACGAAAGTGAAAATCATCCATCGATAGTGCATGAAACTCACTGACTCTACAGTAAAAGAGAAACCAACAGAATTACTGTCTAAAAGGTCAGAATTTGAAAACTACTGTTTCCAGAGGCTCAAATGATTACTAAGCTAAATAAGAACCGAAGTTAAAATCCATATAGGAATTTAATCTAAAGATTCTAAGTCTATTTATCAAAAAGTTACTAACTGACTTAGATAAAGAGACATAAGACTCAATTGTAAACTATCCTAGAGTGCATAGGTATGAGGTAACATAAACCTATAACCTTAATAATAACAGGCTGCAGTAGATCTTGTGAAACAAGTATACTAAAAAATTGCAATGAGTAGTATGGAGGGATCAACAATATGAACATAATGATCCCTACACCAACGACGGAAGAGTCTCCACCTTAGCCGCATAGAATAGCGAAGAAGAGGATCTCCTATAGTAAGAAATCGCGTCCAAAGCTCGTCCAGTACAATGCTTACAATGCAATACGGACCACACAACGGAACACATGAAGGTTGCGACCTTGCGGGTTGTGATAAAGATGACACGATTTACCCAGTGAAAAAAGATCCTCACATTGAGGAAGATTTCACGTGAAGTCCCACAGTAGACAAGAGAGTAAATTACCCATGATTTCTGTGAAGATAGAGATGCTATCAACGGAAATGTATTGTGGTTGTTTATCTTAGCAATACCTGCTGAAACAACAGCGCCGGAGGATACGCGTATCCTATCATTCCGTCCTATAGATCAATAGAGCGTTAACAACATTAGCTCAGAGATCTGGACAAGCCAACACATACGTCTGCAATAGATTAGCAAGCTGTGTCGAAAATAAATCATCATTGGGCGCTCCCATAGATAGCAAATCTGATTGAATACTTGTTTGTTGAGAGTCCATTCTGACAGCAACAAGCGACCCGTAAGAGAACGGGAGTCCGATAAAACAATCAGACGACCCGGAATATGGCGGACCAAAACAGAACTTGGTGTACTATAACCAACAGACGGATTCTTTCCATTAAATTGAATAACGGAAACGAAAGAGTGCCTCCCTGGTTCCGGAGATACGACACTACTGTCGAATTAACGGACAGGAATTGGGCATGCGTTTCTGAATAATGTTCATGCAATGACATAAAGCAAGCCTAAAAAACATTATTCCGCGGAAGAAAATTGGTTGCTAAGAGACTGCGGAACCCAAAGACCCTGGCACTTCGAATCCGTTGGGATCAGTATTATATCCCAATCTGTTTGACTGGCAACCGTCATAACAGCAACACTCGGGTCCGGCAACTGCGGTGGCACTCTCTGAGTCAACCACCGAATGTTTGCCCCAGTCTGAATCTCTTGTAACACTAGATAGACAAGAGAACGTGTAAATCGAGCAATTCATGGATTGCCGAAAAGTTGCCGTCGAAGAGAAGTTCCTCCGAGAACGAAACGACTCTGAGAGAGTTCTTAACCTTACTATCCACGCGTGTGGATGTAGCTAGGGCTGCGTCACGTCTAACCAACTCCAATCAGCCACTGAAGGGCGGAGTTATACGTGAACAAACTACTGCCCTCAAAAGAAATTACATTGAGAATAATATCCCGTAAATCTTTTCTTGAAGACGTAATGATAACGCCTCAGTAAGGCGGATTACGTATGACAAAGCGTCTAAGTTAAGTCTACTATACATAATGTCGTTTCCAACATTGAAGTTGGAAAAGACATAAACGGCGAAAAAGAATATTTCCAGTCTTTAACCACACCGTCTAGACGCATATGAACTCTCGGTATGATCTGCTCTGCCAAAATAAACTATTCGTATAAATGATAAAACGGCAGAAATGAGCAACGTGGACAAGAAACTAAACTATCATGCTTGGTAGCAGGCTTGTATGCATATATAGCGTCGAAAAATAAAACACATGTTGTAATGACATTATTGGACTGTGTCGGTAAGTCAGGGACAATGTCCCTGAACCGATCGAAAAATCCGAGTCCAATGACGCTATAAGTCTCTTATCCAAGATCGCAGCAATGAAGTCCGAAATAACAATCACTGGAAGATAATGCCAGAAGATATGAAAGGCAGCTTCCGATACTACTAAAGGGAAAACTCGAAAACTTTCGAATCCCTTTCGCCATCCTGTCATACCCTATAAAGCGTTCGGTCGTCCGTACCTGATGCAACCGCGGACCGCACCGACCCAGCGCCGTCAGATAATTCCTGATTCGACCAAGAAACTGTCAATTGCTGGGATGCTGCGAAACAACTGTGCTAACTCGGATAGCATGTCCGTCACTGAGGCCTGAGGAGAAGCGGTCCTACAAAACATTGCCGCTGGAAGCTCCGTGATTGTTACCCCGTGCATACTACCAATATGCGAGCGAACGGAGTGTATAGGCCTCGTGTCCCTTGGCTACCGGATGGCGTGACCTATTCGCCGTGGAATCACTGAATGACGAAACTGATCGGATACTCGAGGTCACGTAGCCAATGTGCGGTCGTGTGCCCTGCTGTGAGGATGAGGAAGCATTAAGGACAGTCTCTAGCATTAGAGGAACCTCTCTCGCTCACAGCCCGGACGGACCTGGACAAGCCAGGAACCGGACTAACAGGCTTCCTCCGATCTGTCCTCAATCTGCCGTCACTGGGTGAGTACTAAAGTAATTAAAGTGCTCGCATCACCCAAATCTCCTTCCTAGACCGCAACGGACGAACCCGGCAGCCGAACCATTCGATGAAAGTACGCTACACCGGGTGAGCTAGCGAATGTCACTCCATAGGCGATAGACATATTCCATGAGCACTTATTGCCGCTAGCTCTTCAATAACTATGACGACAGAGGCACACTTTTGAAAGACATCTCCGTAACTTTGCGAACAAGAAACCAGAAATGCTTGGTTATAGCAAGCATAAAATAATAATATATATAGCGTCGTTCAATAATTCAAAAGTTTGTGTGACATTATTGGACTAAGTCGGAACTGAGGGACGATGTCCCTGAACCGAACCAAAAATTTCTAAGTCCACCGACGCTATCAGTTTCTTATCCGGCATCGCAGCATTCTGGTCCGACGAAAGAAGCTGTAGAAGACCAAGTCAGATGACATACACAACAGCATATGTTGTTCCGAAAGGGAAAGCTCGAAATCCTCCAAATCCCTTTTGGTATCCCGTCGGACCGGATGAAATTTTCGGACGTCTGTACCCGCTTCCGCGGAGCGTCCCGACCCAGCATCGTCGGATAAAAAATATGCGACAGATTCAGTTGATGCTGGGATGCTGCGATAAACTGTGCTATTTAGGAAAGCACGTCCGTTCCCGAGGCCTGTGCAGAAGCGGTCTTACGATGCATTGCCGCCGGAAGCTCCGTGTACGTTGACTCCCGCACACTTCCTATGCGAACGTCCGGAGTCTGCAGGCCTCGTGTCCCTGGCTACCGGATGGTGTGACCTGGTCGCCGATGAATCTCTGACTGGCGAAGCTGACTGGATATCCGTGGTCACGTAGCCAAGAGCGGTCGTGTGCGCAACTATGAGAATGAGGAAGCCTTATTGACAGTCTACTCCGGACTGACTATATGTCAGAGCGTCCCGAGCGATGGGCGTATGCTCCGAATGCGAAACATTTTGTACCACAACATCTGGGGACAGATGTTGTTGAACGACAGAGGGGCCTCTCTCGCTTGCCGTCCGGATGGACCGGAACGAGCTATGAACCGGACTAAAAGGCTTCCTCCGTTCTCTCTCCGATCCGCCGTCACTGGGTGTGCATTAGGTTGATTTATAGTGCTCGCATCACCCCAAAATTCCTTCTAGACCGCAACGGACGAACCTGGCTGCCGAACCATTCGGTGAATGGACGCTACACCGGGCCAGCTAGCGGACGTCAAAGGCCGTCGAACCTACTAGGGTCCTCTTAGGCAATTGGCGTATTTACATGAGCACTTTTCCGCTAGCCCTTCATTAATTGTGACGACGGAGGCACACTGTTGGAAGACATCACAGATACAACACCCTAATCTTGATCGTCTGAAATAGAAATTGATAAAGTAGAGTGACCCTGCGGGGAAAGGACCGGAGTGTCCAATTCCCCAATAACAAACCGTGACATACGCTTCCCATATTGTCATCGAAATCATATGATACATAACAGGAGTTAATGCGAGTACACTGATCACAAATAGAATGATTATAAAGTCAGAGGAAGACTTCCTCTTATTACAATTGATCAATATTCTTTCAATGTGAAAAGAAAACAAGTCCTGGTACTCGCACTAACCCCTGGCAATCAAAATACATAATAATAATATGATCCATTAATATAGAAAAAATAATTGAAATCAAAATATTTTGAAAAAATATTTTTTCAGAACAGCCCAAGTTTCTGAAAAGTAACGTTGAGCCCGAGAGAAATATTTTAAACAATTTATTCAACACTTACGGACAATAATAATGTATCTAGTTATGATTAAAATAACATCAAGATATTATTTTCCAGAAATCCCCCCCTCACACAGAGGGCTGTCGTAAATGTAAACAATGAGTGTAAAAACACTAAAATAAGACTCCAGGCACCCAGGCCCGAAATCAGTTACCAAAAATACACTATCTGATGCAAAACAGAGACTTCCAGGGAAGAAACTGCAGAACATCAGATGGTAGATGCAGAACACAACGCCTAACCACCCGTAGGTGAAGACGTAAACATGGGGAAAAGAACAGAATTCATTCTGTTATTCAGCTAAAACTCCCAATAAAATTTAGTAATAATAATTACAAAAACTATGCCAAAAGCATGGGAGAATAGCAAGGGGGGACTTAAAGGACAGGGAGAGAGGAAAACACTTAAAAAACAGTGTAACTAAATAACCAGAATGACAACAAAATGGCTGCTGCCTCGAAAATAGGTAACTTAACATAATTTCATTAAAAAATTTTAAGTTACAGCCCTGATAATATTCTGTCACACATTTTTTCCTCTCCTCCTTCTCTATCCTCCTTAGAATCACCATTTCACTAATATTTATGTGTCTGGCATCATTTAAACTGAGATTTACAAGCACAAAGATCAGTCAGATGTTAACTGATGAAGGGCCAAACTTAGAATGATTAATGGCGCCAATTTCGGAACGTCCTTGACACTGCGCATGCGCAGTAGAGGCGAAGTGTGGAGGGCCTTTCAGGACATGTTTTCTTTGGTTTTAGATGCAAATTTTGGGGATTGGGGGGCAAAATTTGTGTTTGGCCCTATATTTTAAGAGTTAGCACCAGCTATGTCTGGGTCATTGGTACAGTATAAAAATATACTCGGCAGGTTAAGAGTTACTGTTAACTCACCTTGTCACATCTGTATTCACCAAATTTGATACCTCGAACAACTTGCTGATATATAAGGTTTGTTGCTGTTGGATCTTCCCCTGGATCATGCCAGGGAGCAAAGATTTCTTTTCTAAAGAATAATCTCCATGGAGCATTTCGTTCTTGTGATCCCTGTTCCTTTGCATACTGTTCACACTGGGATATAGCATCCATGACATGGTCACCACCACTTCCTAATGAAGACACCTGGAAAGTATTAAGAAAACATGCTGTAATTTATGAAAAGTACACAAATGTAAAATCTGGCCTGAAGTGATGGTCAAGCAAATGTGCCTCGCAACTCTATTTTTTGGTACGCGTTGTCAGTAAGAACACTCAAATTTTAATACAGTGGAAATTCATTTATGAATACAGAATATGTTTTCATTCACTGAAACCTATAAAATCTCAACACTAAATGTGTTCAAATTAACAAAGCGCCATAACTCATGCATAAACAATCAAAACTTCACTGGAACTAAAGTCAGTCCAAATATTGGTATACTCTAAGCATATTGTTAAGTGGGAACATCCATCAAGTATGTATGAATTGAAGAAGCCCTATTTGCGAAAAGTGACAAATATCAGTTTCAACTTCTGGGTAGCTATACAGTACATAAACATAATCAATATTTTTAAATGACGAACTCTTTCTACATTCTGAGAGAAACCTTATGTATCTTAGCTTTTGATGGCCAGGACAAATTGATAGTTGAGACACTCTGAAAAAAGATTAATCCAATTTTTCAGGCAACTTTTCTGGAGGTAACCCTTTCACAGAATACTGAACCAGGATAAATGCAAAATAATACCGATATGTTTAGACATACAATGCAAGAGTCAAGATGAATGAGCTAGAATACCACTGATTATTACATGAGTTTCTCTCATTACACAAATGATTTGCTGTGATGCAATATGCTGTTGGAAAGTAAAGTGCCGTTAAAAAAAAATTGGCTAACAATTACTTTCCATTACAATGTTGGCTTGATATTTAGAGGTTATTACTTACAAAGTTTCAGATCGGCTGAGATATCAGTCTGAGGTAACTTCATATCAGCCAGAGACTGAAGGTCTCGGGCTGATTTGAAGTTACCAGGGGCTGACATCTTGGCTAATATGAAACTAACCAAGTAATAACCTCCTTATTTATTAAACAAAATCAGATAATTACAAAATGTTCTCAGATCTTTTACAGTTTTCTGACAGTGTTATTGTGCCTCATTCTTTTCAGAAAGTAAAAAAAGTTCCTCTTCTCCCAGTTCATCTATCTGAACGTCTCGGCTTCCCCAGTGGGGAATACTCAGATAGATTAACTATCTCTTCTTTCACTTTGACAAATCTCTGCTTTCTACTCTGAATCTTAGTTTGCATTGAATTTTGTGTACAACTTTCTTTTTTCTTTTCAGCCAACTAATCCTTACGTACTGCCTTCATTAATTCCTCACCATACAAAAAATAGTCATTTTTGCCTGGTTACACCTAGTAATGTATCAAGAGGGACAACTCTAGCTTGGTTCATATCAGCTGTGATCAGTGTCATATCAGCTGAGTTTGAAGTCATATCAGCTGAGCTCAATAGTGGGCTGTTCTGGGAAAGAAAATCATATCTAACAAATAAAAATGAAATAACAATAAATATAAGGGAAACGGTGCTAATTATGAAAGTCTTGCAGAGTAGTAAGCGTATTAATACTCTTGATACTGTTAGCAAAACACAAATTCGAATAGCGTGTAGCCCTAATGCATTTGCAGGCATTTGACTTTGTGGAATCTTGTTTGTGTAATGATGAGGCAAATGACATTTTATCCCTTCAAATTATAAAGGGGACAACTGCAATGCTTTAGCACTGGGGTTTAGTGATACTTTCAACAGTCATATCATGCAGAAAACATAATTTATTATGATGGCAGGAGGTCCCAAGAGGGTGAATTTTGCTGATGCTATCCCATACAGTGGGCCAATTATCCTCTGGGTACCTCTTTCTGTTTTGGTTTGAGACCCGGATTCAGCTTGAGGATCACAGAGGGTAAATTTGGTGATGCAACTCTGCAGGTGGATGTACATCCAAACTTCAGCCTTTGGACGTCAGCATAAACAAGCTGGTAAAGGTGGATTTGAGGAGAAAGTGGACCGAGTATATGAATGAGTCGACAAAGAAAATTATTGAAAATAAGGAGGATAGAATTAAGGCAGCAACAAAGCAGGAGGTTGTTCAATGGATTAACTTTGCTCTAGATTCTTTAAAAGAAAAGAAGGACATGATTAAACGGTCATTCAAGGTCTGTGGAATTAATGTAAACCTTAACGGTGCAGAGGACAGGTTAATTCGCCAAGACCCATGGGTACCTACTGGTAAACCGTTTGATTCTTTAGAGGAGTTACAGGACGCTTGTGAGTCCTTCTATGATGTGGATGAACTAATGTCAATGGACGATGCTGTAAATGACTTTTTTAACTCAGACGATGACGAACTGCCTGACGACGACAATTAATTATCCCCTCATGTGAGAAAGAAAGAATAGAAAGTAGCTTCCTATCGCCTGTTCACAAATATTATTTTCTTATCATGGTCATTTTCAATCCTTGATAAAAAAAATAATATTCGTAAACAGCCCCCCCTCCCTCCCCCCCCCCCCATGTCATGGTAAATTTGTGAGGTGCCACATCACCTGTTCACAAATATTATTTTGTTATCAAGAATTGAAAACCACTGCCGGTGATTTTCAACTCTTGATAATAAAATAATATTCGTTAACAGCCCCCCCCCCCCCCCTCCCCCTCAATGGCAAAAGCAATTTAATGGTAAATTTGTGATGTACCACAGGGTCTCGATCTTGGCGTATGCCTCTACACTTTTAAAACTTCACTGCCGGAATTTGTAACTGTCTGCATGTAAATGTCTGGAGTCCCACAGGGTCTCATTCCTGGTGCACACCCGCATTTCCCATCACTTGTTCACAAATATTATTTTGTTATCAAGAATTGAAAACCACTGCCGGCGTTTTTCAACTCTTGATAACAAAATAACATTCGTAAACAGCTTCATAAGTGCAATATTATTGACACTGGTAAATATCTCGTGTCCCACAGGGCCTTCCCCTGCATGGTGCACGCCTGCACTCCAAAAATAAATTTCCCATCACCTGTTCACAAATATTATTTTGTTATCAAAAATTGAAAATCACTGCCGGTGAGTTTCAACTCTTGATAATGAAATAATATTCGTAAACAGCCCCCCCCCCCCTCGCCACACCTCACACGAAGAAAGAATAGAAAGTAAATCCCTATAACATGTTGAAATAATATTTTGTTATCATTTATTGTGCTTTTATGACAATATTCTGTTGAAAATATTCGGTTTTTGTTTATTCAACTGATGCAAATAATTGGAAAAAGAAAGAATAAAAAATAAAAAATGTATTTTAAGCTGTGTTCTGTTTTGTTTTCTATTCTGTCGCTATCACACTCGGAACCAGGTGATTTATCCTATCAGATACAGTCAGATAAGCCATTGTGCAGCAAAACATCTATGCCTCAGATGACTGTAAAATTCAAGACATCAAGGCGTTATTGACGCCTTTTTGTCTTGAGCTTGCCAGAATATTATTACGGCAGACACCTTTTCTAAACATATCCCCACCTTCTCACAATAAACCAGGTGAAGGCCTATTCCCAAACATCAGACTTCGAGCTGATGAAGGGCCAAGTTATTCTGTCTGTTTTGTCCAAAGCTCCCAAATTTTTCGTGCAGATATTCACATCTCCCAACCTTGTGACCTACTTGTTCACACGTGCAGTTCGTTGATATGACATGGAAATATAGTGGTTTTCTTGGAAGTTTTACATCTGGATTTACCATTTTGAATTCAATTTACCTCGATCTTACCTTGAACACATGCACTGGATCTTTCCTTCTTTCACCGGCGTGAGTAATAACAAACACGGTTGACATATATCTTTTAATAAATATGGCACATCGAAAGTATCAAAAACGTACCTACCTGGCGAGAGTAATATTAATAACAAACACGATTGACATAATCTTTTAATAAATACAGTACATCGAAAGTATCAACAAAGTACAACTGTGTTCAAAATACAGAATGTACAAACAAATGCAATCGGCCAGGTAGCCTTCCTGTTCAGTCTGTATCAATACTTAAGATGAATTTGGAAAAATAATTTTTAAACTGTTCCAATATTTAGAGCAGTTTTAAAAATTATTTTTCTGAAAAGTTAAAAAATTTATAGTAATTTATATATTTTTTATACTTACCAATGACCCAGACTTAGCTGGTGCTAACTCCACAAAAACCAGGGCCAAACACAAATTTTGCCCCCCAATCCCCAAAATTTGCATCCAAAACAAAAAGAAATCATGTCCTAAAGGACCTCCATAGTACGACTCTACTGCGCATGCGCAGTGACGCAGTCGTCCCGAAATTGGCGCCAAATATCATTCTTACTGGCAGTGCCTGGTCAGCGCTATGTACTCAGCGGGGAGGCAAGAGTTCCCAACTCAGGGAGGGCCATCCCCGTCTGGGTCATTGGTAAGTATAAAAAATATATAAATTACTATAAATTTTTTAACATTTTTATACTGTACCAATGACCCAGACTTAGCTGAATAGTAAACAGGCTGGAGGGCCTAGGACATAGAGGAAAATCCAATAAGCTCAATTATAAAATAAAGAGGTAACCCCTTAAGGAGAAAAGGAGTATTAGGCTTTATATGTATCTTTCTTATTTAATATTTAAATTAGAAAGATACACTACCCTTAATAATTGAGCACAATAACATTCATGTTCTCTATTAATATCCAGTATAACCTTTATACTAATTATTTTTAAAACAAGCCAATAAATAAAGTAGTCCAGAGAATTGAGACTCTTTATAATCATTTAAAAGTGTCCGAGTATTGTATATTAAAGCCCGTTTGACACTTGACATATACAAATGCTTCACACCGAGCTACACTTTAAAAATAAGACATGAATGAAATTAAACATTAATATTACACTTTAAAACCATCCCGGAAGCGACTCAGAAATACTGTCTTGGAGGAGGCATTCCCTTGCTTTTCACTATAAAGCAGGTGACCTAAGGGAACACCCGCCCCCCCCCTTCCCCTTGCCCTGGGTCAAATAGCCCAGAGCGAAGAGGGCAGCCGGACGGAGTCACTGCCGGAACAGAAAGCCTGCATAACTATAGTTGCAACTGTTTAGTGGACGACATTCTGAGCAACAGATAACGGACCTAAACAATGCAGGTCTCCAGAAATGGACTCAATATTTCTGAGATAAAAATTAGTAAATGTGGATGGCTGAGACCAATAAGCAGCCTTCATTAAATCTGTAATAGCAACACTATTAGCATAAGCCCAGGAAGTAGAAAGAGCTCTTACTTCATGAGCAGAAATTTTAAGCACAGACTGCTGAGAAGAAGATAAATCTTCATACGCAGTACGGATAGTTAACTGAATCCATCTAGCAATAGAATGGACTGAAATGTCCTTTCTATTAGGCATCAAAGACAGAAAGAAACGTTTCCGTCCCTTTCTGTTGAACTGAGATCTCTGTTTATAGATACGTAGTGCTCTAACAGGACAGAGTAAAGGCCTACGCCCGTCTGAAGACGGAAGAGCCTTAATAACAATAGGTTCCGGATATTTATTAGGAGCCTGATTCTTAGCTAAAAAACCGACGTTAGTAGTGAAGGTGATAGTGTTCCCAACACTACGATAATGAGAATCATCCACCGATAGTGCATGAAGCTCACTGACTCTTCTGGCAGAAGAGAAAGCTAAGAGAAAAGCTGTCTTATAAGATAAGAATTTGAAATCTACTGTCCCAAGAGGTTCAAATGGCTTTTCCTTCAATTTAAGGAGAACCCAAGCTAAATTCCACTTAGGAATTAATCTAAGAGTTCTGGGTCTATTTATCGAAAAGTTTCTAACCAATTTCGATAAAGAGACATTAGATCCAATTTGTAAACTATCATGATGTGCATAGGTATCAGATAACATAGATCTATAACCCTTTATAGTAACCGGTTGCAGTTTGATTTCGTCAAACAAGTATACTAGAAAGTTAGCAATGTCTGGTATAGAGGGATCAAATATATCAACAGAATGATCCCTACACCAACGACGGAAAACCTTCCACTTAGCCGCATAGTTTAGCGAAGAGGAGGTCCTCCTACAGTTAGAAATCGCGTCCACTGCTCGTCCTGTAAAGTGCTTGCCATGCAAGAAGGACCGCACAACGGAAAAACGTGAAGGTTGAGACCTTGCGGGTTGTGATGCAGTTGGCGCGATTTCCCCTGCCAAAGAAGATCCTCTCGTGGAGGGAGCTTCCGCGGTAGGTCCCACAACAGACACCTGAGTAGATTTATCCACGGTCTCTGTGGCGACAGAGATGCTACCAACAGAATCTTGCATTGAGATTGTTTTATCTTTAGCAATACTTGTTGAATTAACGGCGCTGGAGGATACGCATATCCTATCATTCCGTCCCAAGGGATCGATAGAGCGTCTACAGCAAATGCTCTTGGATCCGGACACGGGGACACATACGTCTGCAACTGATTGTTTAGATGTGTCGCAAATAAGTCTATCATTGGCCGTTCCCATTGGTAGCAAATCTGATTGAATACTTGTTTGTTGAGAGTCCACTCCGACGGCAACAAGCGACCCTTTCGAGAAAGGGAGTCTGCTAGCACATTCAGACGACCCGGTATGTGACGGACCGAAAGAAGAACGTGATGTTCCAACGCAAACAGAAGGATTCTTTCCGTTAGATTGAACAACGGAACTGAATGAGTGCCTCCCTGATTCCGTATATACGCCACTACTGTCGTATTGTCGGATAGGATTTGGACATGAGCATCGTGAATAATGTCCATCCAGTGACGTAACGCAAGCCAAATTGACATCATTTCCTTGATGTTTATGTGCTTGCACAGGAATTGCGGATCCCAAAGACCCTGGCATCTCGAATCCGTTGGGATTAATGATGCACCCCAACCTGTTTGACTGGCATCCGTCATAATGGTAAAACTCGGATCCGGCAACTGCAGCGGAACTCCTTGAGTTAACCACTGAATGTTTGCCCAAGTCTGAATCTCTTGTTTCACTTGATCTGACAAGAGAACGTCTACATCGAGCGAATGAATTTTCACACTCCAATTCTGAGTCAAGAAAATTTGAAGAGGCCGTGTGCGTAGCCGTCCCATCGGAATGAGATCCGCAGCGGCTCCGCACAGACCTATCAGTCTCATAAATTCTCTCGCTGTGACTTTGTCTGTATTTAGACAATAGCGAGCGTAACAACTGACTAATTTCGCTCTGGTTAACGGCAGACGAACGAGATTGTTGTGCGTCTCGAAGCTCATTCCCAGATGAGTGAATGACTTGGACGGCACCAGATCCGACTTCTCCTCGTTTACTATGAAACCGAGACGTCGGAGCAATAGAAGAAGATTCTGAACATCGTTCTGAAGCGTTAACTCGTTGCCGTACCTCTGAAGAATGTCGTCCAGGTAGGCCGACGTTACCGCAGACGAATGAGCTCGGAAGTAAATCATTACCGAGTTCATTACTCGAGTGAAAGCCCAGGGTGCTAGATTCAATCCGAAGCACATGGCCCGGAACTGATACACCACTCCTAGGACTGCGAAGCGTAGATACTTTCGGAATGTCGGATGTACCATGACGTGAAAGTACGCATCTTTGAGATCTATGCTCGTTGCATAATCGTTCACCCGAATACTCGCTCTGACCGATCGAATCGTCTCCATATAAAACTTCGGAGCGATGATCAGCTTGTTTATCCAGCTCAAATCTATGACTGGACGGAACGAGCCGTCTGGTTTCGGAACCAGAAACAGATGGCTGTAGAATCCCAGCGATTCCTGGTTTTCTACGACCTCTACCGCGTTCTTCATTAAAAGAGACTGCACCTCTGATAGCAGAGCGTCTCTTTTCTGAGGGTTTGACGGAAGATGAGTCCACTTTGGACTTCGAGTTAATGGAGGCTTTCGTTTGAAGGATATCTTTAGACCTTCCGAAGTCACTCCTCTCACCCAAGGGTCGTCCGTAATCGACGCCCACTCTTGAGAAAAACTCGACAACCTTCCGCCAACCGGAACGCGATAGAGGTTTGAGCCATCACCTCCTGGATCTGCGAGGCCTGCGGTAGGAGAAACCACGTCTTCCACGACCCGCACCTCGCCTCGTCGACCTCGGGGCGTCCGACCGATTGTCCCGGCCTGAAGGACATCCCGAACGAGAGTCGCTATCCTGACGGTCTCTCGAATAAGAGCTAGAGGACGCACCGGAACCTCTATAGGAACCTCTCTTGGGCGGATAAGACCCAGAAGTGCCCGCCTTATTCGTGTCTGCTGAATCCGACCTTTTAGGAGCGGATCTAAACAACAGAGAATCACTAGCTTTCTTTTTAATATTATCATAAATAGCGGAAAGCTTGCCGTCAAAGAGAAGATCTCCTGAGACCGAAGCGACTCTAAGAGAGTTCTTCACCTTAGAATCCACTAGTGTGGATGTAGACAGGGCTGCGTCACGTCTAACCAACTCCAGATTAGCCACTGAAAGGACGGAGTTACACGTGGAATAAGCTACTGCCCTTGAAAGAAGTCTTAAGGAGGATTGTATATCCTGAAACTCTTCCCCTTGAAGACGCAGTGATAACGCCTTCGTAAGGTGATCTGCGTAAGATAAGGCATCTAAATTGGCTCTGTTAGACGCAATAGCTGTTTCCAACACTGCGGTTGGAATAGAAGCTGACGACGGTAATGATAGCTCTAAGTCTTCCGCCTCGTCGTCCATACGCAGAGGAACTCTCGGTATACCCTGACCTGCCGTGTCGAATTTATTCCTTGCATTAATGAAAGGCAGGTTGAGAGTATTTGCGGACAAGAAGCCTGCTTTCCCTGTCCTGGAAGCAAGTTTAAAAATAGCGTCGTTCAATAATTCAAATGTTCTTGCAACATTATTGGACTGCGACGGAAACTCGGGAGCGATGTCCCTGAACCGCTCGAAAAAATCAGAGTCCAATGACGCTATAATTCTCCTGTCCGGAAGCGCAGCAGTCTGGCCCGACGGAACAACTTGAGGAAGAAAGTGCCGGATGAAGTCTACGGCAGCTTTGTGTTGTTCCGAAAGGGATAGCTCCAATTCATCCGTATCCCTTTCACCATCCGGTCGGACCTCCCGATGTTCCCGGTCGTCCGCCCCCGATGCTTCGGCGGAGCGTACCGACCCAGCGCCGTCGGATAATTCTCGATCCGACACCGTCTCTGTCGGCTGCTGGGATGCTGCGATAAGCTGTGCTATCTGCACTAGAATGTCCGACGTCGAGACCTGCGGAGGAGCGGTCTTTCGCTGCTTTGCCGAGGGCAGCTCCGCATCAGATGGCTCCCGCATACTTTTCCTATGCGAACGTCCGGAGTCCATCGGTCTCGAGTCCCTGGCTGCCGGATGGTGTGACCTGGTCGCCGAATAATCCTTCATCGGCGAAGCTGGCAAGATATCGGAGGTCACGCAGCCAAGGTGCGGTCGTGTGCGCCGGCGAGAAGAGGAAGCCTTAACAGTCTCTGCGGACTGCTTATACAACGGAGCGTCCCGAGCGACGGACGTATGCTCCGCTAAAGACACATTTTGTACCACAACATCTGGTCCCAGATGTTGTTGTACGAGAGAGGGGCCTCTCTCGCTCGCGGCCCGGCTGGACCTGGACGAGCTAGGAACCGGACTAAAAGGCTTCCTCCGTTCTCGTTCACTATCCGCCGTCACTGGGTGTGCATCTATTATTTTTATAGTGCTCGCATCACCCAAAATTTCCTCTTGGACCGCATCGGACGAACCCGGCTGCCGAACCATTCGGTGAATGGACGCTACACCGGGCGAGCTAGCGGACGACATTTGTCTAATCTCCATGAGCACTTTTGCCGCTAGCTCTGTATTTAATTGTGACGACGGACGCACACTTGAAGAAGATAACATGGAAACATCACCCTGTTCTGGTTCCTCTGAAATAGAAACTGAGAGAGTAGAGTGACCTTGTGGAGAAAGAGCCGGCATCGCTCTTTCTCCAGAAACAACATATCGTGACACACGTTTCCAATGTTTCTCATCCCAATGTTCACATACAGGACAGGGATTAATGCGAGAACACTGACTACAATTTATGCAATAATCATGAAAGTCAGAGGAAGATTTCTTCCTATTACAATTTGAACAAGTTCCTTTCATTGTGAAGGAACAACAATAAGTCCTAGTTACTCGCAAAAACCCCTGACACAAAGATACATAATAACATGATCCATTAATAAATGAAAAAACAATTGCAAAACAAAATAATTTTGAAAAAATATTTTTTCAGAGAAGCCCAAGTTGCTGAAAAGTAACGTTGAGCCCCGATGGATCCGATGGCAAAGTGTGGTCAAAAATTTAAAAATTATATAAAATAATTAATGAGACACTTTCGGATAATATAAATGTATCTTATAATGAGATAAACTACCTCAAAGGCAAACAGCCCCCCTCAAAAAAGGCTGTTGCCAATGAAAACAAACAGTGTAAACACAGAAGAAAACATGACTCCAGGCACTGAAAAAACTGGCCCGGAATCAGTCCTCAATTACACTCTATCTGATGCAAAACAGAGACTCCCAGGGGAGAATCTGCAGAACATCAGATGGAAGATGCAGAACACAAACGTTATACACCCATGGGTGAAAACGTAACTATGGGGAAAATAACAGAAAACATTCTGTAACCAAGCAACTCTCCCAGGGAAATTTTAGAAATGAAACTTCTCAAAAATATGCCAAAAGCATGGGAGAATTGCAAGGGGGGAATTTAGAAGGTTAGGGGAGAGGAAACACTGAATAAGCAGTGCAACAATTAGCAAGAATGACAACAAGAGGCGTTTGCCTCGAAAATAGGCAACTTAACATAATTTTAACAAAAAATTTTAAGTACAGCCCTGATTATTTTTTGCCACTTCTTTTTTCCTCTCCTCCTTCTATCCTCCTTAGAATCACATTTTCTCCAAGAATTACGTGTCTGGCATCCTTTAAACTGAGATTTACAAGCACAAAGATCAGTGAGATGTTGACTGATGAAGGGCCAAACAGAGAATGATATTTGGCGCCAATTTCGGGACGACTGCGTCACTGCGCATGCGCAGTAGAGTCGTACTATGGAGGTCCTTTAGGACATGATTTCTTTTTGTTTTGGATGCAAATTTTGGGGATTGGGGGGCAAAATTTGTGTTTGGCCCTGGTTTTTGTGGAGTTAGCACCAGCTAAGTCTGGGTCATTGGTACAGTATAAAAATATTCAGGTGTTCCAATACAAAGAGTGTTTCAATTCATAGAGTAAATATGGTAATATAAACTAACTACATGCAACAAATTTCAATGTTTAGTAATGGAACAGGGAATTTTACTCACCTTATCGTATAAAGCAATATACAAAGAAAAACCAAATTGATCTCTCAACCCAATCTTCTCCCCCAACTGTACACACAGCTCCCTGGCAGTTGTTGCTGAATCTGCTAACAGTGTTTTTGTATTACCATCCATAAAGGTTATTGGTAACATAATGGGTTTCTTTGATTTTGTTGCCTGAAATTCAAATAATATCTAAATACCCAAGAGCCTTTGACAAAACTAGGCTTGTATTAATTAATCCTTTATCTAACAAAAAAAAAATCCTCCTGCTCAAAAGTAAGTGGCATCTGCATAATGTCCCCAAATAGAAAACATCAAAACCCTATACAAAGCACTGGAAATGCAAGCATACGGTCATCCAATGACCCACTGGGTCAAACTATAATTTCATGGTTAACACATTTTATTATTACATAATCTGACCCTTTCTTGCAATATTAAACTCATACTTTAAAATTGGTACTGCATGATCATTCAATAAACTTGAGGAAATGGTCATGGATGAATATGGTTGTATTTCTGCAAAAAACATGAACTCTGGCCTATGGTTGTCTGTTTTAATCCTTAAGGGCCTGGACAAGTGTCCTGAATTCCCACCAGCACACAGCCTTTATATGTCCAGAGGTTTAGCAGTGATTTCTAGTTACTAGGTAATTTGCCTATTGTCGGCAGAACCTCCTGATGATTGCATGTTAAGGGCACCTGCTCTGAGGTTGTAAGTCAGAAAAAGGTTTTTAACTGTTAATATGAAATAATGAACTCAAAGTGATATTATGTATTGAGATTTGAACTGTTGTTTCATTAAAATTTTATTTTTCACTGCTTCAGAATATCTACGCTTCAGAATATCTGTCATTTTAGGGGCAGGAATTCTGCCAAATAACACTTTGTTTTTTAACATAATTGAAGACCTTATAAGAAGCGTTGTTTGTTTCTTAATCAACTTCTGACATCTTTTATTGGCTTTTGGATCTAGTAAAAAATAGAATCTCTCAAAAATAAAACTTGTTGCCAGTTTATAGTGAAATATGCAAAACTCATCCAGTAAATTTAGGCTATACCTTGCCATAAGGCGCAGATCAAACCTAATTTCCTGGACTTGTTTTCAGCATTTCACTATAAACTGGGGACACATTGGAGATTCTCGTATTATGTGCTACTTATGTTTTTTATGAGAACTTGAGTTATTAGCACAATAGAAATTCTATTTTACAGGTGTTTTGGTAGTAATCCACTTTCCACATCCTGTATCTAGATATTATTATGCAAGTAACTGGTCTGGTGTTCTGTATTCCATTCAGCTGATGAAAGTAGAATAGTACTGTCCACAAGTTACCAAAAATGATGAGTTAGAAATGACCAATCAGCTATCCTCAATGAGAAAGAATACAGAACAACACAATCAGGTTAACCCTTTACTCAACGAATCGCCCGCATCTGGCTGTATAATATGCAAATTCAGCAGCTGAAAAAAAAAAAAAATTTCGAAATATTTCAACAAAACCATATCATGTGACCCCTCTTTGGAATGAGCTCATTGAGGGGGGTCACACGATACGGTTTTGTTTAAATTTTGTGAAAGAATTTAAAAAATGATATTTAAAATAATAAATGTTTAAATCGTCTGCTTTGGGTAATGGGTTAAACACCAAAAAATACAAGTAAACATGTGTACAAGAATATAACTTGATTCTACAGTCATGGTCATTTCAAATACAATGCATCATGCAAGTTGCTATATTAACGTCATTCCGAACATGACTTTTTTGTAGAATTTTCTATCATCAGCCCAAAATATTCTTATGCAAAACTCAAATCCTGACCTCTGTGTTTGTCTCTCTATATTTTGTTTGCTCTGTATCACCTCAGTAAAGTTTAGAGTTCTGAACCATTTTCTCAATAAAATTCTATTAAAGAATGCTTCAAGATAGCTATTTTTGGTGTGGATGCTCTGAAAAACAATACATTGTTATTAGAACCAAAAGTTGAGGCCCAATAGGATGCGCTAATTGTTCCTCGATCCATTTAGGCATCTATTATTGGATTTTACATCAAGTGATAAACAGAATCTTCACCTCTTATGCAGTACATGGAAAAAATTAAATAACTGACTGAATTTTGTTTCATAAATTTCACAATCAATTTGGCCAGTGTTAGGAGATTCTTTATTTGTATCATGTTTGAATGAGAACTGAAGCCAGTTAACAAGTAAAAACTTTATACCTACCTGCAGTTCCAACCATGATGGAGGCTGATTCCTGCTGCCATTGGCAAATGTTCTTCTCAATCTCTCCTCACAATAAGGTGCATAACCAGGTGGACCTTCATGTATGAAATTCCTCAAAAACTTAACAAACTGAAAGTAAAATTAACTGTAAACATTGCTCAAATGCACAGATAAACCATACAAATTATCAAAGAGATAAAAGCACTTCTTATGCAACACTGTCTCTTTGATTCATTTAATTTATTCAATGGTGTTTAATTAATGTTGCTTTCAGCATCTCTAGCTGTATCAAGACCACAACATAAGTATAAAGTAAAGTCTTATCAGCCTCTTCCCTCTCCTACCCCCCCCCCCCCCCTACATATAAATCAATACTGAATGTCCAGATGTCATATAACACTTTGTTTGAATTACATGTAATTTGTTTCTCAAAGACTAGATACAGAGGCATTTTGAACTTTTAAAATAATGGGTTTTCTGTCATATGTACATTTTTATTTTGAGAGAAAATGGTGGCACTATTCACTCTGGCTGCTGAAGAGGCATGCACTACAGTCATCACCAATACATTTTTGGAAACACAAAATGGCACAGAATAAGAAAAGGCTAGTAACAGAACCTTCGTGTTTTCAATATTAATTTATAAAATCAACTTTGTTGAATCCAGAGTAAATATACATGACAAATGGCCTATCATCAAGGATCTTAAACCAGAAATGATGCTATTGGATATAGGCTGTAATTTTACCGATACTGATATCGTGATGATATTAAGACTTACTGGCTGATACCAATAACTAGTACTGACATTTGATAAAATGGATTTATCTTTGAAAGAAATAATAGGGATAATCAATTAAACAGTATCCAAAGTTGGTGGTTGAATGGAGTAGACTGCGTGAACAAATGACATACATACATACCTTATCTGATGGAGAGAAACATCCAACACATAGAGATAGCAGAATCCATCCCCTAGCATGACTACTCTTTCCAGGATTCTGTGTTAGCTGTTTACAAATTTGACAATAAATCTCATCTCTGGAATAAGACAAAATATAGCATTATGAGCAATTTATTACTTTCCAAGTGTGATTTCCGGGTTTGATTATAAAGGATAACTTCACAAGTGAATTATGCAATCAACAATTGTGTCATGTATCCGTGCACGCAAAGGAAGATGCTTTGCCGTGGGTGTAATGGGGACTTTATTTTTTGTTTTTTTAACCCTTTACCTAACATGAAAAGCAGACGACATTTGCAAAAAAAAATTCTTGAATAACTTATTTTCATTTTTTGTCTCAAAAACATAGGTTTTGAACCCTCATTGGAACGAGCTCACTGAGCTCATTCCAATGAGGGGTCATAACCTATGTTTTAGAGACAAAAAAAGAAAAAAATAATGAAAATTGGCGATTTTTGACAACAGCGCTGGCCGGTTTTGGCCGTTACGTTAGGTAAAGGGTTAAATAATATAATTTTCGTTAATAATGAAAAGTAATAAACAGAGTAATCGCTTGACTGGACTGGTTACATGAAATAATTCATTCGAGGCGAGGGACTATATTGCAAAATGCTCGTGCGCATTCGCACACTCCTCTTTGTACAATGTCCCTCACCTCTCATGAATTATTTCACGTAACCAATGCAGTCAAGCGATTACTCTCTATGTATCCTCACACAACATGACCTAAAATCAGTAGCCCAATAATTTCAATGATATATGTTATCAACATTTTCTTAAAGAATTAGAGGTTATTACTTGATTAGTTTCATATCAGCCAAGAAATCAACCCAAAGGTAACTCCATATCAGCCCTGATACTAAAGAACTGAATAATCTCTTTATTTATTAAACCAAATCAAATAATTACAAAATCTTCCCAGATCTGTTACAGTTTTCTGACAGTCTTATTGTTTCTCATTCTTTTCATAAAGTCTATACATTTAATTTCCTCTCTTCTTTTTTCTCTTCATGCACATAATCCTTACTTATTGCCATCCTTAATTCCTCTCCATACAAAGGCTACTCCAATTTGTCTGGTAACACTAATTTTACTGATTAATTGCTTTCGACAAATAATGGTGAACAATTTCAATGTGAACAAAATAGCTGTGCCTAGTTATGCATCATGTGGGACAACTCTTACTTGTTTCATATCAATTGAGATCTGCATAATATCAGCCAAGTTGGAAGTCATTTCAGCCAAGCTTGATAATGGGCAATTCTGGGATAGAAAATCATATGTAATAAATAACGTACCATATTAAAGCAAAAGCCTGTTAATTTAATAGTCACTTTGCCAGCATGAATTTTTCAATTAACAGCAGTATTCAACTGACAGGATTTGGTATTTTCCTGTATTTTAGAAATACACTGAATATTTATTCTATTATTTCTTGCTTGACAGAGCTCATGGAGCTCTGTCAAACAAGATATAATAGATTAAATGCTGGTTTGCATGTCATGCGGACAGACAGATCTATAAACATGGGAAATTCAGTTACTGCCAATGTTATTTCTTACTGGATTACACTTTTTTATTCAATTAACAGGAGTTTACACTATAACCAATATGCAATTCACAGGTCAAATTTGTACTGAAGGTATGGGAAATGGTTTTGTGTTTGGAAGTGTATTCAACTAACAGTATTATTCAATGAAAGGGACTCAATGCTGTTAATCCCGGGTGGGGATCCAACCATGAACTTTTTGGCATGAAGTCCAATGCGTTAACTACTGAGCCACCAAGCTCCCATTTTGATAGATAAAATTCTAGGACTATTACAGGACTTTTACATTACTTGTTCAATTTTCCTTGTCCTGATAATTTTTTAAATAACCTTGTTTAACCCTCCCACAATGAATATCCCAAACCTGCACTACTGACAAAAATAATCATTCAGATTTATTTAGTTTAACCATTTTTACTACCAAAACATAGCTTGGCACCTAAAGCTCATTCCAATGAGAGGTTGTTAAGCTGTGTTACAATCCACTATTAATCTACAATCAACTATTAATCAAAATTGAGAGAAATGCTTGTAATAGGTCTCTCTTCATAAATAAAAACAAAAAATTCAACTTGTGTGCTGTACATGTACTTGCCTGAGATCAGGTCTGAGAATGCCATGTCCTATAATAAAATGAAGTTTTTCTAAGTTTGACATTGGACGGTCTTCTAATAAAGCATTTCCTCCAGTGGTAGTTCCTGTATCATAACCTTGCAATTTCTTTTGTACTTCCTCTGTTATCTTTGATTTTTTTTTCAAAGTCAAGGAAACTATTTTCTTCATGCCTCTCTTGCTTCCACCACTTGAATATCTTGGTGGATTGATGACAGGTTGATTTTCCTGAAGAAAAAATGAAAATGTTGTTCTAAAAATATCATTCATTTCTTATTTCCACACAAGTACAGAAGAAGTCTGTTAACTGAATACCACTTGGCTTGTCAAAAAGTCTTACACTAAATTAAACAAAATATTGAAAAAAGGTTGTTTCTGGGGCAAATTTTCAAGATTTGTTTTTTTGGAAGGAGGAAGAAAGTCCTTTTTTTCTAAAATCAGTTAACAATTTGAAATGTATCAGAAGTCGGAGATGTTTACCCTCCTGGGAATGATTATTTTTATATGTCAGTGTTTACCTGCGAAACAATATTTTTTAATTACTTTGAGAGGAGTAGTGAATTAACAGGAATTTAGTGATTTGTACTGTATTCTGGAGACAACTGAGCATTTAGTCTGTTATATTTTGCTTGACAGTGCTCATGGAGCTCGGTGAAAACAAAGTATAACTGAATAACTGATTAAATGCATTTATTAGATATTCTGAGTACTAAGGCCAAACAGGTTTATAAACATGGAGAATTCAATGGTTATTATGGCTATCATCATAATTTTCTGAAAGATCATAAAATTTCTTATTTAACAGATCGGACAAGTTACTTCTCTTCTGGAACGATTTTACAAACTGCATGCACACAAAAACTGCTGATGACATCTTGGTTGAGTCGCAGAATTCTGTTGCCTGGAATAGTTGAACAGTATAATCAGTATATAGAATCTCTCACTGACGATGAGTTCACTTTGACAGCTGGATGCCGAATGAGCAATAATGCGGCATGCATCGCCTTTTATGCCTTCTGGAAGGCAATAAATCCATGCCATCAGCGACAAAAGGTGTTGGAATTGAACGAAATTTTGAATTTTACTTCAAGGGATAATCAGCTCATTCCGTTGATACACACTAGGGTTCCAATCTTGGTGGGAGTGCCTTACGTTCAAACAAACTGCCCGGAAAAAGCTGATTTTGAACACTGAGCCTCCAAAATTAGACTACAAATAAACAATAAGTTGGCAACTACATATAATTTAACCCTTTACCCAACGTAATGGCCAAAACCGGCCAGCACTATTCTCAAAAATCAACAATTAATTTTCATTATTTTTTCCATTGTTTGTCTCAAAAACATAAGTTATGACCCCTCATTGATATGAGCTCACCAAGCTCATTCTAATGAGGGGTCACAACCTAAGTTTTTGAGACTGAGTCATCCTACAAAGTTACAATGAAATCCCTCCATAAATACAACCCGTAGACTGTGTTAAAGGTTTTCAGGTTTTAGGCTTGGGCAGCCATCATGGTTGACAGATCGAGACCAAATGGGGAAGTTCTCATCTAGACATCATACTTAGTCATCCTACCAAGTTACACTGAAATCCCTTCATAAATACGACCTGTAGACTGTGCTAAAGGTTCTCAGGTTTTGGGCTCGGGCAGCCATCACAGTTGACCGGTCGCGACCAAAACGCGACATTCTCATCTAGACATGACCCAAAACTTGCATATGTAATTTCGTAATGATTGGACAAGAACTACGGGGTGTAGCCTGTGCTAAAGGAAAATGTGAACAGACTCACAAACTAACAGACTTCTGCATGCGTGATGGCAATAGCTTATCTTGACTTTGTCAAGTTAAGCTAAAATGACCAAAGGTGGAAACAGGCCCTTAATGGTTAATAAGTAATAAAACCTACCACACAGCAGCTCCCAAGTATTATTGCATAGGTTAAAAATGAGCATATCTTTCTATGAGCCTCATCACTGGATTAGAATAAAGAATGTAGCCTTCAGTTCATTTTAATCTTATGGCTTCACAGGCTTAAAAGAAATGAACTAAAATATTTGTATAAATATTTATGACAAGCTGAATACTCACCAAATCTGCACTCATCATTTGAGCCTCCTGAAGGTCTTTTTTGCCAAACTTTCTTCCTAATGTTGAGTAAATTTTGTTCATAACTGGTGTGTTATCCTTCAAAATAAATGTATTGATTGATTTATTGGTATTTAAGAACACTTTCAGCATCTATGGCTATATCAATACAAGTATAAAATAAAGTTTAGCCAACTGTTTATACCTATGCTACCCAGTTTATAAGACATCCTCGCCAGGCATTGGTAACCAGATCCTACATTACCCATGAATCAGAACTTGTTTTGAACACAGTGAACATGCACTGCTACGCTCCCAAGATCCAAATAAAATAAAAATGCTAATATTTTATATGCTGCCTACTGTAGGGGACTTTTACCCCAGGTATTCGTTACAGGATGTTATTTTTCCAATAAAGCAAGACTTGTCTACCACAGTAAGAAAGCACTGCAATAAAATATAAATGTAAGAAAAATAAAAAATTTTAACACCAGGAATTCACATAGTTTGTGATTGAAGAAGGCCATGGGGAAAAAAGCTTTGAAAAGAATATTCGTTTACACCTCTACACACTTATGTCAAAATATTGCAACTTCAAGCAGTAAATGTTTCTCATAAGGCAACTAGGAAATTACAATTCACCCTCTAATAAATTGTAAGAAGACTAATCATGAACAAAATCTTCTAAATTAAGGCTTTCTTGCGGGTATCAAGGTGTGTTTGAAAAATGGATACTTGTGCAACAATTCACCTCTGAAAAACAATTTAGCACTCTCTCAGTTTTGGCTTCTTTTCCATCAATAAATACTTACTCTTGACTCAGTTGTTGCCGACAGATATCTTGGTTCAGGCAAATCACCCATAAACCTCAAAATGACTATCCATACTGCAAGAGCGGCCTGAAATAAAAAAAAAAAAACGTTCAATAAAACAGATAATAAAACATATGAACTAATGTTGGAAACTGAATGTATATACCTCTATACAATAATTGGAGAGTGGATTACTAATAAAACACCAAAAGAACGGCATTTCTACCAAGCTTCAGCCAATGGACCTGTGAGTTTTGATCAAGAAACATATCTTATGCTTCTTTTCCTCTCATGGAGAAACTGAGAATTACTGCCTCAGAGGAAACACCACTCTGTGTTTGAGTGATAATATGCTCTATGTTACTGCAAATCAATTCTTTAACACTTTACCTAAAGACCACCCAGTCATCTAAACAAAAAAAATCAATGTCTATGCTGAGCTAGTTTTTCAATTTTTGCTTGTGGCTTATGACGCCCTCATTCAAACAAGTTCATTGAGCTTGTTTCAACAAGGAAGCATAAGCTATGTTTTGAAAGCAAAAAATGATATTTTTATTGGTATTCAGGAAAAAGTATTTTAAGAGTTGCTTGCAATTCATGCTAGGTAAAGGGTTAATCTTCTCAGCAATGATTCTGTGGAAAAGAATTTTTTGAAAATTAATTATTAAACCAAGACATGGCATCTCAGAACAATAAATTCCAGAAAAACTGTTCAAACTTTTTTTTTCTTGAATTCCTATTGACATCATCAGAATACAACTAACACAAACACAAATGTTACCTACTTTCAGACCTTTCCAGAATACCAGTACATAAAAAAGTGAGCAATACAGAACTATCCCTAATCTCAAAGTCCTGCCCAATTTCCGATCAAATTTCACCAAACTATTGCTGCTCATTCCAATACTTGGTGGTCATTTCTAGTTAAGTCGTAACTGCCAGTATAGGCAGCAAAGACCTCCTTATAAACACCTCAAGAATCCTTTCAAGACTGTATAAAAAAAAATTCTTTTGAAGGCCTGTTGGGGCACCTATTCTGTCAAAGCAGTCTGATTGTTTATTGCTTACTGGTGTTCAACTTTAGCATCTACACTCAGATATGCTCAATGCTGCACTTGTGAACAATGGTAATCAAGAGTGTTGTTAAATATTTTTTTTATTCCTCATGATAAAACACAATGCTATATTACTGTATGGTGATATTAGTAATTTTGCAATGTTTCCCTGTGTGATTTTGACAGGCAATATTTGTTGTAATGTTACCCATTTGGACTGAGGCGTTCCAAACACTTTGACTGAGGCAGTCCAAAGATGCTGACAGAAAAACAAGTGTTATGAATGGGTATTGTGCTATGTCAAAACCTCCGGGCAGTGAAACTAAAAGGTCAGTTTTTTTTCATTCTTCCATAGCCATTGATATCACAAGTTCTGACTGCTTTGTTGATCTCCGATCGAGAAGACCATGTATTCGCATTCAGCTGTCCCAGAACCACCACCAAGCACGATAGGAATGGGCCATGGATCATGTTGGATGGACCAGAGAAGATTGGCGACCTGTCCTTTTTACTGATGAGTCAAGGTACTGCCTAGACAACACAGATAGTCATATTAGGGTGTGGAGAAGACCAGGAGAGCGATTCCATGCAGTCAACATTGCTGAGCATGACCGCTATGGTGGAGGGTCAATAATGGTCTGGGGCGGCATCAGCTGGGATGGATGTACAGAGCTCTGTGTCCTTGACCGTGGTACATTGACTACACAGTGGTATATTGATGAGATCCTGGATGCACACGTCAGATTGTATGTAGGTACAGTGGGTGATGGATTCATTCTGATAGATGATAATGCCCATCCTCATGTTGCCCATGCGGTCCGGGATTACCGATAGAGGGAGGGGATTGAGCGTATGGACTGGCCAGCAAGATCCCCTGACCTCAATCCAATCGATCATGTCTGCAATGAGTTGCAGCTTGCAATTTCAGTCTGTCCAGTCCAACCAAGAAGTGTTCAGGAGCATGGTGCCATTCTGATCCAAGAATGGAACAACATCCCACAAAGGACCATCTGGAACCTGATTGGGAGCATGAGAAGGTGTTGTCAGGCTGTAATTAACAATAATGGGTATCATACTCGATATTGAACCCATATCAGTTCACTCTGTCAACTTTTTGGCAAATTTGAAAAATGTCCTCTTTTACCAATAATATCACTTTTCCATGGTTATCGTATTCAAAAGCTAAAAAATAATTTCAAACGCAAACAAAATCTTAATTTCTGTACTTAAATCATTAAAGATATAATTAAATAAAAAGTTAAAAAATTTATAGTAATTTATATATTTTTTATACTTACCAATGACCCAGACATAGCTGGTGCTAACTCTTAAAATATAGGGCCAAACACAAAATTTGCCCCCCAATCCCCAAAAATTTGCATCTAAAACCAAAGAAAACATGTCCTGAATGGCCCTCCACACTTCACCTCTACTGCGCATGCGCAGTGTCAAGGACGTTCCAAAATTGGTGCCATTAATCATTCTAATAACCAGTGCCTGGTAAGCGCTATGTACTCAGCGGGGAGGTAAGAGTTCCCAACTCCTGGGAGGGCCATCCCCGTCTGGGTCATTGGTAAGTATAAAAAATATATAAATTACTATAAATTTTTTAACATTTTTATACTGTACCAATGACCCAGACATAGCTGAATAGTAAAAAGGATGGAGGGCCAAGGACATAGAGCAAGATGGAATACGCTCAATAATATAAAATAGAGTCATCCCCTCTAGGGAAAAAGAAGTAATAGGCCTTACATGTATCTTTCTTATTTATGATAAATTAGAAAGATACAACACCTTCCAAAATTGAGCATCATACATCCATGTACTCTATTAATATCTAGTATAATCCTTATACTAATAATTTTTAAAGTAAGCCAATAAATAAAGTAAGTCTAGAGAATAGAGACTCTTTATACTCCTTAAAAGTGTCTGAGGATTGCATAATCATGTCCGTTGACACGTGCTATATTCAAAAGCTATACTTTAAAAACTAAGACTTGAATGAATTTTTAAAACATAAACTTCTCACTAAACAACCATCCCAATAACAGCTCAGAATTACTAACTCCGGAGGAGGTATCCCCTTGTTTTCATAGTAAAACAGGTGACCCAAGGGAACACCCTCCCCCCCCCCCCCCTTTTTCTTGCCCTGGGTCAAATAGCCCAGAGCGAAGAGGGCAGCAGAACGGAGTCACTGCCAAAACAGACAGCCTACCTAGCTATAGTAGCGACTGTTAAGTGAATGACATTCTGAGCAGTAGATAATAGACCTAACAATAGAGGCCTCCAGAAATGGACTCAATATTTCTGAGATAAAAAAATTCATGAATGTGGATGGCTGAGCGCAATGAGCAGCCTTCAAAAATCTATAATAGCGACACTATTAATGTAAGCCCAAGATGTAGAAGAACTCTTACTTCATGAGCCGAAATCTCAAACACAACTGCTGAGTCAATGATATACCATAAGCAGTATCGATAGTTAATTGAATCCATTAGCAATAGAATGGAGCATAACGTCCTTCTAATAGGCATCAAAGACAGAAGAAGTTTACGCCCGTAGTAATGAACAGATATCTGTTTATAAATACATAAACTCTAACCGGACAGAGTAAAGGCCTATGCCCGTACGAAGACGGAAGGACCTTAATAACAATAGGTTCCGGATATTAGGAGCCTAACTCTTATGCAAAAATCCAACCGAAATAGTAAAGGAAGTAGTGATTCCGAAACTACGAAAAGTGAAAATCATCCACCGATAGTGCATGAAACTCACTGACTCTTCAGTAAAAGAGAAGCCAACAGAATTACTGTCTAAAAGGTCAGAATTTGAAAACTACTGTTTCCAGAGGCTCAAATGATTACTAAGCTAAATAAGAACCGAAGTTAAATTCCATATAGGAATTTAATCTAATGATTCTAAGTCTATTTATCAAAAAGTTACTAACTGACTTAGATAAAGAGACATAAGACTCAATTGTAAACTATCATAGAGTGCATAGGTATGAGGTAACATGAACCTATAACCTTAATAATAACAGGCTGCAGTAGATCTTGTCAAACAAGTATACTAAAAAGTTGCAATGAGTAGTATGGAGGGATCAACAATATGAACATAGTGATCCCTACACCAACGACGGAAGAGCCTCCACTTTAGCCGCATAGAATAGCGAAGAAGAGGATCTCCTATAGTAAGAAATCGCGTCCAAAGCTCATCCAGTACAATGCTTACAATGCAATACGGACCACACAATGGAATACGTGAAGGTTGCGACCTTGCGGGTTGTGATAAAGATGACACGATTTTACCCAGCGAAAAAAGATCCTCTCATTAAGGAAGATTTCGCGTTAAGTCCCACAGTAGACATCAGAGTAAATTTACCCACGGTCTCTGTGAAGACAGAGATGCTATCAACAGAAATGTATTGTGGTTGTTTATCTTAGCAATACCTGCTGAAACAACAGCGCCGGAGGATACGCATATCCTATCATTCCGTCCTATTAGATCAATAGAGCGTTAACAACATTAGCTCAGAGATCCGGACAAGCAAACACATACGTCTGCAATTGATTAGCAAGCTGTGTCGTAAATAAATTATCATTGGGCGCTCCCATTGATAGCAAATCTGATTGAATACTTGTTTGTTGAGAGTCCATTCTGACGGCAACAAGCGACTCATAAGTGAACGGGATTCCGGTAAAACAATCAGACGACCTGGAATATGACGGACCGAAACAGAACTTGGTGTACTATAACAAACAGAAGGATTCTTTCCATTAAATTGAATAACGGAAACGAATGAGTGCCTCCCTGGTTCCGGAGATACGCCACTACTGTCGAATTAACGGACAGGATTTGGACATGCATTTCTGAATAATGTTCATCCAATGACATAAAGCAAGCCTAAAAAACATTATTCCGCGGAAGATAAGCGCTTGCTTAGAGACTGCAGAACCCAAAGACCCTGGCACTTCGAATCCGTTGGGATCAATATTATATCCCAACCTGTTTGACTGGCAACCGTCATAATTATAACACTCGGATCCGGCAACTGCAGTGGCACTCTCTGAGTCAACCACTGAATGTTTGCCCCAGTTTGAATCTCTTGCAACACTAGATAGACAAGAGAATGTGTAAATTGAGCAATTCATGGATTGATGAAAAGTTGCCGTCGAAGAGAAGCTTCTCCGAGAACGAAGCGACTCTGAGAGAGTTCTTCACCTTACTATCCACGCGCGTGGATGTAGCTAGGGCTGCGTCACGTCTAAGCAACTCCAATCAGCCACTGAAGGGCGGAGTTATACGTGAACAAACTACTGCCCTCAAAAGAAATCACATTGAGGATAATATCCCGTAATTCTTTTCTTGATGACGTAATGATAACGCCTCAGTAAGGTGGATTACGTATGATAAAGCGTCTAAGTTAAGTCTACTAGACATCATTGTCGTTTCCAGCATAGTGGTTGGAAAAGACATAGACGGCGAAAAAGAATATTTCCCGTCTTTAACCACGCCGTCTAGACACATATGAACTCTCGGTATGCCGTGCTCTGCCAAAATAAATTATTCGTATAAATGATAAAAAGGCAGAAATGAGCATTGCGGACAAGAAACTAAACTATCATGCTTGGTAGCAGGCTTATATGCATATATAGCGTCGATAAATAATACACATGTTCTAATGACATTATTGGACTGTGTCGGTAAGTCAGGGACAATGTCCCTGAACCAATCCAAAATTCCGTGTCCAATGACGCTATAAGTCTCTTATCCAACATCGCAGCAATGTAGTCCGAAATAACAATCACTGAAAGATAATGCCAGAAGATATGAATGGCAGCTTCCGATGCTACGAAAGGGAAAACTCGAAATCTTTCGAATCCCTTTCGCCATCCTGTCGGACCCTATAAAGCGTTCGGTCGTCCGTACCTGATGCAACCGCGGACCGCACCGACCCAGCGCCGTCAGATAATTCCTGATTCGACTAAGAAACTGTCGATTGCTGGGATGCTGCAAAAAAACTGTGCTAACTCGGATAGCACGTCCGTCACTGAGGCCTGTGGAGAAGCGGTCCTACAATGCATTGCCGCTAGAAGCTCCGTGATCGTTACCCCGTGCATACTACTAATATGCGAGCGAACGGAGTGTATAGGCCTCGTGTCCCTTGGCTACCGGATGGCGTGACCTATTCGCCGTGGAATCACTGAATGACGAAACTGATCGGATACTCGAGGTCACGTAGCCAATGTGCGGTCGTGTGCCCTGCTGTGAGGATGAGGAAGCATTATCGACAGTCTCTCGGACTGTCAATATAACGGAGCGTCCCGACCGACAGACATATGCTCCGAATGTAAAATATCTGAACCACAACATGCGGTCCCCTATGTTGTTGGACGAGAGAGGGACCTCTCTCGCTCACAGCCCGGATGGACCTGGACAAGCCAGGAACCGGACTAACAGGCTTCCTCCGATCTGTCCTCAATCCGCCGTCACTGGGTGAGTACTAAAGTAATTATAGTGCTCGCATCACCCAAATCTCCTTCCTAGACCGCAACGGACGAACCCGGCAGCCGAACCATTCGATGAATGTACGCTACACCGGGTGAACTAGCGAATGTCACTCCGTCTATCCTACAAGGGACCTCTTAGGTGATAGACATATTCCATGAGCACTTATTGCCGCTAGCTCTTCATTAACTATGACGACAGAGGCACACTTTTGAAAGACATCTCTGTAACTTTGCGAACAAGAAACCAGAAATACTTGGTAATAGCAAGCATATAATAATAATATATATAGCATCGTTCAATAATTCGAAAGTTTGTGTGACATTATTGGACTATGTCGGAACTGAGGGACGATGTCCCTGAACCGAACCAAAAATTTCTAAGTCCACCGACACTATCAGTTTCTTATCCGGCATCGCAGCATTCTGGTCTGACGAAAGAAGCTGTAGAAGATCAAGTCAGATGACATACACAACAGCATATGTTGTTCCGAAAGGGAAAGCTCGAAATCCTCCGAATCCCTTTCGGTATCCCGTCGGACCGGATGAAATTTTCGGACGTCTGTACCCGCTTCCGCGGAGCGTCCCAACCCAGCATCATCGGATAAAAAATATGCGACAGATTCAGTTGATGCTGGGATGCTGCGATAAGCTGTGCTATTTAGGAAAGCATGTCCGTTCCCGAGGCCTGTGCAGTAGCGGTCTTACGATGCATTGCCGCCAGAAGCTCCGTGTACGTTGACTCCCGCACACTTTCCTATGCGAACGTCCGGAGTCTGCAGGCCTCGTGTCCCTGGCTACTGGATGGTGTGACCTGGTCGCCGATGATTCTCTGACTGGCGAAGCTGACTGGATATCCGAGGTCACGTAGCCAAGAGCGGTCATGTGCGCTACCATGAGAATGAGGAAGCCTTATTGACAGTCTACTCCAGACTGCCTATATGTCGGAGCGTCCCGAGCGACGGACGTATGCTCCGAATGCGAAACATTTTGTACCACAACATCTGGGGCCAGATGTTGTTGTACGAGAGAGGGGGGCCTCTCTCGCTCGCCGTCCGGATGGACCAGAACGAGCTATGAACCAGACTAAAAGGCTTCCTCCGTTCTCCCTCTAATCCGCCGTCACTGGGTGTGCATTTGGTTGATTTATGGTGCTCGCATCACCCCAAAACTCCTTCTAGACCGCAACGGATGAACCCGGCTGCCGAACCATTCGATGAATGGACGCTACACCGGGCGAGCTAGCGGACGTCAAAGGCCGTCGAACCTACTAGGGTCCTCTTAGGCAATTGGCGTATTTACATGAGCACTTTTCCGCTAGCCCTTCATTAATTGTGACGACGGAGGCACACTGCTGGAAGACATCACAGATACATCACCCTAATCTTGATCATCTGAAATAGAAAATGATAAAGTAGAGTGACCCTGCGGGGAAAGGACCGGAGTGTCCAATTCCCCACTAACATACCGCGACATATGCTTCCCATGTTGTCATCGAAATCATACGATACAGAACAGGAGTTAATGCGAGTACACTGACCACATATAGAATGATTATAAAAGTCAGAGGAAGACTTCCTCTTATTACAATTGATCAAAATCCTTTCAATGTGAAAAGAAAACAAAGTCCTGGTACTCGCACCAACCCCTGGCAATCAAAATACATAATAATAATATGATCCATTAATATAGAAAAAATAACTGAAATCAAAATATTTTGAAAAAATATTTTTTCAGAACAGCCCAAGTTTCTGAAAAGTAACGTTGAGCCCCAATGGATCCCAAGCCTAAGTGTGGACAAAAATTTTAAAAATATTTTAAACAATTTATTCAACACTTACGAACAATAATAATGTATCTAGTTATGATTAAAATAACATCAAGATATTATTTTCAAGAAATCCCCCCCTCACACAGAGGGCTGTTGCAAATGTAAACAATGAGTGTAAAAACACTAAAATACGACTCCAGGCACCCAGACCCGGAATCAGTTACCAAAAATACACTATCTGATGCAAAACAGAGACTTCCAGGGAAGAAACTGCAGAACATCAGATGGTAGATGCAGAACACAACGCCTAACCACCCATAGGTGAAGACGTAAACATGGGGAAAAGAACAGAATTCATTCTGTTATTCAGCTAAAACTCCCAAGAAATTTTAGTAATAATAATTACAGAAACTATGCCAAAAGCATGGGAGAATAGCAAGAGGGGACTTAAAGGAAAGGGAGAGAGGAAAACACTGAAAAATCAGTGTAACTAAATAACCAGAATGACAACAAAATGGCTGCCGCCTCGAAAATAGGTAACTTAACATAATTTCATTAAAAAATTTTAAGTTACAGCCCTGATAACATTCTGTCACACATTTTTCCTCTCCTCCTTCTCTATCCTCCTTAGAATCACCATTTCACTAATATTTATGTGTCTGGCATCATTTAAACTGAGATTTACAAGCACAAAGATCAGTCAGATGTTAACTGATGAAGGGCCAAACTTAGAATGATTAATGGCGCCAATTTCGGAACGTCCTTGACACTGCGCATGCGCAGTAGAGGTGAAGTGTGGAGGGCCATTCAGGACATGTTTTCTTTGGTTTTAGATGCAAATTTTGGGGACTGGGGGGAAAAATTTGTGTTTGGCCCTATATTTTAAGAGTTAGCACCAGCTATGTCTGGGTCATTGGTACAGTATAAAAATATATATACACTTTTCATAACAATATTTCAACTATAACGTAAAACAGGTAGTTGTATATACTTGGTGCTTAGCAAACATTGAGTAGAATATAATTTTCTCGAATGTAGATAACCCACTTATGCAGAGAAAATACATGTTTTGATTGATCACTTTTCACACCTTACAGGAGAATTAAAATGGAATTTTCCTCACAAATTGTCATTTTCTAGAACAATGGCCTCTAGAATAATTCTCAGTAAGGAAAAATAGTTGATTTGAAAGAAAATGTTTGAACACAAGATCACATTGTTTTTTTATCAGCTGACGTTGTCATCTAATTTCACTGTAACCAAGAACATGCTGAGTTTGAATTATTCCATCATTCAACATTTTTTTTTATCTTGATTATATGTTTAGATACTATATTTATATTTATTTATTTATTGGTGTTTAAGGTAACATATTTCTGCACAATGTCTAATCATGACCACAACAGTTTTACGGGTGGAGGAAGTTAGAGTACCTGGAGAGAACCACCGAGCACTGTCAGCTCCCCAACATACTAACTCCACACAAGCAGGGTTAGCATTGGGTGAAGACAAGTGCACCATCGATGTGCAGTATGCCTTTGTACACAATGCCACAGTGCCCCGACATGGGCAATGGGTGGTGAAGCAACTTGGCCAAGGACATAACATGGTTTCAGATACTATAAAAATTAGCTGCAATATCATTTATTACTGCCAATAACACATCTTTTAGGTGGTTTTCTTCAAAGTTTAGTGTGAAATCACCTAATTTCAAGGTAATCTGAATTTTCATACACCGCCTTTAGATTCACGCATTATTGAAGGCAGAGCAAATTTGGCCAAGTCAAGGCAACCTCTTCACACAAGTCACCTGCTCAGCTCTTTTCTGGTCATATATTAGCTTCATTCAACTAAATAGTTGTTGACTAATATCATTTTTTTAAATGCTGAATCACATCTTAATTTGGAATATATTACTCACTACTGGGTAGGGATCAAAGCTTGACATTCTGGCAAAAATGTATATTCTGTATGATAGAAAATAATGATCTGGCTGGAGGGCAACATTGCAGATTGTCACTCCTTGGAACCATTGTCTCCAGATGCATTCCTCAGGGAAACTATGTACATTGTAGAGATGGGCGGTATTGGAATACTGAGTTTGGTATCAGTTTTGGTATAATGAGGGAGGAGGGGTATACTGCGGTATCGGTTTGGTATTGTATCTGACTTGACTGAGATTTTTTGGTAGTACCAAAGGGATTTTCACACCAGGAAAATACAGAATAAGTTGCTCTTCTATCATTCTACCACTGCACAACAATTGCCATTGCAATGAGCTGAACATTGACATTCCTTTGTCAACACAATCATATCTACAGTTATTTTGTGACTTGTTCCGAACACACCTTGGCCAATATCAGACTTTCGTGATCTCAGAGCATGTCTCCTTTACATGCCATAATTTGGAGTTCCTACTGACTATAGACAAAACACCTAGGCAGTGATTTCTAGTCAAGTCTTGGCTGCCTTAACTGGCAGTCAAGATTTGACTAGGAATCACAGGGGAGCAAATGGACATGTACAGGTTGTAGCCTAGTGGGAATTTTGGACAATTACACTAATCTTTAAAGGTTAACAAAATTGAAAAGAATAAAGAACACTCAAACTGCTCTCATGCAACAACAAAGCCATATAAATATCAATTGTAGGAATATTTGAAAATGCAGATGGTTTCGGTATTCAATGATTTGTGCAGTTTGGTTTTTTGGTACATTGCCCATCTCCAGTAGATTGTTCCCCTTAAACCAGGTAAGCCATCATTGGTATGCTGTTTCTGCATGCCACAGTCGTGAGAAAGGATATTCTTATCATAAATTGTTTTATTTTAATTTCGAACTCCTTCAGTTTTATATATACTTACAATCTGATCTCCTTCATTTCTTAGTGGTAGAATAGACTGTCTCAAAGCCTTGCGAATGTATGTATGAGTTGAATTACCCTGGAAGTATGTGGCCGCAAACTTGGCAAACTTATATTCAGAGATATCTTCTTCATCTTCAGGCACTGGTAGTGAAACTTCTGTCATGTCAAACTCCATATGCTGTTCCGGAAGATCCTTGAAATAACAAGAATTAAAATGTATCAGTACAACAGGTGACAAATACAAATATTTTCATTTGCTACATGAGTGGGGAGTATTGATTTGGTGGAATGTCAACTCCAGAAACAGTCACCCAAACTTTCATGTAGCCAACATAAGGGCAATTGCATCCAGTAATGAAGAAAACATCAGCTAAATGCTCTATTGGAGCCATCATTTTTTATGATGTGTTTTGGCCTAGTGGTTTGGGTGTTGGAATTCTGATTGTCATATCATCTTGCCAAGGGTTCTGTACCCAAAAGGGGATCAGAAACCCCCATTCTGATTTCCTCTAAAACATAATTGCATCATCTACAACACAGACTTAGTTTCCAATCTATTTCTTGTGTAGATAGAGATGGAAGGAGAGAAGTGCTAACATTGATACTCACCCTGAAAGCCATGGGACCATCACCTGCTTTAATTGACTCTTGACTCAGAATCTGTCCAAAAAGTTCCTCAACCTAAAAAGAGATTAAACAAGATTAAATGATTACTTTTAACCCTTTACCTAATGAATTGGCCACATTCGTTCATGTAATTTACAAATTGGAAATGGGAAGTTAAAAACAATTTTTTTTTAAAAATTTCAACAAAATCTTATCATGTGACCCATCATTGGAATGAGTTTTTCAAGCTCATTCCTCATTCCAATGAGGATTTCACAACAGTTTTGTAGAAATCTTTTTTAAATTTTGATATCCATTGAGATATTATCATTTTTCAATTTTTATCTCTGAAGCAGCTTGCTCATCACACATCACTGGGTCAAATTATGCAGTCAAGTTCAAATCTATGCTGCTAACTTTAGTGGACTCATGCCCCAGGCCTTGGTTTCTAGATCATATTTTCACAGTAAAACAGAACTTGTTTGAACCAGAGTAAACAAGTACTGCTTCACTTCCTGGGGTTCCAAAGAGGAAACTGATGCTGAAACTGGTTTTCTTGAGACTAGCATTTAAAAGTGTGTACATTGTATCTTTTGGACAAGAGGTCAGTCATTCACATATTATCTCACAGCTACGCAAAAACACACTTTTCCTAGTTGTGAGGATGGAGGGTGATTTGGTTGTGGGAAGGGTTTGCAAGACTATAGACAGGAATCAGTGTTAAAATATATTATTTCATCCCATATTCCAAATAGATCATTGTGGAAGTCTAATTCTTCGGTGGAGGCCTGGACACTGCTCCATTTCCTGTATATGCTGATAATAATCGGATTCTTATAGGGCAGACTATATAGAAATTCCTTTAGAATACAATGCGAAGGATGCAGTAATGGTAAATGGGTAAAGTTTCAGGGTTCACAACAATCCCCATCAAGATAGAAAAAAATCTACGACTTTCCAACATATTTCATTCTTGCTTTCAAAACAAGAAGAAATGATAAAATCTAAATGGAATTTATGTGAACTGCACTAGCTGCATATTACCATTACATAAGGTAACAATTCTTTAATATGAGCTTCAAACCATTTATTTATTTGTTGATGTTTAAGGTCACTATGTGTAACTATGAGCCCTTTCAAACAAGACTGAATTGGTTGTTTTTACAAGGAAAGCATGAGTTTGGGTTCATTCATCTGCAAAAAACAGACCTCACTAACTTCCATCCATGTTTTTAAAGACTGGATCATATAGAATATTTACCATCTTAGAATCGCTCACAGGTTCATCACGTCGTTTTTCTGCAAATTCTATTGCTTCCTGTTTTTGTCTGGTAACCTCTTTTTCCTTCATCAGCTCCTGTTCCACTTCTTTGTCAATCTGACTCAGCCTCTCCTGAAAACAACGAACAAATGTTGAACATTTAAACAGCAACAAAACAGACTGCAATTCACTGAATAATATCCAAGGAACAGAAATATTATACTGACCTACATGTAGAATCTGTTAATGAGTTTCATTACAGTGGAACCTTTTTAAATGAACAGCCATTTTACAAGTGAAAGATATTCAATCAACCCTGAAAGGCCTGTTTCTGACTTTTGTGACCACACATCAGGTGCCCTTAACATGCCATCATGTGTACGTCCAGCTGACAAACAGATTACATAGGCAGTGGTTTCTAGTCAAGTCTTGGCTGCCTGTTAAGGCAGACAAGACTTGGCTAGAAATCACTGTTAAGCAACTGGATGTGTACAGGCTGTGGTCAGGTGTAAATTCAGGACAATTGTCCAGGCCCTTAACTGGTAGAGTGCCGATTTATTTTTGGCCATCAAAATTTGTTCACAAGTCTTTGCCTTGTTACAATTTATGGGAGAGTGCCTACAGGCACTCTCCCATAAATTGTAACAAGACAAGTCCCTACAGACCAAATAATATCACTTCAAAGATAATACGAAACACATCCATTGAGTATGAAGCCTTAAAGTTGCAGTACCTTCACCTCAGAGTAAAGCCCAAATATGGGCTTCCAGCACTCTGCCAGTTAAGGGTTAATGGGTATATGATAATTTTCCCCATTCTGGTGATAAAATAATCATTTATTGTGTTATATCTCAAGAAGCATGGTCAAACGAAATTTAGTAGATTAAATGCTCACACTGGATACACTGATGCTGAATTGGTCTACTAATGTGGAGAATTCTGCCAAACAAGATATTAATTAAAAATGGAATATGTTTTTTTCATTGTTGGAATTCACTAAAAAAAACCATATGAGGTGTCTTAAACTGAGTTTGTATAGTACTTCTGGTTTTGTCCATACCGTTTGGTAAAGTGCTGATTTAGATAAGATTTAGACTAAGGATATACAGTGCACAGGGTTAGTTATCAGTTGCAAATGAAAAAAAATTATAACCAGAAAGGTTGACTAACCCTGTGCATTGCACAGGTTTAGTCACATTTTCTGGTTATAAAAAATTGGTAACTGTGATAAAAAACGCTACATGAAATTATACACTTACTCAATGAAAGAACCTCAGTGAGCACGCTAACATACCCCACGCGCCCCAATATTTCAAGCTCTAATCATTTTTTAAAAATAAACATAGATTCTAGGAATACTGCAGAAAACAGTGTTCTGTAGTTTCAATGGTATTGAAAGAATTCAAGCAGAGAAAAAGCCCGGAAAACTAATTTTGATGAACTTTTCAAAGTCTATGGGGCCATAATTTCGGTAAAAATCAGTGGAGCGGAACAAAACCCAAACTTGTTCTGTAGGCCACCATGTTAGACTAACATATCAAAAATCAGCTCAATATCTGGAAACGTGTAGGAAGAAAGTCCGGAAAACTGCAATTTTGATGAACTTTTCAAAGTTCAAGGGCCGTAATTTCGGTAAAAATTAGTGGAGCGGAACAAAATGCAAACTTGATCTGTAGGCCACCATGTTAGACTAACATACCCAAAAACAGCTCAATATCTGGAAGCGTGTAGAAAAAAAGTCCAGAAAACTGTACTTTTGATGAACTTTTCAAAGTCCAAGGGCCGTAATTTCGGTAAAAATCAGTGGAGCGGAACAAAATGCAAACTTGATCTGTAGGACACCACGTTAGACTCACATACCAAAAATCAGCTCAATATCTGGAAGCGTGTAGAAAAAAAGTCCGGAAAACTGTAATTTTGATGAATTTTTCAGAGTCCAAGGGCCGTAATTTCGGTAAAAATCAGTGAAGCGGAAAAAAATGCAAACTTGATCTGTAGGCCACCATGTTAGACTCACATACCAAAAATCAGCTCAATATCTGAAAGCGTGTAGAAAAAAAGTCCGGAAAACAAGTAGGACTGACGGACTGACCAGTCAAAAACATTTACCCTAGCAACTTCGTTGCGTGGGGTATAATTAAGGCTGTAAAAATTACACAGCATTAGTCGGTTACATGAGTGCAGAATTTCAGGAATTAATGGATATGCATATACAGGACTGCAGAAATATTTTTAAAGTGAATTCCAAAAATGAAAACATATTCTATTTTCAATTAATAGCATGTTTGAATCAGTGGTTGTTCAAATAATTCTTCGATAGATGATACAATTTTTTTATTCCTGTAACAGAGTGTACTCTATAACCTATTTGCAATTTACAGGTCAAATTTGTACAGAAGCCATGGTAAATGGTTTGGTGTTTGGAAGTTACACGCAATTAACAAGTTTATTCAATTAAGATATTGTTATTTATTTATTGGTATTTAAGGTCACATACTTATGCACAATGGCTAATCGTGACCATGGCAGTTTTACAGGTGGAGGAAGCTGCAGTACCCGGAGAGAACCACCGAGCATCGACGAGCAACTATCAGCTCCTCAACATTCTAACTCTGTTCAAGCTCCACTCAAGCAGGGTTACAGCAGTTAAGACATGTGCACCATTGGCATGCAGTATGCCTTAGTACATGGCATCATTGTGCACCCACATAGGCAACTGGGATAAAGTGCCTTGCAAAAGGACACAACGCCAGTCATCCTGGATGGGGATCGAATGGGACCTCTGGCATAGAAGTCCAACAGTCTACCACTGAGCCACCATGCTCCCCAATTAAGATATAGCCTATCAAGTGGGCTCCACTGAATATGCTCTCTTGGAAAACATTTTCTTGATATATGTCAACTCATTGCAGACCTTCAAATTGGTTCTATTTAGGCACATGCAAACCTGGCACCGTGACAGCACATATGGCAGCCTGGTGGGAGGGAAAATCAATAGAATTTTTGTCTTCTTAGCATCTCTTTGTGATACTTTTCATTTCTTTTTCTCCCCAAACAAAATATTACAGAACCTTTGTTATTGATCTTTGGGTTGTCTTCCCCACACAAGCTTATTATGTTTAATTGAGAAGGTATACCTGTTTTTCAGCTAGTGTCATGCCAAAATTCCATTTAACCCTTTTCCCAACGGACAGAATATCAAAATTTATTATTTTAATTATTGTTTTGTAGATTTTCTCAATAACTTCAACTAAAACCATATCATGTGACCCCTCATTGGAATGTGCTCAATGAACTCATTCCAATTAGGGGTCACATGATATGTAATTGTTTCATTGAAAAGTTTTGAAAAAAAAATTGTTTTCAACTGCTTAATTTGAAAATTACGATGGTGGATGCAGCCAATTCATTAGGTAAAGGGTTAATGTATTTTACACGTGATGTTTAATATAAACATATCAGAGCAAAAGTTTGGGTTCTACATTTATAAGTAAGATCTTGGCATTGTAAAGCAATCTGCATTGACAAACATCTTATGGGACAAAATTGTAACTTGCAATTCTGATATTTCAACATCAGTTTGAAGAGGTTTAACAAATAAATAGATAGTAACATGTACAGAAAATTTCACTGTTACATTTCCTTCACGTAAAACCTTACCTTATGCAATCTCTCTGCTTCCATTTTTGCTTTTTTGTCATTCATTTTCTTTTTCAATCTATGTTCCTCTTCTTTTCTAAGACGTTCTGCCTCCATCCTCTTTTCATGCTGTTAAGGAAAAAAAAAAACATTGTGAAAATAGGTAAAAACTGAAAATTAATGATGTTAGTTTCATTTTTGCACTGTTACAAACTAACCAGTACAAAACAGTGAATCAATCATCTCAATGGATTTGATCTAAGGAGCATGCCAAAATATTTGCAAACATGGAAAGGTGGCTGGCAATAAGTAGTTTTTTTAGGGGAGTTATCCCCCTTGCTCTCTTCAGCCCACCTAATTTGAAAATAAGGACAGCAGCAAATTCCCACCCAGAAAGTTTTTAGAAACTAAGAGATTCTAAAATCTGGTTTCAGTGAAAAACTCTTAAAAGAAACAAACTGAGTCTCTTTCAACTCTTTGGGGTTAAAGTAATGTTCCAAACTTCCTACTACACCACACCTTGTGAGTTTTGTGGCTTAGCACTGAGTTATTGCCAAGTCTTGGCTGTCTTTGGAGGTAGCTAAGACTTGAAAATAAATCATTGCCCTAGTAACTGGAGTATTTTCCACAGGACCTCTACTTGATTGTATGTTAAAGTACCTGTCCCAGACTGCAAAGATAGTAAAAGTCAGATAAAGACTCTTGGGTCTTAAAAGCTACCAACGGATGGTTTTAATCCTTAACCCTTAAAGGTCTAAACAGATTTCTTGAACACCCACTAGACTACCACCTGCCCATTGCCAGTAGTTAAGCAGTGACTTCTAGCCAAGTCATAGCTGCCTAAATCCAAGACATGACTAGAAACCACTTGCAAGGTAATATGTCTATTTTCAACAGGATCGCCTCATGACTGCATGTTAAAGGTAATGTTCTGAGGACGTAAAAGTTGTAAATGGCCTTAAAGGGTTAAGCGCCTAATTCAAACTTTGTCGACTTTTTACTGCAACAAAAAGGAGGCCCAAAATGCTGTCTCTCGAGGAACTAGCAAAATACATTGTAGTACCTTGGTAGTTTTTTCTAGACAAGTCTTGGCTGCCTGTACAGGTAGCCAAGACTTGCCTAGAAACAATGACAAAACCACAGGATGTTAACTGTCAAAAAGTATAAAAATATGTATAAACCTCTCCAGGCCCTTAAAGGTTAAAGAAAAGCCCATGGCACATGGTTTCTCATCATAGTGAAATCTCTGTTATAATCATGAGAGTAGTTGCCTCCTTAACCTTTTCCCAGGTGGGTATAAGTTGCTCTGCTGTGATTTTTAAAACCACAGCCCTTCTCTGTAGGCCTATTGATTTTTATTTCCCCTTGTTTTCACCATTAAATACAAAACATTTTTGTTGATATGTGGAAGAAACTTTTGAATAGGGCAAAACCATTCAAGAAACAAGTGCCATCCTTTGTATCAAGGAAATTCAACCTTTGAAAGTTTTCTTCACAAACCCACGAAATATTTGGATAAGGTAATCAGTCTGCTGCCTTTGAGTAAACTTGCAGATTTTAATATGGCTATTTTAGCAGAGGTTTTGTAATGTACGAGTGATCAAAACTTTACTAAAGACCAATGCAAATCCATAAGACCTTGATTGCCATAGAAAGCAAAAGCCATAAAAATTGTCGAGGCTTCTCTGAACAGGTGTCCCCTCTTCCTTCCCTCACAAAATGCACATATGTAGACTTTATAGTGCCTTTTGTTCCTTTATAAAATGATTTCATGTGTGTTCTAGCTCCATCTTGGCTACCGCTATAAGCAAGAAAGACCTCACAAGAAACCACTACAAATATCTACATTGCATTTCTTCTCATCATCTTGCAAAGTTGCGATAACTTCCCATGCCTTCATTTATTAACTGGTAGAGTGCTAAATTATTTTTAACTATCAAAATTTATCCACAAGTCTTTGTCTTGTTACAATTTATGTAACTTATCAAATCCTAAAAGACTAAATATTTTCACTCCAAAGGTAATATAAAGTATAGCCACAGATAATGGTACCTGCACTTTGGAATGAAGCCCAAATATGGGTTTCCAGAACTTTACCAGCTAAAGCTATTTCAGCATATTCCTGTCAATGAAGATGATTCCTTCCACCCTCACGATCCATCCACACATACACTCTCTCTAGTGTCTGGTCAATGCAGAGACCTATCATCGCGTGTCATGCAAATCAAAATAAAAGATGAAAACTAGTCCATGTAAAATTGCAGAATTTTTACTAAGAAACACTGTGACTTAAAATATGAAAGATAAAATAACTTGATTACCTCAATGCGAAGCTTGTGGAATTCATGTCTTGCTATCATTGTCCTCACTGCTGACTGTACCCGAACAGTAGCCCACTGTCTTTTCTGTACCCATCGTCTCGTCAAGAAACCACGACAGAGACACTGAAAAATAAATTTCAATCATCTATCATGAACTAGGACTTTGATGAATTTTAAAACTTAAAATTAAAATCAAGTAATAAACCTTTATTCCTATGATCTTCCCATTCTTCAAAACATTTTTCTCATAATCCTGTTAAGGATCGCATTCTGCATGAAAGATACACAAGAAATGAGTCCTGTAAAAGTATAGCATGATACTGCAATACCTTTGATTCAAAATCATCCTGAAGACTAAATTTAATTCAATTAAACCTGCACAGATTTGGAAATTTCCACATTGTCAACATGTCCTCGAAATCCTACTAGATCTCTCAATCATCTTGAACTCTTCTTCCATCACCAGATCTCCTAATGAGGAAACCTGATAATAGACAAAAAAGTTTCAGTAGGTTCCGCTTCCGAAACCATTGTTATTTGATTTTAGAATATTCTGCTTTTTTATTTTTTGGCTCAAATGGACAGGTCAGCATTGTATACAATACTTGAGTAGAGACAGACAATATGGATGGTTGTAAGAAGGGACAATATCTTCCACTTGAAAAGTGGTGAGATGTGATTCAAAACAAGCTATTAATTGAAAAGAGAATAGTTTTTTCATTTTTTGGAATTCACATTAAAAACTTTTTCACAATCCAGTATAAATATTTTCTTAAGTTCATTGTGCAGGGTCAGTCACACTTTCTTGTTATAAAAAAAATATCATTTTTAACTGAATAACTAACCCTGTGGCTGTAGAGACTTGGTGTAAATCTCACCTAAATCAACTCTTTACCCAACATAATGGCCAAAATCAGTCAGTAGTATTCAAACTCAGCTTAAGACCCCTCACTGGGTTATTAAGTGAATTTAAGAAATAAAAACATATTCTATTTTCAATTAATAGCTTGTTTCAATTCTAATTCCCTTGCCTGCTTTGAATTGGGTTTTTCTTTGACCTGAAATCTGCGATCTGTAGGGCCCTACAGTAAGATCTTCGCTTTTACTGAGTTTCTAATTTCTTTGCACTACTGCATGTGATTCCAATGGTTTTTCACAGAATATGCATGTGTGTCTGCGAGGGCATTTAACTATATGGGCATTTTAGCCCTTTACCTAACATGAAAAGCAGACGACACTTGCAAACACAATTCTTGAATAACTAATTTTTTTCCCCTTACTGGAATGAGCTCAATGGGTTCATTCCAAAGAGGGGTCATAACCTATGTTTTTGAGACAAAAAATGAAAAATAATAATGAAAATTAATTGAAAATGTCTGTGAATAGCACTGGCCGTTTTGGGCCATTACTTTGGGTAAAGGGTTAATGGTAATCTGCCACTGAAAAAAAAACTGTTGGTCGAGAAGAATCCTGTTAATTGACATGTCATTTTTATTAAGTGGATTGTTTGTTGAATTAACCCATTACTCAACATATTGTTCATAACCGACCAGTGCTATTCACAAAAATCACCATTCAATTTTCAGTATTTTTTCAGTTTTTGTCTCAAACACATTGATTGTGACCCCTCATTCATTTAATTATTTTTTTTTTATTGTTTATAAGGTCAAATATCTCTGCAACATGGCTAATCGTGAGCATAACATAGAGATAAAATCAAGTTTTGTCAATCACTTATACCCATGTTTCCTATTTTAGAGGACTTCCACTCCAAACATTGGTGACTGGGACCTTTTTTTACCAGTAAAACAGAGCTTGTTTACCTCAGTAAAGAAGAACTACTTCACTTCCTGGGGTCCCATGGGAGATGCCCCCCTCATTAGACTGAGCTCATCGAGCTTGTTCCAATTAGAGGGCATAAGCTATGTTTTTGATGCAAAAAAAATGAAAAAAATTAGTTATTTAAGTATTTGTTTTTGAAAACGTCTTTCTTTTGTGTTAGGTAAAAGGATAACAGGGTTGTTCTCTTGGTAAATATATGCAATTATCAAGGTATTCAATTGGCCAAATGTTTTGCTTACCTTATTTCTAAAAACAAACACAGAATTTGATGCAACACATCTTGTAGAACAAAGCACAAGAAATTCTGCCCAGTAAGATTTTCTGAATAAACAGAGGTAAGACTGCAAATAAGCAACCAGGCATGGTGATTGACAGGCTCATTTTGCATACTTGATAGGCACAAATTATCTTGTTCCCTCCAAAATGACCAGTACAATTTCTTGGAACTGAATATATAAACCAACAAATTAAAACCTGTCCAATATCTGTAGGCTTCACCAAATTATTCACTTCTTATTGTTTATTGGAACTCTGTCTTTCAGAAAAGTTAATAAATGATAAGAAGAAAAGATTATTGTCAGATCTACGTACACAATTAACTGGTAGAGTGCTGGAAGCCCAAATTTGGGCTTTATTCTGATATGCAGGTACTCCAACTTAAAGGCTTCATATTCTGTGGGTGTGTCCCATTTTACCTTTGGATTGAAACTATTTTGAATGAATATTCTTTGTTAAAATTTATGGGAGACCAAAACTAATTCAGCATGCTACCAGTTAATATACATATGCATATCCTCTTCTTAACCCTTTACCCAATGCAGACGGTATCAATATTTATTATTTTAAATATAATTTTTAAAATGTTTTCAAAAAATTTCAACAAAACCATATCATGTGACCCCTCATTGGAATGAGCTCAACGAGCTCATTCCAAAGAGGGGACACATGATATGGTTTTGTTGAAATTTTTGGAAAAATAATATTTGTTCAACTGCTGAATTTGCATATTATGCGGACAGCTGTGGCCGATGTGGGTAAAGGGTTAAACTTTTGTAAACTGGTGTCAAGGAGCTCTGTCAAACAAGTTCAAATTGGTTAAATTTATGATTGCATTGGGAGAAAAAATGCGGCTTGATATTTTGACATCGCGGTGAAGAGGATTAACATGAAACAATTCACCTTTGGAATTTAGGAAGAGAAAGTGATCAATTGAATTTTGACAAACAAAATTATTGACAAACAAAATTATTCTTCGCCTGGCCTCTTGTGGTGACAGTTACAGATGCCTGTAGGCAGACAAATCATTACAGGTGAAATAATTTCGCTTCAAAGATATAAAGCCTTTAAGTTCTGGGACCTGCACTTTAGAAGGAGCCCAAATTTGGATTTCCTGCACTCAACCAAATAACTGCTAAAAGAAATTTGACCAATAAAGATCACTCACCTGCAGGTCTATCATGGTATTTCGTAATTTATTGTATCTTGAAGTCAGAAGCCTTGATCGAACTAAAGCTTGAAGCCGTTGGTATCCCTGTCTAATCTAAAAGGGAAAAAAATATCATACAAACGTTGTGCTAGAATGTATCAATGCAAAAATTGATGAGATAGAGACATGTATCAAGTTAGCAGTACACTAGAATCCATTTTGACTGACCCTCTCTGTGTATGACCATGCATAAGCAACTGCCACACTTTCTGTGCACGGATCACTTTTACTGCATACTGACACTGTTATGAGTAAAAACATGTCAAACGAGACCAGCGACTGGAATTTTGAGACCAAAGAGCCTAGTTCTATCTGTGATGAACAACCACTTTCATAAATGTGGCGCAGTAACATGGTGGTCATAATGTCACTCAGTTATACTTGTGACATGGTTAGCAACACATTTGACTTTGTTCACCAGTGAGAATGGTTGTATTTATTTATTGGTGTTGAAGGTCACATATTTCTGCACAATGGCTAATCATGACCATGAGAGTTTTACAGGTGGAGGAAGCCGGAGTACCTGGAGAGAACCACTGAGCAATAGCGAGCAACTGTCAGCTCCCCAATATACTAACTCCACACAAGCAGGGTTAGCATTGGTTGAAGACAAGTGCACCATTGACATGCAGTATGCTTAGATACACAATGCCACCATGACCCAGCAATGAGGGAGAAGTGTCTTGCCCAAGAACACAACACGGTTGCTGCAACTGGGATCTGAATGGGGACCTCTCGGCTTGCAGCCTGCACCTCTACATACTGAGAATGGTTGTGATTAATCATCACATTTTATTTATTCATTTCCTTACTTAGCCTTGTTCATGTAAAGCTCATATTTTCAAAAAGGCTAAAACATAAAAATATTTCACATGGTTATTTTATTTTTTGATTAAAAACAGAAACCCACAATAGTTTAAACACCCTTATGTAATCATAATTACAATTGTGGGCATTTCTTTTTGACAACAAAATCCCATAATTTCTAGTAATTTGTTTTCAGTTTCATTATGACCAAACTTTTTTGTTCATGAATATTATTACTTCTATTTTGACATGCCATATGAATAATGCATACATAAAATACTTTCAATACACATCACTGATTTGAACTTCAAAATTTATTTGAATAGATATCACTTGAAGATCAGAAATAACTTCTGAATAATACAGTACAGTCACCATGGAATGGGCGTAATCCACAAGTGGGCAGTGATGTCCAAGCATGCATTTTTAACAGCTAATAAAAATCATCAGCAAAATTTTAATTAATGAAGTACCGGTTTCTTCCTGGTGCTTCATTAATGAAATTTTTGATGATTATTCCTATAATTGGTGTTTGCAATTTAATATTATTGCATCTGTGACAATACTGCCCAGTCCACAGTGGTCATACTATATGTTTCTCTAATTATTTGGGGTGAAGCTACAATTTTTGAAAACAAGTTATCTGATTTCAATAAATAAAAAAGGGTTGTCATTTTTCCTAATTCTGAAGTAAAATTTAGTTTTAACACAAATAAAACTGCCAACCTCAGAGTTTTAACACTAAACCTGCAAATTTAAAAAATGATTTAGATGCTGTAAAATTTGATTTTCAACATTCAAAACATAAATGAAGTACAGTGCATCATAGCCTCCAACACACAGGATTTCACATCATGAAAAGTAGGTGAATTCCTCAAGAAAACAATGATGCATGGCAGCATGCATGGCAGTATTCACCTCCAGAGAAAAATGGTATCACACCTTGACTTTCAAGTTAGTTGAAAAAACATGGGTATTTCTAAAAACATATTCATCTCAAACCAGCCCTTGCCCTGCTTATGAAATTGAGTTCCTCAACCATGTTTCTAAGAATCAGAGAACACTGTTTGAAAAAAATAGTTGGCAATTTTTTTTCAGTGAACCTTTTTCAGGTTCATTTTCTGGTAGCCTGTAAATTCTACTATTAACCCTTAAGGGCCTATTTCTGACTTTGGTAAATTTTTACTGTATTAAAACAGATGCTAAAACTTGCTGTATTTGGGTAATCTTGCAAGGCACATTCTAAGTACATTGGCAGTTGTTTCTAGTCATCTCTTGGCTGCCTATATTGCAGCCAAGACTTGCATGAACATAACTGCAAAGTCACAGAGCATTAAATGTTACAGTGTGGTAAAAATGTATGAAAAATCTCAAGGACTTAAGAGTTTAAGCACACTGTCCAAACCTGTAAGAATCTCTTTCTCTGTGCAAATCCCCTCCATGTTGACTGAATTTCAATACAACTACTCTTCATTTTCAGAAACCGTCTACGGCAATGCCAGCTTCGGATTGTTTTCTGTATGATTAGAATTTTTTCTGTGAGTGCAAGTTCCCTCTGATGTTCTAAGAAGGCATCTTGATTATCCTTTAGGTAAATGAAATAAATGTATGTTTTACATTACAATTCTTCTTCTTTGCAAAGGCAATAAATTACCAACGTTTTGTCATCACTCACATATAAATTTTCTAAAATTGCCTGTTCCGAATTAACTCTTTATGTAACAGCCATATTCTTCAGACTTGTTCACAAAAATTACCATTCAAATTTTACTACTTTTTCAATTTTCACCTCCAAAGCAAAGCTTACACTACAGTCACCGTGGACTGGTCATATTCCATGCATGGGCGGTGATATCCATGCATGCATTTACCAGGTAATAAAAATCATCATCATCAAAATTTTAATTAATGAAGCACTGGGTGGTAATTGGTGCTTCATTAATTAAATTTTTGATGATTATTTCTATAATAAGTGTTTGGAATCATATATTATTATGTACATGTAAATATTACCCACCCATGGACAGTGACCAGTCCACAGCGGCCATACTGTATGACACCCCCACTGAAATAAGCTTGCTAAGCTAGTTTCAGTGAGGGATCATGAGCTATAAAAATCCTAAGTTATTTTTGAAATATCTTGTAAATGTTAGAGGTTAATATTATGTGAACTGAAGAGAGCTGGGTTGGTGTCAGTATGTTTGGTGTGGTTTTGGTTTTGGATCACCACCAAAAAACCGCATCAAATTTTTTATAGTGGCAGAACAGGCTAAAAGTCTGTGGGTTACAGAATTTGGATGAAGCAACAAGGAAAAATACAAATGTAACCTTTCTAACAAAGTCTTATCACATTATCAGCATCACGAGGCAATACTTCTTATTTTAAAAGACATATAAAGTCCTAGCATAAAAAAAACAATTTCCTGAAATTGAACGATCCAATTAGAGGTGTGCTGATACCAGTGTTATCAGTTTTGCAGATACTGATCTCTAACGTTCTAAATATCGGCAGATACCGATACTTCATTGACTTGGGAATAAGTCAACCTGTTAAAACAGCAATAGTTGATGGCATGTTGTAACTAATACAGTGTTTTCTTGGCACTGGTAGTCGATACGTGAGTTTTGTTGCAGATCACATCAAAGAGAAAAACTGGAAATAATACATATCGCCATGTGTAAACGAAGAAATTTTACCTAATAATTAACTTTTAAAAAAATACATACTGTGCTGGTGTCATATTTAACACACTGTCTCTGGGAATTGTTTTACATGACAACCAAGGGAAACCGAAAGCATCTTTTTAAAACAGACTATAATTCAAGGAATTGTTAAAGTGTTTCCAGGAAACTGGGTGATCGCCATGTGATTTTAAAAAAAAAAATAAACAACAAAGATTAACGCCTGACCAAACATCTTGTTTATTTTGCTGAGCTTGAATTTGTGTCACTTTGTTTTGATACTGATTATCACTCAACCTTCTGACATCAATTCATTAGATGAAAACTTACCAAATATAGTCAAGAAAAAGTTAGTTTAAAGTAAAAAAAACAGAAGCAAGACACTGCAGAAGCTCATTTGCATTGTACTGGAGTCATGACACTATGGTCAGCTGCTGATTGGTCATGATTCCTTTATAGGCATGGTCTATGCTCAAGTGTTCAATCTACAAAGATAATTGAAGACTGTGAAGTGACATGTGGTCTTTACATTACACATGGGTAATGGGAATTTTCTTTTGTTGACAATCGAAAATAGGTGATAACTGAATAGGGGCGCAACAATGAACAGTGATTTATTTGAATAAAATATCACTTACAATGTTGTAATTATATGGAGAATAGTGTTGTAATTATATAGAGAACTGAATGGAAAGTTAAAGCCCAACCTGAACTCTATAAATTTGTGAGTAATTTGAACTTTACAGTATACTTCAATAAGACAAATATTCTTTTCATTTCTATTAATTTATCTTTATCAAGGACTGACAATGTTTCGACGTTTTTCACACATTGCACTGAGTAAGCAAGTTTGCAAAATCAACCTAAATTTGATGAATGGACTTAGCCTGTTCCACCACTGATAACCGCCCCGCAACCGTGGTTTTACTTCTTAAAAAACACCGACACTGACATGAAAATTCATTACCGACCCACCTCTAGAACTGAAATGTAACGATATATGTGAATTTTTTTTTTTTTAACCAGCCTTCCGGGGAAGTCAATATAAATATGTATTGTTAAATTGGAATAGCTTATTTCAGACAAATCATAAAGATATTTTTTACAAATTATTGCTTATATCAATAAAACAAATTTGCAGTTGTGGCATTTTGTCCAGGAAGATATAAATGTATTTATCGTATTGTATGTACTGATGCCAAGGACATCTGTAGAGCTAAAGAATTATATGGGATGTTAAAATAATTGTTTTGATAGATCACACATTTGTTATTAAAACAAGAGGAATTTACTCTAAAACCTTTATGCAAACATCAATTTTGTCCTAAACGAAGGGCTGGTGAGCTGATGTTTCAAAATTTAACAGGTGCAATGCCACCACTATTCCCCGGCGAGCTGAAATCATAAAAATTGAAATTTTCTAAGCTGAAAAATGTGGAAAGTGGCCTATAATTCTAGGGAACAAATGGACAATACCTGTTACTTGTGAATATCCTTTCCCTCATGGTTGTCTATCAGCATACCAAAGATCATTATTTATTTATTGGTGTTTAAGGTCACATACTTATGCACAATGGCTAACCGTGACCGTGACAGTTTTACGGGTCGAGGAACCCGGAGGACTGAGATATGAAGGTCCAAAATTATTACAGATAGACATACAGATGATAGCTACATTGTGCAAGTTTTTTGTCCAAATCATTGTGGGGATATAGTTTAAATAAAGATCTACCCCCCCCCCCCCCCCAGTGGTGATTAAAACAGATAGAAATCAAATGTACTGTGGGGTTAACCCCCACAATACAGAAAAGAACACTTAACATATTGCCTGTACTTGCAAGTGACCCCACAATGTACCTCTGCCAAGAGCAGACAGACAGAGGGATGGAGAGCTTCACTTGATACCCCTGAATCCTCCTTCGAAGGTTGGAGGCATAATAACTACCATATCTACTTGTACACAGCTGCAGGTGACTTAACCCCATTTCTACATCATTGCTGGCTGTCTGTACAGGCAGCCAAAAATTTTGTAAAAACAATGTCAAGATATTAAATACAACTACCGGTAGAGTTCTTAAGGAAGAATACACTTGGGGCAACATTTCAATGCAATAAAAAAAGGGCAGTTTGTGGCTTTATGAGGACTTGAGGGTTAATAATCTTGAAAAAAACATTTCATAATGAAAGTTGCAACCAACCAATACTGACTTGAAAAATGCAATAAAATTTAATAAATTACCTTCAGGAAAACCTTTGATTTTCCCATCTGAAAATCAAGTCCTTTCAATACTGACTTGCAAATCTTCAATGATGCTGCACGACAGTCTTCCATATGAGATGGATTAACACCACCACACAGTATTCTATATCTATCAACAAATTCTGCAAACTTGTGTCTGATAGGATAACCGGCTCTTCGTATTCTAATTGTCTCCATCATCCCAGAGTATCGCAGCTGTTTACAACACAATTCTCTGTCAAACATCTAAAAAAAAAGAGACCATGAGCCAAATCAAGTAATGCATGTACTACCATTGGCTGAAAAATTAGATACAAGTCCCATTTAAATGGACATTTATTTATTTATTGGTGTTTGTGGTTATATATTTTTGCACAATGGCTACTTGTGACCACAACAAAGATATAAAGTCGAGTTTAGTCCATCATTTATACACATGTTGCCCATTTAGAGGACCTCCACCCTAAGCATTAGTGACTGGATCCTATTTTACCAGTAAAACAGAGCTCGCTCATTACAGTGAACAAGCACTGCTTCACTTCCTGGGGTTCCTACAAGGGACTTAATTGGATATTGCCTAACAGAATAACTCTATTAACAGCATCTAACTTGCAAACACCAAACCATCAACCATTCATAACTTTAGTGCAAATCTAGGTTTTAAAGTAAATCACTGATAACTAATTAAAAAATATTGTTTCCCAGCCTTATTTGCCTCTTTGGCATCTGTACTTCCAATATGAGCATTAAATCTCTATTATCCAGTGGAACCCTGTTAATTGAATAGCCACTTTGCCAATAAAAATTATTCAATTAACAGGAGTATTCTGTTAATAGGGATAGTGCCACTTTCCTGTATTCTGGAGATAAACTTAGCATTTATTGTATTATATCTTGTCTGACAGACCTCCACAAGCTCTGTCAAACAAGATATAATAGATTAAATGCCTGCATTGGATTACTGAAGCCAAATAGGTCTATAAACAGAGAAAAACTGGGGAGAGCCAGGGTAATTTCTCAACAGGTTACAAGATTTTTTATTCAATTAACAGGAGTTTACTCTATAACCTAAATTTAAATAACAGGTCAAATTTGTACTGGAGGTATGGGAAATGGTTTTGTGTTGGGAAATTATATTCAGTTAATAGGGTTATTCAGTTTAGAGATATCCAATTCAGTGGGCTCCACTGTATCTTATTTAGAAGAGGTTCAGGAGCTCGGCCAGACATGAGATATAGATGAATGGAATAAATACTCAAGTGAACCCCAGAATATTGGAAAGTGATATGAGCTCTGTCAAACAAGATGTAACAGATTAAATGCATATACTGGATTGCTGAGGCCAAAGAGGTCTCGATAAACATGGGGAATTCAGCAGCTGACAAGAGTAATTCTCCGACAAATCATAAAAATGTTTTATTCAATTAACAGGAAATTACTCTATAACCTGTACGTAATTAACAGGTCAATTTTCATTTGAATGTATGGTAAATGGTTTAGTGTTTGGAAGTAATATGCAGTTTACAGGGTTATTTAGTTAAGAAATATCCAATTATGTGGGCTCCATGGTGGCACTTCACCTGAAGCAATGGCCATAACAGGGTCTAATTTACGGAAATTGTCTCATTAAGATTAGGTATTACACTTCAGTCAGACTAAAAAGAATGAAAATAAACTGAATTTGTGTGTGTGTGCATGAATGAAATGGATCAAAATCATCCATTGTGCTATAAATTTATATGAAAATGGTTCAAAGATCAATTTCTTGAAAGTTTCTAAAAATAAAAAATCAGAAAAAGATTAAAATAGTATAAAAAACTGAAACATCCCTCCCTGATAATTTACTCTAAACTGGAAACTTGTTTTGATATTTTCTGAGTGCAACGCCTGAATTACTAAGTGAACAAAAGGATAAACAAATAGTTGACTGGGCAAATGAAGAGCATATAAACACAGATGGATCCATAGAATGAAAGTGTCAATGACACTGCAGCTTAACTTGACTGTGCATAGGGTTTGATGAAAGGTTAATGTTCAATGTTTATGAAAGGATTATGAAATAAGACAAGAGTTATGATTATCTAATTCATGTGCCCATCTGGCAGTCACGTTTGAGTGAACATTACCACCATGGGATAGTCTGGTCGAGATATCATACAGTCATCCTACCAAGTTACAATGAAATCCATTTACAAATATCACCTGTAGACAGCGCTAAATGAATCATGGTCATGTGCCCAAGCAGCTGTAACAGCTGACCGATAATGACGAAAATATTATAGTCTCATCTTGACATCATACCGAGTCATCCCACCAAGTTGCAATGAAATCACTTCATAAATATGAACTGTAGACTGTGCTAAACAAATCTAGGTCACGTGTCTGTATGGACGTCATGGTTGACCATTCACGACCAAAATATGACGTTCTGATCTATACCAAGTCATCCTAACAATTTACAAATGAAATCCCTTCATAAATGCAACCTGTGGACTGTGCTAAAGGAATCCAGGTCTTGTGTCCATCACAGTTGACCAAACCTGACCAAAATAGGACATTCTCATCTGGACATTACACAGAGTCATCCTACAAAATTACAATGAAATCTATTTATAAATACGACCTGTAAATTGTGCTAAAGGTTTTCGGATTTCGAATCTGAACAGCTGTCATGGTTGACCGATCACAGACAAAATGGGACATTCTCATCTAGGCATGAACTTGAACCTGCACATGAAATTTAGATATGATCGGACAAGAAATAAGGGGTGCAGCCGGTAATGAAGGAAATGTGAATAGACTCACAGACTTGCAGACTCACAGACTTCCTCACATGTGATGGCACTAGCTTATCTTGACTTTGTCAAGTTAAACTAAATGCATCTACCATCACGAAGGGGAGTGGAAATGAAAGTGTCAATGACACTGTAGCTTAACCTGACTGTGAGTTGTGTTTGATGAAAAGATTAATATGTTCACTGTTTATGAAAGGATTATGAAATAAGACAGGAATTGTGATAATTGGGAATATGTTAATTTCTGTTTCCTGTATGGCATGTTTTCAATAAAAATAATTTGAGGTGTAGACTGTACTAAAGAACTGAGTGGTGGGTTAATGTGGCCCTCACAGTTACTGTATGTGGCACTCACAGTTAATGTATGTCAACCAAAGTTACCAAGTTACTGTGAAATTATTCCAAAAACGAGTCATCCTATCAAGTTACAATGAAATCCCTTCATAAATATGTCCTGCAGACTGTGCTAAAGGTTTTCGGGCTTCGAGCCTGTGTAGCGATCATGGTTGATCCAAAACCAAAAGGGGTTGTCCTCATCTAGACATCATACAGAGTCATCCTACCAAGTTACAATGAAATGCCTCCATATGAAATATGACCTGTAGATTGTGCTAAAAGTTTTTGGGTTTCAGGCTTGGGTAGCCATTACGACAGACAGATCATTACCAAAAGGGGACATTCTCATCTAGATATGCAGAGGCATCCTACCAAGTTACCATGAAATCCCTTCATAAATACAACCTGTGGAATGTGAAGTTTTTTGGGTTTTGGACTCGGGCAGCCATCACGGTTGACAGATCGCGACGAAAAGGGGATGTTCTCATCTAGACATGACCTCAAATCTGCATATGAAATTTTGTGATGATCAGACAAGAACTTTGGGGTGTAGCAGCCTGTGTTAAAGGAAAATGTGAACAGACTCATGGACTCGCAGACTCACAGACTAACAGACTTCTGCACGTTTGATGGCAATAGCTTATCTTGACTTTGTCAAGTTAAGCTAAAAACAGGATATTTTTTCTATCAATTATTACCAATGGTTTCTTAAATTCATTTGGTTTGATACATCGAACAAAAAATGGCTGACAGGAACTTAGTGTCTTCATGAGTAAATCTAATGACTTCTTGAACTGTGCCCCAAGTGTTGGTGTCCTCTTTCTTGTATCAGCACCCTGAAATTCAAATGATTAGTTTCAATATTAGGACACAGCGAACAACAATGGATATGCGCTAACCAGTGATATAAAAATGCAATCAATGAAATAAAACGGATTAGTTGATAACATTGTCAAAACAAGATATAAGGAGTTAACTATTCACCTAATTTAACAAAAAAATGGCTAGCATTATTCACAAAAATTGGCATTAAAATTTATTATTTTTCAATTTTTGCTTCAAAAACATAGTGTATGATCTCTCAAAGGAATGAGCTCACTCCAATGAGGTCACTTACACTATGTCTTTGAAGCATAAGAAGAAAAGTTTTTTTAGTTTTTTTTTTTTTTTTTCAAAAACATTTTGACAAGTGTCATCGTCTATTCGTGTTAGGTAAAAGGTCAAACTTATTTCTGAACCATTAAAATACTTTTCCACTTGAGACTATTGCTGTTGCAATTAACTCTTAAATGCATATTTCCGACTTTTACGGCCTCAGAACAGGAACCCTTAACATGCCATCACGAGGAGGTCCGTACCTTTACCTCAGAGTAAAGCCCAAACACGAGCTTCCAGCACTCTACCAGTTAATAAAAATAATATGAGATGTAGACTGTACTAAAGAACTGAGGGGTGGGTTAATGTGGCCTCCACAGTTAATGTATGTGGCACTCACAGTTAATGTATGTCAACCAAAGTTACCAAGTTACGTGAAATTATTCCAAAACGAGACATCCTATCAAGTTACAATGAAATCCCTTCATAAATGTGGCCTGTAAACTGTGCTGATGGTTTTCGGGCTTCAGGCCTGTGTAGCCATTGCAACTAAAAGGGGATGCCCTCATTTTGACATGATACTGAGTCATTCTACCAAGTTACAATGAAATCACTTCACAAATACGACCTGCAGTCTGTACTAAAGTTTTTTGGGTTTTGAGCTCGGGCAGCCATCATGGTTGAATGATCACAACCAAAAGGGGACGTTCTCATCTGGACATTATCTGGAGTGATTCTACGAAGTTACAATGAAATCCCTTCATAAATATGACCTGCAGACTGTGCTAAAAGTTTTTGGGATTCGGGCCACTGTAGCTGTCATAGTTTACCAATCATGACCAAAAGGGGATGTCATCATCTAGGCATTATATGGAGTCAACCTTACAATTTACAATGAAACCCTTTCATAAATATGACCTATAGACTAAGCTAAAGGTTTGGGGTTTTAGACTAGGGCAGCCATCATGGCTGAATGATTGCGATCAAACGGGGACATTATTTGGAGTCATCCTACCAAGTTACAATGAAATCCCTTCATAAATATGACCTGTAGACAGTGCTAAAGGTTTTTGGGCTTCGGGCCCCTGTAGCTGTCACAGTTGACCAATCGTGTCCAAAAGGGGACGTTCTCATCTTGACCTTTAGACTGTGCTAAAGGTTTTGGGGTTTGGGGCTCAGGCAATCGTCACAGTTGACAGATCGCGATGAAATGAGGAAGTTCTCATCTAGACGTTATACAGAGGCATCCTATCAAATTACAATGAAATCCAATGAAATGAATGAAATCCCTTCAAAAATACGACCTGTAGACTGTGCTAATAGTTTTTGGGTTTTGGGCTCGGGCAGCCATAGTGGTGGACCGATCGCGACCAAAAGGGTATGTTCTCATCTAGACATGACTCTAAACCATGAAATTTCATGATGATCAGATAATAACTACGGGGTGCAGCCTGTGCTAAAGGAAAATGTGAACAGACTCATAGACTAACAGACTTCTGCACGCGTGATGGTAATAGCTTATCTTGACTTTGTCAAGTTAATCTAACGAAGCAAAAATGTATAAAATCTCTATGCATTTATGTGTCAAGGAGATCCCTTCACTGTTTTCAAATACTTTCTTGCACCCTTTGGATTCACAAGTTGCTAAAGTACCTTTAGAGCCACGAAAATTATTTTCAGGGTTCAAGGAATTTTAACTTACAGTGATTCCCTGGTAATGACTCAATCTTGCTTCTACTTCTAACCTGATTGAACAGTTTGTCCAGTTATTGTACAAAATATTAACTGAGTTCTGGAAGCCATTATCAGGGATTTAAAAAAATTAGCGTATCAGAGCAAAAACATTTTCCTTGCTCATGCTTCATATTCAGTCATACACAAATAATATTTTATTTATAAAAGTTTGCTTTATTTCAAATTATTGGAGAGTGCCTATGGGCACTCTCCAATCATTTATTTATAAAACAAATTTTGACGAACAAATTCAGATCACCAAAAATAATCCTGTCCTCGACCTGATAAAACCTATCTGCAACACACTTTTCAAGTTTACAGGCATCTCCTCAAATATTAGAAATTACTATATGTGGGTTGTTCAACCGATTGTAATTGTCTATAAAAATCTGAAACAACATAACAACAATTACTCCAAAATATTACAAAAGTAACCCTCAAATGACTGTACAGATTTTGAGACATTTATTTTAAGTACAAAACTGTGAAAAGCTAAGTTCTGTAGATTTGCAGTAATTTCTAGTGTAGTTTTGGATGGTGATACTGTCAACCAAGACTAACCAGAAACCTGCTGATATGGAAGTTTAACTGTGATCTACATGTTTACCTCAAAACTTAGGGCTGCACGATATTCAAAACTGTATACGGGTATTGGTACTCAAAAAAATACTGTGGTATACCAGTATATCGAAAACTGTTCAGATGTATGAACACGAGTACCATCATCGAGACTTGAGGCATCACAGTTGAAATGAATTTGCATGCCTTGATGATGCAGTTTCAAAAACCTTTACCCAATGCAGACGATATCAAAATTTATTACATGCCCATGCAGTCTCTCTTATGAAATACGGCGTGCAATACGGCTGTGCAATACGGAATTCCGTATTGCACACCAACCTGTTCCAACCAGGACTTTTTTTATGCAATGCGACTGCATAAAGTGCATGGTGTTTACCACCGTTGATAGAAAAGAAAATTAGGTCAGTAGGTGCTTGGGTCATGTAATAAATACAAAACCACATGTATGTTTCAATGAGTCGTTTTGTATTCAATTCGTCTGATGTGCGTATGCACATCTGACTCATTGAATACAAAACGACTCATTGAAACATACATGTAGTTTTGTCTATTTATTATTTTCAAAATTAGTTTATCAGATTTTCGCCAAAGATTTCAACAAAACTATATCATGTGACATGATATAGTTTTGTTAAAATTTTAGAAAATTAATTTTTCAACTGCTGAATTTGTATATTACGAGAGCACAAGCAGATGATTCGTTGGATAAGGGATAATATTAATCATTCAGGGGCTACAGTTAAAAAAACTAAAGACATCTTGAAAATTAAATTGTGGGTAAATAAATAATGACGATAAATAGATATTTTTGCTATTACACCAGTATTCAATCGATATTGGTTTGAAAACCGGTATATATTGGCTTAGTGATATACCATGCAGCCACACCAAAACTTCTTTTTGGTACATATTCCATGGTAGAAAAACTGACTCAAGTCAGAAACATGTCCTTAAGAGTAATACCAAATACTGAAGAGACAGATCATTTCTCAAAAAAACTGAATGCAATGTTTCACTGATGATAATGTACTTACCATTGCAATATCTTGCTCAAATAATCCTTTCAGATATTTGTTTGAAGATGTCTGTATAAGACCAATCAAATCTGGATTAAATGTGTCCCTGTTCTTCTCAAGAAAACCTGAAATTTTCAAATGTTTATACAGTATATAAAAATATATAAGGAGCAGATCCAAGATCCACATGTCAGATTGTGATGATTAACTCTTAGAAGCTGGGGAATCAGAATGAATTTATTGAACATGACATTACGCGAAAAAGTTACAGTAAAGCAGGTGCTTCTAATCAAGTGTCTTGACTAGAAGCACCTGCTCAGTGTTTAATTCTTCCCCAGCCCAAAGATAGCTGAACTGCCACAGCCAGATTACCTGCCATATTACATCACAGGCAAGAAAACTCGACTCCCAGCTTCTAAGAGTTAAATAATCTAAACTTTTTAAAAGTCACGATCGAAAGCAACAATCCATTGACCTCTGACCTCATGTGTACCAAAGTCGATAAGATTCTTCTCTCGTGGTATTTAATTACTAACTTTACGTCTGGTTCAGTTGTGATAATTAGAACTAATGTTATCACTGGGAAAGCATAAAGCGCTATTCAAAGGTGATTTGTGACATGACTATTTTTTTTTAAAGATACCATGCCATCAGCAAAGGCCATTTTAGGAAGAATTTTTTCACATAAACAATTGTTACAATTTATTATTTACTGGTACTCTCCAATAAATTGCACTAAACATTCTTGTGTTTGTGTTGCTGAGCAAACAAGCTATTGATATGGTGCAAAGCCACTGAAGTGGCTTTCAGCAGTTTTCAGTGGAGCTATGATAGTGGCTTCCCACACTTAACTAGCTCAATAATAGTAACCTTGAAATTTTGACATCATATGTGACTCAAAAATTGATTGGGTTCTTCTCTTTCCAAAATGTTTCTCTCAAGATATTGCTTCGTAAGACAAAGAATTTGATGCAAATCTCTGTACATGCACCTGATGGCAAATGCCAACTTCCCTCCTCCCCATGCTTCCCTTCTGATAACATGTAGAAACAAACCTTTTGATGATATCCTGTACCTCATTCTTCCCAATTTCCCAGATAAGCATACTAACCCTCTCTTTTGTGTCACACAATAACCACATTACCTCCATTCACCCATCCCACTTCCCCATTATACTCCCAGTGAATCTTGTTCTGTCAGACTGATTATTTGGACATTCAAAGAGAAAGAGTTCCAGGGTCTCTATTACATGCAACTTACACATTTGCACTTCTTTTCAGTCTTTTCTAATCCCCCCTCCCCTTAGTTTTTACAGTGACCTTGACCTCAATCTGAAAAATAGTGACCCCCACAAAGGAGCCATTGAGGTCCTTCTCAAATCTTGGCTCTTCTCTATCATGCAGGATCCCCCCCCCCCAAGATCTCTTTGTTTGATCCCTGCATTGAATAGTTCACTATTAATCCCCTAACTTACCTTTACTGTTATAGAAAACTGTGCCTGCAAAATGGTTCAGACCAAAATGTACATTGACTGCAGCTTTGGGTCGGAGATAATTTTTGTTACTCCCATGCTGTTTGTGTAGTTTGGCAAGAAGGGTTTCATCACTTCCCTGGAACAAAAATGAAAGTGGAGTACAACTCTATATGACAATTCTTTCAAAATGTTGGGGTTTTTTTTCGAGAAATGAAATTTTTTTGCTGCTTTATCATATAAAGTATCATAACTGGTAACAGTACACCGTTACTATTGATAGTATTTACAGATACTTTAAGTTTGAATATGAGGTAACATGAAGTGGGTCAATTGTGTTTAAATAAGTAATGAAGTGGCTTATATATTATTTATTTATTTATTGGTGTTTAAGGTCACATACTTATGCACCATGGCTAATCGTGACCGTGACAGTTTTACGGGTGGAGGAAGCCGGAGTACCCGGAGAGAACCACCGAGCAACGACGAGCAGCTGTCAGCTCTCCAACATCGTAACTCTGAACTCTGCACCGCAGCACAGGCAGGGTTAGATTGGTTGAAGACATGCGCACCATCGACGTGCAGTACGCCTCAGTACACAGCGTCATCGTGCCCCCATGTAGGCAATCAGGGTGAAGTGTCTTGCCCAAGGACACAACGCGGTTGCCGCAGGTGGGATTCGAACCGAGGACCAAGTGGCTTATAAGATATTCACAATAAATTTATAAGGCCCCACAAAGCAAATCATCTGTTTCTCAGCTAATTTTTTTGTAAAATTGCATGTGGACGGGCAGTATATTATTTTATTTATTTATTTTTGTAATTATTTCTTTGTCATCAAAAGTTCACGTTCTTTGTTTGTTTTATCTTTTAGGCCTCATAATCTACAGAATAGCATGGATGGTGGTGCATTTCATCCCTAGAGTGCAAGAAGGATTTGCAATGGTAAAGCCATGCAAAGCCTTGTTGCACGCACGGGACCAGTTAAGCAATTTTATTAACTTGGGTAAAATATCTGACGTAAACCATTTAATTTAATTTTTTTTCCTATTAGGACTTGCAGATGATACATTTAATGGTTTTTTTTTTAAACCTAAATCAGCTTTCTATGCATTCATTAATAAAAAGAGAGCATGTGGCAGCCAAAAGGACCATGCAGGTCCAAGAAACAGTGGGCTCAAGAAACAGATTTTTAAATCTTTTATATTTATATTTACATTGCTTATATGGCACTGGGGGAGGAGGAGGGTAGTAGGAGAGGGGGGAGTTATAGGAGTCATTTTTTTCTGCATGTAGTCACTCTAAATCCTTAAAAATGTATTTTGGACCAAAGAAAAAAACTAGAGTGATGCTACGCATTCAGCCCGACTGACCCAGGAATGGCAATGCTTAGACGCAAAATAGTCGGAGCCATTTTTTGTTAACAGTTTACCTAATGAATCTGCTGTATCTGCACTCGTGATATACAAAATTTGCTATTCAGATTTTATTTTTTCATTTCTCTACTTCAAAACATACCTCCTGACCTATTATTTATTTATTTATTTATTTATTTATTTATTTATTGGTGTTTAAGGTCACATATTTCTGCACAATGGCTAATCATGACCACGACAGTTTTACGGGTGGAGGAAGGTGGAGTACCTGGAGAGAACCACCGAGCAATGGCGAGCAACTGTCAGCTCCCCAACATACGAACTCCACACAAGCAGGGTTAGCATTGGTTGAAGACAGGTGCACCATCGATGTGCAGTACGTCTTTGTATACAGCGTCACCGTGCCCACACATGGGCAATGGGGGTGAAGTGTTTTTCCCAAGGACACAACGCGGTTGCCGCAGGTAGGATTCGAACCGAGGACCTCTCGGCTTGCAGCTCCTGACCTATTAATGGAACAAACTTGATGAGCTTGTTCCAATAAGGAGGAATAAGCCATGGTTAGAAGTAAATAAAAAATGAAAAAACCTTATGTTTCAGAAAAATAATTTGTACTGTTGGCTTCAACTTGTGTTAGGTAAAGGATTAAAGATGCAGTACATGAAGCAATGGGCTTTTTGAGTCGATTTTCTTTTTTGCATGTAATAACTCCCAATCCTTCAAAATGCATTCTGGGAATAATTGCCTAAGTGACACGTTTGTGTGTGTGTTTGTGTATGTGTGTGTGTGTGTGTGTTTGTATGTATGTGTGTGTGTGTGGGGGGGGGGGGGGGGAGGGGGAGGGAGTTGTGGAACCTATATTGAAACCTGACCTGTATTACTAGCTGGAAAATACACATATCAAATTTGGTTGAAATTAAATAATCCAAACTGGAGTTATCAATTGGAAACCAATTGTTCACAGACAGATGGATGGACCGACAGATGGACGGACGAAAGTCATGACTGTAGCCCTGACTATAAACAGTCAGGCTAAAAATGCATTTTGTACCAAAGAAGAAATATTGCATGAATGACCCTGGGTAAGGAGGAGGTGGGGTGGGGGGGGGGGGGTGGTGAGGGGTGGTGAGGGGTGGGGGAGAGTGGGTGTGTGTGTTTTTTTTCCACATGTGGTCTGTCTAAATCCTTCAGAATGCATTTTGAACAGAGAAAAAAAAAATACCTAACTGGCACCATTGGGGTGGGTGGTGTTGGTGTTTGTCTGGGTTTTTAACCACAAACTTTAACCCAAATTGTAAAAAAAAGCATTTTTGACGAAAGAACAAAAAGTGCCTAATTGCCCACCCCCCAGGGGGGTGGAGGTTATGTGAGTTTAAAAAAAGGTTCCACATGCATATTCGAGGAAAGAAAAAAAAAATGAGTAATTGGGAGGGGGGGGGGGGGGGTAAATTTCTGTCTGGATTTTTAACTAACAAACTTTAACCAAAGCTGTAAAGAAGCATTTTTGACAAAAGGGAAAAAAAAGCTTCTGCATGTAGTGACTGTAAATAGTTCAAAATGTATATTGGAGGAAATAAAAAAAAAATGGCTAATTGGAGGGGGGGGGGGGGGGTCTGGATTTTTAACCCAAACTGTAAACAAGCCTTTTTGACGAAAAAAAAAAGTTCCTAATTGGCCCTGGGTGGAATGGGGGGGGGGGGGGGGGGGGAGGGGGGGGGAAGGTTTGTACGCAAGTTGTTCTGTATGTAGTGACTGTAAATGTAAATAGTTCAAAATGCATATTGGAGAAAGGAAGAAAGAAAAAAAAGCCTAATTTGGGGGTGGGGGGGGGGGTGGGTAGGGGTGTTTGTCTGGGTTTTTAACCCACAAACTTGGAGTCATCCTACCAAGCTACAATGAAATCCCTTCATAATTATGGCCTGTAGAATATTCTAAAGGTTTTCGGGCTTCGGGCCTCTGTTGCCATCACAGTTGCCCAAAAGGGGACGTTCTCATCTAGACATTATATAAAGTCAACCTATCAAGTTACAATGAAATCCCTCCATAACTATGACCTGTAGGCTGTGCTGAAGGTTTTCGGGCTTTGGGCCCCTGTTGCGGTCACAGTTGCCCAAAAGGGGACGTTCTCATGTAGACATTATATGAAGTCAACCTATCAAGTTACAATTAAATCCCTCCATAAATATGACGTGTAGACTGTGCTAAAGGTTTTTGGGCTTTGGGCTCGGGCAGCCATCATGGTTGAATGCTCGCAACCAAAAGGGGACATTCTCATCTGGGCATCATGTGGATTGATCCTACGAAGTTACAATAAAATCCCTTAAAAAATAAGACCTGTAGACTGTGCTGAAGGTTTTCGGGCTTTGGGCACCTGTAGCCGTCACAGTTGCCCAATCACGTCCAAAAGGGAACTTTCTCATGTAGACATTACATGAAGTCAACCTATCAAGTTACAATGAAATCCCTCCATCAATATGACCTGTAGACTGGGCTAAAGGTTTTCGGGTTTTGGGCTCGGGCAGTCGTGACGGTTGATAGATCACGCCCAAATGGTGAAATTCTCATGTAAACATCATACGGAGTCAACCTATCAAGTTACAATGAAATCCCTCCATAAATATGATCCGTATAGTGTGCTAAAGGTTTTCAGGTTTTGGGCTCGGGCAGTCATGATTGTTGATAGATCACGCCCAAATGGGGAAATTCTCATCTAGACAACATACAGAGTCATCGTATCAAGTTACAATGAAACCCCTCCATATTAAATATGACCTGCAGACTGTGCTAAACGTTTTTGGGTTTCATGCCCAAACGGGGATGTTCTCATCTAGGCATTATACAGAGGCATTCTATGAAGTTGCAATGAAATCCCTTCATAAATACGACCTGTAGACTGTGCTAATGGTTTTCGGGTTTTGGGCTCGGGCAGCCATACCGGTTGACCGATCATGACCAAAAGGGGACGTTCTCATATAGACATGACCTAAAACCTGCATATGAAATTTCGTGATGATCAGACAAGAACTACCTTATAGCCTGTACTTGAATAAAAAAACTTTAACCACAAACTTTAACCAAAACTCCAAATGTCAACTAAACAGGAAAAAAAAACCCCAAAAAACAAAAAAAACCCACTTGAACCTTCAGTAAAAAACTTTAACCACAAACTTTAACCAAAACTCTAAAAGTTAACAGACGGACAGACGGACAGATGGACGGATGGATGGACGGACAGACGGACAAAAGTCATTACTATAGCCCTCACTGTAAACAGTTGGGCTAAAAATTGCTAACTGGCACGAGGGTGGGTGGGGGGGGGGGGGGCATAGGAGTTAAAAAAAAGTTCTGCATGATGTAGTCACTCTAAATACTTCAAAATGCATTTTGAGGCAAAGAAAAAAATGCCAAATTGGCGGGGGGGGGGGGGGGGGGAGGGGGGGTGAGAGCCAGGGCTGTGGATAATGGTGGTCATCGAATTTGATAGACATTGCTGCTGTAGAGACATGTACTGAAAAGAGTTGCCAAGAATGGCAGGGGGGGGGGGGGAGGGGCAGGGCTGCTGGATAATGGTGGTCATCAAACTTGACATAGACATTGCTGCTCTAGAGACATGTACTGAAAAGAATTGAACTCTGTTCAACTATTGTTCAAGTTATGCCATAAACAAAGATCAGATGGATGGATGGATGGATGGATGGATGGATGGATGGATGGATGGATGGAATGGATGGATGGATGGATGGATGGATGGATGGATGGATGGATGGATGGATGGATGGATGGATGGATGGATGGAGCTGTATGCTATATCCCTCCCTTGTGGGGGGATAAAAAGTAACAAAGTATGTGGTAGAAGCCTAATTTGAAATTTAGAGAAACTAAGTTCGAAAACCACTTTGAAAAGGATTAAATTAATGCCAATATTATTTGAACCACTATATACAGGTTCAGTAGACCTAGCCCCCCAAATGAAAAACAATGACATTGTAACACTGTGTTTGAAGAATGAAAGGTAAACCTTAAAAAGCAAAACTTTAACCCGAAACTTTAAACTGGGAATACCAAGTAAAACTGACTGTTAAAAAAGGGTTAAATATTTCCTGAAACTGATAAAAGAAATCATTGATGTAAATGCAATCATGAAGTTGTACTGACCATGCAAGAAATAAAGTAAGAAAGTATGTGGCAAAGCCTAATTTCAAATACAAAGAAACTAAGTCTGAAAACATGCTTAAAATGAGTTAAAATCATGCCAATATTAATGAAAATCACTGTACAAAGGTTCGGCAGACAGCAGAAATTGTCCCAAATGTGAAACGGTGACATTGCACTAAACTGTTTGAAGAATTAAAGGTGTAACTTTGAAAACAAAAAAAAATTTAACCAAAAACTTTAACCTGGAAGCTGTAAGTTAAATTGCCATACAAAAAAGGCTTAAATATTTCCCAAAATAACATAAAACATAATGAGAATGATAGAATCAATAGTAATTAATATTAACTTAAAAGAAAAAAAACTTTAACCTTGACTAAAAAACTTCAACCACAAAACTTTAACTAAAACTCTAAATATTAACAGATGGACAAACAGATGGATGGCAGGCAGACGAAAGTCATGACTGTAGTCCAGGCTGTAAACAGTCAGGCTAAAACAGAATCAATAATTTGACCTTGAGGTCAAAGGTCAAGGTCATATGTGGGTCATGATAGTATGCGACACATCAACTCATGGTGATACACCCACATTCCTAATATCATAAGCCAAGGTGTAAAGGTAAATAAGTTCTTGCCCGGAGGTCAAGGGCCAATGTCATATGTGGGTCATGATGGTATGCGACACATCGTCTCATGGTGATACACTCACATGCCAAATATCATAAGCCAAGGTGAAAAGGTAAATAAGTTCTTGCCCTGAGGTCAAAGGTCAGTGTCATATGTGAGTCATGATGGTATGCGACACATCATCTCATGGTGATACACCCACATGCCAAATATCATAAGCCAAGATGAAAAGGTAAATAAGTTCTTGCCCTGAGATCAAAGGTCAATGTCATATGTGGGTCATGATGGTATGCAACACATCGTCTCATAGTGATACATCCACATGCCAAATATCATAAGCCAAGGTGAAAAGGTAAATAAGTTCTTGCCTTGAGGTCAAAGGTCAATGTCTTATGTGGGTCATGATGGTATGCGACACATTGACTCATGGTGATACATCCACATGCCAAATATCATAAGCCAAGGTGAAAAGGTAAATAAGTTCTGGCCCGGACAAGCTTACTTGCCAAAAAATCAGAAATATGACCTTGAGGTCAAAGGTCAAGGTGATATGTGGGTTGTGTTAGTACGCGACAAATCGCATCATGGTGATACACCTACATGCCAAATATCATAAGCTGAGGTGAAAAGGTAAATAAGTTCTGGACCAGACAAGCTTACTGGCCAAAATATCAGTAATTTGACCTGGAGATCAAAAGTCAAGGTCATATGTGGGTCATGATTTACACGGCACATCGCCTCATGGTGATACACCCACATGCCGAATATCATAAGCCAAGGTGAAAAGGTAAATAAGTTCTGGCCCAGACAAGCTTACTTGCCAAAAAATCAGTAATTTGACCTAGAGGTCAAAGGTCAAGGTCATATGTGGGTCATGAAGAAGAAGAAGAAGAAGAAGAAGAAGAAGAACAACAACAACAACAACAACAACAACAACTTACTTGCCAAAAAATCAGTAATTTGACATAGAGGTCAACGGTCAAGGTCATATGTGGGTCATGAAGAAGAAAGAAGAAGAAGAAGAAGAAGAAGAAGAAGAAGAACAACAACAACAACAACAGCAGCAGCAAGAAGAACAGCAACAACGAGAAGGAGAAGAATTCAGGGTAAAACAACATGTCTCCGTTTGGTGAAGGGGAGACATAATGAGGGCAGTGCCTGAGAAACAAGAATTTTGTTAATATCGTAAGTTTGTTTTGTTAATTTGTTTACTGTAGTTTAATGACACTTTCAACAACCAGGGTCACATCATGTTGGACAGTTTTGTGGGGGAAGGAAGCCTGAGTACCAGAACAGAACGATCAAGCAGAGGTGAGCAACTATCAGACTCTCCAACTTACTAACTCTGAACAATGAGTGTTAGCAATGCTTGAAGGCAAATAAATCATCGATGTGCAGTATGCCTTAGTACACAGCTGCACCATGTCCCACAAGGGCAGCTGGGATTAAGTGTCTTGACTAACTACACAATGGAGACTATCCTAAGTAAACAGTTTTTAAGGCAAAAATTTAAAAAATAATTCATTTTGTGAATAGCACTGACCTGTTGGGGCTCTTATGTTCGCAATTGTTAAACTACAAAAACAATACCTTTGGAAATTTACTCTCTTCATCGACCAAAGCTATGATGTTCATTGGCTTTACTGCAATTAAATCCAGCGCATCCTGATTATCTACAAACTCAATGTGCTGCCAGCTAATTCCTTCATTGTCATACTCTTCCTGAAAAGATGTAATAAATAAAAGGTTATATCTGTTTTGTAATATAATAGACAGTTCCCAAGTGACTATATGCCTCAAGTTATCTCAAAATAAAACTTGTTATACCCAATATTGGCAAAACTGGCACAATGATAGAAGTGTATCTTGAGTTCAGCTGAGTGGAATCTTGCTAACTGAATAGCTATTTTGCCAATCAAAATTATTCAATTAATGGGAATATTCAATTATTAGGGATTTGGTCACTTTTCTGCATTCTGGAGATAAATTGAGCATTTATTTTAATATATCCTGTTTGACAGACCTCATGTAGTTCTGTCAAACAAGAAACACAGATTAAATGCCTTGGATGTACTGAGGCCAAATAGGTCTATAAACAAGGGACATTTGGTGATTGTCAAGGTAATTTATTGACATATTACAACATTTCTTTTATGCAATTAACAGGAGTTTTCTCTATAACTTATATGCAATTATTAGGTCTAGCCTGTACCGAAGATATGGTAATTGTTTTTGTGTTTAAGTTATATTCAATTAATGGAGTCATTCAATTTCCATTAGAAAAATGTCTATTCAATTAACCCACTGCACTCTGATGTCCAAATATCAAAAATTATAAAATCAAAGTAATTTGTATGTTTTTTATACTTACCAATGCCCAGACTAGCTGGTGCTAACTAAAAAAAATAATCCAGGGCCAAACACAAATTTTGCCCCCAAACCCCCAAATTTGCATGCAAAACCAAAAATTTTATGTCCTATCTGGTCCTCCATACTTTTGGGAACTGCGCATGCACAGTATCCAAGAAGACAACGAAATTGACTCCAACCTTCATTCTTTCTAAAAATTGCCTGCTAAATTTGTAAACAGTGGAGAGGTATGAGTGCCCACTCATGGGAGGGCCATACCCATCTGGGCCATTGGTAAGTATAAAAAATGTACAAATTACTTTGAATTTATAATATTTTTATACAACAACCAATGGCCCAGACTAGCTGAATCGTAAAAAGGCTGGAGAGCCTAGGACATAGAGGAAAAACCAATTACTCAATCACTTTATAAGGGATATGGATGTCCAACAGGAGAATAGGAGAGAAAGGAATTATATGTATGTCTTTCTCATTTGCGAGAAACAAGAAAGACATAACACCATGTAGAGTATTAGACGCTTTCTTAGTAACCTGGTCATAAACCAGAGAAAGCTTGTCATCAAATATAGTGTGTCCAGAAACTGGAGTGACTCGGAGAGAGTTTTTCACCTTGTCATCTATCAAAAATGACAACGCAAGGCACCATCACGTCTGATTAACTCCAAATTAGCCACTGTTAAGGCGGAGTTATATGTGGTAAACATAACTGCCCTGGAAAGAACTCTTAAAGAGGTACGGACATCCTCAAATTCCTTCCCGTTGAGATGTTGTGCCATAGCTCTTGTAAGGTGATCTGCATAAGACATACCGTCCAAATTTGCTCTATTTGAAGAAATTGCCGTCTCAATTGTGACCGCACAAATTGTGAATGACCCAGGCAAGGATACCTCTAGATCCTCGGCCTGCTCATCCAAACGCAGAGAAACTCTCTGTGCATCTTCCCTGACCATTTTAAATGAACATGGTCCAAGAAACAGTAAATTTCGGGAAGATGATGATAAGAAACCGCCTTTCTTCTTCCCACTGGAGAGTTTAAATATGGCATCATCTAAATGGCTGAAGGGCTGCGACATCTGCTTACACTGAACCGGAAAAGATAGGACCTCCTCCTTTGTCCGGATAAAGTCTGTGTCTAATGATGCCTTCAGTTTCTTTCTCGTTGTCGCAGCATTCTGATTTGCCAGAACAAATTCAGGGTAGTATTGATGGATTAAATCCATCGCAACCATGTGTTGTTTCGAAAGGGAAGGGTAATCTTCTTCCATATCCCTTTCACCATCCGAAAGAATCAGTTGTGAATCTCGGTCAGCTGCATCTGAATGGGCAGAAGACTGAACCGACCCAGCACCGTCCGACAGCTCAGGCTCTCAGACTGCCGTAGGCTGCTCTTGCACTTGATGGGATGCTGCAATCAGTTACGCAATCTGCGACAGCAAGTCCGTTACAGAGGCCTGAAGAGCAGTATTCTGATTCTTCACTGCTTGCTGCTCCTGGGATGGTGTGTCCAAGATGGCTCTTTTCTCCAGATGTCCCGATGAGCGAGGCCTCATCTCCCTAGCTACCGGATGGTCCGACTTCACAGACAATGAGTGGTCCCTTCTTGGCTGGATATCCAAAGTCGGGTAGCTAGGGTGTGGTCGTGTGTGGTTGGTAGATGATGCTGAAGAAGCCATAACTGCAGCCAAGGCCTGCTGTGACCTATGTGGAGCGTCCCAAATGGAAGGCGTGGACGTATGCTGTGACTCTCGCAAGTTTTTAATCACAACATCTGGACCCAGATGCTGCTGGGAAAGAGAGGGGCCTCTCTCGCTCGCGGTCCTCTCAGACCTCACCGAGTTTCCCACGGTACTTGCAGGCTTCTTTCTCTGTACCATCATCGCTGGGTGAGCATGCTTATGTTTAACTCTCTACCCAATCCACTTCTACAGACTGCAACGGACACACCCAGCATCACAGTATCCACGGAAGGCGTAACCGCTTCACCGGTCAAGCTAGCTACTGATAAGGGACTAAAACCACTGGCTAGTTGCTTTATAATCTGTCTAATATTCATGAGCACCTTGGCAGCTAGCTCTGCTTGCTCATCTGAGGACGACGATGGTAGCACACTTTCTCTAGGCGTCACATAACCATCACCATGTTCTTGTTCCTCTGAAAAAGAAACTGAGAAACTTGATTGACTTTACGGCGAGAGAGCCAGCATTAGCCTCTCACCGCTAACAACATACTGTGACACCCGTGTCCAATGTTTGTCATCCCATCCAACACATGTAGGACAAGAATTAATGGGAGTACATCAACTACAAGCAAGGCAACACGCATGTAAATCGGAGGGAGACTTTCTGGCCTTCCTTTTGAGCAATAAGCTTTTATAATGAATCAAAACAAAGTCGACAGTACTCCCACCAACTCCACAATAAATATATAATAAAGATACATAATAAATCACATTTAAAATAAAAATGGAAAAATTAATTTCAAAACATTTTCCAAAGAAATTTTGACAGGAGCCCAAGTTCCCAAAGAGAATAGACAAGCCCAAGGGTATCCCGATAGAGCCTAAGTGTGGACAAAATTCCAAAAATTATTTCAACACCACCAGATTAACATAATATGTATCTTACAACAATTCTACAGTAATATAAACAAGAAACTACATATATTTATGAGATGTTGCCAATGTAAACAACGTCAGTAGAAAAACCAAAAGCAAGACTCCAGGCACTGAATAAACAAGGCCCGAAGACAGTAACAAATTTTAGACTATCCGTAAAGCAAGATTTCCAGATGAAGAAAGAACGATACATCGGATATATGATGCATGACCCAAACGCCTAAACACCCCTAGGGTGAGGACTTAACCATGGGGAAATACAGAATAAACATTCTGTATAACACGTCATACTCCCAAGAAATTTTATAAAAAAATTTCAATAAAATGAGCCAAAAAGCTTAGGAGTTTGACAGGAGGGCTTCAATGAAGGAAGGGAAGGAACACTTAACAAACAGCGGAAAAATCATTAGCAAGAACGATGACGTCAGGCCCATGTCCCCAAATTGGGAAACATGAAATAATTTTGATAAAAATTGTAAAGTTACAGCCCTGAACATTTCCAACCACCGCCGATCACTTCCATCATCCAATTATTTCCTTGGATCGACCAATTCTACCATTGATTTGTGTCTGGCATCATTAAAACTGAGATTTAAAAGCACAGATGTCAGTTTGTTGTTACTGACTGGAGGGCCAAACAAAGAATGATGGTTGGCACCAATTTCAGTGTCTTCCTGGATACTGCACTGCGCAGTTCGCAAGAGTATGGAGGACCAGATAGGATGTCAAATCTTCGGTTTTGCATGCAAATTTTGGGGATTGGGGTTGGGGGGGGCAAAATTTGTGTTTGGCCCTGGATTATTCTTTTGAGTTAGCACCAGCTAGTCTGGGCCATGGGTTGTTGTATAAAAATATAATGCAACTAGGAATTTAACCAATTCAATCTTGTTTGACAGAGATCATTCAGCTCTGTCAAAGAAAATTAAATTGGATAAACTCCTAGTTGCCTTATGGGAAAAAAATGTTCTACATAAAATTCTGATACTTTGACATCAGAGTGCATAAGACTAATAGAGATCCACTGTAGTTTAAAATGAGCATTCAGTGCGTGACTAACATATCAAGTTTTAATAAGACGAAAGAAGTACACCCAAACTATATTTGGAATCAGTATCTAGTCAATAGAGAATACTGTACCAATACCCAGGCCAAGAACCTGAAAATTATCAATACTGAACCTACAATTTCAATACTATCCAGGTTTAGCCTAAAGTTAGCCCTTTATTTATTTGTAGGTGTTTTAAAGGTCACATATTTCTGCACAATCGCTAATCATGACCTCGACAATTTTATGGGTGGAGGAAGCCAGAGTACCTGGAGAGAACCACCAAGCAACTGACAGCTCCCAAACCTATTAACTCCACACAACCAGGGTTAGCAAGTCAGGTGCACCATCAAAGTGCAGTACACCTTAGTACACATCACCATGCCCCCATGTGGGCAATGGAGGTAAAGTGTCTTGCCCAAGGACACAAAGTGGTTGCCACAGGTAGGATTAGAACCAAGGACCTCTCGGCTTGCAGCCTCCAACTCTACCTACTGAGTCACCACACCCCCAGTTAGCCTGTTACATTCTTTAATCAGATTAAAGTTAGCCCTTTAATCTGATTAAAGAACGTATTCTACATGCAGCCTTATAGCTGCAAGAACACAGCATAAACAAATCTTCAATGGAAATTCACCCAACATTTTACTGTTCAATGCTAGAAGGCCATAATTAGGCTCAAATACAAAGGAATAGTACAAAAAAAAAGATTTTAGAAGTGTGGCAATGTGCTTCATATAGTACTGTGATCACGAAAGGTCACTGGGTCATGATCCGGTTTAAAGTTTAAGTGTGCACACCTAAATGCAAAAATACAGAACCTCACCTGTCAAAAACAGAAATCCGACAACTTTCAAAGATACAATTTTCATGGGGTCTGTTATAATGTGGTGTTGATTTTGCTATATTTTATTTAGGAAATCTTGCTACACTGGTCTAAGAGTATTGAGATCGGATCACAACCTGATCATGAAAAAAGTGCTTTTGTGATCACAGTATGTTATTTATCTGGAAACTAATGTCAGTTTGTTTAATATAGATTTGTGTTATAGAAATTTATGTTTGAAGGAATAAATAATGGGAACATGCACACCAGATTTGGTTCAATTTGATCCAGTAGTTTGTGAGGAGTAGTCAATAATGTAAAGTTCACAACGGACGACGACAGACGACGACGGACGGCAAGTGATAAGTTAAGCTCCCTTAAGTGAGCTAACAAGAGCAATGTGAAATGTGGTACATGCCCCCCGATGATGTCATAATGCTATGGTGGTCATATTGAATTGGCTAGATGGACCAAAATTGAAAGGAAGCATTGTCTAGTTATCCACAAGTAACCCCTAAAACTATGCTTTGATCAAATAAGTGGTTTTCAAAACCAACATGCAGTGAATGCAATACAGACGTCCAAAAAAATTTTCTAAGTTGAAAGGGTGAAAAAGAGCCATAACACTGAGAAAAATTATTGGACAGAACCCATTCCTTGTGCATATCTGTTCCACCATGCAGGTCTATCAACATACCAAAGGAGATTCAAATCTGACTGACGGCTTTGAAATTACAATCCAAAACGTTTGTATGGACAGATGGACAGATTGGCAGAGGTCTCCACTAGATGACCAAATCCTTCTTCGGAGGTTGGGGGCATAATAAAATTAACATCGGTGATGTTCAACAAAACTGGGGTATTACATTGAAAGAGTAAGGATTCAAAATAACTATTTTACTACCAATTATTTAGTAAACTATTTTGGGAAAGTTCCATCATGCATTCTACAACAAATTTGAATAAATAATTTTAAGACAGAAATACCGTCCCAAAGTAGTATTATGAAGACCTCCTGCAACTGACAAAAGCAGCATGTGAACAGAAGGCAAAATATCAGTAGTTTTTCTCTCCTAATGATCTGAACAACAGAATGCATGGTGGGTCTGTGTCTGTCCTGTTGTGCCCAAACTAAAGTCTAAATAAAGACCTAGCACGAAAAAAGAATGGACAAAATTCTAGTTTAAATATTACTGTTTTCTCACCTGTTCTAATTTGAATATATGTCTCACAAAGAACTGCTGAAGATTTTCATTGGCATAGTTAATACACAATTGCTCAAAGCTGGAAAATATATTAAAAAAAGTTATTCAATGGAATAGCATATTTTTCTTCAATGTTACAACACACAATTAATTTTTAATGAATTTTTAAAACGTAAGGTCTATGGATAGAGTAAATACCGGTTTACTGGATAATCACTTTGCCAGTGAAAAATATTCAGTTAACAGGAATATTCAATTGATAAGAATTTAGTTCTTTTCCTGTAGTCTGGACATACATTTAGTGTTTATTCTATTATATCTTGTTTGAGAGCCCATGCAGCTCTGTCAAAAAAGATGTAACATATTACCGGGTAATGGCCAACTTATAAATCAATTCTATTCGAGTTTAGAGAGCAGCTGAGGGACAGGTGCAACATGTCTATCAGACTCATACCAGAATTATACTTTGTGGTGCCCAGTCCATCAAAATCCATTTGACGAAATCGTAGTGCTATGTGTACTCCTCTTTAAAAAATATATTAGCTAATGCAGGGTGAGAGGATGCAAACCAGCTTTAAAAGCTTTATAGAAGAACTTAAGTTTCATCAAAACATGGAAATGTTGTGCAGTTACATGTATTCATCTAAAAAAAGCTAAGAATATAAAGAACGATGGTGTAAACTCATCCACCTTTTACACTCACAAATATCTCTCTTTACATATCTTCACCACAAGGAGGACACCTTCAGCTTGGCCAAATTGGTTCTCCAATTGGGACAAGCTGATGGTGCCCCGTTAGTGTCAAAGGATGCCAGGGGTGCCTCCTGAGTGTGACCAACTGCTTTAATTACCCTCTGTATTAAATTAAGTAAGAAAGGAGGCTCTTTTCCTTTCTTGCATGAGGAAGCAAAATTACAATTCTCTCTGTAAAGTGTCCATGCCAAAATAATATGATTTAATGAAAAAAGAAATTAAAAAGTCGATCTTGGATGAAAAGAATACATAGACATCTACATATTTTCCATTATAAGAATATAGTGTTTTATTATTCATATTATTTGTGCGTTGTCATTTTTACTGCCTACCATTTTTCTTCTTGTTTGTTTATCTGAATGAAAAAGTTTAAAAAGGGGAAAAAACACCCCCGCCCCCCCCCTTCCCCCACCCCCTACAAAAAAAAATTATAAATATGACATTATTCACAAAAAATAGTTCTGTCAAAACTTACCTGTGAGTACCTGTAGGCACTCTCAATAAATTCACACAAAAATTTGCATTAAAACATCTTATCGATTGCTATTTAAATACAAGAGGCCTTAATCGCGCACCTGCCAAAGTGGTTCAAAGAAGTATTTGGGGTCACATTCAGTTAGACATGGTGCGTCAACACTACAAAGGAATGAAGTCATGAGAGGCAAATTTGATGGAAAAACAATAAGGAATGGATTTGAACAAACCTGAACGGAACATGCACCCCGACCACCCCCATTTCTCCCCAACCGGGGAATCAAATTCAACAAAATTGAATCTGATCCCCCTTGAGATGTCACCTACCAAATCTGAAAGAATTCTGACCGGTGGATCTGAAGAATAAAATTTTTAAAGAAATTTCCTCATATTGCAATAAGTTAAAATTTGGGCTCAAATGGGGAGCAAAATATTAACCCAGGGACCCGATTTGAACAAACTTGAATCTGACCCACCTAGAGATGTTGTATACCAAAAATGAAAGGATTATGACTGGTGGATCTGAAGAAGATTTTTGAAGAAATTTCCTTATATTGCACTAAGTTAAAATTTCGGCTCCCAAAAGGAGCCCAAATATCAACCCAGGGACTAGGATTGAACAAACTTGAATCTAACCCTCCTAGCGATGTTGTATACCAAATATGAAAGCATTCTGACTACAGGGTCTAAAGAAGAAGATTTAAAAAACAAGTTGAAACTGCACCAAAAATTTTCAGGCGAAATTTTTTTTTTTTCATCTCAAAATTGAACAAAACACACACAAAACGAGACGACAAAGGACAGCAAGTGATAAGTTAAGCTCCTTTCGGTGAGCTAATAATGTCATCAGCTTTAGCCCAACATTCTGCCTGAAACTTTTCATGATTAAATTGATTGAAGAACACCTTGTGGAAACAAACGACCATTTATATCACTAATGGGTTATGGGAGGAGTGGAAATGACATGTTCCTACCAGATTTTCTAAGAAATGTCAAACAACTCAAGACTGAAATCCCCGACATTAGTTTACTTATGCTTGACCTGATATTTCTTGGTTATAGCATCACTTCTTTACACATTAAAAGCTTTAGAAAAGTGCTTGTAGTGCTCCAATTGACATGAAAATTTTCAAATTTAATTTGTTCCAATGAGAGGTTTTAACTGGTTGAGGGCTAGATTATTTTTGTTGGTCTGAATTTGTTATTCAAAATATGTTTTATTACATATTATGGGAGAGTGTCCCCAGGCACTCTCCAATAATTTGTAATAAAACAATTTGCGTGAACAAAATATTATTTGTAATTGACTGAATATGAAACAGGTGCAAGGAAAATGTTGCCCCCCATTTTTCTGGTACCCCCAACTTTTCTGAAAGCCATGATAGTGGCTAGCAGTCAACCAGTAAAGCTGTGTTTCTTTTAGGAATAAATAATAAAAAGTTGATTGGCAATTTTTGTGAATAGAACTGGCTGGTTATGGCCATTATTGTTAGGTAATGGCATAACACTTTACCCAATACATATGATGCCATAATTCGTTATATTAACCCTTTACCCAACATAACAGCTAAAACCAGCTAGCGCTATTCTCAAAATTCGCCAATTAATTTTCATTATTTTTAAATTTTTTGCCTCAAAAACATAGGTTATGACCCCTCATTGGAATGAGCTTGCACAACTTGCTCGAACGAGGGGTCATAACCTACATTTTTTTAGACAAAAAATGAAAAAAATTAGTTATTCAAGAATTTTTTTTGCAAGGGTCATCTGCTTTTCATGTTAGGTAAAGGGTTGTTTTGCAAAATTTCAACAAAGCCATATCATGTGAGCCCTCATTGGTATGAGCGCAACAAACTTGTACCAATGAGGTGTCACATGATATAATTTTGTCAAAAGGTTTTGTGAATTTTTTTTCTCAGCATCTCAATGTGTGAATTATACCGCTAATGCCACCAATTCATTGGGTAATGGGTTAGTGAAGTACAAAAATCAAGGCAAAGAATACATATTTAAAACAGTTAACCCTTTACCCAACAAATCGGCCACATCCGCCTGCGTAATATGCAAATTCAGCAGTTGAAAAAGTATTATTTTTCAAATAATTTCAACAAAACCATATCATATGACCCCTCGTTCCAACGAGGGGTCACATGATATGGTTTTGTTGAAATTGTTGAAAAAATTTCAAAAAATGATATTTAAAATAATAAATTTTGATATTGTCTGCGTTGGGTAAAGGGTTAAAGGCAAATTCAATTATTAACCATATGTATATGAATTGTTTACGAACTAAATTTCATATTAAATTTAAAATTTTCAAAATATTTACAGTCTTACCTATTTTTATCAAAATTTTCAAACCCGAAAATATCAAGAACACCAATGCTGGTTCTGAAGTGTTTATGGTTTGGCTTTTTTTTAAATATTGCAATGTTAATTTTTTCAACAATCCAGATAAACATTCGACCATATACACCTTTCACAAAAGCATCTCGAACATCCAATGATGATTCAGTGTTCATCATTGTGTTTACACTTTCTCCTCCAGTGATAATAGTCCTTGTTGTAAGAGAATCTATCAAATCTTGTGCTCGCACCTGAAAAAAATAAAGAAAAATATTCTACCTATGGGAACTGGAAGAAGAAATGTGAAAATTCAATCTCTTGATGTTTGTTTTGTGATTTTGAAAAATTCCCGAGTGTGATAAATTTAGAAGTATGACGTCTTTTGACTGGTAGAGTGCTCACTTGCTTTTCAATGGTGATTTGTAACGTGAGTATTTTTTTCAAAGATATCACATTATCAGCAAAAGGGCCTTAGTTTAGCATGATATTGCATATAAATAATTGTTGGGTTGCAATTTTTTAGAGCGTGCCAATTGGCACGCTCCAATAAATTATAAATGAAAGTGTCAATGACACAGTAGCTCAACTTGTTAAGACATGTACATGTATAGTATGTGACACAGCAATGACAAACATCTAGGTAATGACCTGAAAACAAAGGTACACATAAAATATTGTAATGGTCTGTACATAAATACTGACTGTAGCCTGTAACAAATGTATAGGTAAAGTATTGTAAAGGTGGGTGACAGTCAGATGCTAGATTAGAAAAGAAAACTTTGAGTCCCAGGGTGGGTCTGACTGAACCCCAAAATATTTGTTCTCATAGCACAGTGATAACAGAGGCACCCCAAAACACACTCATTCCTGTCCCAAGGTGAAAACAAAGGTACCCAAGAAGTTTCGTGAAGATCAGTTCATAAATACGAGCTGTATGGAAGTTGTGACAAAAAACTGATTGGACCTAATTTCGGTACAAAATGGCCACTGGCAGCCATCTTGAATTTTGGACTGCACCCAGAAACACTCACTCTCATCCCAAGGTGATAACAAAGGTACCCAAGAAGTTTCGTGAAGATCGGTCAATAAATACAACTTCTAGCCCGAGCCATATTGACATGTGCACTTACAGTGTATATGTACCACTGAATAAATGAAAGTTCATCTAATTTGCATAATTTCTGCATGAGAAAAAAACCTGTATTATATGTGATGTTATTAAACATTCATACAAAAATTTATTCAAATCAGAACTTTCATACAGAAATTCTGTACAAAAGACTGATTGCACTAATTCTGGTACAAAATGGCTGCTGGTGGCCATCTTGAATTTTGAACCACACCTAAAAACACTCGTTCTCATCCCACGGTGATAACAAATTAAAGGTGCCCAAGAAGTTTCATAAAGATCGGTTCATAAATACGGCCTCTAGCCTGAGCGGTATAGAAGTTGTGTAAAAACAAGAGGCCCCAGGGGGCCTTAATCGCTCACCGGGCAAAGTGATTCAAACAAAGTGGTTCAAAGAAGTATTTGGCGGTCACATTCAGTTAGACATGGTTCATCAACACTACAATGGAATGAAGTCATGAAAGACAAATTTTATGGAACTAGGGACAAGGCTTGAACAAACTTGAATCTTCCCCCCCCCCCCCCCCCCCCCAAGGATGCAGCATACCAAATATCAAAAGCATTCATCTGCTGGATCTGAAGAAGAAGATTTTTAAAGAAAATTCCTCATTCTGAACTAACTTATCATTCAGGCTCCCACAGTGAGCCCAAATATGAACCCAGGGACTTGGCTTTAACAAACTTGAATCACCCCCCCCCCCCCCCCCACCCCCAAGGATGCTACACACCACATATCAAAACATTCCAACTGCTGGATCTGAAGAAGAAGATTTTTAAAGAAAATTCCTCATTTCGAACTAAGTTACAATTCAAGCTCCCGCAGTGAGCCCAAATATGGACCTAGGGATATGGCTTGAACAAACTTGAATCTCAGCCCTCCTAAGGATGCTGCATACTAATCATCAAAACATTCCAACTGCTGGATCTGAAGAAGAAGATTTTTAAAGAAAATACCTCATTTTGAACTAAGTTATAATTCGGGCTCCCACAGTGAGCCCAAATATGGACCTAGGGACATGGTTTGAACAAACTTGATTCTCACCCCCCTAAAGATGCTGCATACCAAATATCAAAACATTCTGACCACTGGATCTGAAGAAGAAGATTTTTAAAGAAAATTTCTCATTTTGAACTGAGTTATAATTCGGGCTACCACAGTGAGCCCAAATATGAACCCAGGGACTTGGCTTGAACAAACTTGAATCTCACCCCCCTAAGCATGCTGCATACCCAATATCAAAAGATTCTGCCTGCTGGATCTTGAGAAGAAGATTTTTAAAGAAATTTGCCTGAAATGCACTAAGTTCAAATTTGGGCTCCTACACTAAGCCCAAATATGAACCGGGGGGGAGGGGGGGATTTGAACAAACTTGAATTAGATAACCCCACAATGTTGCATAGCAAATATCAAAAGATTCTGCCTGCTGGATCTGGAGAAGATGATTTTTGAAGAAATTTGCCTGAAATGCACTAAGTTCGAATTCAAGCTTTTATAGTGAGCCCAAATATGAATCCAGGGGGCCGATGTGAACAAACTTGAATCAGATCCACCCCAGAATGATGCATACCAAATATCAAAAGATTCCGCCTGCTATATCTTGAGAAGAAGATTTTTTAAGAAATTTGCCTGAAATGCACTAAGTTCGAATTCAGGCTTCTACACTGAGCCCAAATATGAATCCAGAGGGCCGATTTGAACAAACTTGAATCAGATCCACCCCACTATGTTGCATACCAAATATCAAGATTCTGCCTGCTGGATCTGGAGAAGAAGATTTTTTAAGAAATTTGCCTGAAATGCACTAAGTTCGAATTTGGGCTTCTATACAGAGCCCAAATATGAATCCAGGGGGGGGGCGATTTGAACAAACTTGAATCAAACCCATACCAAGATGCTGCATACCAAGTATCAAAAGATTCTGCCCACTGGTTCTGGAGATGAAGATTTTTTTAATAATTTTTCTGTAATTCATACGGTGCTATCAGAGTTATGCCCCATACAGAGCCCCCATGGGACATGGCCATTTCATTTGAACAAACCTGAATTGCCATATAGTAATGAACATCCACATGAAGTTTTGTGAAAATTGGACTAGTGGTTTCAGAGGAGAAGTCGTTTGAAAAATGTTCACGACAATGGACGACGATGGACGACAACGGACGACGGATGGCAAGTGATAAGTTGAGCTCCCTTTGGTGTGCTAAAAACTGATTAGACCTAATTTCGGTTCAAAATGGCCACTGGCAGCCATCTTGAATTTTGGACCACACCCAGAAACACTTGTTCTCCTCCCAAGGTGATAACAAAGGTACCCAAGACGTTTTGTGAAGATCAGTTCATAAATACAGACTCTAGCCCGAGCCATATTGACATGTGTACTTACTGTGTGTAAGTAGCACTGAAAAAATCAAAGTTCATCTAATTTGCATAATTTCTGCACGAAAAAAAAACCTGTATTATATGTGATGTATCCCATGGTACTAAACATTCACACAAATTATTCAAATCAGCACTTTCATATGGAAGTTCTGTGCAAAAATCTGATTGCACCTAATTTTGTACAAAATGGCTGCCATCGGCCATCTTGAATTTCGGACTGGACCCCAAAACACTCGTTCTCATCCAATGGTGATACCAAAGGTACCCAAGAAGTTTCGTAAAGATCGGTTCATAAATACGGCCTCTAGCCCGAGCCATATTGGCATTTGCACTTACAGTGCTGAAAGTAACACTAAATACATCAAAGTTAGTCTAATTTGCATAATTTACGCACAAAAAAAAAAACGTATTATATGTGATGTATCTCATGGTACTAAACATTCGTACAAAAAATTATTCAAATCAGCACTTTCATATGGAAGTTCTGAGCAAAAATCTGATTGCACCTAATTTTGTACAAAATGGCTGCCAGCGACCAACTTGAATTTCGGATCGGATCCAAAAACACTCGTTCTCATCCCATGGTCATAACAAAGGTACCCAAGAAGTTTCGTAAAGATCGGTTCATAAATATGGCCTCTATCCCGAGCCGCATTGAAATTGTTGACGGACAGATGGACGACGGATGACTGGCCATGGCATAAGCTCAAATTTGGCTTTGCCAAAGTTGAGCTAAAAAGCAATTTTATTTTATATTTTTCTTTTACTGATGTGCAGCTGAGCCAACAACAAATTAGTGCTAACAGTATAAAACCACTTTTGGGCCTTTCAGTAGAGCCCTGATAGTGGCTTCTAGCACTCAACTATACTACTCAAAGTTTGCTAAGCACCAAGTATAATATCCAACTACCCGTTTTACGTTTTAGTTGAAATATTGTAATGAAAAGTGTATATATTTTTTATTTAATTATATCTTTAATGATTTAAGTACAGAAATGAAGATTTTATTTGTATTTGACATTTTTTTAGCTTTTGAAAGCGATAACCATGGAAAATGGATATTATTGGTAAAAGAGAAAATTTTTCAATATGCCAAAAAGTTGACGGAGCGAACTGGTATGGGTTCAATATCGGGTATGACCCATTACTGTTAATTACAGCTTGACAATGCCTTCTCATGCTCCTAATCGGGTCCATGGTGGTCCTTTGAGGAATGTTGTTCTATTCTTGGACCAGCATGGCACCAAGCTCCTGGACACTTCTTGGCTGCACTGGATGGGCTGAAATTACAAGCTGCAACTCATTCCAGACATGTTCGATTGGATTGAGGTCAGGGGATCTTGCTGGCCAGTGATCCGATTCCTAACATCAACAACACTGTGCTTGTCTTGACAATTTCAGACCATCCAGATTGTTGAGCAGGCATGTTGCCAACAGTTTCTGATTCTTAATTACCACAATCGAATGCACTCAATTTCTGGATGTTTGACAACAAAACCCCATGAAGCCAAATACACGAAACTGTATCAATGAAAACAAGAACAGGATCCCTTTTTATCACTGAAACTGATGATGAGAGGAAAATATCTTCACTAAAATGCAAGATATGTTCTTCCAATTTTACAGCACTCTGTGCAGAACCAAGGAAAAGAGGTGTGTGTTCATGCTTTATTTATAATCAAGGTTTACAGACATTTCGTCCCAATCAATTCAAGACCGTTACTTTCCTTAATGGGACATTTCACACTTGGATGATTCGTTCTTCTGAATCACCCCTCCATGAAGAATTTTTATTTAATTACGTTTTTATTTTTTCAACTTTAAAGAAAAAAATGCAAAAATTATTTCATTGTCCTACAGATGTAATTGTTTTTTCTTGATCTTTTTCACTTGCAAGTAATGCTGTGCATGCTCATCTGAGTCATCATTGCCTCAACTCATCTATCACAATATAATTGAGTGTTCAAAGGCAAAAAATACACAATGAAAACACAGATAATTTGTTTCACTTTTTTATTTCCTCAGATGTATTCACCTTCTCATCTATAACAATCCACTGTATATTCTAGGTCTTTTTTAACCCTTTGAACCCTGGTGGTATCTTCCATGCCAGTTCCATGGTAGCAATAGGAAGAGTCCATATTTATTATTAGGGTGTAGACCAATTGATATTTTCAATGTGTAGCCTTTGGGCGGCACATTGAAAATATTGATTGGTCTACACCACTCATTTACTTTGCAGTCATCCCCCTTAATGGCATTATGATGCAGCTTGTTCCCGGGCCGGAAAAACAGCCTTTGGGGTTGAAAGGGTTAAATATTTGCACGTCTTACACTGGAAATCAGGAAAAGAAACAGGGTACAGAAACATTAAGAAATTAAGAAAAAGGTTCCCTGGCAGCTCTTGTTGTTTTAAGGTTCCATGCCTGTTTAAGTAACTGTTTGAAAAACAATATTGTAAGTACCAACCTCTAAGAGTCTTGCTGCTTTGTTGATGTAAGAAATATCTTGAATCTCTGTTGCATCAATGTTATCCATTTCAATTGCTTGAAAGAAAAAAATACATAATGATACTTAAACACTGAAAGAAAATGAAGACATATAACAGACAATTCTGTTTAAGCCCCAGCAACCTTTAATTAGCCTGAACAGAAGACCATCCTTCATCCTTCTTTGCACTTATATTAGAGCACTTAATATTTTCAGCCTTTATTTCAAAAGTATTGCTTAACTCTGTACCTAACAAATCGGCCGCATTCATCTGTGTAAATTACAAACTGAGATGTCAAAAAAAATAATTTCATAAAACTTCAACAAAACCATAGCACCACCACAACACCATAATCAACACAACTCCTCCTCCACAATCTCCTCCTTCTCCCTATACTGCCTGTTCTAGTGATTCCACCCTTTCCAGAACCTGTAATCCCAAATTCATCACTTCCACTTCTTCCAACATCTCCACCATCTATATTATCATACGTCTAGTACTACTCCCTTATAGTATTCTCAGATAGCTTTCTCTGCACAATCACCCTGATGTACTAATCCATGACCTCCTGTCTTTCTCAGCCTAATTCCTACCCACCCCTTTCATTCCTCCTAAACCCCATTCCTCTTCCTACCCAGTCTCACATCTTATTCTTGTTCCGTGCAACACCACCAACCCGCCACATCCACCATGTGTACCTCGCTCCATCCAGTTTTTTGACCTCTTTTAACTCCACCTCATTTTTGTTCACTTTTAGTTGTTAAAATGTGAAATTAATGAACAATAAGATATTCTTATGACAAGAAATGTGCGACAAATGAGTTTTAGATGCCCAAAACAAGCAGAAACAGAGGCATTTTCCCATCCCCAAAGGCATCAGGGGACTATGGTACACTACATTTCTGGAAGCGGAGATTACGCATGTTGGTAAATGTACAACCGGATAAAATAGCACCCCCACCACCCCGCCTTCACCATGTTGGGCACTGGATAATCATGGTAATGACGTCACACGATTGAGATACCAGGATAATCCGCCTCTATGTAACGTGACTAGGTCATTCTATGATAAATATCCGGGAGTGGGGGGGGTGTCTCCTCGCCTTAACCAGAGCAGAAACCTTTAGTATAAATATTACATACCTTTATGCGGCAATAAATGGAAAGTGGTAAAGTCCATCTGCAATAGCTGTAACCGGAATTAGTATACAGAAGTTATAACATTATCGGTTAATTTGTTGTAACATAATGGGTTGAAAAAAGTTATAACATTATGCGTCGATTTTTATAACATAACGGGTTGAAAAAAGTTATAACATTATGCGGAGTTTATAACATTATCGGTTGTTTACTACATTTTTTGTAACATTATGCGTTGGTGTAACATTATGCGGCATTGTAACATTATCGGTTGTAACAAGCCCTGCCTGCCATTGCTTTTTCAGATAACCTTGATGCAATTTTCAAGCAGAAGACCAGTGAAAAATGCTTACCATTGTAAGTAATGTTTCCTAAATGCAACAATGATGCTAAGATTTTTAAGATTTCCCATATTTCTCCATCTGTAAACATAAGAACTTTCATTGCAGACTTGATATCAGCATACTCCATCAAATCATCTCGGCCTTCACATTCTATTGAGCCACCCTATAAAACAACAAAAAACTTATTACATAGAGGATCTCAGAGTCTCCAGCTTTTGTGAAAATTTACAAACTAGTCCAGCAAATTAGGTCTGGACATCACTAAGGCTTGGTCCAGACCTAATTTGCTGGACTAGTTTGTAAATTTTTATAAAAACTGGGGATGAGTTGAAGATTGAATTATATGATCCAGACACCCCACAAAAAGATATTTGAATGGAATAAAAAAAAAGCAGAGGTCTGCGATGACGTTATAACTCAAGATGTGCTGGTCGTCCACAGTGCCTGGATCAGGATATAGTCCCCGATAAAGAATAGATTGCGAAGTATTTAATAACACAAATTTAATGACATAATTTTCAAATAAACATCAACTACTGTCACAGACAACAAATGTTTATCACTCCTCATCCCCAAGACTGAGTCTACGATTTTCTCCAGCACTTAACCCTTTACCCAAATAACAGCCAAAACCAGCTGAATCCTGTAGCTTTTTGGATGTAAACAGATTATTAATCATACTGGGCTATAATGCTTACCATGTTACAGACATTCAATCAATTTAATTCTGATCGATAAAAATGTACATATTATATGTCACTAATTGAATTGGTTTAGGGTTAATGTCATCTTGTATTGATGCATTTAACAAATATTTGAAATATAAAAGCCACAGCATATTGGTGGTAGCCTCCCCTCATGTATAGCAAAACAGGTCAGAATTTGGCTTCACTTACAAAAAAGTCTATCACAGCAAAAAAACTCAAAAAAATATCACTTGATAATGGTCTTTGGATAATTGTAAGCCATAGAAACAGTATTAAGTGCATAGTAACAGGTGGGAAAGTCAAAGTGGATTGGTACAATAACTTTAACACAAGCGTTAACACCGACACACCTCAGGTCATGACATAAGCTCACACAACTTCATTGGTGAACTAAAAATAAACTAAAAATAAATTTTTTTGTGTTGGTTGGGACCAAGAAATTAATTAAATTAGGGGAAAACTATGTTGTATTTTATTGTTTGGGGCCGTAAACGATGGTTTACTGTCACAAATTGAGTTTTGCCGGTGATGCATTAGCGGAGCTGGTAAAATGGGTATTTGTGACAGTAAAACCATCGTTTACAGTCCCAAACAATCAAATACAACATAGTTATCCCCATTCGAATATAATTTGGCTGAAAATGGAGATAGTATTTGATCTCCCAACTATAAAACAATGCCTTGTTGAAGATAACAATTTAAATCTAAAAATACAGTCTTTGTGACGTCATTTGGGAGTTCCGAACCAAATCACGAAATATATTTAACACTGCCACTATAATAATAGTTCCAAACATTTTAGTCATTTTATCACCAATAACTAAATATATTTATATTTGTACTGACAACATTTATCATGTTTAAATGTTTGTGACAATCTGAAAACAAAATACGCCGGCTGCTTTCCCTGTTCAAAGTTTAGAGTTCACCTTGTGATGTTTCGGAAAGAACTTAAGGATTTACCATTAAAGTTACACATTTTGAGATCTTTGATTGGAAGCCCTTGTTTAAACGTAATAATTACTTATGGTTACAGAACCGTTGTTCATTTCAAACTGTTTCTAGGAAGTAATGTCTTGTGGAATTGGGCTACTGGTGTTGACATAATTGTTGCAAAATAACAGTTCACCTATTTCAGTGGTGAACGCATTTCTGTAGCTGTACATGTTGGTGCCACGAACGCAGGTGACAAATTAGAAAATGAAAGGACCGCTTGCACTTGAAGTTGATGTTATAACATCGAAAGCGGATCAGTCAGAAATATCTGGCCTTGAACAATTAAAATTATTATTGCCAGTTGTCAGAATTTTGGTTTTCTATTTCGCACATAGCGTCCATAAATTCTTCAATGTATGAAAAATTGCTATTTATAAATTATATTATAATATCGCTGACTGGTTCCACACGGTTGCCATTAAGCCTGTCAAAATCAGTTTTTTCAACTCTCATTTCATTATTCAGCAGTCTCTGCCAAACCTCTTCCACATTAATATTAAATTTTCCAATTTCATCCATATTAATTACAGTTAATTAACAGAAAGATAGAAAATATCTTTTTTACAGAAAGTCAACGTGTTCACAGCGTTTGTTTACCTTGGATACGGTAATCAATGACTCCAAATGGAATGAAAATAGAACGCCCAAGAATACATCTTGACTTTCCTGAAATATTTTTTTAAAACACAAAATTTTCGACAGGTTACACCGATTTTACTGTCACAAATATTATTGATTAACCAATCAAATTTCGACATTTATAGTAATTGTATTAGAATCTGTAATTCATTTACCTGAGCATCACAGTGATTTTAATATGTGCTAGACATTGACTTGAGAAATAATCTCCGTTATCAGTTGGCAACTTCTCTTAGATCTTGACTGAACATTCTGCAGACCTGGGCGATTTATGTAATTATCATTGTATTAAGATTATAGGGCTCGTTGGTTAAGTAATTAATCCTGCCCTGGGATAAAATGTTACTTTGACAGACATTATCGTTATCTTACAACAAGAACATATTTCCCACCAAAAGAAGAGAAAATATCTTGACAAAATACAAATCTGCATTGAGGGCAGCAATTGCACATGCGATCATACGATTCAGAAAGCGAACATTTTCAACTGTACTCACTGAAAACTGATTACACAAGTCAAGACCACCATTTCTGATAACAGTAAATAAATGATAAATAACCAACTCAATTAAATAAATTAGACCAAATAATTTTTTTGCCATGATGACATTTTTAAATAGGCCTAACATGTGTTGAACCTGAAAAATAAAACAAAGAAACACACGGTGAAACACTGCAATAAACTTCAGTGGCTATACAACAAGTAGAATAATGAATGAGGATTACGTCATGCAAAGCACAAAAACACAATACCATGACATCGTGACTTTCACTCATAAAAATCAACTCATAAATACTGAACGATTGTCAAAACATATGTGAGAAAGTCAAGAAAGGGGGGGGGGGGATTATTACCATCAAGTGGGTTTCTGAGATGGTGTATTGAAGCCTTGACCTTGCCTCTGGGTCATGCCCATGTGGCATCACCAAATTCTCCCTCTGGGGTCCTCACTCTGAAGGTAACAGTCTACTTATTTTCTGGCTTGCCATGTACTCTGTCAGAATTTTATGCACCCTGAGCCTGTAAATGGGGCTGCATGTTTTGCCAAATACATGTCTGACTAAAAATGTGGGAGCGCAGTGATGCAGTGGTTAGAGCATTGAATTCAAACCAAAAGGGCCATAGTTCAATGCTGACCAGATGTAACTGCATTGTGTACTTGGAAAATACACTTAATCCCCATTTGCCCACATGCGGGCATGGCCACTATGTACTAAGGCATTGATGGTGCATTTGCCTTCAACTAATGCTCACCTTGTTTGTGCTGATGTAGCCTGACAGTTGCTCAACACTGCTTGGTAGTTCTTTGCAGGGTACACCCATAAAACTATCCAACACAAGATGACCCTGGCTGTTGAAAGAGTTGATAAACACCAATAAATAAATATGGTATAGACTGAATATCATTTTCTAGTTATCTATTTGTATTTTATTGTCAAATATGTAATTGCCTGTAAACTCTACCATTAAAGAAAATAACTATCTATCTACATTCATAAATAACTATGTACCTACCTGAGTAAGATAAAAGTACTTTGTTGCATCTAATAAATCTAATTTCTTTTTCTCTTCTTTACTCATTCCAGCAAGCATGCAGTAGAATATATGATAATTCCTCTCATCGTGAGCCTGAGTTACTATTCTAGATTTCTCTAATAAATATTGTTCAATTTTGGCACCTTCAATGACCCCTGGCTCATTGAAATGAATATCAATGTACTTTCCAAATCGACTAGAGTTATCGTTCCTAATTGTCTTGGCATTTCCAAAAGCTGAAAAACAATGCAACCAAAAAAAATTATTTCCTTGATACTCAGAATAACTGTTTCAATGACAAAGTTGATATGACTGGTCAAGAATACTCTAAAAACCATTATTGTTTGTTGCTGTTTAACCCTAATGGATCAGACATATACATCTGTGTGATTTACAAACTGACACAGGCAAGGTTCCAGCCAATGGACTGCGAGGTTAAACCCGGAGCTCCATTGGCTGAAACATTGCCTGTGTTGGGGTGGGGTGGGGGGGAGAGGGTGGGGGGGTGTCCATATATATGGAATTTGAAAAGTGATACTTTGGGTGATATCTCTGCACTGTGGGTGATTTGGTCGCAGTCTGCTCTCTACTGTAAGTTAGCCTAGGAAGATACTTTTACCCAATGACTACGGTAACATTAACCTTCTTAACTTCTCTACTTTATCTGTTCATTAAAACATATCTTACTCAGTATGAAACTGTGCAATTGTTATTTCATTCAAATGTTCTATGAAAGGGAGACGACTTACATATAAGCTTAAAGCTTTCTGTCAAATCCCTCCTTTAAACAGTAACAAATTTCCCTGTCTTTAGTTGTTTTATTATAATACTGTATCTATGTTGTTCATATTTTTTTTGTTACTCAACAATTGTTGTATGCAATTATCAATTATTGAATAAATATTGTTTAAACTAAATGTTCTATGAATGCTTGGTCATTGTATGTCAGGAGAGGAACTCCAATAAGTTGCAATAACTTGTGTTCCAATACTTTTGTCAGTCAAAATCTAACGACAATAAAATATGTTTAATAATAATTTACAAACTGAGAAGCTGAACAACCAATTTTCTTTTTAAAAACATTTTCCCAAAACCATATCATGTGACCCCCTCACTGGAATGAGCTAAATAAGCTCATTCCAGTGAGGCTTCACATGATATGGTTTTGTTGAAACTTTTGGAAAAATTTGAAACAAAAACTGATTAAAATAACAAATTTTGATATATGTGCATGTTGGGTCAAGGTGCACTTCAAGATCTATGACTATATTGGGATTGCCCCTCTAGTGTAATGTTAAGATCGATCTGACCGGTCAAGAATACTTAAACAAGAGGCTCTCAAGAGCCTGCAATCGCACACCTGGTAGAACTACATATCCCTCAGTTACTTAATCAAAATCAAAGAATGCAGCTGGCTGCCATCCTACTTCATCTCTGTGAAACAGAATGATGATTGTTTTCAGAGGACTTTCCATACATAATTTGTGCCAAGTTTGGTTCACACTGGACATGTAGTTTTAGATAAGAAGATAAAAATGTGATTTCCCACAGAGTTTCCATAGTAACTATGAATCACAATTACGATTATGTTTGCAACCTGATCAACATTAATTGAGGATCATTGGTAGAAGGTGTCCCAATCAACAATTGTGAAGTTTCAAAATATTTAGCCTTGTAGTTTCAGAGGAGATTTTCCAATCAAATGCTCTGGTGGCCATGTTTTACATCCAATGGGAACAAAATGAGGATCATTTGTAGAGGACCCCACTTAGATCATTCCTGCCAAGTTTGATTCACATCAGCTTAGCAGTTCAAGAGAAGATGAAATGTGAAAAAATGATGGATGACAACAGATGCCAAGTGATGGCAACAGCTCACATGGTCCTTTGGGTCAGGTAAGCTAAAAATGTTTGTAGGTGAAAACATATTCGGCTTTTGTTTACAGGGTATGGACACTGCACCATAGATTTGGGTGCCTAAGAAATGAAATAAAGTTATAAACAACTTGGCAAAAAGTTTAAAATACTGAAGTAACCATGTCTCTGTTAAAAAAGCTCTAACAATTTCTTGACTGATCATTGCTGACTAAGGTGTCATTACAGACAACACATGCTTTCAATATGTGTCAGAAAATCTAATTACAAGTAATTTGTTCCAGATTACTTTTTGATTATGCAATTGGATTATTGATAATCTAAAAGTGAGTTACACCATCTCAGAATAAATGGGTTACGTGTGTTTTTGTTCAATATTATAACCTCTGAAAAAATTAACATCCTAATTCCAATTCTCACCAATATTTGTCGTCTGAATGATATAATGTTCTGAGTACATATTTTGTGAAAACTGAGATATTGGTGTCATTTAGTTCATTGGAGAATACACAACCGAATAAAACCAATTGTGTGCAAATTAGGCCACAAAATGCTGAAATAAGCAATATAATTATGTTCTATGTTAAAATATTCCTATCTGTTGAGTGCAACAATGTCCACTGTGCTGTGGCCAATAGTTGATCTTTTACAGATCAAGTGACCACTGCTGCACCAATAGCACTCACGTCATTTGCACCTCTGACTTCAGAGTGTGAACACCATCTGAGCAATCACCAGGGCAAGTTTGGACATCCCAATTAAGCTACACAAAGCTTTGTCAGCTCTGGGTGTCTCTTGCCCTCTCAACTGGACTCTCCAGATGAGAGGCAAGAGCCTCTCATCTGGAGAGTCTCTCATCTGGAGAGCGTTCATCTGACACTGGAGTTTGATGGAGAGGAGAGCACCACCACATCTTCTTTGGGGAGAGAGGTAGCACCTTTTGTGAGAGGAACCCCTCTCACACTGGTCCTCGCCTGAAGAAGCCTGGATCTGGCCCTGAAAAGAAGAAGAGCCCATCAACCAGGTGTTGTGATGTCTGGTGGCTGGATGAGTTCATGAAAAGGAAGAAGGAAGAGAAGGTGGAAGAAAAGATAGAGGAAGCCACTACCCTTTCCCCACCTCCAACTCCTGTGACTCCCATCCACACTCCAGCTGCCCCTCCTATGGGGGCAAGCTGGAAGATGGTGATGTCATCAGCGTGGAGGAGGCGGAAATAGAACATGGCTCTCTGAAGTCTCCTAATCCAGCCTCCCCCTTCATCTAGATCAGGAACCTGGATATTTGGACCTAATGAAAGACTTGGAAAGCTTGAAGGAAGTAACTAGAACAACAAAGGAAGGCACTGAAAGATTGAAAGCACTAAGAGCAGAACTCAACATACAGCACACTCCAACAGCAGCCAGGACTAGACCCTACCACCCAAATCAGTCCCCCATCATCGACAGCCGATCAACACTAACAACCACTACAGTATCACCATCTCAACCTCCTCCACCAAAAAAGAAGAACAAAAAACGTAAGCATTGTTAAACAGTCATAGAGGGTCGAAAGAGCTTGCCTAACACTGTCCCTGCATGCCTTTGGCACGCAAAACCATTTTATCTGCTTTAGTATAGCACTCAATGAAAAAGCCATAAACGCAGTAGGTCATGAAATTGCAATTATTTCTTCTCCAAATGGCTTTATTGCCAACACTCATGCCATTTAAATACATTATATAGATGAGAGTTTTGTCAAATAAATCTTTGTAGGTATTAGAATTTTAAAGTTTCAAGCTCTTTTCACTGGAAATGGTGATAGAACACTCCAGTATTGAGCATTTTTATGTTGAATAAAAATACACTCGGCATCAAGTCTGAGTATAAAATATTTAACCCTTTGAACCCTCGTTTCCTGGAATGGTATCGCCTTTGTGTACACTTACAGGGAAATGGGTCAGACCAATATTATTATACAGGAAGGATAAAATAATAACTGCAGTGTGCAGCCATCTGGCTGCAGACTGCTGTTATTATTTTATCTTCAATGCCCCATGTATAGACCTCTTACGATTAGACAAAAATGGGACGATTTATGAATTGGACCGAAAAATCAGTCTTACGGGTTCAAAAGTTAAAGGAATGACTTGAGTTATGTTTTGTGTTTATCGTTAGTCTAAGATCACTTAGTTAATTTTTCAGTTAACGATTCAGCTGAAATGAATCTTGAAATAACTATTCTTATCTACCATTTACCGAAAAAAACACAAACAGCAATATCAGTGGCGATAAAGATTCGGCGATAAAATAAAAGTCCTTTAACAGCGTGAGAAACAAACTCACACTTGTCTGACAGATTATTTCAGTGGCACTGGCAATTACAAGTCATTTCCTTCAAAAACTGCAAAGAATGATGCATCTAGTCTACCTCAACATACATTCCATGTTGCAGGGAATTGCACGACCCAGTACATAAACAATCCACCACACAAAACATCAAAACAAACAAAGATGAAGATGGATTGCAATGAAAGTGTCAATGACACTGTAGCTTTACTTGTCTGTACATGATGTTTAATGAAAAGGATAATGTTCAAAGTTTATGAAAGGATTATGAAATAAGACAAGAATTGTGATAACTGGGAATATGTTAATTTCTGTTCCCTGTATGCTATGTTTTCAATAAAAATAATATGAGGTGTAGACTGTACTAAAGAATTGAGGGGTGGGTTAATGTGGCCCTCACAGGTGATGTATGTGGCCCTCACAGTTCATGTATATCAACAAAAGTTACCAATTTAGAGTGAAATTATTCCAAAATGAGTCATCCTATCAAGTTACAATGAAATCCCTTCATAAATACGGTCTGCAGACTGTTCTAAAGGTTTTGGTGTTTCGGGCCTGTGTAGCCATCATGATTGACTGATCGCAACCAAAAGGGGACATCCTCATCTAGACATAATACTGAGTCATCCTACCAAGTTACAATGAAATCCCTTCATAAATATGATCTGTAATCTGTGCTAAAGTTTTTTGTGTTTTTGGCCCGGACAATTGTCATGATTGAATGATCATGACCAAAATGGGACGTTCGCATCTAGGCATTATCTGGAGTCATCTTACCAAGTTACAATGAAATCCCTTCATAAATACGATCTGTAGAATGTGCTAAAGGTTTTTGGGTTTGGGCTCAGACAGTCGTCATAGTTGACCAATCCTGACCAAAAGGGGAAGTTATCATCTAGACATTATATGGGATCAACCTACCAAGTTACAATGAAATCCCTCCATAAATATGATCTGTAGAATGTGCTAAGAGTTTTCAGGTTTTGGGCTTGGGCAGCTGTCATGGCTGAATGATCGTGACCATAAGGGGATGTTCTCATCTAGACATTATATGGAGTCATCCTACCAAGTTACAATGAAATCCCTTCTTAAATATGACCTATAGACTGTGCTAAAGGTTTTCGGGCTTCGGGCCTCTGTAGCCAACACAGTTGACCAATCATGACCATAAGGGGACGTTCTCATCTAGACATAATCTGGAGTCATCCTACCAAGTTACAATGAAATCCCTTCATAAATATGATCTGTAATCTATGCTAAAGTTTTTTTTGGTTTTTGGCTCGGACAATCGTCATGATTGAATGATCATGACCAAAATGGGACGTTCTCATCTAGGCATTATATGGAGTCATCCTACCAAGTTACAATGAAATCACTTCTTAAATATGACCTATAGACTGTGCTAAAGGTTTTCGGGCCTGTCACAGATGACAGATCATGACCAAATGGGAAGGTTTCATCTAGATTTTATACAGAGGCATCCTACCAAGTTACAATGAAATCCCTTCATAAATACCACCTATGTAGACTGTGATAAAGGTTTTCGGGTTTTGGGCTCGGGCAGCCATCATGGTTGACTGATCATGACCAAAAAAGGACGTTCTCATCTAGACATCATATGGAGTCATCCTACCAAGTTACAATGAAATCCCTCCATACTAAATATGGCCTGCAGACTGTGCTAAAAGTTTTTGGGTTTCGGGCTTGGGCAGCTGTCACAGTTGACAGATCATGACCAAAAGAGGACGTTCTCATCTAGATATTATACAGAGACATCCTACCAAGGTACAATGAAATCCCTTCATAAATACGACCTGTAGACTGTGCTAAAGTTTTTCAGGTTTTGGGCTCGGGCAGCCATCGTGGTTGACCGATCACAACCAAAAGGGGACGTTCTCATCGAGACATGACCCCAAACCTGCATATCAAATTTCCTGACGATCGGATAAGAACTATGGGGTTTAGCCTGTGCTAAAGGAAAATGACTCACAGACTTCTGCACGCATGATGGCAATAGCTTATCTTGACTTTGTCAAGTTAAGCTAAAAATTGGAGGTCACAGCAAAAATTTTTTGAAAAGTACAGTCAATCTCACTGTGGTTTTCATGCTTCTAAGATTACGAATGAAGTGATGTCATGTGTTCAAAGAGATTCTTGCACACTACACAGAACGACACGTGTGTAAATGGGTTAATCCATATGGCACGAGTGCCAGTACAGAAGGACAGAACGAGAGGCAGCAGGCCTCAAGTTTTATCCTTCCACGATGCCACAAGTGTCATATCGATTAACCCATTCACATACGTGTGTCATTCTGTGTTTATTACATGTCTTCATGTCTATAAAAGCAATTATTAGAAGGACACAAAGCAATTCATTTGACAACTATAAACACAAAGAACACATTTTATTGTAATAAAATTTGCTTGGGAAACCTGTGTTACTATTTCAACCCCTGAGTTCCAATGTGTACTATGTGCCTAATGGCACATAGAACACACTGGAACTCCGAGGACGATTTTCAGCTATTGCTAGCGATTCAAATTGTAATTGCATTGCTTGATTTGCAGAAAATTCCATTGAAATTTCGCTTCAATTTAAAAATAGTCCGTCAATGATTTCCGTTCCGCACATATGTGCAGAACAGATTTTCATTTTCTGCATAGTTTAGTGTTGCTGTAGATGGGGATTTCATAGAACAGGCATGTAATCAAATATAATTCCCTAGTTGTTTTAATAAAACCAACCATCTGTCCCTTGGGTGGCCTCATGAATGGAGTTGAATTTGGTTAGAAGTATCACTGTCTGACGGAAACAGCATGCAAGGGCTGACTTTCTTTTTTATCACAATGCACAATTTCATTCAAGTTGAAGGAAATTCTTCACGTGCCATTGGGTTGAGAGAATTGAAAATTGGAGGTCAATAGTTTTGATTTGTTCAGTATAGCATTTTGTTTGTTAACATCTATTTTTAAGAAGTCATGGTTACGGGTTTTGTTGACTGAAGGGTAGATGAAAGTGTTATGTGCTCATTGTGCTTATATACAATCTTCTATATAACTCAACTCATTTTTGGGGAGGTATAGCTACTCATCATTCAAGCACAACTCATAGCTTTACATCACCCAAAATGAGTCCCATCATGATAAAAGATTCTGTACAAGCACAATGTGCACAAAACATATATTTAATACCTTCCATGATAGGATTAGCCTCCAGAATCTGTTGTTCTATCCATGAGTGTTGACCGCTAATTGCTGCCAGGAACTGTAAGATAAGTTTTGTACTTTCTGTTTTTCCTGCACCTGATTCTCCACTGAAAAGATGTAAAAAAATATAACAATTTTATGCAAATCTTTATGTGAAAAGTGAAAAAAGCACAACAAACTGTGACCACTCAGCCAATGATGCCCCTGAACCCATAGATGTCCAAAACAAATTTTCCTAAGAATTCAGTTTTCATAATTGTGTATTCTTTACCTTTGTCATTCAGACCTGGCAGTGTTGCATAACACACATTCCCTTTATCATTATGTGAAGTTTTCTGAAAATCAACCCAACCCTTATAGAGTTCTGATGAAGTCACAATTTTCTGGACGGATCATGAAATTTTTTTCAGACTGATGGATTGAAGGATGGACAACCCAGACAAAAGATGCCACGTTTTGGGGGCATAAAATATCAAATGGTGATTTAATACTATTATTAGTTATTTATTTTTATTTATTGGTGTTCAGGATGATTTTCAGCATCTATGGTTATATCATGACAACCAACACAAATATTTAGTCAAGTTCAGTTAATGGCTCATATCAATTTTGTCTACTTCAGAGGACTTTCAGCACAGGCAAGGCATTACCAAGTTCATTTGTACCAATAAAACAAAATGTGTTTACCATAGTAAACAAGGACCAATCCACTTTCTGGGGTTCCCATGGTGATATTATTAGTAAACAACACTTTACCTCACACAAATGGGAGACCTGATTTGTTTTCAATTTTTGCATTAAAACCATAGATTATGATCACTTATCAGAATGAGCTCAATGAGGGATCATAAACTGTTTTTAAGCCAAAATATGAAAAAATAATAAAAATGAATGACAATTTTTATGAATAATGCTGACCGGTTTTGACAATTACATTTAAATAAAGGGTTAATTGTAATTGAAGTGATCAAATTACAAGAGAATTCTTTTAATAACAGACCAGAACTAAAACAGAGGGTTTACCAAAACTGACTAAATAACAGTATTCCCCACAACTTTTTCAGAAGATAAGAACTACTCTCAATCAAGCCAGAAAATAAGCAGAATGTCATTTGCAAAATGAGGTCCCCAGAGGGTGAATTTGGTGATACTACCCTGCACAGTAGCATCACTAAATCTACCCTCTGTAAACCTCAAGCTGTTCAGGGTCTCAGAACTAAACAGAAAGAGGTACCCAGAGGATAAATTGGATCACTGTTTGGGATAGCATCATCAAATTCACCCTCTGGGGACCTCATTCTGCAAATGTCAGATTGCTTATTTTCAGGTCTGGTCTCAAAGTCATCACCTCCATACACAGAGTGACACACGCATGTGAATGGGTTAACTGATATGGCACGAGTGCAAGATTGGAAGGATAAATCGAGAGGCCAGAGGCCTCGAGTTTTATCCTTCCATGATGGCGTAAGTGCCATATCAATTAACCCATTAACATGCATGTGTCATTCTGTGTTTATTACATGCCTTCACATCTATGCAAACAGTTATTTGAAGGACACTCCAGAATTCATTTGACAACTATTATCAAAAACAAGACATTTTATCGCCAATCAAATTTGCGAGGGGAATCCGTGTTACTATTTCATCCCCTGAGCTCCAATATATTCTATGTGCCTACTGGCACATAGAACACATTAGACCTCGGGGGACGATTTTCCACTATCGTTTGCGATTCAAATTCTAACTGCGTTGCACAATTTGTAGAAAATTCCACTGAAATTTTGCTTCTATTTAAAAACCGTCCATCAATGATTTCCATTCTGCACATATGTGCAGAACAGATTTTTATTTTCTGCATAGTTTAGTGTTGATGGAAATGGGGATTAAATAGAACAGGCATGTAATAAAAATGAAAGTGTCAGTGACACTGTAGCTCAACTTGACAAACTTGAAATGGTAAATTTGAAGATAATTGGTTCCAATGTTATTTGGTGAAACTTCAACATAACAGCACTGTGTGTGCCAATGTCAGAGACATCCTTGCATTTTAAATGTAAACTGTAAGGCTGGCTGAAGGAAAAATATTGATACACAAATGCAGTAAGTTTGGAGGTCACTGTAAACAGCAACTTTTTGCACAGAAATGAATCTACATGTTGAGGTTTCACCTAATGAGTACTCCCGAGTCTAAAAACAATCATACGATAAAAGTGCCCTGTAGGTCACGTCAAACAATAATGTGAATGCACAAATACAATAGTAGTGTTGGGAATCGGTATGAAAAACCATAACCGATGATTGGTTGCACCAACTGACCAGTGATCGATTATTAATCGATTAATAATGGCTTCCACAATGTGAATCGCAAAACTTGATCCATGTATTAAACTTAACCTTTTTGATTTCTATGTCATGTACTCTCATTCTACTAATAAACTTGTAAGTTTGTAACATTTTGTATATTATATGGCCTATTAGATTCAAGTCTTGTTATTGTGTTAGGTAGGGTAAGTTTACAAGTTGCTTAAAAATTAATAAATTAAATTGTCTCTTCCTCCACCCCCCCCCCCCCCATCTCCCATTCCCATGCATCTTTAATTTTGTTTCTTTATTTTAATTCAAAATAAAATAAAATGGCATTATTAAATACATTAGTCTCCTTTTATTGCTCAAAAATCTCCTGGGATCTCAGCTCAACTCACAATCCCCTGTGGCTGAAAGGCTCCAGGTCAAAATGGTTGGGCCAAAAAGCGCCAGACCAAAAAGAAACCGCGTTTTCTGACTGTTGATAGTCACCACTGAAAGTATAAACTCGACGACAGTGTTTGCAAATCACTTTTGACATGTCCAGGTTTTGTTTTGTTGGCGGCCCATTTTCTTTTTTATGAAAGCGAAAGTGGGTCCATATGACAGCTTCCTTTTTGTTTCCTGAATAATTGTATAATTTATCCGAAATTTTATCGGCGTCATCAAGTTTGTCTTTCATTTTGTTTACTTGTTTTGATTTTTGAGACTGGGATGCGTACGTCATGGAAAAAATAAATTAACAATTTCAAGAGCTTTCCTGGTTTGATTAAAATTCAAGTTGTGTTTTTATTGTTATATTTTTATGTGAATTGTGAGTGATGTCTGATCTATTAAACTCATGTGCAGTGGTGTGCCACATATACAGGTGATATGTTAAGGAAATACAAACAAGTTTTTCATGTCGTAAGTGACACTGTGTCTTCTGGAAATGAAATTTCCGGGATAATTTTCGTACCACTTCTCAGCTTCCAAAGTTTCTTAGTTTTACTCGGTTTTACTTGTGCAAGTGAAAATCTACCCGATTAATCAAAATAGAGGTCTAAAGGAGGAATGCTCAATGAACTCGCTTAATCGATACATCACTATGAAATAGATTCAAAGATTGTTGCTAACAGCCACAGTTTTTGATAGAAATGAAAAGAAAATCAATAGTCCTATCTCTGTCACCCCAAATAAGCATACAAAGTTTCAAAACAACCTGATAATGAATGTGCCCTCTGAAGCATGCCAAAGGAAGATGTTAATGCACAAATGCACTAAGTTTGACGGTCCTGGCTAGTGGCAATGGTCTTTTTATCATTTTTAAAGAAATTCATAAATACACCCTGCAGAGAGTGCAAAAGTGATAAATTGCTACAAAAATGCACTAAGTCAAAAGCCGGCTCTAACAACAATAATTTTTTATGGACATGAAAAGAAATCAACAGCTAACATCTAGAAGCCAACCAGAACATGCATACCAAGTTTCAAGCGATCCTATCATAAATGTGCCCTGTAGGGCATGCCAGAGGTATACACTGATGCCTGACTATATTAAGTTGAACGGTCATTGCCAATGGCAACTATTTTTGATGGAAATGGAAGAAAATTGACAGTTCCCATCTAAAGGTCACCCTGAACAAGCATACTGATGCATATCTGAAGTAAGTTCATTGAAGGTTGTTGATAGCGGCAACATTTTTTGATGGAAATGGAAGATAATCGATCACTCCCATCTAGAGGTAATCCCAAATAAACATACCAAGTTTCAAACCAATCTGATCATAAATGTGCCCTGCAGGGCTTGCCAAAGGAATATATTGATGCCTGACTAAACTAAGTTTAAACGTTGTTGCCAGCGGCAACCTTTTTTGCTGGAAATGGAAGAAAATCAGTAGCTCCCATCTAGAGGTCACCTCAAACAAGCATACCAAGTTTCAAATCGATCTGATAATAAATGTGTCCTATTGGGTATGCCAAAGGGAAATATTGAGGTCTGACTAAACTAAGTTCAAACTGATCCGATTATAAATGTGCCCTGCAGGGAGTACCAAAGTGAAATATTGATGCATAAGGGCACCAAGTACATCCAGCGGCAACAGTTTTTGACGGGAATGGAAGATAATCGATAGCTCCCATCTAGAGGTCACCCCAAACAAGCATACAAAGTTTCAAACTGATCTCATCATAAATGTGCCTTGTAGGGCATGCTAAAGGAATATATTGATGCCTGACTGAACTGAGTTCAAAGGTTGTTGTCAGCTGCAACATTTTTTGCCCGAAATGGACGAAAATCGATAGCTCTCATCTAGAGGTAACCCCAAATAAGCATGCCAGGTTTCAAAGCAATCCGATCATAAATGTGCTCTGTAGGGTGTGCCAAAGGGAAATATTGAGGTCTGACTAATCTTAGTTCAAAGGCCATTGCCATCGGCAACACTTTTTGACAGAAATGGAAGAAAATCGATAGCTCCTATCTAGAGGTCACCGCAAACAAGCATACCAAGTTTCAAATTGATCCGATTATAAATGTGCCCTGCTGGGTGTGCCAAAGGGAAATATTGATGCACAACTGTACTAAGTTCATCAAAGGTCATTGCCAATGGCAACATTTTTTGACGGACAAGGAAGAAAATTGATAGCTGTCATCTAGAGGTCACCCCAAACAAGCATACCAGGTTTCAAAGCAATCCGATAACAAATGTGCCCTGTACGGTGTGCCAGAGGGAAATATTGCGGTCTGACTAAACTAAGTTTAAAGAACATCGCCAGCGGAAACATTTTTTGCCGAAAATAGAAGAAAATTGATAGCTCCCATCTAGAGGTCACCCCAAATAAGCACACCAAGTTTCAAATCGATCTGATAATAAATGTGTCCTATAAGGTATGCCAAAGGGAAATATTGATGTCTGACTAAACTAAGTTCAAAGGCTGTGGCTGCTCGGCAACATTTTTTGACAGAAATTGAAGAAAATCGATAGCTCCCATCTTGAGGTCACCCCAAACAACCATACCAAGTTTCAAAGTGATCTGATCATAAATGCGACCTGTGCGGTGTGCCAAAGGAAATTGTGGACGTACGTATGCCGACGGATGAGAAGTGACGGCAATAGCTCAGCTTGACTTTGTCAAGTTGAGCTAATAAAAACTGTCACTTGAAACCAACTTGATGTACATGCATCTGTATTTAGTATTTTTTGATAAACATTAGATGACAAAAACATTTACACAGTGTTCCTGCACTTGAACAAGTGACAACATTTTGTTTGTTTAATAGGGTTTAATGACACTTTCAACAGCCAGTGCCATATCATGTTGGAGAGTTTGGAAAGCTGGTGTACCCAGAAAGATCCACTGAAAATGGCAAGCAACTGTCAGACTCACCAATTTTCTAACCAGGCACAAGTAGAGTAAGCAACGGCTGAAGGCTAGTGCATCATTGATATGCAGTGCATCTCTGCAAAAAGTACCTTGGTGCCCCTGCAGAGGCAAACAGTATAAGTGGCTTGTCCAAGAACACATGGAGATTGTAGGTCAAAATAAAACCATCAAACTTTTGGTTTAAAGTTCAATGATCTTACCAAAGAGCCATCATACAGTTAAAACTAAAAGTCTTGTCACGAATAGTGCGCTTACCTAGGCTTAATTGCGCGTTGGAATTGCGCGCAAATGCCATATCGAATGAGACCCAAAGCACTGCAGGTTTTCCAGGTTACTCATAGCAAACACATGCAATGTTTCTGCCAATGGACCTCCGGGTTACCCGTAGGTCCATTGGCTGAAACATTGCTTGTGCACAGGCCATATGTACAGAATTTGATAGCTTTACTTGGGCAATAACGTGTACATTAACGCGCATATCAGCATGCTATTTGCACGCATTTCATGACAGGACTTCTAGTTTTAACTGTACTCCCAAGTGTCAAGTGAGAACAAGTTCTAGAGTGCAGTTCCTATCTAAGAAGAAAACAACAAATCATGAAAAAAGCACATATAGAAGAGTCATTACTTTACTCAATAGATCTCCCATAATTTAATCCACAGAAATTGGGAAAGGGCCTTTTTCGGGAGTGTGGACCCACTAAGATCACCAAACCTGTTAAGATCAAGCAAATTCCAAGAACCCTGAAAGATCAGTAGTGCCTAACAATTTGTCAAGCACCACAAATCTACTGAGGTTCCTGAATTGAGGTATTTAAAGCAGTCCTGAGAGTTGGCTTTACAATAAATGCCGTGAAAACATAATCCAAAGCAGCCACGACTAGATCTGATGAAAAATTCATTTAAATTTGACCCAAGGAATCATTGGGGAAAAAGTCTATTCCATTTACTGGGGGAAATTTGATTAAATATGCCCAAATTATAGTTATTTCAGTGGCAAAAGAAATCCTGTCCTGGGCAGGAAAATCCGCAAGCAGCATTTAGGAAGTTAAAACCTGCATGTAATATGTTCAGAACTTGGACTCTCGAGCTGATTGGACTGGATTACTGATAATGTTACCATGGACAAAACATGATCACTTCATTTGAGAATTTTTCAGCCTATCTTAGATTGGGAACCGGACAGAAATTTTGGCTCCAAAATGGCCTCGGATTAAGCCCTGTCTCCTAATTCTTGCCAGAGGTCCACGGACTGCGTCTTTTCTTGTGGTATTTTTTAAAAAGGCATTTTGAAAAAAATACTCCAATTTTTATCGGAGTGTGTGGAACAAATATCTTTCCTAAGATTTCCCCATCCCACCCCTGCATTACTCAAAGATGATTTTTCTCCCACAACACCACACATGACATCACCAAAGTCAAAATATTGCTAGTGTGATGAAACTTAAGTGTTCTACCCACTGATTGTTCCATATTTATCAATGGAATATACAGCAGTCATCGTGGACTGGTCATATTCCACGCATGGACAGTGATGCCCATGCATGCATTTACAAGGTAATAAAAACCATCATCAGCGGAAATTTAATTAATGAAGCACCAGGTTTTGATGATTATACCTATAAATAGTGTTTGGAATCTAAAGTTAGTGCATCTATGGAAATATTGTCCACCCGTGGAAAGTGACCAGTCCATGGTGGATGTACTGTTCTATGAAGCCAGCATTAGCTCATGACAGCTGTGGGTTACAATACTGAAGTGTGTCTTGAAACAGATGACATTCTGGTGACATCACTTTTGAAATTGATTTTGATGACATCTGGTGTGTGGTGAGAAAAAAAACATCCTCGAGTGGTGTTGGGTTGGGATGGGTAGGTGTGTCAATTGAAACAAAGAAGAATGCAATGTGTAAAGTGCTGATGATGATCAAACAGTCAGGTGATCATTAACTAGGAGAGTGCTAGAAGCCACTATCAGGGCTTTAATATGAAGAGCAGGTGCCCCAGCCTAAAGGTGTCATATTCTGTGGATGCAGGCATGAAAATAAGCAGTCTGACATTTGCAAAGTGAGGTTCCTGGAGGGTGAATTTGATGATGTTGTCCGATACAGGGGGCCAATTTATCCACTGGGTACTTCTTTCTGTTTAGTTTTGAGACCCTGATTCAGACTGAGGTTCACAGAAGGTAAATTTAGTGATGCTACCCTGCTATGCAGGGTAGCATCACTAAATTTACCCTCTGGGGACCTCATTTTTCAGATAACAGTCTGCTTATTTTCTGGCTTGGTCTTGAAACAGATGACATTCTGGTAACATCACTTTTGAAATTGATTTTGATGACAACATGTGGTGTGTGGTGAGAAAAAAAGCATCCTCAAGTGGTGTTGGGTTGGGATGGGTAGGTGTGTCAATTGAAACAAAGAAGGACGCAATGTGTGTTTATAAAGTGCTGATGATGATCAAACAGTCAGGTGATCATTAAATATTCAAATGAGGATGGTCAAGTGGGATGAGTAAGACGGATCTGTCTGAACCAGGCAGGCCTGAAAATAAGCAGTCTGACATTTGCAAAATGAGGTCCTCAGAGGGTGAATTTGATGATGCTATCCCATACAGTGGGCCAATTTATCCTCTGGGTACCTCTTTCTGTTTAGTTTTGAGATCCTGATTCAGATTGAGGTACACAGAGGGTAAATTTACTAAATTCACCCTCTGGGGACCTCATTTTGCAGATGACAGTCTGCTTATTTTCTGGCTTGGACCCAGGTATCTCATCCAGGACACGTGAATCTCAATGGGCAAGTGAGGGCGAGAAGCAATTCAAAGAATTTTCATCAAATCATGTCAATGCTTTTTTAGTGACAAAAACATTGGTCAAGGAATTGAATATTTGGTTAAAAGTACTAATAAACGTGTCAATGACACTGTGGTTTAACTTGAAAGTGTGTTGTGTTTGATGAAAAGGATAATGTTCAATGTTTATGAAAGGATGATGAAATACGACAAGCATTGTGATATTGAGAATATGTTAATTTCTGTTCCCTGTATGCTATGTTTTCAATAAAAATAATTTGAGGTGTAGACTGAACCAAAGAACTGAGGGGTGGACTAATGTAGCCCTCACAGTTATTGTATATCAACCAAAGTTACCAAGTTACAGTGAAATTATTCCGAAACAAGTCATCCTATCAAGTTACAATGAAATCGTTCCATAATCACGGCCTGTAGACTTTGCTAAAAGTTTTTGGGCTTCAGGCCTGTGTAGCCATCATGGTTGACCCATCACAACAACAAGGGGACGTCCTCATCTAGACATTATACTGAGTCATTGTACAAAGTTACAATGAAATCCCTTCATAAATACGACGTGTAGTCTGTGCTAAAGGGTTGGGGGTTTTGGGCTCGGGCAGCCATCAAAGTTGAACGATCATGACCAAAAAGGGACGTTCTCATCTACATATTATCTGAAGTCATTCTACCAAGTTACAATGAAATCCCTTCATAAATGTGGCCTGTAGACTGTGCTAAAGGTTTTTGGGCTTCGAGCCCTTGTAGCAGTCACAGTTGACCGATCGCAACCAAAAGGGGGACGTTCTCATCTAGACATTATATGGAGTCATCCTACCAAGTTACAATGAAACCTCTGTATAAATACGATCTGCAGACTGTGTTAAATGTTTTTGGGTTTTGGGCTCAGGCAGCCATCACGGTTGACAGATGGTGACCAAATGGGAACATTCTCATTTAGGCATCATACGGAGTCATCCTACCAAGTTACAATAAAATCCCTTCATAAATACAACCTGTAGACTGCGTTAAAGGTTTTTGAGTAGTGAGCTCGGGCAGGCATCACGGTTGACCGATCGCGACCAAAAGGGGATGTTCCTTCTCATCCAGACATGACCTCAAACCTGCATATGAAATTTTGTGACGATCGGACAAGAACTACTGGGAGTAGCCTGTGCTAAAGGAAAATGTGAACAGACTAACAGACTTCTGCATGTGTGATGGCAATAGATTATTTTGACTTTGTCAAGTTAACCTAAAAAATTATAATTATTCAAATGGCAAGTGGTTGCTATCCTGGATCGGAATATCAACAACAACATGTGGGGAGTTAAAAGTGGCAACGCTATTCACAAATATCACCATTCAAATTCAAAAGACAAGCTTATAACCTCTCATTGGAATGGGTCCATTGGACTCATTCCAATGAGAGGTTACAAGCTACATTTGGGGGTGAAAAATGAAAAAAATATTTTATTATTCAAATTTTTTTTTTTCGAAGAATCATTTGGTATTCAGGGGGGGTAAACTGTTAATTAAACTTGAGGAAATCACATTGAGCAGTATTCACACTGTGTTCAACCAAAAAATGGAATGATGCATAAATAATTGGTCAGATAGATAAACCAATTACTCTATAACAACACATAGCAATTTCTTGAGGATTGTATAATAAAGTTTGAGAATTGTTAAGCATTTGATTGGGACCTGAACAGAGACAAGATTATTATGAGCTATTTTCATGCTCTATCTGATGTATCCATAAAGGTGCACTTACCTAATTATAACACACTGATCTAATCGATACCGCCTCATATTATAGTAACTGTTGTCAGCTATTGCAAAGATATGTGGTGGTTGTTCCCCTATTTTCTTGTCTTTATATTCCTGGATCTGCTTTGATGTATAAATTGGAAGAATCTGGTATGGATTTACAGCAACCAAGATAGAGCCTGTGTAAGTCTACAGAAGAATATGGTGTGATGGTGTTAGAGTGTGACCTGACTTTATATTTTCAGAGACAAACATACAACAATTTATTATATACTAAACGATAGATTATTGAAAAAATTGCAAAAAGATAGAAATCGTATCCCCCGCTGTGAAGATATAGAAATTTCCACTAGAAATGATTAATTTGTTCTATAAACATATAATGAAAAGAAAATGTAGTGTTTTTGAGCGTACACTGATCATTTCCAGCAATATTTCAACACATATTCACCTTGATGCATGAAACCTAAAAAAGGACTGAGAAAGATCATCCCAGCGTGAATAGACAGAGATCAGCTGTTTACTTTCATGCATCAATTCAAGGTTAAAATGAGTGGAATTATCGATAGGAATGATCTGATTCTTATCAAAAGTGTATAATAAAAAGAAAATCTAATGTTTTTGAGTAGATACCAGAAATTATCTCACTTGTGACTAAGACAAATGGTTAAAATAATCATTTGTCTGTCACTCATGAGATAATTTCCGGGATCCACTCAAAAACATTAGATATCCTCTATATATGATATCTCTTGTGACTTTTCCATCATCTGATTTGCCGAGAGATACAGTGGAACCCTGTTAATTGAATAGCCACTTTGTCAATGAAATTTATTCACTTAACAGGAGTTTTCAATTAACAGGGATTGTGTTACTTTCCTGTATTCTGGAGATAAACTTAGCATTTATTCTATTATATCTTGTTTGACAGAGCTCCATGAGCTCTGTCAAACAAGATATAATAGATTAAAAGCCTGTATTGGATATACTGAGGCCAAATAGGTCTATAAACAAAGGAAAACTGGAGAGAGGAAGGGTAATTTCTTGACAGGTTACTAGATTTTTTTATTCAATCAACAGGAGTTTACTCTGTAACCAATATTCATTAATACATCAAATTTGTACTGGAGGTATGATAAATGGTTTTGTGTATTCCATTAACAGGGTTATTCAGTAAGAGGATATCCAATTAACTGAGCTCCACGTACTATTTCCGATAGTTTTACTATCAAGAGTTCTAAAAATAATCCTGCTCTATTCCCATATTCTGTACATTTTCTAAAAAATAGCATTGAATATTTTAGGATGTTCAATTGATGGAGCACAATGCATACTTTTAAGAAAGTTGAGAGTCTATCCAGAATTCTGTTGCATTATTTTTAAGTTCAAGAATGAAAATGCTTATCTAGGGCAAGTTCTATGACAATAGACAATATACTTTGGATTGGAATCCTGATGGGTAGCATGATTCTTTCTTTGTTCTATATAAAATCATCATTGGACATCATGTTGTTGATTATACCAAAATAGTGGGTCCCCAAGGAAGAATAGTCCAGGTGAATTTGTTTTTTTTACTGAACTGCCCTAGTGGGAACTCAAAAGTAAACAGATGATAATTGAATCCCCAGAAATGGCCCTGCCCAAGGAGTGGAAATGCTGGTTTTAGTGAGTACCTTAAATAAGGCAACAAAATGTGCTTTCCATTTGAACATTCTATTTCACACTTTTTATGTCCTATGCACTGAAACTGTAATTTTTCACTCATCTGGCTGGATGACCAAATTTGATTTTTCATTCATAATAATAACACTTTGGCCAGCCGCTGATTTGTCGCTGTCTCCACTAATGCCTTTTAGTCATGACAAGGAAGTTTTCTAGCCTTGCAGTACACACAGGATGACTTGATATTCATACACCCACTGGGTGGATGTAAGTCTATACCCTCAGTGGCTGATTCATTAGAAAATAGAGGGCCCATCAAGGCTTGAAAACACCTAAGAAGGAAGTAAATCAAGAAATTTCATAGAAAAGGCTAAAGTATTTTCCAGGACTATTGCCAAACTTGATTTCAGTCATCCTTTTTTCTGTACACACTAGTTAACCCTTTACCTTATACAAAAGACAGATGACACTTGCAAACAAAATTCTTGAATAACTCATTTTTTTCATTCTTTGCGTCAAAAACATAGCATATGACCACTCACTGGAAAGAACTCAATGATCATAAGCTATGATTTTGAGGCAAAAAATGAAAAAATAATAATTTTTGTGAATAGCACTGGCCAGTTTTGGCCATTACATTTGATAAAGGGTTAACAATTCTTGTACATATTTTCTAAGGCAACAACTACAGTACAGTCATTGTCGAAAGGTAAAAATCATTGCATAGGCAATATTTCCACGTATGAATTAACAGTGAATCTCCCGGCAATGGAAGCGCCATCAAATTTTCAAAGAATGAAGCACCGGGTATGACTCTGCTTCTTTCATTGAATAATCGCTGAAAACTACTGATTATTGACTGAAAAAAGTGCCAGTGGGCAACAGTGCCCAGGAGAGGATTTTGACCACTCAACCGTGGCTGTACTGTACATCTGACTCAGATCAAAGCAAAGCTCTCCCAGAGAACCCTCCCAAGTATCCATGTCTGATGCAAGTTCTATTTCAATAGATAAGAAATGTAATTTGCACAGTTTATATCACAACTGCTGTGCAAATTCAATGTTAACCCATACAATAGAGACTTTGAGAAATGTACTAGATAAATCATTTATGGAATTCTGCCTATGTGTAAAAATGTCATGTAAGAATGCATCTGATTGTTTATTTATTTATATTTATTTATTCATTGTTGTTTAAGGTCACATATTTATACACAATGGCTAATCAAAACCATGACAGTTTTATGGGTGGAGGAAGCCCGAGTACCCGGAGAGAACCACTGAGCAACAACGAGCAACTGTCAGTTCCTCAACATTCTAATTCTGTTCAAGCTCTGCTCCGGCAGGGTTACAGTGGTTGAAGAAATGTGCACCATCGACATGCAGCACGCCTTAGTACATGGCATCACCGTGGCCTCATGCAGGCAACCGGGATAAAGTGGCTTGCCAAAGGACACAACGCAGGTCATTCTGGATTGGGATCAAACCCGGGAGCTCTAGCACAGAAGTGATTGTTTATTACATATCTGATTGACTTTATGATGTGAATGAAATGCTTTGACCGAAAACAGAGTCAAGCAATAAAGTAAACAGAATACTGAGGGTGATATTTTTCTTCAAAAATCTAAGCTTCAAGTTCAATCATGATATAAATACAGATCACTTCTCAGGTGGAGTACGGTGGGACAAGAATCAGTGTCCCTTGTTCCAGTTATTCCTGTATTTCACATGTCTTCAGTGCTTAAGAAATACAGGAAAATCTCCAACTTTGGTCAATGACTCCAGTTCCTCATACCCCACTCTCGTTGTGTTCTATGTTACTACACAATAAATACCACACCCCAATTAACTCATTCAACCAATATTTACCTAAATTCCAAGAATATTCCATAACCTCTATCAATAATGTTCTCAAAACCACAACGGGTGAATAGTTTACTTAACAAAACAGCCATTCATGGCCAGTGCTGTTCACAAAAAATTGCCAACCAATTGTTTCTATTTGTTTCAATTTTTGCTTTAAAAACATAGCTCATAACCTCTCATTCCAACAAGTTCATTGTGCTCATTCAATTGAGGAACGTCACAACTTATGTTTTGAAGGCAAAAATTGAAAATTTTCAGTTGAGATTTTTTGGGCAAATGTCTGATATACGCATAAGAAAAAGAATTAACACACAAGTTTAATGGTGTATGTTCAGAAGGTGGGTGGCTGAAAAATAAATCATCTTGTACATCCTATATGACACATCCAAAAAGACGCATGTGTCAAACAATGAATTATGGTAAGTGTCCTAAAGAAACTTTCCATTTTTTCAGTAAATTTTGAAGGTATTTCACAAAAACTCTTTTACAATATGTATAATGGGATGGAATTATCAGTGACAAAAAACACTGAAAATTTTTTTACTTGTGAATGGAAATGTATTGTGCACAAAAAATTGATGAGATATACAAACTGAAGAATACAACTTTGAAAATGTCTCTGACATTTGTGACAAAACTGGAGGATATAACATTTTCCTCACACCACTATACCATTTTGCCTTGAAACTGGAGAACACAAAATTTGATTCACTATATCTTGATACACAAGGCCAAGAGAACTCTGCAAACAGAATATGGCCAATTAATTTCTTATTTCTAATCCAAACATTCACAAATACAGTAGAACCTGTCTTGAGAGACCGTCCTTCGGGCCACACAAAAGTGGTCTCTCAAGACAGGTGGTCTCTCATAACAGGTTTCAGGTTTTCTCAAGTCAGTGAATAACCAACCACAAAATTCAGAAATGGAGAAGAATAGATGTTTGTAATTACTTTATAGTTGTTCTTTTTTATGAAGTTTTTGTATCAAATTGAAATGGACTGTTATAAAAATAAATTAGAGTTGAAAATCTTCATTGAAGATTTTCAACACTAATTTATTTTTATAATTTTTATAACAGTCCATTTCAATTTGTTACAAAAAGATTTTTAACACAAATTTATTTTTATTCCTATCTGTCACATTTCAGGTATGTATGAAATTGTTTATTCAGCAATAATACTAATCTTTTCACAGGGGTCTTATAAAAACATCTCAATCTTTAATGAGTTAGCAATTGAAACCCAATTAAGAGCTTTTAATACTTTTAATTATGTTAGTATAACCACAATGGATTTTCCAATTCCAGAACAGGTAAAAAGTTTTTGTCATGGTTTCAGTCTTCAAAGGGGCGGTCTCTCAAGACAGGTCCATTATGGCATAAAAATACAAGTTGGTACCAGGTCACAGTGGTCTCTCAACACAGGTGGTCTCTCAAGACAGGTGGTCTCCCATAGCAGGTCCATTATAGAGTAAAACCAATCGGTGTCTGGCAGATGTGGTCTCTCAAGACAGGTGGTCTCTCAAGACAGGTTTTACTGTACAATATTTTGAAAAATAGAATAACCCTGCTAATCAATAGAGCCCATCTTCATACTGGCAAATGTTGTAGCCTACAAACTTAACATCATGAAGAAGAAAATAGTTAAATCACCCAGAGAATTCTGTTTATGAAAGTTGTGTCCTGGCCTTCAAAAGCTCAATGAATATTTTGGACATAGGTGCCTTAGCAAGCAAGTCTTTACTTCATGAAGTGGAAAAGTCCAGTCTGCAATAGGGCCTATGCATAAAAAAAATCAACAACAGATTCTCTCGTGTTCTAATTTTCTTTCACCCAAACACAATGCGTAACATCACCCCACCCTCACTCCCAAACACACACACACTGGAACAAGCTTATAACAATATTACTATGTATTACATTATCCCACTCATAATTTGGTCACATTTTCTGAAACAAGCAATACATCTAAATGTCAAATGAAAAAAAATGTATGAGAAAAGTAGATCTAAAGAAAACAGAGTTTGAAAATAAAAATGCTGAATGTGCCGACATGTGGTGTGGGATACAAGACTGTTAACCTAGCCTGCTTTTGACTGACGATTACTGTTTAACCCTGAACTTTGATGTCAAAATAGAAAGGTATTCAACAGCAAATATTTCCCATAATGCAGTTTGATATTTAACCAAATATACCTTGTTTGACAGAGCTTGGTGAGCTCTGTCAAACAAGATATATTTGGTTAAATTCATAGTTAAACAAAAGAAAGACAGAGTGACTGTAGAAAATGCTGTTGCACTACCAGAGTGCTATGGGTTAAGTTAAGTACTGAAGATTGGAACAATTTATAACTGTGGCCGCTTTCAAGTAAACTTCCAGGCCTGCAGCTAGGGTCGGGCATCAGGAGGTGGTGGGGGGGGGGGGGGGCACATGTAAAGGGGCCACCTCCCCAACCTGGACATAATCCCATCATTTTTCCACCCAGAATCATTTTATCCACCCCCTCTCCCCAAGTGACTAAAGTTCACTAATTTGGATACATCTTGCCAAGCACATGGTTTGGCCCAGCAGGGAAAAATTTTAAAATTTGGCATTAAAAGGAGCAATTTCCTGTCTTCTGAAGGATCAACTCCTACTTCAACATACCCCAGAAAGTTTTATTTTTTCTGCTCAAATAACAAGATTCATTATTTGAATTTTTTTATTTCTGTCCACTAACTTTTGAATTGATCATCCTGAATCATTTCACCCCAACCCCCCCTCCCTCCCTCATAGTGACTAAATTCTACTAATTTGGACACACCGTGCTAAGCATCGGTCGACCCGGCATAGGAAAAATTAAAAATTTTGCATTAAAAGGCACAATTTCCTGTCTTCTGAAGGATCAATTCCTACTTCAACATACCCCAAAAAGTTTTATTTTTTCTGCTCAAATAACAAGATTCATTATTTGATTTTTTTTTTATCTGCCCACTAACTTTTGAATTACTAACCAGAATCATTTACCACCTCCCCCCCCCCCCCCTCGCCTCCCCCCTACAATAGTGACTAAATTCTAGTCATTAGGATACACCGTGCCAAGCACGTGTGTGCCGGGTCGACCATAGTTCAACCGGGCATGGGAAAATTTTTTAATTTGGCCTTAAAAGGATCAATTTCCTGTCTTCTGAAGGGTCAATTCCTACTTCAACATACCCCAAAAAGTTTTATTTTTTCTGCACAAATAACAAGATTCATTATTTGATTTTTTTTTATTTCTGTCCACTAACTTTTGAACGACCATCCAGAATCATTTTACCCCCCCCCCTCCCCTCCCAAACCCCTGCCCCCATCTCCCCACAATAGTGACTAAATTCCACTAATTTGGATACACTGTGCCAAGCTCATGTGTGCCGGGTCGACAGGGGTTCAACCTGGCATGGAAAAATTTTAAAATTTGGCATTAAAAGGAGCAATTTCCTGTCTTCTGAAGGGTCAATTCCTACTTCAACATACCCCAAAAAGTTTTATTTTTTCTGCTCAAATAACAAGATTCATTATTTGAATTTTTTTATTTCTGTCCACTAACTTTTGAATTGATCATCCTGAAACATTTCACCCCCCCCCCCACCCCCCTCCCTCCCTCATAGTGACTAAATTCTACTAATTTGGACACACCGTGCTAAGCATCGGTCGACCCGGCATAGGAAAAATTAAAAATTTTGCATTAAAAGGCACAATTTCCTGTCTTATGAAGGATCAATTCCGTCTTCAACATACCCCAAAAAGTTTTATTTTTTCTGCTCAAATAACAAGATTCATTATTTGATTTTTTTTTTATCTGCCCACTAACTTTTGAATTACTAACCAGAATCATTTACACCCCCCCCCCCCCCTCGCCTCCCCCCTACAATAGTGACTAAATTCTAGTCATTAGGATACACCGTGCCAAGCACGTGTGTGTCGGGTCGACCATAGTTCGATCGGGCATGGGAAAATTTTTTAATTTGGCATTAAAAGGATCAATTTCCTGTCTTCTGAAGGGTCAATTCCTACTTCAACATACCCCAAAAAGTTTTATTTTTTCTGCACAAATAACAAGATTCATTATTTGATTTTTTTTTATTTCTGTCCACTAACTTTTGAACGACCATCCAGAATCATTTTACCAAACCCCTCCCCCCTCCCCTCCCAAACCCCTGCCCCCTTCTCCCCACAATAGTGACTAAATTCCACTAATTTGGATACACCGTGCCAAGCTCATGTGTGCCGGGTCGACCGTGTTTCAACCTGGCATGGAAAAATTTTAAAATTTGGCATTAAAAGGAGCAATTTCCTGTCTTCTGAAGGATCAATCCCTGCTTCAACAAACCCCAAAAAGTTTTATTTTTTCTGCTCAAATAACAAGATTCATTATTTGCAATTTTTTTTTCTGTCCACTAACTTTTGAAGGACTATTCAGAATCATTTTATCCCCCTCCCCCTCACACCCCCTCCACTTCCTCAAAGCGACTAAATTCCAATAATTTGGATACTCTTTGCAAAGCACATGTGCCCCAGGTCGACCATGGTTCTACCTGGCATGTAAAAATTAAAAAATTTGGCATTAAAAGGAGCAATTTCCTGTCTTTGTCCCACGGAAAGCCTCTTTTTGAGAGAGCATTTCTCCTACTTTCAATTACCAGTAACCACTCATCACTTGAAATTTTTGAAGACAGATAAACAGGCAGAAAAACAGCTTAACTGTGGCCTTCTACCAGAAAGGGCTGCCTTCACCGACTCAACTAAAAATTACATCAGGATTAAATACTGTTATAAATACTAAATAATAAATAGGGAACGAGAAGGTGAATAAACAGGCAGAAAAACAGCTTAACTGTGGCCTTCTACCAGAAAGGGCTGCCCTCACTGACTCAACTAAAAATTCCATCATGATTAAATACTGCTATAAAAACTAAATAACAAATAGGGAACGAGAAGGTGAATAAACAGGCAGAAAAACAGCTTAACTGTGGCCTTCTACCAGAAAGGGCTGCCTTCACCGACTCAGCTTAAGATTAAACCTTAAGATTGAACAAGATGTGCTACTTTTATCTTTACAGTTTATATACTTTAATGAAAACTAATTCTACCTTCTTCTTTTAAGCAGGTACACAGAAGATGCTTTTTGACCAGCACCCCAATAATCGCTACAGACAGTCTAACCGTTATGGAAACAGTCACCCCCACGGTTCCTGAACATCCTCCGCTCCATCCCTAAAAGTGGTCGACCACTTTAAGGGAGGCGAGCGATGGTCCTGCATCCCGCCTCTGTCCCTTTTTGTAAGCGCATTGTGCATCTTTTTGTCCCAACCCAATAGGATTACAATGCAGGCCTGTCCCCGAACCAGGGAAGTTCGGGTCTTCTTCTTCTTGGTGGTCTCCGAAAGGGGTCGTTGTTGTTTTCCTTCAAAGAGTCCAACCAAACAGAGACAGCCTGAGGCAGATTATACTTGCCAGTGATGGCCATCATTCATAATCATCCTCGACGCGGCACACTATACTTGCCCGAAAATCCAGATCGACTGCACCCTCGGGGAGAGGTAGTACCTTTGTGAGAGGACCCAACCTCTCACACTGGTCCTCACCCGAGGGTTCAACTGACATCAGCCAAGAGACCATCATGACGCAACTGGTGACACCAGCCGAGTACCCGAAGCAGTTCCTCCTTCAACACGCCTAGACATGTGAGAATGAATCACCTACAGTCAATGAGGGTCGAAAGGGGCTTGTCCCCTATACCGTCCCTGCGCACCTTTGGCACGCGAAACCATTCCTTTCGGGACAGATAATCTTTTCTGTCAATTGGTTAATGTTTCGTATTGTCATAGTTGTGAATAATCTGTGTGTTGAATAAACACCTCAACAGAGACTCAGTCATGGGATTATATTCATTGTAATTACAGGTGTAAATTGACAACTCTGAGTTAAATCAAAATGGTGAAAATTGAAAAACAGTGTCAGAGATTTTTCCTACCCCCCCTCCCCCTTTCCCCCTCCTCCCCCGGTTGCAGGCCTGTATACTTCATGCAAAACTTCTACTAAAAGAGGGTTTATGTGAGGCAGGAAAATAATAAACTTCCTGAACTAAGCATCAGATCAAGGAGAAGTTGACGGGGAAGTAAAGAAGGATGTACATGTCAGAAAAAGAGAACTATTACAAACATATGCCAAGCCAAGAAGGCATAAATACAGTGGAACCCACTTAATTGGTTAAATTTTAACTGAATAACCCTGTTAACAGAATATAATTTCCCAACACAAAACCATTTACCATATCTCCAGTACAAATTTGACCAGTTAATTGAATATAGTTTATAGAGTAAACTCCTGTTAATTGAATAAAAAATCTTGTAACCTGTTGAGAAGTTACCCTGAATTTCCCCAGTTTTCCTTTGTTTATAGATCTATTTGACCTCGGCACATCCATTACAGGCATTTAATCTATTATATCTTGTTTGACAGAGCTCATGGAGCTCTGTCAAACATGATATAATAGAATAAATGGTAAGTTTATCTCTAGGATACAGGAATGTCACAGAATCCCTGTTAATTGAAAACTCCTGCTAACAGAATAATTTTTATTGGTGAAGTGACTGTTCAATTAACACGGTTCCACTGTATTGCAATTTGTCCTTTAACATGGTTGGCCCATTAGATCCATGATTGTCCTGTTGTGCCTGAATTAGTCAAATCAACAGGTCAGATTCTCTCACACTTACATAGATTAAATTATCCATATATCGGATGAAGAGATTCCTCAAGATTCCAGCCTCATTCAAATCACCCAGATGAATCATGTCTTCAATTCCACTAACTGATGACTCATGCATGTGCCTAATCTGTTGTCTACCATCGAGCCAATGTTCCTTGCCATCATCATCCACAACGCAGATTTTACCTGACTCAGAAAACTTGACTTTGGCCCCCAAAGAAACGGAGAACTCGGACTTGACATCTGGGTCCAGCCAGACATGGTCTCCCTGAAAAGAAAAAAAAATATCCATTAAAGAATTGAATAAAATATTTTCAAATTCTTCTGCATTTAACTGCTTTCATAGTGGGTCTTTTTGCAGTTGTACAATATTGGAATTGAAAAAATGAACAGAGGATATCTCTCTCTCCTTTTTTTCCGGTGCCACAACAGCGTCTTATGTGTGAAACAAAATGACCCAGTTGTTTAAAGAAGGATTTAATTAGCTTCAATGGCTAGTTAACACTATGGAGGAATGAAGTCATGTAATCAACTGTAACTCTGTTGTCCATTTTAGATGACTTTTTCTAGTATTGAGATGCTACCTCAGAAATAGTGCCTAGATTTCCAGTAATGTAAAACTATGGAGGCTAAAAATAAATCCAGGGCTTTGAGTTGAATAAACCTGAATCTGGTGCTGTGTAACATTATCAAAAGATTTTGACTGGGGTTTGTGGGAAGAAAATTGGACATATTGCACCAAGTTTGGGAGCCCAAATATTAACCCAAAGACTTGATTTGAACAAACTGGAATCTACCCCCTACCACCCCCATCTCCCACCTCCCCCCCCCCTCCCATCCAATGGTGGTTCTGGAGAAGATCTCTAAAGAAAATTCCCCATATTATATTAAGTTAAATTTCAGGCTCCCATGGGGTGTCCCAAATATCAAACCAGGAACTTCATTTGAACAAACTTGGAACTGACCTTAATTAGGACACTGGGTACCAAATATCAGAAGATTCTGAATAGTTGATCTGAAGAAGATTTTTAATGATTATTTCTCATATTGCACTAAATTAAAATTTGGGTCTCCATAGAGAGTCCAAATTTTAAACGAGGGACTTGATTTGAACAGATTTGAATCCACCCCTTGTAACGATGCTGTATGCCAAATATTAAAAGATTCTGAGTAGCGGTTCCGGAGAAGAAGGTTTTTAAAGAGTATAGGGTACTAAGTTAAAATCCAGACTCCCATAGGGAGCTTGATTTGAACAAACTTGGATCTGACCTCCCTAACGATGCTTTAAACCAAATATCAAATGATTCTGATTGGTAGATCTGAAGTACAAGCCCAAACATTAACAGAGGGACTTTGTCTGAACAAACTTGCATCTAACCCTTTTAGTGATGTTGTATACCAAATATAAAAAAATTGTCGATAGGATCACCGATCCAATGTTAAGTTGTGACAACACAAAAGTGGGTTTAATCATTATCAACTTATCGTTCAGAAATTGTTTACAATTTACTATGTGAAGTGTCATTGTGACCTTGACCTAGTGATTCCAAAATACATAGGACTCTTTCTTGCACCAATGCCAACCTATCTATGAAGTTTCATGAACGTGGGTGGAACCATTGTGAAATTATCATCTGGAAACCAATTGTTTATGATTTATTATGTTTAAAGTCATTGTGATCTTGACCTTTGATCTAACGAGTCCAAAATAAATAGGGGTCTTCCACTCACCTAGGCCAACCTACGTATGAAGTTTCATGTGGGTCAAACCATTATCAAGTTATCCAGAAACCAATTGTTTACGATTTACTATGTTGGTCACTGTGCCCTTGACCTTTCACCTAGCAAGTCCAAAATAAATAGGGTTCTCCTCTCACTGATGCCAACCTACCTATGAAGCTTCAAGAATGTGGGTCAAACCATTATCAAGTTATGATCCGGAAACAAATTGTTTTGATTTACTATGTTCAGGGTCACTGTGACCTTGACCTTTGACCTAGTGAGTCTAAAATAAATAGAGTTTCATGAATGTGGGTTGAACCATAGTCAAGTTATCATCCGGAAATAAATTGTTCACAATTTAGTATGTTCAAGGTCACTGTGACCATGACCTTTGACCAAGCAAGTCCAAAATATACAGGGTTCTTCCTCTCAATTGGCTTCTATGAGAGGGAATGATTTTATATTTGGTCTGCTGCTTCATAATGATGAGTTGTATCGTGTATCTAATTTTCAGATCTGCCGTGCAGCCACTTCCTGTTTGCAGATACTTTGAAGTCTGTTCGTCTCTATAATCAATTGCATGCAGCGATGCAGGTCCAGACCAGGTATTGGTCTTGTTTTCAATTTACTTTTGCCCCTTATCTCTCTTTATGGTATACTATAACAAAACCAATGGCAAGTTTATTTTGCCATTCGCTTCTACTGGTTCTAAGGATGCTTCATAACAAATAACTGTTCTCTGTTCTGTGTGGTTTGGGAAATGGGGGCATTTGTAATATTTCTATTTTTAGCTCCTGGAGTTTCCACAGGAATGCTTGAAAAACATTTGTTCCATGAATCAAATACTTGTGACTCAAAAATACCACAAATCAAATTTGATTCAAGTCAGCTTATTGGTTCAGAAAAGAGAAATTTCGGGGCGAGGTAAAAATCTTGCCTCTCACATTATAAAGGCAAATATGCCCTATGAACTTTGTTTGAACAAACTTTATTCTACACGTAAAAAGGAATCCCAGTACAAATACAAAGTCATTGTTCCATTTGATGAGATGATTTTTTAAAAATATGGGAAGATTTTTTCCCATTCCCTCACTGAGGGGCGGGGCAAGTTGATTTGAACAAAATCAAAATGCAATGTCAGGAGAAACAGTAACCTCAAACTTCACTGAAATCAGTTCAGTGGTTTTGGAGGCAAAGTTTCAAACACCATGTTCACAGGCGACAAGACAATGTATGACAGACGGTAAATGGGAAGTGATCATTATGGCAGACCTTGACTTTCGGACATGTGAGCTAAAAGGAAATGCAAGAACACTGAATCTGAGATGCTAACATGTTTTTCTTGGTGCAGTGTTGATTTCTCAGTATTTTATTCCGGAATCTTGGACCACTGATTAACCATTTACCTAACACGAAAGGCAGACAACACTTGCAAACAAAATTCATGAATAACTAATTTTTTTGTCATTTTTGCATCAAAAACATAGCTTATGAAGCCTCACTGGAACGAGCTTGTTTCAATGACTCGAATGAGTGGTCATAAGTTAGGTTTTTTTCAAACGAAAAAAAAGAAAAAATAATGAAAATTAAATGGTGATTTCTGTGAATCATGCTGTCCGGTTTTGGCCATTAAGTTGGGTAAACGGTTAAGTGTGTCATGATCAAACTGCCATCTGATTGCAAAAGAGACTGCTGTTGTGTCCACAGTAGTGTAACCCACTATGTTTCCTCTTCAATGAGATTGTTCAAATAAGGGGTGGTATGCAATTGTTTCGATTTGGTTCATACACAATTTAAAAAAAGTTTAATAATAAATATAAGCTCACAGGTTACTTATTGTGTTGCTGAAACCTGAGCATCACTAACCAAACTTATTTTAACTACCTGCTTTTGTACAGTGGCATTAAGCCAAACGGTCAATGCTGCTCAATCCCTTTTATACTCCCCTGTGACCTTAGATTTATCAAGGTCAATGACATCATGACCTAATCATTTTCATTTATTCATTGGTGTTTCAAGTCACATTTATAATCTGTAGCTATATCGTGCCTGCAACATAGGTGTATTTATTTATTTATTTATTGGTGTTTAAGGTCACATACTTATGCACAATGGCTAATCGTGACCGTGACAGTTTTACGGGTGGAGGAAGCCGGAGTACCCGGAGAGAACCACCCAGCAACGACGAGCAGCTGTCAGCTCTCCAACATCGTAACTCTGAACTCTGCACCGCAGCACAGGCAGGGTTAGATTGGTTCAAGACATGCGCACCATCGACGTGCAGTACGCCTCAGTACACAGCGTCATCGTGCCCCCATGTAGGCAATCGGGCAACATAGGTGTAAAGTCAAACTTAGCCAATCATTAAAACAGTACAGCTATCGTAATCCACACATGGGTAGTGATGTCCACGCATGCGTTTACCAGGTAATAAAAATCATCAGTAGCAAATGTTTTTATTAATGAAGCGCCAGGTTGTACCCGGAGCTTCATTAATTAAATTTTTGATGATTATTCCTAAAATTAGTGTTTGGACTCGATTATTATTACGTCCGTGGAATTATTGCCCACATGTGGAAAGTTACCAGACCACAAGGCACAATCATTGTTCTATTGAAAAGTGTTGAAAGCCATTTTAAGGGTTTTACACTGTATACATTAGCTTGCTGTTTTTTGGGGCGGTAATAGAAAAAAAATGCTTGTATACAGCACAGCTGGAGTGGACTGGTCACTTTCCACTGGGTGGGCAGTATTTCCACGGATACAATAACATTCGATTATTAGATTGCAAACACTAATTACCGGAATAATCATCAATGAAAGTGTCAATGACACTGTAGCTCAACTTGTCAAGACAAAGACATGTACATGTATAGTATGTGACACAGCAATGACAAACATCTAGGTAATGACCTGATAACAAAGGTACATATAAAGTATTGTAACGGTCTGTACAAAAATACTGAGCGTTGCCTGTAACAAATGTATAGGTAAAGTATTGTAAAGGTGGGTGACAGTCAGATGCTGAACTAGAAAAAATCTTTGAGTCCCAGAGTGGGTCTGACTGAACCCCAAAATATTTGTTCTCATAGCACAAAGGCAAAGAACCCCAAAACACACTCGTTCCTGTCCCAAGGTGAAAACAAAGGCACCCCAAAACACACTCGTTCCTGTCCCAAGGTGAAAACAAAAGTACTCAAGAAGTTTTGTGAAGATCAGTTCATAAATACGAGCTGTATAGAACTTGTGACAAAAAACTGATTGGACCTAACATTGTGTAAGTAGCACTGAATAAATCAAAGTTCATCTAATTTGCATAATTTCTGTACGAAAAAAAACCCCTTACAATATGTGATGTATTCCATGTTACTAAACATTCATACAAAAATTTATTAAAATGAAAACTTTCATACAGAAGTTCTATACAAAAGACTGATTGCACTAATTTTGGTACAAAATGGCTGCTGGTGGCCATCTTGAATTTCGGACCACACCCAAAAACACTCGCTCTCATCCCACGGTGATAACAAAGGTACCCAAGAAGTTTCGTAAAGATTGGTTCATAAATATGGCCTCTAGTCAGAGCTGTATAGAAGTTGTGTACAAAAAACTGATTAGACCTAATTTCGGTACAAAATGGCCACTAGCAGCCATCTTGAATTTTAGACCGCACCCAGAAACACTCGTTCTCGTCCCAAGGTGATAACAAAGGTACCCAAGACATTTCGTGAAGATCAGTTCATAAATACAGACTCAGTCTGAGCCGTATCGACATGTGTACTTACTGTGTGTAAGTCGCACTGAAAAAATCAAAGTTCATCTAATTTGCATAATTTCTGCACGAGAAAAAAACCCGTATTATATGTGATGCATCCATGGTACTAAACATTCACATAAAAAAATTATTCAAATCAGGGCTTTCATATGGAAGTTCTGTGCAAAAATCTGATTGCACCTAATTTTGTACAAAATGGCTGCCATCGGCCATCTTGAATTTCGGACCGGACCCCAAAACACTTGTTCTCGTCCCACGGTGATACCAAAGGTACCCAAGAAGTTTCGTAAAGATCGGTTCATAAATACGGCCTCTAGCCCGAGCCGTATTGGCATTTGCACTTACAGTGCTGAAAGTAACCCCAAAAAACATCAAAATTAGTCTAATTTGCACAATTTACGTACGAGAAAAAAACCCGTATTATATGTGATGTATCCCATGGTACTAAACATTCATACAAAAAATTATTCAAATCAGAGCTTTCATATGGAAGTTCTGTACAAAAAACAGATTTCTGCATCGTCGGTACAAAATGGCAGCTGGCAGCCATCTTGAATTTCGGACCGCACCCAAAAACACTCGTTCTCGTCCCACGGTCATAACAAAGGTACCCAAGAAGTTTCGTAAAGATCGGTTCATAAATACGGCCTCTAGCCCGAGCCATAGCAGCTTGGCACTTACAGCTCTGAAAGTAACACTAAATAAATCAAAGTCAGTCTAATTTGCATAATTTACGCACGAGAAAAAAACCCGTATTATATGTGATGTATCCCATGGTACTAAACATTCATACAAAACTTTATTCAAATCAGAACTTTCATACAGAAGTTCTGTACAAAAAACTGATTTTTGCATCATCGGTACAAAATGGCCACTGGCAGCCATCTTGAATTTCGGACCACACCTAAAAACACTCGTTCCCGTCCCAGGGTCATAACAAAGGTACACAAGAAGTTTCGTAAAGATCGGTTCATAAATACGACCTCTAGCCCGAGCCATAGCCAATTGTTGACGTACGGACAGACGGACAGACGGCCAGACGGCCAGACGGACAGACGGACGGACGGACGACGGGCCATGACAATAGCTCAAATTTTACTTCGTCAAAGTTGAGCTAAAAATTTAATTAATGAAGAACCGGGTTCAACCTGGTGCTTCATTAATTAAAATTTTGCTGATGATTTTTATTAGCTGTTAGAGGCATGTGTCAACATCACTTCCTACAGTGGATTATGACCGGTCCACGATGACTGTACTGTAGAATTATTTTGTTCAAATTTATTGGAGAGCACCAAAATGGAAATTCAGAGATCATGCAGTTCACTGGTTTCGATACTACATTAGTTATATAAGTTATTACCACCATGTGGATTTCGGAGATGGTGTACTGAAGTTGTGACCTCATCTCTGGGTCATACATCAAGAAGTCAGTTAGGACAAGTCGAAATATGATCCATAGGCCAGGTGGAGACTTAATACAACTCTTGGAAACCTACGTGGGGGGTAATAATCAATTTAATTACAATATTCCTCCCTTTCTTGACTTGTTCGCATAATAAAGGGATTGGATAAAGTCTTTAACTCTTATGCTTGTACAAAAAACACTTAAGTTTATAATAGTGTTCCAGCTGTGTTTCTTTGTTTTATTTTTCATGTTTAACGCATAGTAGGCCTATATAAAAATATCATCATGACAAAAAAGGATTAGTGTAATTTATTTCATATAGCTGGATATTTATTTATCATTTAATTGCTGTTATCAAGAACTGTGGCCTTCACATGTGTAATAACTCGATGCCAATTGAGTGATGGTAAACATTCTCTTTCTGAACTGAATGACTGCACCTTTACTTGTATTGGTGGAAACACGTTCTTGTTTTAAGATAAAAGTCTTTACATCCAGTAACAACCATATCCAGCCAGTACTATTTACAAAAATTGCCAGATTTTTACTATTTTCTCCATTTTTCCCTAAAAAACATAACTTATGAGCCCTCGCTGGAATGAGATTGTCATGCATGTTCCATAGAGGAGGCATAATCTGTGTTTTCAAGGCAAAAATGGAATATTTTAGTTATTTAACCCTTTACCCAATGCAGAGAATATCAAAATTTATTATTTTAATTACTATTTTTTAAACTTATTAAAAAAATTTCAACAAAACCATACCACGTGACTCCTCATTAGGACAAGCTCATCGATATGATATGGTTTTGTTGAAATATTATAAAAAATTTTTTTTTTTTAACTGCTCAATTTGAAAATTACGCGGGCGGATGCCGGTGATTCGTTAGGTAAAGGGTTAAGATTTCTTTTTACATGTACCACTTCATTCCTTAGTTCTGTCAGGTAAACTATTAAGCAAGCTGTCAAGTTTTCACTGATTGCAATCAGCATTCCATATTTTAGAACGTAAATGTACATTTTTCCAGTTCATTTATCATTTGCACTCTGTTGTCAAAATCCTAAATTTTTCAATTGCAAGCTTTTCCTAACAAAAAAGATACACTTGGTTAAATTCTCAGTAATACTTGGAAAAACTAAAGACATTGAAGAAAATTATCTGATAATGACTCGAGTCATGGGAGCTGGGTCACACATTTCACAGAGTTTGAAAACATATGATTAGACTAAAACCTCAACATTGCTAAAACGACTGTGCTAAAAGTTTTTTGGTTTCGGGCTTGAGCAGCCATCACGGTTGATAGATCATTCCCAAAAGGGGACGTTCTCATCTAGGCATTATACAGAGGCATCCTACCAAGTTACAATGAAATCCCTTCATAAATACAACCTGTAGACTGTGCTAATGGTTTTGGGCTCGGGCAGCCATACTGGTTGCCCGATCACGACCAAAAGGGGATGTTCTCATCTAGAGATCAATTTCATGATGATTAGACAAGAACTGTGGGGTGTAGCCCGCACTACAGGAAAAGTTGAACAGACTCACAGACTAACAGACTTCCACACGCATGATGGCAATAGCTTATCTTGACTATGTCAAGTTAAGCTAAAAGTATAAATTTTATAGTAAATTTCCTTTCTTATTATACCTACCGAAATTGTTTACTACAGGCTTGCACTACAGTGGAAGAACCTAACTCGGATAAAATACTCTCTATTTTAATCTTTCCCAAGATTTAGGAAAGAAAAGTGGTGTAAAAACACCACGAAAAAATAAGCCAAAACTCGGTCGAGCGCCATCGGCGCACACCCAGTATGGGATGCTCTTCCATAGTACAAATCCACGACTTCCGTAAAACAGTGCGCAATGCATCAATTCGTCATTCTTTTGATTCCGAACAACACAGGGGTTATGTGATCAGCGGGGAGGAAGGATTCTTACCCGAATAAGAAGACAGGAGGGCCTCTATGTAAACAATTTCGGTAGGTATAATAAGAAAGGAAATTTACTATAAAATACTATTTATCAACCTACCTCAATTGTTTACTACAGGCTGAATAGACAAAAGGCTGGAGGGCATCACATAACCAACCCACACATAACTCAATAGCACTGGGACCGTGAACAGAGGAAGAGATCCCTAGGCCTATCAAACCATAGCATCACAAACATTAGAAAAGACAATGAAAGATGAGGCGTATGGTGAAGTGCGATGCACAGACAGAAAGGGCAGTAACAGCACAAAGCTGGAACTGACCCTGAAAAAAACTGAAAGGCTGGGATAGACAACAGCCTGAGCTGAAGAAAGAGGGCCCCAAGGTTCTCTGTCGGCTCCTGCAACTGTCGCAGATAAAAGGAGAACGTAGCAGTTCTCCAGAAGGCTGCCAGTATAACATCAGTCATCCGACAACATGACAGAGTTATTAAAAGAGGAAGACAATGCACGCACCTCGTGGCAGAAAAAACAATTGGTAATACAATCACCAGTAGCTAGAAGAGCGGAAGCTGCACGAATAGCAAGACAAGTCCATCAAGAAATGGATGCAAGAGAGATCTGGCATGTGGGAAAACGCATATTCATCCAGGATAAAGGCGTGAACGCCCCCCACCCCCAAGCAGATCTGCGCCCAAGAAAGTGACCATCTTGGAGTAAACTGCAAAGTCCTAGGCGTTTTCAATGAAAAGAGCTGAACATGCTTGGAGAGGCAAGGATGAGTGTCGAAACAATGCAGTATCACATAGGTAAAAATGTCTCTGAAGCATGGACATGTACCCATTGCAGGAGACCCCCAGAAACAAACATATACCAGAAACTCTGCAAGCGGTGTGATCGAAGGAGTGACAGAAGCAACAGAGTGATCGCACACCATTGACAGAAGAACCTTCCACTTAGCCACAGAGGCTAAACCAGTGGAGTGAGTGCCTCCTTGAAGAAAAGCAACTCCACTGCGTGTCTCGAAAAACCACTACGGAGGAGACAGGACCCGATAAAAGACATGTGCGAAGGCACAATGAAGTCAACTTGAAAACCTCCTCGGGCGACTTTGGCAAAGAAAGTCGCGAGGTAGAGGGAGACATGCCGGAACCGCCGCTAACAGAGAGCGGAGCAGATTGATCCACACCCACCGAGGCGACGGGTGTGATCAAAAGGATTCGACGACTGCAGGTTCATATCTGGGTGAGAACCTGAGGCGGAATCGGAACCGGTAGGAAGGCGTAGCCGACAAGACCATCCCAAAGGAGGGCCAGAGCATCCACGGCGAAAGCCAGAGCATCTGGACACGGGGACACGAAAGTGTCCACCGGATGGTTCCAACGAGTCACAAGAGATCGATGGAATCCGCCATGTGGAGCATCCACCTGGTGGAAATGACCCTGCCCCGACGGGACAGGGAGTCGGCTAGGACGTTCAGGCGACCGGGAATGTGATGAACAGCCACCCCGGCGTGGACATTCTGAGCGAGCAGTATAAAATCCCAAGCCAATTCGTACATTGGAACAGAGTGCGTGCCGCCCTGGTTCCGAATGTAAGCAACCACCATCGAATGGTCGGACAACATAAGGACCTGGCGATTCGACAGGTGAGGGATCCACTGCCTGAAACGCAGAAGAAGAGCAAGAAGCTCCTTCTGGTTGATGTGTAGAGCTGCATGATCTTGGTCCCACATCCCGTGAATGGAAAGACCTAGAGGATCCAACGTCGCACCCCATCCGAGATCGCTGGCATCTGCCGTCAAAACGCGATCGGACGTGGGTAAGTCCAACAGAACACCCTGCGAAAGCCACTGGACATCCGCCCAGAGGAGAAAGTGAGGATAAAGATATTCTGGAAACTGAAGCACCAGATCCAGAAAATCTACATTCAGCCTCCAACGACTGAGCAGAAAGTGTTGGAGAGGTCTGACACGCATCCGACCTAGAGGAATGAGATCCGTCACCGAACAGCAGAGACCGATTAGGAAAGCTATCACATGCGACATCAGTCTGGTGAAGGCCCAAGGAACCAGGTTGAGGCCAGAAGGCATGGCCTTGAACTGGTAAACTCGCCCCAGAAAAACGAACCTGAGATACTTCGGTAACGCCCAATGAATCGGAACGTGAAAGTAAGCGTCTCGCAGGTCGAAGCTGGAAGCGAAATCTCCCTGGTGAATTGAACGGAGGACCGACCCGAAAGTCTCCATGCTGAACTTGGGAGCAATGATAGACTGGTTCAGGAAACTCAGATCGATAACCGGTCGGAGTCGGCCGTCCTTCTTCGGCACCAAGAACAGGCGGGAATAGAAACCCACTGACCTAATGTTCTTGTTGACTTCGAACGCCCCTTTGTCAGGAGATTGTCTATCTCCATGGACAAAAGTTCTCGACGTAAAATGTCTGAAGGAACTGTGGTTGGAAGAGGCACCCTGGACAGAGTGGGGTGCCGTCGGAAGGATATTCGCAGCCCGGACCAAACAACATCTAACATCCAGGGATCGGATGTGATGGTGGCCCAACGGTCTGCGAACTCTGCTATCCTTCCTCCAACCTGGGACAAGTCAAGGTGAGGACCTTCATTTCGAACCCCGACGAGGCTCGCGAGAGAAGAAAACACCTCCTCAACTGAATGAAGAATCCTGGGACTTCCCTCAAGACTGCCGACGCTTACCCTTACCCCTTGAGTAAGAAGTAGAAGTGGTGGCAGAAGGATCAGCCCCTTTGCTTCGCAGAGGAAGCAGAGGGTACTTGTTAGGCTTGGAACGGCCCGTGCCTACCCTAGAAGGCTGATCAAGCTGAAGAAACAGCAGCTGATCGCTGGAATGACGTAGGACGTCATTCCGGACCGTCAACACAGAACCATGGAAAAGTTGCGGACCTGCCAAAAAAGCAGATCGAAGAGTAGCGCACTGCTCCTCAGGAAGGGATCGGCCTGTGTCCAGCACAGAGTCCCTTCGAACTAATTCCAGATTAGCCGTGTTACAGGCATGCGTGTGAGTAAGATATCAAGAGCTGCCCCCAAGTCCGAAGACTGCTAGCTCTCGACATCAAGCATGTCTGACTCTTCCCCTGAGTCAGAAGACACATAGCCCATCGTGGGAAAACCAGCCGACGCCTCCCATGGTGTCGGAACACCAGGGGGATCAGAAAGTGGCCTGTTTCCAATCCCGGGAGACAGCGCCATAGGGGGGTGCCTGGAAACCACTCGCTGCCTCGCTGGAAGCAACAGGAAGGCTCTTTGACAGACCCTGAGTGAGTAAGGAGAGGGCCTCCCTAAGCTCACTGCCCGTACTGGCCGGTTCAACAGGGGAACGAACCGGCAAAGTGGCTTCACCTCTGACCCTCTTAACCAGCGAAGGGTCACGATCCTCCAAAACACCCGACGTGGGACGACGGGCGGCAGCCGAAACGTCTGAAGGCAGACGTGTATAGGGGTGTGACACACCCCGAGGATCAACATAGCGGGAACTCATGAGAGTCACTGCAGACCTCTGCAGGGCAGAAGGTCCAGGCTGCACAAAAGACGTTGGTCCCCCAAAACTGGTAGTGTGGCCAGAATGAGTGGATGGAAACGCCACGGAGTTCATAGTGTCCCACTAAGAACAACCGAATCCAATGACAACTGTGGTGCTTGACCGCACAGAGACCACAGGAGAGGGTACGGTTGGCAGCCACTTCCAACTTCGCCGAGTTGAAGTCAGGGAAGGCTGAGGCCGATACACCCAAACTACACAACCAGACACCGCAGCAGACCACTGCAGGTATAAAACTACTGTGCTCAATGGCTGAGAGGACACAGTAGGGGTTTCAGTCAGCAGCCCCATCTGACTTCGCCGAGTGGAAGTCTGAGAAGGCTGAGGCCGAAACCCCACAACCACACTACAGACATCCCTGCAAACCCTGGCAGGGAGAAGCCGAGGCCGGCTAAAAACGGTGCCCAATGACGTTGTAGACGGAACAGCAGTAGCAGCAGATACGACGGGAGCTGCTGGAACTGGCAGAAAAGCGGAGAGAGCCACCAAGCTCGGCCTCCAAAGGAGGAGTCACAACTCTAGTGACAGCCTCAGATGTCGACTGGAGAGGGCGCATAGTCCCGGAACCAGGCATCTCTACACCAGAAATCCAACAGCTCCCACAGTATCCACCACGATAAAACACTGCACATTCCCCACGGAAGAGGAATAACTCTCACCACGAAACGACAGCGGTCCCCACACCCCGCGGGAGCGGGAGGAGCTGCACATCCCCCACAGAGGGGAGTCAAACTCACACCAGATGTGGTCGAGTCAGGGGGCCCCGAAATGACAGTGTTACCCCCGCGTGGGCGGGAGGAGCTGCACATCCCCCACGGAGGGGGTAAACTCACATCAGACATGGTCGAGTCGGGAGGCTCCCGAAACGACAGCGTTCCACACCACCCGCGGGTGCGGACAAAACAGACACGAGAACGCACCAATGACGAGGACAAAAGGAATTGCTCTAAAGGAACTGAACTGGAAAGAATAGAGGTGAGAGCAGTAGAAGAAAAAGGTGAACTCAACAGAAACAGAAAGTAGAAGAACACCCTCAACTACGAGAGGTGGCAGAATCCAGATGGCCGACACCTAACTTCAATAACAATTAAATTTTTATCAACCGAAAAATTCATTGTCGAATCGTGATGACACGATGTCGCAAACAAAACATTCGCGAAAACGGAATAGTAAATAATATACAATGAGAATGTGGATGAAAATATAAACGAGAATATATAAAACACAGTCCTGTTATTATACGATCTTCAGATCCATAAATCCAGTTACAGGAAAACCATTATCGACAAGTTAAAATATCACTGTTACTTTAGCAAAGATGGCACACACACATCCACCACATGTGCGGATAATCAAAAGAATGGCGAATTGATGCATTGCGCACTGTTTTACGGAAGTCGTGGATTTGTACTATGGAAGAGCATCTCATACTGGGTGTGTGCCGATGGCGCTCGACCGAGTTTTGGCTTATTTTTTCATGGTGTTTTTACACCACTTTTCTTTCCCAAATCTTGGGAAAGATTAAAATAGAGAGTATTTTATCTGAGTTAGGTTCTTCCACTGTAGTGCAAGCCTGTAGTAAACAATTGAGGTTGGTTGATAAGAAATGACCTGTCCTGCATGCAGAATAGTTTTCACCAATCGGCTACACTTAGTTAGAAATCCTGACTTCCCATTCATTTATGTACATGATTTGGTATGCTTCATTTGTTTTGGAACTATCGGCCTTCCGAAGTCACTTTTTGGGGAGGCTTCACTTGTATATTTCTCATGAGATTTAAGAACATTAATTAATGATCTGCTTACCAATACTAATTTTACTGGTGGAGGGTTACCGGCCTGAACAATATCGGAATTGTGTTGGTTATTAAATTCATTTATATAAACACTTATGACAAGTTGTGGTCTCATTTCGGTAATTTGTGTGAATTTTTGTCCGCCAAGCAGAATTTCTCTATTTCTGTCCACAGAATGTCAACACACATAGATTTTTGCAAACCTTTTGGTGCTAACAGCGCTGAAAATTGACGTTGATATGTCTTATACACAATGCGGTTGTGTGAGGGAGATATTTAAATTTACAATGGTACGACATTTCAGTATATTTGGTGAACAGGAAGAAACCTTTCTGATAATTCTCCTTGACATTGGTCTTCTTTTTTCGTAGCAGATGTCATCAAGCCTTCTTTACGTCACTAATTTTGTTCGGAGACAGTAAAATTATTTTTTTCATAAATATACAATTTTGAGGACTGTAAAATATTTTGATGTGAATATATTTTTGTTTTCAAATATAATTTTCCACTTTTATGTTTTGATCATCGTCACCAACCAAATAATAGTAGTTTGAATCGGTGGCGTAGTAATCCCTTGCTGACACTTGCATCAAATTGTACAGTTTATGATCTGAACAGCGCTAATATGGACTGAATTTAATATGGACTGAATTTCGCAATTATCACATTGTCAGTTGAATATTTTCCTATGAATGTGTCATGAGTTGTACATTACACCGCCTCCCAGATTCAAATGTTTGAAGATTTCAGATCGTAGGAAAGCAAATCATTTTGCAACTTAGCCCAAACCCACGTGATCATAACAAACAATGTCACCCGAAGAGAATCAAGTGTTTGTTGTCATCCATTTTCCCCTAAGTATTCTCACCACGTTGGTGATGAAATGTTAAATATGCTTTCTCTGAGTATGGAGTGTGGAGTCTTTTATTTACAACTCAGACATTCGAATTACCAATCTATTCCCTAGCTGTTAATCCTGACGGTTACTTATGTGGCTGGCAATTTCTTTGTCATCAAAAGCAAAAAAATATTTTAAAAAGTGGATAAATTTGGGTTTTGTATACTTTTGTCATTATTTTGGAGTATAATATGTTGTAATTCACCACTTTAATTCATATTTAGGGCATCGTGAATTTTTTTTAAAAAATGCCCAAAGTTACGTTGGACGACCCCTTAATACAGCCTTGACAAAAAGTGTTGCAGTAAAAATATCCCCCTGCCTGTAGGATTTTCACAGTACAAGAATACAGGTTCAGACATTTATTTATTTATTTATTTAATTATTTATTTATTTATTTATTTATTTATTTTATTTATTTATTTTATTTATTTATTTAACAACCAAGATCATACAAGTTTTACAGGTGGAGGAAGCCAGAGTACCCATAAACAACCTCCAATTATTGGCAAATAACTGTCATTCTCCCGATCCAACTTATAATCACATACAAGTACAAGCAGGGTTCACAAAGATCAACAGAATGTGCACCATTAATGTGCAATCCATGCCACCATGCTTCAAGTAGGGCAATTGAAAAGAAATGAAAGTGTCAATGACACTGCAGCTCAACTTGACAAACTTGAACTTGGTAAGTTATAAATGAAATGGCAAAATTGAAGATTATTGGTACCAATGTTATTTGATGAAATTTCAACATAACAGCATTGTGTGTGCACGTCAGAGCAATCCATGCATTTTTAAATGTAAACTGTAAGACTGGCTAAAGGAAGAATGTTGATACACAAATGAAGTATGACCAGAGGTTACTGTAAATGGCAACTTTTTTTCACAGAAATGAATGCTAATCAATAGCTCTTATCTGAAGGTCTTGCCTAATGAGCACACCAAGTTAAAAAACAATCCTATGATAAATGTGGCCTGTAGGCCATGTCAAAGAATGTTGATGCACAAATGCAATAAATTCAAAGATTGTTGCTAACAGCAAGAGTTTCTGATAGAAATGAAAAGAAAATCAATAGCTCCTATCTTTGTCACCCTGCATAAGCATACAAAGTTTCAAAACAACCTGATAATGAATGTGCCCTCTGAGGCATGCCAAAGGAAGATGTTAATGCACAAATGCACTAAGTAGAAGGTCATTGCTTGTGGCAATGGGGTTTTTTATGGAAATTCATAACAAGAGCTATTGCTGAAGGCAATTTTTACCCCCACTGCAGTGCTGGACCGATAATGCATAAATGAATTAAAAACAAAATAAGGACCGTAACTCTAGTGAAAACAAGTTCCATAATAATAATTTACTTAAGTTATGAAAGTTATGAATATTCTCTGACGGACTCACACACACACAGATGGATGGACGGACACACAGACGGATGGATGCATGTAATCCAGTATACCCTCCCATTTTCTTTGAAAGTGGGGGTACAAATATACCCTGCAGAGAGTGCAAAAGGGATAAGTTGATGCACAAATGCAGTAATTTTTTATGGAAATGAAAAAAAGCAATAGCTGACATCTAGAAGTCACCCCGAACACACATACCAAGTTTCAAAGTGATCCGATCATAAATTTGCCCTGAAGGGTGTGTTAAAGGGAAATATTGAAGTCTGACTGAACTAATTTCAAAGGTCAGTGGCAACATTTTTTGACAGAAATGGAAGAAAATCCACAACTCCCATATAGATGTCACCCCCACTCAAGCACACCAAGTTTGCGAATGATCCAATCATAGATGTGCCATGCAGGGTGTGTCAAAGGGAAATATTGATGCTTAACTGCACTAAATTTTTACTAAGTTCATCGAAGGTCATTGCCAGTGGCAACATTTTTAGACGGAAATCGAAGAAAATTGATAGCTCCCATCTAGAGGTAACCCCAAATAAGCATAAAAAGTTTGAAACTGATCTGATCATAAATGTGCCCTGTAGGGCATGCCAAAGGAATATATTGATGCCTGACTAAACTAAGTTCAAAGATTGTTGCCAGCAGCAACATTTTTTGAAGGATGGAATGGACGAAAAATGAAAGCTCCCATCTAGAGGTCACCCCAAACAAGCATGTCAGGTTTCAAAGCAATCTAATCATAAACGTGCCCTGTAGGGTGTGCCAAAGGGAAATATTGAGGTCTGACTAAACTAAGTTCTGAGAACGTTGGCCGTGGCAACATTATTTGACAGAAATGGAAGAAAATTGACAGCTCTCTTCTAGAGGTCACCCCAAACAAGGATGCCAGGTTTCAAAGCAATCCAATCATAAACGTGCCCTGTAGGGTGTGCCAAAGGGAAATATTGAGGTCTGACTAAACTAAGTTCTAAGAATGTTGGCAGCGGAAACACTTTTTGATGGAAATGGAAGAAAATTGATAGCTGCCATCTTGAGGTCACCCCAAACAAGCATGCCAGGTTTCAAAGCAATCTGATCATAAATGTTCCCTATAGGGTGTGCCAAATGGAAATATTGAGGTCTGACTAGACTAAGTTCTGAGAACGTTGGCCGCGGCAACATTTTTTGACGGAAATGGAAGAAAAGTGATGGCTCCCATCCAGAGGTCACCCCAAACAAGCATGTCAGGTTTTAAAGCAATCTAATCATAAACGTGCCCTGTAGAGTGTGCCAAAGGGAAATATTGAGGTCTGACTAAACTAAGTTCTGAGAACGTTGGCCGCGGCAACATTTTTTGACGGAAATGGAAGAAAAGCGATGGCCCCCATCTAGAGGTCACCCCCAAACAAGTATGCCATGTTTCAAAGCAATCCGATCATAAATGTGCCCTGTAGGGTGTGCCAAAGGGAAATATTGAGGTCTGACTAAACTAAGTTCTAAGAACGTTGGCCGTGGCAACATTATTTGACAGAAATGGAAGAAAATTGACAGCTCTCTTCTAGAGGTCACCCCAAACAAGGATGCCAGGTTTCAAAGCAATCCAATCATAAATGTGCCCTGTAGGGTGTGCCAAAGGGAAATATTGAGGTCTGATTAAACTAAGTTCTAAGAATGTTGGCAGCGGAAACATTTTTTGATGGAAATGGAAGAAAATTGATAGCTGCCATCTTGAGGTCACCCCAAACAAGCATGCCAGGTTTCAAAGCAATCTGATCATAAATATGCCCTGTAGGGTGTGCCAAATGGAAATACTGAGGTCTGACTAAACTAAGTTCTGAGAACGTTGGCCACGGCAACATTTTTTGACGGAAATGGAAGAAAAGTGATGGCTCCCATCTAGAGGTCACCCCCCAAACAAGCATGCCATGTTTCAAATCAATCCGATCATAAATGTGCCCTGTAGGGTGTGCCAAAGGAAAATATTGAGGTCTGACTAAACTAAGTTCTAAGAACGTTGGCCGTGGCAACATTATTTGATGGAAATGGAAGAAAATTGACAGCTCCCATCTAGAGGTCACCCCAAACAAGCATGCCAGGTTTCAAAGCAATCCAATCATAAATGTGCCCTGTAGGGTGTGCCAAAGGGAAATACTGAGGTCTGACTAAACTAAGTTCTAAGAATGTTGGCAGCGGAAACATTTTTTGACGGAAATTGAATAAAATCGATAGCTCCCATCTAAAGGTCACCCCAAACAAGCATACCAAGTTTCAAAGTTATCTGATCATAAATGCGACCTGTGAGGTGTGCCAAAGGAAATTGTGGATGTATGCCCAGACGTACGTACGTTCGCTGACAGACGAGAAGTGATGGCAATAGCTCAGCTTGACTTTGTCAGGTTGAGCTAAAAATCAACCACAGGAGGCTGCAGAAACTGTCATTACTTTTCGGGGTTCCCACAATGAGAACATGCAGTTAGCTGTCAGTCTGATTTATTGCATCAGTTTGATCATCAAGCCATAACAACGTTTGAAGCAAGATAATTTTTACAGATTCATAAATGCAAGGCTTTAATAACATCATAACTTACAGAATCTCATCAAATATTCTCTTACAACTATAATAATGCAATTATTTGTGTGTCAATTGAGATAGTTTATGGAAAAGTGAATTATATAAGAGATAATGGTAGAGTTACTGGTAAATTGAGGAGGAACCCCTTCAACCCTGTGTCCACTGATGTCAAAACCTCAAAATTTCAAATTTCAAATTATTCCCATAATGTAACTCTGAGTATAATCAATCTAAACTTATTTGACAGGGCACTTTGAGCTCTATCAAACAAGATTTAATAAGTTACATTTCTAAATGCATTGTGAGAAAATTTGCCCTTTGAAATTTTGATATTTCAGCACCAGTCTTCAGAGGGTCAAGATGACTTGCAAACAATGCAGACCAACTAAATAGGTAAATCAGTAATTTGCTGTTTCCAACGACCATTTTACATGATGGATTGGTCAATATGATGTACATGTACAGTATAAGTCAAAACAAGTTGTAGGATAACCACTATAAACTATTATCTATCTCTTCCTACACTAATAAGACCAGAAGCTGACATCATTTTCTGGAAAGACCTCACTGAGAGCTTTCCAGAAAATGATGTCAGATTCTGATCTTATCAGTGCAGGAGCAGCAGTGTTCTTAGTTTATTGCGGTTATGCTACAACTTATTTTGACTTGTACTGTATGTTAAAGTCATACAAAAGAATTAGAATTAAATAGAAACCTTTGGGGACATGCAGTGATCATTATTCACCTAACAAACTATGTTTTCAAGGCATAAAATTACATTTTTCACATTACAGTAGAATCCTCTTAATAGAATATCCATTTTGCCAGTGAAAAATATTCAATTAACAGGAGTATACAATTAACAGGGAATTGGTCAGTTTCCTGTGTTCTGGAGGTAAACTGAGCATTTATTCTATTATATCTTGTTTGACAGAGGTCAAACAAGATATAATAGAATAAATGCCTGTATTGGATGTAGTGAGGCAAAAAAGGTTGAAAAATAAGGGGAATCTGTTGTGTCACAGTAATTTTTAGACATATTACAAAAATTTATATACAATTAACAGGAGTTTACTCTACAACCCATATGCAATTAACAGATCAAATTTGTACTGAAGGTATGATAAATGGTTTTGTGTTTGAAAATTATATTCAATTAACAGGGATATACAATTAAGAGAAATCCAATTAAGTGGGCTCCACTGTATATGCAAGAATAATTTTTGCAAGTGTGACTTACTATTTGTGCTAGATGAAGGGTTGATGAGGGACATAAAATTGGCACACATCCCACACCCTCTCCTCCTACACACAGTGTATTACATGAGGACAACTTATAATTCTTCTATGCCAATGCACATTCATTTATCTTTCACAGATAAAGGGACTTTCTAATAGCTAACTGAGACGAAATAAATGGACCCCCCAGATGTGAAGCAGTGCTTGTTTACAGTGGTAAACAAGCTCTGTTTTACTCGTAAAATAGGACCCAGTCACCAATGCTTGGGATGGAAATCCTCTAAAATGGGCAACATGGGTTTAAATAATTGATGAAACATTACTTTATCTCCATGTTGTGGTCAAGATACCACTGTGTAGAAATATGTGACCTTATAACACCAATAAATAATAACTGTGAAGGAATCTGATGTACAACGGGCACATGCACTGCAGTAAAAGAAAAAAACAGGTTGCCTGTCACTGGCAGAATAGTGATATCAGTGCAGAGAACTGAAGCTGTTCAACAGATCAAAAGATTAGGCCATGCAGTCAGCAGTATGTGTGTTCTTATGTGTTTATGCAAGTCGACTGCACTGCATGAGTTTATTAATCTCCATACATGTAAGTATGGAATAACGCCTCCCATTTGTGAACCAGTGCTTCCTTTTGTTTGTGAAAGTTTGTAGTGTTAAATAACACCAACATGAATTCCGCATTCCAGTTTAATCCAGACACACTCAATGAAGCAGCACCCCAAAGAGGTAACCCCAAACAAGCATACAAAGTTTCAAACCGATCTCATCATAAATGTGCCTTGTATATATTGATGCCTGACTAAACTGAGTTCAAAAGTTGTTGTTAGCGGCAACATTTTTTGACGGAAATGGAAGAAAATCGATAGCTGTCATCCAGAGGTCAACCCAAACATGCATACTAGGTTTCAAAGCAATCAAATCACAAATGTTCCCTGTAGGGTGTACCAGAGGGAAATATTGCAGTCTGACTAAACTAAGTTTAAAGAACATCGCCAGCGGAAACAATTTTTGACAGAAATGGAACAAAATCGATAGCTCCCATCTAGATGTCACCCCAAACAAACATACCAAGTTTCAAAGTGATCTGATCATAAATGCAACCTGTGCGGTGTGCCAAAGGAAACTGTGGATGTACGTACATATGTACGCCAATGGACGAGAAGTGACGGCAATAAAATCATCAGCAGCTAAAATTTAATTAATGAAGCACTGGGTTGTACCTGGTGCTTCATTAATTTAATCTTTGATGATTATTCCTATAATTAGTGTTTGGAATCTAATATTATTGCATCCGACAAAATATTACCCACCCATGGAAAGTGACCAGTCCACGGTGGCTGTACTGTAGGCTCCAACTCTAGCAATGTTGAACCCACTGATGTCAATCTTGTTAGTGTGGAAGAGTATAAGTACTAAACGATGGAAGTCCCAAATACAGAAATCTAACAAACAGTTCTGTTGTTTAGACATTGGTCCTTGATGTCTAAGCATTGTCCAGCATATGCCTGTAATGGCATGACAAAGCAATCTCTGAGATACATTAAAGCAACCATGTATCATTCAAGGTTGTGGTGCAACTCTCATGTGCCCTGATCTGGAATTGTCTTGAGTTATGTTGATCTGCTGGTATCTTGCGGACAACCTCATCACTGTTGATTGCAGTTTAGCTGTCCAGCAACCAAGCAACATCTTCAAGAACTACTGATCTCCGTACAAGATTGCTCACGGGCCACAACTAGAAAAGTGTCCCAGCTTCTGCCATCCTTAGGTGGATGTGGTTGGGGACATTTGTTCCAAAAATAGACAATGCTCAACAAGATTTTTTCTTGACAATTTTCAGTTTTCAGATACCTCTTAATTGCCAACTGCATTTTACAGAATATCAGTCAATGTCTGTCAGAAAAGCAAATATGTTGATGATGAAAAACATTTTTCTTGACAATGGAAACTGAATATTCACAACATATATCTTAGTTATTATTGACAATAAACAAGTGCAGATACTGCAAAGCTGACACTGTGTTACCAGTTATCATTCAACTAAAAACAATTACTTTTGATGAAGTGAAAGATGTAACACTGTGACTATATGCCATTAACTGGTTAAGGGCTACATTATTTTTGGTTGTCTGAAAATGTTCATCAAAATTTGTTTTATTACAGGCACTCATCAATAATTTGTGATAAAACAAATTTATATAAACAAAATATTATTTACGTTTGACTGAATATGAAACAGGTGCAAGGAAAATGTTGGCTTCTGTTCTGGTACACTCATTTTTTGCCTGACTGTGAACAGTTTGGGGCTATAGTCATGACTTTCATCCATCTGTCTGTCTGTCCATCCGTCCATCCATCCATCTGTCCATCTGTTAACATTTAGAGTTTTGGTTAAAGTTTTTTAGTCAAGGTTAAAGGTTTTTTTCTTTTAAATTAATATTAATTATTACTATTGATTGTATCATTCTCATTATGTTTTTCATCTTATTTTGGAAAATATTTAACCCTTTTTGTATGGCAATTTAACTTAGAACTTCCAGGTTAAAGTTTTTGGTTAAAGTTTTTTAGCTCAACTTTGGCAAAGCCAAATTTCAGCTTATGCCATGGCCAGTCGTCCATCTGTCCGTCAACAATTCAATACGGCTCGGGCTAGAGGCCGTATTTATAAACTGATCGTTATGAAAACTTCTTGGGTACCTTTGTTATGACCGTGTTTTTGGGTCTGATCCGAAATTCAAGTTGGCTGCTGGCAGCCATTTTGTTCAAAATTAGGTGCAATCAGATTTTTGAACAGAACTTCCATGGTACTAAACATTTATACAAAAAATTATTCAAATCAGTGCTTTCATATGGAAGTTCTGCGCAAAAATCTGATTGCACCTAATTTTGTACAAAATGGCTGCCAGCTGCCAACTTGAATTTCGGATCGGACCCCAAAACACTCGTTCTCATCCCATGGTGATAACAAAGGTACCCAAGAAGTTTCGTAAAGATCATTGACAGACAGACGGACAGACAGACGACTGGCCATGGCATAAGCTCAAATTTGGCTTTGCCAAAGCTGAGCTAAAATGATTTTGAGTTTGAAAGTAAGACTCAAGTTACATTTTAAGATGCAAGGAAATTGAAACTTTCAGGTCAAATTTTCAAGTTTTCTCATTCCGGGCAAAACCATGGTTGACCCAGAGAGTCCCTGAACACTGAACCTGGCTACAAAAATATTGTTAATCAATCTTCTGTGGACAAATCAAGACCTGGTAAAGCAAAACTTGTTTACCACAGTAAACAAGCAGTGCCCCATTAACTGGCAATGCCTTTAGGGTGCAAATAGATACCTCTTCAATATAGTGCAGTTAGTTTGTCACATTTGACACAGCCTGAAAACACCATAGGTGAAAAGCAGATAGTTCATATGCATAAAAGAAATGTGATAATGTCACTTTGAAGACTAAAATTATGGAAACGGTTCAAAAATATGTTTGGCTGCTTGGTGCAGTGAAGCATGCTATCATATGGTCATTATGCACACAAAGTGGGTTATAGATGCAATTTACAGGAGTTCCTCTATCATTTCTTTAAGAGAGGTTGATTAATTTCTTGTCTGTTGAAAGGTCATAAAGTTAAGTTTAACCAATCATCTATACCTATGCTACCCATTTTAGAGGACATCAGCCCAGGAACTGGTTCTATGTTTTATGTTACCAGTAAAACAGAAGTCATTTAACCACAGAGTATATTCAGTTAAAAAGCACTAGTCACTTTCTAGGGCTTCCAAGGATACAGGGCATCAGAAAGATGACTGATTGGGAGGTGGTGGAGTGAACCTGATTTGTACCGATTGTGGTGGCTCAAGTCCTGATTGAAAATATTTCAACCTACATTCAAGCCTGGAAATAAGCAGACTGTCATCTGCAAAATGAGGTCCCCAAAGGGTGAATTTGTTGATGCTACCCTGCACCACTAAATTTACCCTCTGTGAACCTCGATCTGAATCAAAGTGTCAAGCCTAAAAAGAAAGAGGTACCCAGAGGATAAATTGGCCCACTGTATGGGATAGCATCAGCAAATTCACTCTCTGGGGACCTCATTCTGCAAATGATAGATTGCATATTTCCAGGCTTGTCTGCATCATCAAGAAATGTCTTCGCAGAAGGCATGCTTTGATGATGTACATGTAGCTGGAATATTAGTCCGTTGGTATTATAGTTCCAAAACAGTTGTTGGAAATTTATTTGTGAAAATAAAATATACATGTGGCAGTAGTGACACAACTTCTTATTTAATTAACACCTACAGTTAAAACTAGAAGTCCTGTCACGAATAGTGCGCTTATCTAGGCTTAACTGCACATTGGAATTGCGCGCAGTTGCCATATCGAATGGCATCCAAAGCACGGCAGGTTCCCCTGGTTACTCATAGCAAACACATGCAATGCTTCTGCCAATGGACCTCCGGGTTACCCGGAGGTCCATTGGCTGAAACATAGCTTGTGCACAGGCCATATGTACAGAATTTTATAGCTTTACTTGGGCCATAACGCGTACATTAACGCGCATATCAACGTGCTATTTGTGCACATTTCATGACAGGACTTCTAGTTTTAACTGTACCATACTCCAAATTGGCCAGACTGGACTCTCAACAGCCTGAATCAGTACTAAGGACTTCTGTTCATATGATCGACCGTGCATATGACAATTAAGATCATGTATCAAATCAGGTTTAGTCTTGTTAGAAAGTACATGATAGCAATGAGGAGCAAACCAATATCTAAGACCCCAAGCCAGATGAAACTGTCCCAAATGTAATTATTGTGGGGTTGGGATGGGGGGTTGGGGGATGTGTCAAACAATGCCCTTGCAGGGGAATCATAACATAGCTAGGGTGGCTTTCAACAGCAAAATCCTAATGACTCTCTCACAAAATTATGAAGTCACTGCATGTTACTGTTAATTTTTAAATTTGAATACTTTAATACCATATCACAGATGTTTTACAGATTGTTGCAGCTGTTTTATACCCTTTTGACATATAATTAATTTCCTGCACGTGCATATTCCGATTTGGCCAAAAAGAATTTGATGTTCATGAATTAAAACAAATTATTATACATTACATGTAAATTAATTCAAACAGAATTTGGGTATTTTAAGACCTTTATACATGACAAGAACAGCAGCTAGCCTGGCAAAAAAAAATAATTTCTTGAACAACTAAATATTTTCATTTCGCTTGAACAACATAGCTTATGCCCCATCAATGGAATGAGCCTATTGAGTTAGTTCCAATGAGAGGTCATAGGCTGTATTTTTGAGACACAAATTAAAAAAAAAAATATGAATGGCGAATTTTGTGAATATTTTTTACCATTACATTAGGTAAAGAGCTAAATGTTTTGCTTGTAATTATATTTATCTACTGTGCAAGGGACCATGATGGACCAATGGTTAGAGCACTTGACTAATCAGATCCAAGGTCCATCAGTTGGGACCTAACCTGCATCATTTGGATTGTGTCAATGGGCAAAGCACTTTATCCCAATTGCTACAATTGGAACAGAATTTGGGGGAAGGTGTCCTTGGTGAAAAAACAGTAGGGGGGTGGGGGAGGGGGGTGCATGTGTGTGGTGGGGTTGGGGGGGGGCAGGTGTCCTAGATGGAAAAAAACAGCAGTGGGTAAATGGTGGGGGGGGGGGGGGGGGGGGCAGATGTCCCTTATGTTAATTTCAATGGGGGGATGGGGGGGGCAAATGTCCTGAGGGGAGGGAGCAGGTGTCTGTATCCCTTGGAGCAGGGTGGCATAGTGTGCTAAGATATACAGCATGTTGATGGTACATATGCCTTCAACCAATACTGACCCTGCTTGTGAGGGATTATAGCAGGTTGGCCTGTCAGTTACTTGCCACTTTGTGGTGGTTCTTTCTGACAAAACTGTCTGACAAAAAATTACCTTGGCTTTTGAAAGTATTGTAAAACCACAATATTTAATAATCTGCTAGGCTAACATCTTTTATTTACGTTCCACAGAATACTACAATGTAACTTATGGGGCCTATCAGAAAATTTATGCTGCCCAGTTGAGCAGACAAGCACATACATGCATATCAAGCTTTGGTTAGTATGTTCTACTAAATTACAAAACAAAAATAAATTACTCTTCCACATCTGACACGAAGAGTTGAAAGAACTCTTGAGTTACCATGACATTTTCAGGCCTGAAAATCAAATGCTTGTATTGTAACCTGTTAACAGAATTCGGCATATAATATGCTTGTAAGCTATAGGAAAAAAAGAGTTGTGATGCTTTCCCATTTTCTCTGTTTTTAAAATACCAGCCATGCTGTTTCTGTTGTAACAGAATTTACGCAGAAATAAATAGTAACAACTCCATGCTGTTTACGTTGTAACAGAATTTACGCCAAAATAAATAGTAACAACTAATACTTGATCTCACTTTAGCCAGGTTGCGCATTAGTTGTTGCTATTTATTAGGGCACAATTTCTGTTAACCCTTTACCCAACGTAACGGCCCAAACCGGCCAACGCTATTCTAAAAAATCGCCAATGAATTTTCATTATTTTTTCATTTTTTGTCTCAAAAACATAGGTTATGACCCCTCGTTGGAACGAGCTCGTCGAGCTCGTTCCAACAAGGGGTCATAACCTATGTTTTTGAGACAAAAAATGAAAAAAATTAGTTATTCAAGAATTTTTTTTGCAAGAGTCGTCTGCTTTTCATGTTAGGTAAAGGGTTAAGATGTAAATGACTTGCCACACTTTTCAAATGTGGATACAATGAGCAACCTTTGTGTCAAGCAAGCCTGAATATAAGCAACCTGTCATTTGCAAAATGAGGTTCCCAGAGGGTGAATTTGCTGATGCTATCCCATACAGTGGGCCAATTTATCCTCTAGGTACATATTTCTGTTTTGGCTTGAGACCTTGATTCAGACTGAGGTTCACAGAGGGTAAATTTTGTAATGCTACCCTCTGAGGACCTCATTTTACAGATGACAATCTGCTTATTTTCAGGCTTGGTGTCAAGTTAGTTCCAAAAGAGATTGTCAAATATGACTCAAAATAAGAGGCCCCAGGGGGCCTGAGGTGCTCACCTGACATGGTAGCCTAAATATCAACCCAGGGAATTGATTTCGACAAGTTGCATCTGACCCTCCTAAGAAAATCTTATACCAAATATCCAAAGATTCTGACCAGTGGAGCTAAACCCAGGGACTTGGCTTGAACAAACTTAAATCCCCCCCCCCTCCCCCCCCCCCCCCCCCCCCCCCCCCCCCACCTAAGGATGCTGCATACCAAATATCAAAGCATTCTGACTGCTGGATCTAAAGAAGAAGATTTTCAAAGAAAATTCCTCATACTGAAATTAGTAATAATTCGGGCTCCCAAAATATGAACCCAGAGACTTGGCTTGAACAAACTTGAATCTCACCCCCTTAGGATGCTGCATACTAAATATCAAAGCATTCTGACTGCTGGATCTGAAGAAGAAGATTTTCAAAGAAAATTCCTCATTTTGAACTACGTTATAATTCCGGCTCCCACAGTGATTCCAAATATGAACCCAGGGACTTAGCTTCAAAAAACTTGAATCTCACCCCCCTAAGGATGCTGCATGCCAAATGTCAAAACATTCCGACCGCTGAATCTGAAGAAAACGATTTTTAAAGAAAAATTCCTCATATTGAACTAAGTTATCATTTGGGCTCCTTGAATATGAACCCAGGGACTTGGCTTCAACAAATTTGAATAGCACCTCCCTAAGGATGCTGCATACCAAATATCAAAACATTCCGACTGCTGGATCTGAAGAAGATTTTTAAAGAAAATTCCTCATTTTGAACTAAGTTACAATTCAAGCTCCCACAGTGAGCCCAGATGTGGACCTAGGGACATGGCTTGAACAAACTTGAATTTCACCCCCCTAAGCATGCTACATACCAAATATCAAAAGATTCTGATTGGTAGATCTGAAGAAGAAGATTTTTAAAGAATCTTCCTCATACTGCGCTAATTTAAACATTTGGGCACCCATAGAGAGCCCAAATATGGACCCAGGGATTTGATTTCAATAAATCTGTGAAACAATCTTCCAAAGATGTTATATGTGAAATTTGAAAGCTTTTGGAGCAGTGGTTTGGGAGAAAAGTAGTCTTAAATGTTTTTCCCATTACCCAGAGTGTTAAAAAATGCTGACTCAGCACTTTTTCAAAGTCCAAAAAAAGTACCCCATGATAAAACCGATAGCAATTTTTTGGATCATTCCATTCTGTTGGTCCTAAGGAAGCTTCACACCAAACAAGAATTCTCAATGCCATGTAGTTTTGGAGATATGGGCGTTTTAATTTTTTCTATTTTTAGCTCCTGCGGTTCCCATGGGGGCAACGGGAAAAATTGTTTTGGCATAAATTAAGTACTTACAACCCAATAAGCCCTCATATCAAATTTGGTTCAAATCTGCCTCTCGGTTTCGAAAATAGAAATTTTGGGCAGGGCAAAAATGCTTGCCTCTCCCATAACAAAGGCAAGTATTGCTCCTTGAACTTTTCTTGAACAAATCTGAGTCTACACCTCAAAAGGAAGCTGCACACCAAATATCAAGACTCTGCTACTGCTGGTTCATGAGAAGAAGATTTTTTAAGATTTAAGCACACTTTTTGGGTGTGGCCCTACCGAGGGGTGAGGCAACTTGATCTGAACAAAATCAAAATGCGATGTCATAACAAACTATTATCTCAAATATCAACTAAATTGGTTCAGCGGTTTGGGAGAAGAAGATGCAAACACCATGTTCACGGACGACGTCCGGTGAGTGATCACTATATCTCCCCAGACTTTCAGTCAGGCGAGCTAAAAACATGCGAGATTAGGAATTTAATTTATGTTATATTATTTTGTTGTAACCTGTAGTGCATTCACGTATTTTATGATCAATGTAAGGAAACCAAAAAAATTTATTTGAAAAATTCAAATTCAATTTGGGCATCAGAATTTAAAAATACCACTCCAGGGCTCTCTCATCAGGATGAAGATGTATGAAGAGTTAATTCATCAATGTCAATGTTTTGAGTTTAAAAAAAACAGCTCTTGATGGGAGTTGTCACTACAAAGATGGTGAACATGAACATTATGGGGAATGATTGTCAAATGTTTTACACCATACTCTTTAACTCTTTCAACATGATAGGCTGCTTTTCCAGTCCAGGAACACGATACATCATAATTTCATCAAGTAGGATGGCTACTAAGTGAACGTGTGTGGAACAGGACTGAAAATAAGCAGTCTGACATTTGGAGAATGAGGTCCCCAGAAGATAAATTTGATGATGCTATCCCATACAGTGGTCCAATTTATCCTCTGGGTACCTCTTTCTGTTTAGTTTTGAGACCCTGATTCAGATGGAGGTTCACAGAGGGTAAATTTAGTGATGCTACCCTGCTGTGCAGGGTAGCATCACTAAATTCACCCTCTGGGGACTTCATTTTGCAGATGACAGTCTGCTTATTTTCTGGCTTGGTGTGGAAGAACAATTAATATTTTCAACGTGCAGCCTGAGGGCTGCACGCTGAAAATATTAATTGCTCTACCCCCAAATAATGGATATGGACTCTTCCAATTTCTGCCATTTAACTGGCATGGAAGATACCACCAGTGTTGAAAGGGTTAACTGGTAGACTGCTGAATAAATTTTGGTCGTCAAAACTTACTCACTTGTCTTTACCTTGTTACAATTTATGGGAGAGTGCCAAGAGGCACTATCTCATAAATTGTAACAAGGCAAATCCATACAGACTTAATAATTTCACTTCAAAGATAATATGAAGTGCATCCACGGAATAGGAAGCCTTTAAGTTACAGCACCTGCACTATGAGCTTCCAGGACTCTACCAATTAACACTTTACCTAACATGAAAAGCAGACAACACTTGTAAAATTGAATAACTAATTTTTTCATTTTTTGTCTCAAAAACATAGGTTATGACCCTTCATTGGAACGAGGTGTCATAACCTATGTTTTTGAGACAAAAAATGAAGAAAAAAATAATGAAAATTAATTGGCGATTTTTTAAAATAGCGCTGGCCGGTTTTGGGCGTTACTTTGGGTAAAGGGTTAAGAAAGTGTCATTGATACATGTATATTCAACAGAAGACGTTTACATAACAAGTCTGTACTTCTCAAGGTCCAAAGGACGACATGTATTATTTAACCAAGAAACAGTCCTTTGAACTTGAGAGTTTTTGCACACTTGTATGCAAAATTCAAAATTCCTAACTGTCAATGCATTCAAATAGTCTTGTCTTATATTTTAACCCTCTATATAATATGGTTAAAAAGCAACTGAGACAGTCTCAATATTTAAACTTGTGATGAGAAAAAAACTATTAAGTATTGTTTGTGTATTTAATGACACTTTAAACAGCCACATTGTGTTGAACAGTTTTACAGGTGAAGGAAGCCAAAGTACCCTGAGAAAAACAACGTGCAGTGGCAAGCAACTGCCAGACTCTTCAACTTACTAACACTGCACAAGTAGGGTTAAAAGTGGCTGAAGACAAGTGCACCATCAGCATGCAGTACGCCTACTCTCAACCGCCAAATAATAATGACAGCTGAATAATAGTGATGTCCTGAAATTTTTGTTAAATTAACCTCCTGCAGTTTTCCACAAATTTTTCCCACATTGCAACTGAGAATTAAAAAAAATTTGTCTTGTTTGACAGAGCTCTTCGAGCTCTGTCAAACAAGATATAATTTGTCAAATTTTTCATTCTGCATGGGCAATATGGAGTCTGTGGCAAAACATTTGAAATACTACCAAAGTGCTAGGAGGTAATAATGGTGATGACATTTCCATCATTCTTTGTCTCATTTCCAAATAATACTAATGGCCAACATTTTTCATTGAAATTAATAAGTCTCATCACTATTACTGAAGAGGTGAGAGTAAGTACACATGCAGCAGTGCTACTGTGCCTTCTTGTGGGCAATCAAGATTAAGTGTCTTGCCCAAGGACACAAAGTTACCGCTAGACCAGATTGAACCATGGACCTTTTGGTTTATTTATTGGCATTTAAGGTCACATACTTATGCACAATGGCTAATCATGACCGTGACAGTTTTATGGGTGGAGGAAGCCGGAGTACCCGGAAAGAACCACAGAGCAACGACGAGCAGCTGCCAGCTCCCCAACATCGTAACTCTGCACTGCAGCACAGATCAGTTGAAGACATGCACACCATCGGCGCGCAGTATGCCTTAGTTCACAGCGTCATCATGCCCCCATGTGGACAATGGGGGTTAAGTGCCTTGCCCAAGGACATAGTGCGGAAGTCTGAATCAATCGCTCAGACGGTCACCCATCCGAGGACTAACTGGGCTCAACGTTGCTTAACTTCGGTGATCTGACGAGAACCGGTTACCGCAACACCACCGCAGCCCACCTTTTGGTTTAAAGTCCAATACTCTAACCACTGGGCCACTGCACCCCCAGCTATGAACTAATAATTCTCTTGAGATGAATAACCAAATACAGTGGAACCCATTTAATTGTATATCAACTGGACCTTATTTCAAGGTTTAGAGGACGTGGTGGCTTAGCAGATAGAGGTGCAGGCTGCAAGCTGATAGGTCATTGGTTCGAATCCCACCTGCGGCAACTGCGTTGTGTCCTTGGACAATATACTTCACCTTCACCCCCATTGACCACATGGGGGCACAGTGGCGTTGTGTACTAAGACTTACTGCATGTGAATGGTGCACTTGTCTTCAACCAACGCTAACCCTGCTTGAGTGGAGTTAGTATGTTGGGGAGCCTGACAGTTGCTCACCATTTCACTTGGTGGTTCTCTCCGGTTACTCTGGCTTCCTCTCCCCATAAAACTGTCTGACACGAGGTGACCCTGGCTGCCGAAAGTGTCAAACCCCAATAATAAATATTTAATGGTTTACAGTACAGTTGCTGTGTGCTGGTCGTAATCCATGCATGGGCAGTGATGTCCACGCATGCGTTTACCAGGTAATAAAAAACAACATCAGCAAAATTTCAATTAATGAAGCACTGGGTTGTACCCAGTGCTTCATTAATCAAAGTTTTGATGATTTTTCCAATAACTAGTGTTTGGAATCTAATATTATTGAGTCCGTGGAAATATTGCCCACCCCGTAGAATATGACCAGTCCATGGCGGAAATGCTGTAGCACTGAATGATAAAAAAATCTTCCCTATTTTTTATATATTTTGATATGGGTGGCTAGAAGATAGCCAGACCTGGACATCTCCCCCCTCCCCTCCCCCCTATCTTTGTCAAACTCACAGACATTCATGGGACATTTGCATTCATTGTATGGGCTTCCTTATGGTTAGGTAAGGTGAATTAGTATGAAGTATACATCATCAGTGCATTGCTTCAACCACATTGGTTATAGACATTTTCCAGTTATTGAAGAAAAGCAATGGGCATTTTGTATATGTACCCAACTTGTAATGTGTTCTGGAGTAATTTAATGCACAGCTAAAGCTGGTTTAATATTATCAAATGAGATAAACTGGATAATAATATTAAAAAAAAATTACATGATTACATTACAAAAAATTCAGGTGGTGGAGGGGGAGATATCAATGGGGATATCCTAAGATACCCCCACCCCCAGGGAAGAGATACCCTGCTGCACCAGGTCCAATTTTTCCAGTACAACAGAACTTGTTACAACAGTAAAAAAAATGCTCCACTTTCAAGGGCCAGCATTCCCACAGGGAATATTAACGCAGACAAAATAAGGATAGAATGTCATTTTTTCTCTTAAGTTACTAAAAATTTTATTATTTTTTTTGGCATCTAAAACATTGGTTATGACCCCTCACTGAAATGAGTTCTGAAAACTTGTTCCAATGAGAGGCCATTATCTATGTTTTGAAACTACATGTAAAACTTGTGTTGCGTTCATCCAATATAAGCAGTAAATCTATTTTAGATATGGTCTGACAGAGCTCCATCATCCTGGGCTTTGTCAAACAATATATACATCCAATAAAATAAATTCTCAATTTTATCATGAGATACAGGAAAATCATCAAATTCCTGTTAAACCCCTGCACTCTAATGTCAAAATAAAAAAATTTCAAGCACAAAATTTTCCCATGATGCAACTAGGAATTCAACTAATTCAATACTGTTTGACAGAGCTCAATGAGCTCCACCAAACAAGATTGAATCGGTTTACTTCCTAGTTTTATAGCGTGAAAAATTTTCATGTTGCAATTTTGATATTTTGACATCAGTTACATGATATTTTGTACAGAGTTAATTGAATATTTTTCACCAGCAGTGACTATTCAATATCACGGTTTCACTTATCAGTAAAGCAGAATACTTTTGCAGCAGTAAACAAGCACTGCTCCACTTTCCTACATTCCAAGGGGAGTCCTGTATGTGAACTACCATAGTGTAATTAGGCTCATATGAGTATGCTTGACAGAAATTGTGAAGAAATGAAAAGTGGTTCACTTCACTGTTTGTTCTGCTTCACTAAAAATGGATCTTTTCATTCAGCTTGTAACTGTGAAAAGACACCACTGAGAAATTATTAGGATCAGTGAATCTAATGGATATGTGCAAAATTGATCAAACAGGTTACAACATAAAAAGTTCACACATGAATGAAATTTTGAGTTACATACTCTCAAACTATACAAGTCTATACTGTTACACATCAGAAACTGGGACAAACATTTGAACAGAATTTACAAAAGGGCTACAGTTTTCTGTTCCAAAATAATAATACAGTCATGTGTGATTATAAAATTCTGAGAAATTTTTCCACTCTGGATATTGCTTATTGCGGTCTTAACAATTATTTTTGTTTGTCATCCTTAGTCTGCAAAGATGAACCTCAATTGTATTGGAATAATGACTATTATTTACCCATGATTGCGGAGCCCGCTTAACCCTTTACCTAACATGAAAAGCAGACGACACTTGCAAAAAAAATTCTTGAGTAACTAATTTTTTGTCTCAAAAACATAGGTTATGACCCCTGGTTGGAACGAGCTTGATGAGGGGTCATAAAAATGAAAATTAATTGCCGATTTTTTAGAATAGCACTGGGCGGTTTTGGCCGTTATGTTGGGTAAAGGGTTAAATGGATACCTGTATCACTTAACAGAATAACCTCGTTAAAGGATGAATGAAACACCCAAACACAAAACCATTTACCATACCTTCATCACAAATTTGATCTGTTAATTGCATATACATGTAGATTATAGAGTGAGTTCCTGTTTACTGAATGAAAGTGATTGTCAATGACACTAAAGCTCAACTTGTCCAAGAAGGGACTAAACTAAATAGAAAGATCCAGTAATGCCAAGCCATTCACTCAATTTTCTACAGAAAAGACATCACACAAAAGCTGGATATGAAATTTGAAAAGATCAGGTGAGAGATGTGGCCTGTAGGGTTTGCTAATGGAATTGCTAACAATTTATATGCCAAATCCAAAATTTTTCATTTATTATTATTATTTATTGGTGTTTCAGATCACATACTTATGCACATTGGCTAATCCTGACCAACCAAATCCAAGATGGCGACTGGTGGCAATTTTTTTCAACGAAATTCAGAAAAATTTGATAGCTCCCATCTAGACATCACACCAAAGGTTCATACAAAATTTTGAAAAAGATGGGGTGAGGGATGTGGCCTGTAGGGTGTGCAAATGGGATTGTTGATAATTTATATGCCAAATCCAAGATGACTGCCAGTAGCCATGTTTTTCAACAAAATTCAGAAAAATCTGATAGCTCTCATCTACACATCACACCAAAACTACATGTGAAATTTGAAAAAGATTGGCTGAGAGATGTGGCCTGCAGGGTGTACTAATGGAATTGTTGACAATTCATATGTCAAATCCAAGATGGTTGCTGGCGACCATATTTTTTTAACAAAATTCAGAAAAATTTGATAGGTTCCATCGAGACATCACACTAAAGCTATACATGAAATTCAAAAAAGAGGTGGGTGTGCTAATGGAATTATTGTCAATTTATATCCAAATCCAAGATAGCTGCCGGCAGCCATGTTTTTCAACAAAATTTAGAAATATTCGATAGCTCCCATCTGGACATCACACCAAACCTACATATGAAATTTGAAAAAGATTGGGTGAGAAATGCAGCCTGTAGGGTGTGCTAATGGAATTGTTGACAATTTATGTGCCAAATCTAAGATCGCCGATGGTGGCCATGCTTTTCAACAAAATTTAAAAAAAATTTGAAAGCTCCCATCTGGACATTGCCACAAAACCATATGTGAAATTTGAGACTGATCGGATGAAAGCAACGGCCTGCAGGGGGTGCTAAAGGAAGTGTTGGATAATTTATATCCAAATCCAAGATGGCTGCTGGGAGCCATGTTTTTCAACAAAATTCAGAAAAATTTGATAACTCCCATCCAGACATCACACCAAAGCTGCATATGAAATTTGAAAAAGATTGGGTGAGAAATGCAGCCTGTAGGGTGTGCTAATGGAATTGTTGACAATATATATGCCAAATCTGAGATGACCACTGACGGCCATGTTTTTCAAAATTCAGAAAAATTTGATAGCTCCCATCTAGACATCACACCAAAGGCACATACAAAATTTAGAAGAAGATAGTTCAGAAAAATTTGATACCTCCCATCTAGACATCACACTAAAGCTATATATGAAATTCAAAAAAGAACAGGTGAGAGATGCAGCCTGTAGGGTGTGCTAATGGAATTGTTGTCAATTTATATCCAAATCAAAGATGGCTGCTGGTGGCCATGTTTTTCAATAAAATTCAGAAATATTTGGTAGCTCCCATCTGGACATCACACCAAAGCTACATAGATAATTTTAAAAAGATCAGATGAGAAATGCAGCCTGTAGTGTGTGCTAAAGGAATTGTTGACAATTTATATGCCAAATCGAAGATCACCGCTGATTGAAGGGAACCTTACACCACCCATCCTCAATAGATCACCAATTAAGAGATGAGGCTGATCAGTGAAGACATTCTTGAGTTAACTGATGAAAGCCCAAATTAAGATGGTCATCATGGGAGCTATATTGGATATCGAATCTGAACAGTTATTGAAAGGAACCTTCCCTTGCCCATCCTCAATTCTTCACCAACAGATGAGACTGATCAGTGAAAGCATTCTTGAAATAATTGATTAAAACCCAAATCAAAGTGGTTGCCAAGGTAGCCATACTGGATATCGAATCCAGACAATTATCGAAAGGAACTTTCCACTACCCACCCTCAACACAATACCAAGAGTTGAAAATGATCTGTGAAAGCATTTTTGAGCTAACTTGGGAAACCAAAATCAAGATGGCTGCCATGGCAGCCATATTGAATTTGGAATCTGGACATTTGTCAATAGGAACCTTCCACTGCCCATCCTCAGTCCATCAAATCATCAAGAGATGAGACTGATCAGTGAAGGTATTCTCCAGAAACCAAAATCAAGATGGCCACCATGGTATCCACATTGGATACTGAATCCAGACAATTATTGAATGGAACCTTCCGCTACCTGCCCAGAATACCATATCAAGAGATGAGAATGATCAGTGAAGGTGTTTTTGAGTTAACTGATGAAAAGCAAAAGTTTATGGATGGATGATGGACAGACTGACATGGTGTCAACATAATGCCGCCTCTCATTAAAGATTGGGGGCATAAAAGTCACCATTCAAAGTTAGTATTATTTCAAGTATTATTTAACGTTAGTACAGTAGAATCCTCTTAATTGGATATCCATTTGCCAGTGAAATTTAATCAATTAACAGGAGTATACAATTAACAGGGATTTGGTCAGTTTCCTGTGTTCTGAGGGTAAACTGAGCGTTTATTCTATTATATCTTGTTTGACAGAGCTCATAGAGCTCTGTCAAACAAGATATAAAGGAATAAAATAAACTGAGCATTTATTCTATTATATCTTGTTTGACAGAGCTCATAGAGCTCTGTCAAACAAGATATAAAGGAATAAATGCCTGTATTGGATGTAGTGAGGCCAAAAAGGTTGATAAATAAGGGGAATTTGGTACGTGTCACAGTAATTTTTTTTTACATATTACAGAAATTTATATACAATTAACAGGAGTTTACTCTACAACCCATATGCAATTAACAGATCAAATTTGTACTGAAGGTATGGTAAATGGTTTTGTGTTTTCAAATTATATTCAATTAACAGGGATATACAATTAAGAGATATCCAATTAAGTGGGCTCCACTGTATTACCCCTCATTGGAATGGTCATAAGCAATGTTTTTGACACAAAAAATAACAATATTTAATTACTCAAGAAATACAATACATGTATTGTTTAGCATTTTGTTAGTCTATTTGTGTTCTTAAAGGGTTGAACAAACTCTAGTATTTCTGTTACTTTCAAGCAGCTATGTGAACCAGGTAGTGAGTATAAGATCAAAAAGGTGTATTGCATGATGTCAATTCCGATTTAAATTTTCTGTGAGGCAGTGCAGTGATCTGGTAACTATAACAAATAGGCAAATAGGTATTCTCAAGTTGATAAATGTTTGGGAAGTTTTTTATTCATCAGTCAACAATCATGACAGATTTTGGTGCATTGATATAAAAAAAAAAACATTTTTCCTTCATCATTTATAAATCTCGTCTTCAAAACTGGCTGCCCCAGATGGTAATAGCAACTTTAACTGCCCGACTGAAGTTTACCTGTACTGTGCCCTGATTCTGAAGTAACAATATTACAGATGTGATATAAACACAAGTGTCTCTATGTGGAACACTGACAAGGTCACATGGGTGTCACAAAGAGAACCAAATGGGGAAGGTGAGGTGGGTAAGCCGGGCTAAGCCTGATGTGTAAATAGTTCAATTACACCATAAAGGCTTGCCTTCAACAAACTAGGGCTCAAAAGAGCCTGTAATCGCTCACCTAGCTGCTAGAACTACATATCCCTCAATTATTCTAATCAGATAATCAGAATCAAAGAATACAGCTGGCTGTCATGCTCCTTCACCTGATCAAAACAAAATGAGGATTGTTTACAGAGGACTCTCCATACATTATTTGTGCAATGTTTGGTTCACATTGACCATGTAGTTTCAGAGAAATGGAAATGTGATTTTTTCTATGAGCCACTCCGATTATATTTGCAACCCGATCAACATTAAATGAGGATCGTGGGTAGAGGGCGTCCCAGTCATCAATCATGTGAAGTTTCAAAACATTTAGCCTTGTACTCTCAGAGGAGATGATCTTTGAAAATCGACCAATTAGATTCATAGATTGCCTCTGGTGGCCATGTTTTTCATCTGTTGTATTATGGGAAAATTGTTACTTGAAATTTTGGTTTTCATAAAAATCTTCACATGGTCAAATTTTTATCAACTTTCCATCAAATCTTATCATGTCTGCTGTGAAGCAGCCATAACCAGATTTAATGAAAAATAGCTTAAAATTACTTAGTGAGTTAAGAGTTAAATTGTAAACAAGCACTACCCCACTTAACTGAGTTCCCAATAGAAGAAGCTAAAATTATTACAAAACACCCAGAAACAATATGCACACATGACACATGTACACATACATGTATACTGACTACACTACAGCTCCACATGACTCCGACTTGAGTATTTTATTTATGGTTCACTGTATTATTCAAAACATGCTATTCATTGTAAAACTTTGAAATATGTCTCACCCTTGGGTGGAGTCAATTAATATCAGTATTTAAAATTATTTGTACTTTATGGGTACGATGTACTCAATGGGCAATGTGATGAAGTGGCCAACAAATAAAATCATCCATCATGCTCATAAATACGTTGAAATTGCAATGATTTAAAGTAACCTGTTAGAAAAAGACACAAGATTAATCCTTTAACTAATGTAAAGTCAGGCAATTTATTTATTGGGGTTTAACAACGCTTTCGACAGCCAGGGTCACCTCGTGTCGGACAGTTTTACGAGTGGAGGAAGCCAGATTACCTGGAGAGAACCACCAAGCAATGCTGAATAACTGCCAGACTCCCCAACATAATAACTCCACACAAGCAGGGTTAGTATTGGCTGAAAACATGTGTGCCATCAACGTGCAGTACACTTCAGTACACAGCGCCAACATGACCACACATGGGCAATCGGGATGAAGTGTCCTGCCCAAGGACACAATGCAGTTACCCCCAGTGGGGATTGAACCATGGCCCTTTCAATTTGAAGTTCAATGCCATAACCACTGAGCCACTGTGCTCTCAATGTCAGGCAAGCTCTGTTCACAAAAACTGTCACTGAAATTTTATTTGTTCAATTCCTGCCATCAAAATAAAGCTTATGACCCCTCACTGGAACAAGCTCATCAAAACACATTCCAATGAGGGTTCATAAGCTATGTTTCAGAGGAAAAATTAAAATTTTTCAGTTTTAAAGAAATATGTATGTAAGTGTCATCTCTACAGTTGTGTTAGATAAAGGGTTAACCCTTTACCTAACGTGAAAAGCAGACGACACTTGCAAAAAAAAATCTTAAATAACTAATTTTTTTCATTTTTTGTCTCAAAAACATAGGTTATGACCCCTCGTTGGAACGAGCTCAACGAGCTCGTTCCAATGAGGGGTCATAACCTATGTTTTTGAGACAAAAAATGAAAAAAATAGTGAAAATTAATTGGCGATTTTTGAGAATAGCGCTGGCCGGTTTTGGCCGTTACGTTGGGTAAAGGGTTAAACATAATTCACATCAAGGGAATAATTATTTTAGGATAATTTTATTTAACCCTCGGCACATGGATTTCAAAATATATATATTTAAGCTGCAATAAGAGCTACATATGATTAAGGGAATAAAATTTATGAACAGAAAAGAACACATAAATGCATTTAGCTCTTTGAACCCCAGCAGTCACTTTTCAGGTCAGGAACATGGTACGTCATAACATCATTATATAGGATGGCTATTCAGTAAATATTGTGGGGTAGACCAATCAGTATTTTCAATGTGCAGCCCAAGGCTTCATGTTGAAAATACTGATTGGTCTACCCCAAATAATGAATATGGACTGTTCTTAAAATTGCAGCCATTGAACTGGCATGGAAGATACCACTAGAGTTCAAAGGGTTAAGGACTATACACTATAATGTAGAATTTATTACATAATCATTTCGGATAATGTACAGTGTAGCCAATCAGATAATTTACTAACATTAACATTAATTACAGCATTAGGGAGTTTCGTAGGGAAAACTAGCCTGACAAGAACAAAGTTGGTGTCACAAAGAAAACGCCCACACAATCTATATAGGATCAGATGAGGAAGCAAAACTCACACCGATCTAAGGCAGGAATCCAATGGATGGATGGGGATGGGAGGGATATTTAACACCTGTCAACATTTTGTCTGTGAATGAATGGCAAAACAAGATGATCATGTGACCAGATTCACCTTGTAAACTTTCACTGGCTATGCAATTTTAACTATCCTTTCTAAAGTGTGATCGAACATTGCAAATTCTACTAACTGTCTGACCGATATGATAATGTGTTTTGCTGGTTACCCAGACATGTAGGTATCGCTGGTAACACCAAAGCAGACAGTGCAGCAAAACAGGCTTTAACAAAGCCTCTCACTGATTTTAAGATCCCTTTCAGTGATTTTAAGCCTCATGTTAGTAGTTACATCAAATCTATGTGGCAGACGGAATGGGATGGGGCAACAAATAACAAGCTCCATCGCTTCCGACCAACTATTTCTGATCACTACCCATCCAGTAACCTTTGTAGAAAGGATCTTGTAGTTTTGACGCGATGTCATATTGGCCCTACACGTTTTACTCATTCCTTTTTGTTTGAGGGCAATATGCGACCAGAGTGTGTTCCCTGCCAGCAGGTGTTGTCAGTGGAGCACATTCTTTTACACTGTACTGATTTTAATCTTGTTAGACAACAGTGTTTTAATGTTTTGTCTCTTCGAGACCTTTTTTATAATACAAACCCACATAAGGTTTTGTTGTTCCTGAAGGAAATCAACCTTTTTAATAAATTTTAAATTGTTTGTTTTTATTATTTCACATTCATGTTCTTTCAGGGTTGATTTACGCAGCATTTTCTGCACACTTGATCTTATTTTCACATTACTGTGTTCATTGATTAATTTTATTCTTCATACTTCATATTTCATTGACTGATTTTTAATTACCTCATGGCGAGTGACGATCTATTTTAGATTTCATACCTTTCATCGCCACGATATAGCTTTAGCTGCTGATGTGGCATAAAGCATCAATAAATAATAACTGTCTAGTTGATTTGAAATACATATTGTACAACCCATTAACCCCCAACTATACTCAAGTGAACCAGGAAAAATTTTTCGTTGCATAAAAGCAACGATCATTCTTCTGGTTTTGTATATATATGTATAAAGCTGCAAATTTTTCCAATAATACAATTAGGAATTCACCTAATTACGCCTTGTTTGACCGAGCTCATAGAGCTCTGCCAAACAAGACTAAATTAGTTTAATTCCTAGTTGCATTAACCCTTTACCAAACATGAAAGGCAGATGACACTTGCTAGCTAATAAAATTCTTGAATAAATTTTTTTTCCATTTTTTTGCATCAAAAACATAGTAAATGAGCTCGTTCCAATGAGGGGTCATAAGCTATGTTTTTGAGACAAAAAATGAAAATAGACTGGTGATTTCTGTGAATAGCGCTGGCCGGTTTTGGCTGTTACATCGGGTAAAGGGTTACAGGAAAAATGTCCTATTTTGGTTTTGGGCATTTTGACATCAGTGTGCAGAGTGTTAAATTAAGGATTGGCGTGCAAGTTCTGATTCTTGTCTCTTCTTATCATCATAGCTCACATATTGTGAAATGACTTTTCTAATCAAAATTTGTGTTCTCACTCTTTTTGAATATGGTTTATTTATTTATTTACTGGGGTTTAACAACTCTTTTGACAGCAGGGACACCTCGTGTCTGACAGTTTTATAGGTGAAGGAAGCCAGACATCTTGGCGAGAACCACTGAGCAACAGCGAGCAACTGCCAGACTTGAAGAGAACGAATGAGCAACAGCGAGCAACTACCAAACTCCCTAATGTTCTTACTCCATACAAGCAGGGATAGCATTGGTTGAAGACAAGAGCACCTTCAACGTGCAGTATGCCTTAGTGCAGAGTGCCACCAAACCCCCATGTCAGAAATTGGGATTAAGTGTCTTGCCCAAGGACCAATGCAGTTACCCTTAACATGAACCGTTCGATTTGAAGTACAATTCTTTTGAACACAGGAGCCCACTCGATTGGATATCTCTTCAACTGAATAACCCCTTGTTGAGTAAAACTTCCAAACACAAATCTATTTTCCATACCTTCAGTACAAATTTGATCTTTTAACCAAATATGGGTTTAAGATGATGATCAGTGAACTCTTGTTAATTGAATAAACAATTTTATAAGATGTTGAGAAGTTACCCTGACAATCAGTGAATGCCCCTTGTTGAAAGACCTATTTTGCCTCAATAGACAAGACATCCCCTGCAGGCATTTACTCTATTATATCTTGCTTGACGTTAGATCTGTCAAACAAGATATAACTGACTAAATGCTCAGATTATCTCTTGAATATAGGAAAGATGACCAAATCCCTGTTACATGAATACTCCTGTAAATTAAATACTGTTCAGTGGCAAAGAGGCTACAGTGGAGCCCACTTAATTGGATATCTCTTAATTGTATATCCCTGTTAATTGAATATAATTTTCAAACACAAAACCATTTACCATACCTTTAGTACAAATTTGATCTGTTAATGGCATATGTGTTATAGAGTAAACTCCTGTTAATTGTATATAAATTTTTGTAATATGTCGAAAAAATTACTGTGACATGCTCAAAATTCCCCTTATTTATCAACCTTTTTGGCCTCACTGCATTCAATACAGGCATTTATTCTATTATATCTTGTTTGACAGAGCTCTATGAGCTCTGTCAAACAAGATATAATAGAATAAATGCACAGTCTACCTGCAGAACACAGGAAACTGACCAAATCCTGTTAATTGTATACTCCTGTTAATTGAATAATTTTCACTGGCAAAATGGATATCCAATTAAGACGATTCTACTGTATTTAATTAACAGGGTTGCCCTGTACAGTACAGTCGCCATGGACTGGTCACTTTCCACTGTTGGGCTGTATTTCCACGCACCCAATAATGTTATGTTGCAAACACTAATTATAGGAATAATCATAAAAAATTTAACTAATGAAGCACCGGGTACAACCCAGTGCTTCATTAATTAAAATTTTGTTGATAATGATTTTTTATTACCTGGTAAGCGAATGCATGGACATCACTGTCCACACATGGATTATGACCACTCCACAGCAACTGAACTGGACTACAAAGGAACCTTTGGCCTGCAATGAGTATACACACTCCCAGAGACAGCATTTTACCTCCAGGGGTAATGGTTTATTATTCAAACACTGAGTACAGGCCAATTAAACACCTAATTAATATTCACAATTTCTTAAAAAAATCACACGAGTCGATCATTTAGAAACTTTTAGCATGTGAACAAATATTTTGCAACCTCACAGCACATGAGCCAAAAGTTTTTGTATCAGGTTCTCCTTACAAATCATAAGTACATGTATCTGTCAGATCGAACAACCTTCCTGGATTAATAGTAATCAATTCCACCCTTCCTTGACTGTTCAATAGGTATGAAATCTTAAAAACTATTATGTATGATAGAGGACTTGAAGCTTGGTATCCTGTTTACCACAACTGAATGAATTGATGAGACCTCCGATTCAATGAATACTGTGCTGTGGTCACAAAAGCTGATAGATAATATTTTTACTCGTGTTTAAGGTAACAGCTAGTCAGCATCTATGGTCATATCATGACTGCAACATACAGTACGGCTACCGTGCCCTGGTCACTTTCCATGGGTAATATTAATACACTAATAAAAGGAATAATCGTGAAACATTTAATTAATGAAGCACTGGATACAACCCAGGCCTGGCTATCTTCAGGTCACCCATATCAAAATACATAAAAAAAATATGGACAATTTTAATATCATTCAATGCAACAGTACAGCTGCCATGGACTGGTCACTTTCCATGGGGTGGGCAATATTTCCACAGACGCAATAATATTAGATTCTAAACATTAATTATAGGAATCATCATAAAAAATTTAATTAATGAAGCACTGGGTACATACCAGTGCTTCGTTAATTAAAATTTTGCTGCTGATGATTTTTATTACCTGGTAAATACATGCGTGGACATCACTGCCCATGCGTGGACTATGACTAGTCCATGCTGACTGTACTGTAGGTATGAAGTCAAGTTTAGCCAATCATTTATAAATATGCTGCACACTTTAGAGGATTTCTACCTCAGGCATTGGTTGCCAGGTCCTATTTTACTAGTAAAGCAAAACTTGTTCACCACAGTAATTAAGCACTACTCCTCTCCCAGGGTTCCTGTAGGGAGGGATCATGACTGGGTCAAATTCTTTGTCCACTTTCCTCAAAGTTATAGTGTAGAATCTCCCCCATCATAAAAGAAATTAAAAACAACATTGAATCTCAAATGCAGTGTAGTCACCATGGACTGGTCTTAATCAGGTGTGGGCAGTGATGTCCATGCGTGCATTTACCAGGTAATAAAATTCATAAACAGCAAAATTTTAATTAAAGAATTACTGGTGCTTCATTCCTATAATTAGTGTTTGGAATCTAATATTATTGTGACCGTAGAAATATTGCCCACCTGTGGAAAGTAACCCGTCCATGGTGGCCGTACTGCATTATTTTTGTTTGTTTTTTTTTTATGTGGTTTTCATTTCGCAATAATTTATTTACATGTTGGAAATCTCAGCCAACAGGGATTTAAGTGTGGTGTGATCAAATCACAATCCAATTGTCAAAGAGATTGCTTTTGTGTTCTGCATGTTCAGCAAACATATATTACACCTTTATTAGCTTTCAATGTCATTCTTATATTTTCAAACACCTTTCCAGGCTTTTAAACCCTCTTTCAGAAATCTACATGTTTGGAATTTCCTCAAGAAATAGAGGATATCTAGTGTTTTTGAGTGGATACCGAAAATTATCTCAGGAGTGACTGAGACAAATGTTTATTTTATGCGAGTGCTTGCGCGAGCAAAAATAACCATTTGTCTCGGTCAGAAGTGAGATAATTTTTGGTATCCACTCAAAAACACTTGATTTTCTTTTTATCATATGCTTTTTATAAGAATCTGATCATTCTATCAATAATTCCACTCGTTTCAACCTTGAAATTGATGCATGAAAGTCAAAAGCATGCATTGATGTATGGAAGTGATTTGATCGATACTCAGAACAGGTAGTGTCTTGCGATCTGATTCAGCTGGTGGGTTTCATGCATCAATTCAAGGTGAATACATGTTGAATTATTGCTGGAAATGTTCAGTATCCACTCAAAAACACTAGATTTTCTTTTCAATATAAGTTTTTAGAACAAAATGATTATTTCCAGTGATAATTTGATTTGTATTCACCTTGAAGTGATGCTTTGAAAGCTGTCATTTTGACTGATATATCTTCAAAGTGGGAGGATACGATTACTATCTTTCCACAAATTTTTTGATAATCTATTGTTTTGCATATAATAAAAAAAAATATTTACTTTCTTTAACCAGATTGATTTCAAGTTATCATGCACTTTTTATGCCATCAAAATTAAAAACTATGAGAATGATCTTGTAACAGCGTGCATTCATAACTATGTAATGACATGGGAAGATATTTCACTACCACCAATAAGCCCATTGCTCCAATTGAAGAAATTTTTTGTGAAGAATATCTATTAATCCCTATGGGCCTAATTCCAACTTTGATCACTCTTTTCTACTACAACAGAACAGTCTCGGGGTGAACTCGAAATTACATTGTAAGTACCTTGCCCGTTATTATTTATTTATTTATTGCTATTTAACCCTAACATCAATCAGGATTGTATTTTGTATATTTACAAATTTGGTGGACTTGCTGGACCTGTAGAATGGTGTATCTGATTTTATCAGGAATTTTTTGACTTCCAGAGAACCAGGAGTACTCTCTGGTTGAATCTGAAGGGAGCCAAATCACCATAGTCTTTGAATGTGCATTTGTGTTTCAATTATATACTGTCATGCAATCCAGATGAAACAGCTTTGAAGTGAGAGAGAAAGTTTACCAGGAAAGGTATCATGGAAGATATTATTGAAAGCGGGCCGGGGAGAGGGTGGTGGGTCTTGGGTAGTAACCCTGGGGACTGGGACTTTGGAGGGGGAGTGCAAGAGTCCAGGATTCTTGGGTTAGACAATTCCCCCCCCCCCACCCCCCAAACATGGCCTGAAAGATTTATTTTAATATTTTGGTTTGGTACATCTATTAAAGGACATACCAAACCAAAATATTAAAATAAGGCTTTCAGGCCATGCAAGGACTAGCCCTCCCACCCCTTCCCCCTCCCCCAAAGTTCTGACTCCTTTGTCAACTGTTAAGAAAGGGGCTGCATCGTGAGTGGAGCTCTTTACATGATCATCGGTTGTAATTTTGTGACAGCATGATTCTTGAAGTAACAACTTTATTAAATCAACTTGACTAAAGTTATCACTTCAAGAATTGTGCAGTCAAAAACTTTAATTCCAGGTCACTGGATACTCACTGATGAACTTGGAAATTTGAAACATGTTGCTAAAAATGTCATTTTGATGGCCCAAAAATAAGATGATTTTTTATCCCAAAAGCCACCAGAAGTCTCCATTCAACCCTTTACCCAAAGTAATGGCCAAAATCTGCCAGTGCTATTCACAAAAATCACCAATCCATTTTCATTATTTTAAAAAAATTTTGTCTTATGAAACCTCATTAGAATGAGCTCATTGAGCTTGTTAAAATGTGTGTGTGTGTGTGTGGGGGGGGGGGGGGGGGGGTGCCATTAAGATGTTTTTGACACAAAAAATGAAAAAATACAGTTATTCAAGGATTTTATTTGCAAGTATCATCTGACTTTCGTGTTAGGTAAAGGGATAATGAAAGTTTTCAATGCCCCCATCATTGCTCGTGCCTTCGGCCATTAAGATGTTTTTGACACAAAAAATGAAAAAATACAGTTATTCAAGGATTTTATTTGCAAGTATCGTCTGACTTTCGTGTTAGGTAAAGGGATAATGAAAGTTTTCAATGCCCCCATCATCGCTCGTGCCTTCGGCATCTGCATTAGTATCCTGACACTTTTGAAAAGGGGGCCCGTCACAGAATTAACCCTGGGGCCGACTTTCCTCTCCCCGGCCCTGTAAGAATGGTATCTCTACAAGTGGGGCGCGGTGGTGTTGCGGAACTGGCTCTGACTCCCACATGGCAAGGCACTTAACCCTGATTGTCCACATGAGGGCACGAAGATCCATGTACTAATTAAGGCGTAATGACCTTTGCTGTAAAGAGTTGATAAACCTTAATGAATAAATAAATAATTAAATAGACAAGAGCTCAAGTATTGCTGAAGCAATACAATGTCCCCTACCAGACTAATGAGCATTAATAATTATACAAATGTTATAACCTAGATGTGATCAGCATGAATTCTGTTGAAGCATTCCCCAAAAAAGTCTGGAAAACTGATATTTTGGCGCTTTTCCATATTTCCAAGGGCCATAACTCAAACAAGAATAATGCAATCACCATGAATCTCAAACTTGATCTGTAAATCATCGGTCTATAGTAGGTTACCAAAAATGAAATCATTCATTGAAGCATTTCCAAAAAAAGTCCGGAAAACTAAAGTGTGACTGACAGACTGACGGATGGACAGAGTGCAAACCTATAGTCCCCTCCTTTGATGCCGGTAGGGGAATAGTAATTCTCCAGAAGTATGGTTACAGAATAATGAACAGACTAAAGCTGATGATTTGGTTTGTATCATAATCATGGTATTACAGCAGGTCAGGATTCAATTTTATCAATGTCAACATTGACAACCTACTAGGCAAATTTGGAACCTTTACAAATAGTTTTGTGATGTGTGGGGTGGGGTAGGGATAATCAAACCCACAGTCTCAGTATATCCTCAAGCTAACCATAAGGCAGTGTGTGCAATTTGGGGAGGCATAGAGGATGGGAGGGAGGAAAGCATATGTAAGAAAGGGTATCTGGAGCAGTACATTTCTCTCTTTAACAACTCCTTCTCAATAAGATCTCTCGAAAAGCACCAGGTCTGCTGTACACTCTCTTCCATCAAAAAAGAATGGTTTCACAAATAGAAAATCAGTCTTGGAAATGAGATGATTGCAAGTGCAATTGCTCCCGTCAGCACCCGTGTTTTCTATTTTCCTGGGGACTAAAAAATGCACTTGTTAAAAAATGTTGTGGAGCACTAATATACTGTGAGAGCATATAAATGTGTGTTGTTTTGAGAAAGCAGCACTCTGTGGCCAGTGGCAAGTTACTGTCATAATTCAGCAATTCCTTATACATTTAATCCCTTGAATCCGAGCAGCTGCTTTCCTAGCCAGGAACATGATACGTCATAACGTCATTAAATAAGATCTGTTCAGTAAATGCGTGGGTTAGACCAATCAATATTTTCAACGTGCAGCCTCGGGGCTGCACGTTGAAAATATTGTTTGGTCTACCCCAAATAATGAATATGGACTCAAATTGCTGCCACTGAACTGGCATGGAAGACACTACTAGAGTTCAAAGGGTTAAGGTTTTTGGTGTCTGGTGACAGTATTCCCTCAAAAATTCATATACTAACATTTTACGGGTGCATTTTACTCCTGTCTCTGATTTCACAGGAGCTTAAAACTGCACCCGTCAGTTTTGTTCATTTCCAGCACTGAAAAATGACAAAAGAGATATTTGTTAAAGTTTTTAGCAAAAACAAATATTTTTAAAATGACATCAGCTATCGGAAATGCAGGAAGAGTTTGTTGTTTCCTTACCATCTATTTAGTAACACTTGTGTTTATTTGGTTGAGTCAACTTCTCAAAGATCTTATAATTTGTAACCTTAATTACATAGCCCAGTTAGCACAGGTAAAACAAAGTATTTTATTTAGACAGTTAGAATGTTAGTTTGTGTTTTACCTTACATGATCACATACTGTGGGTTGTCTTGAACTTGGGATGCAATTATGTTTGGTATTCAGGCATGTGTAGCCAACTGACTACATTAAGGCGGCCATGGACTGGTCACTTTTCACAGGTGGGCAATATTTCCACGGACGCAATAATATTCGATTCCACACACTAATTACAGGAATAATTAACAAAAATTTAATTAATGAAGCACCAGGTACAACCAATTAAAATTTTGCTGCTGATGATTTGTATTACATTATTTTATTACATCACTGCCCACATGTGGATTATGACCCAGTCCACGGTGGCTCCACTGTACAACTTTCTTTCGAATACTGAGATCATACAAGAGGTATATCTTCTCAGAACCAGGCAAGTCATTGGTTACTTGCTATAGTTGGTTTGTTTATTGGAGGTTAATGATACTTTCAACTGCCAGGTTCACATCACATCGGACAGTTTTACAGCGGAGGAAGCTGGAGTGTCTGGGGAGGACCATCGAGCAGTGTTGAGCAACTGCTAGAGAACCACCGAATGGTGACAACTGCTAGAGTCTCCAACTTAGTAACTCTACACAAGTGGAGTTACCAGCAACTGGAGGCAGGTGCTCCTTCAACATACAATACACCTTAGTACACAGTGCTCCACATGGGCATTTGGGATTAACTGGTAGAGTGCTAAATTATTTTTCAGAGGTGATTTGTAACATGAGTATTTTTTTCCAAAGATATCATGCTACCAGAAAGGGGAACCTTACTCCTGCAAGATTTTGTTAATAAATAATTGTTTTGTTACAATTCATTGGAGAGTGCCAATCGGCACTCTCCAATAAATTGTACTAAAGCAATCGCATGTGAAGAATTTGTCCTGCTGCTAAGACAAGAGCAATCCATGGTGCATACAGTGCTAAGCCACTAAAGTGGCTTTCAGCACTTTTCAATAAAGCCATGGTAGTGGCTTCTAGCACTCAACCAGTTAACGACAAAATGCAATAACTGCTGGTCAGGATTGAACTATCAACCGTTCGCTTTAAAGTCCAATGCTCCATCTACTGAGCTACAGCGCACCTGGTTATGGGCCATATGCCAGTTTGTAACATGAGTACAGTATTTTGATTAGAGATGGGCGGTATTGGAATTTTTAGTTCGGTATCGGTTTCAGTATTTTTAAGGGGGTATAACTTGGTGTCGGTTTGGTATTTGGTATCTGACTTAACTAAGATTTGCTGATAGCACCAAAGGGGAATTCACATTAGGAAAATACAGAATGATCAAGATCATTCTATCACAGCTCCACAAATGCAACAGCCAATGAGCTCAACAGTGGCATTCTTTTATAAACACAAATCATATCTACATTAATTTTGTGACTTCTTTTTTTTTCTTTCTTTAAAGGCCTACTTGAGGTGTTTGCAATCTCCGAGCATGTGCCCCAGCAATGAATGCCATCTTCTGGAGGTCCTGCTGACAATAAACAAATCATCTGGACTGTGATTTCTAGTTAAGTCTTGGCTGCCTTAACAGGCAGCCAAGACTTGGCTGGAAATCACTGTTAAGCAGCTGGACATGTACAGGTTGTTGTCTAGTGAGAATTCAGGATGAATGCTCAAATCCCTGAGGGTTAACAAAACTGAAAATAAAATCAGCCACTTCTTTCATGAAAATTAACCCTTCAACTGCTACCAAGCCTCAACAAGGCCTTATAAATAGAGAATGTAGGAAAATTTGAAAATTCAGATGGTTTCGGTATTCAATAATTCGTTCAGTTTGGTTTTTTGGTATCCCCATGATATCGGAATCAGTTCTGTGTTTTGGTATATTGCCAATCTCAAATTGTGATCATAAAAGTGATCTTTTTGTGGTCAAACAGTGATGCACTTACACAAGTGAGCCAAGATTTTCTAAATGAAAACACTGAAATCACAACCACATCAAGAGAAATAAATGAAAAAAGCATCACAAATTCAATGCTCTTGCATTTGATTTTTGACAGGTGAGATTCTACAGTATTGTGAGGAAGAAAGCAGATCGCAAGCCCATCAGAATTCTTTGTCCTTTTGTGATCACAGTACTAGAAGTAGTGCACAAGTTATCAGTCGCCTTTCCCCGAGAGATCCAGTAGGAGATCACTCCATTATACTGCTGTTATCCCAATATCCCTGTGCAGCAAATTTGCGAGTTAAGTCCATAGTTACTGGAAGTTGTGGCTCCAACCACTTTTTTGTTGATAACAATGCACATTAGAACCTGACCCTGTGTTACACTTGCAGTATAAATATCTATATGAAGCACAGGCAAGGTTTCAGCCAAAGGACCCCTAGTCTTATCTGAAAAAACGTATTTCACTCATGTTCCATATCTTCTTGACAAAAGTTTGCGAAATTTCTGGGTTAAAACTCAACACCAAGGGTATTTAGTTATAATCCATGATCTGTGTATGCTAGAAACTCAAGGACCTGTAGTTTCTTTGCAGTGGTGGGATTCCTGTCAAGGATAATACACAGGGCCCAAGGATGGTCGTCAATTATCTGGTCAATTATCTGGAGTCGAGTGTGTTATCTGATTAAAAACCCACTTTCCATTAAATTGTTGTTTCAATGCAAAAAAATGAAATAATAATTATCACATTGCAGTAAATAAATGTTCCACAGTTTTTGGCTGGTGAGTTACCATTTGTAATAACTCATTGAAGACAATAGCATGCTCAACAAAGACGTTTCAGTAGAAACTTGAGGTAAAAACTTGGGTCAGGTCAGGTTGAATTAAAACAAAATAACTGTGCATTATTTAAAACAGTGGCAGGTATATAATTCTTTTAAGAATACATGGTCATTCTTAACACTTAAGGGGCCTATTTCTGACTTTGGTCAATTTTTACTCTATTAGAACAGGTGCTCCAACTTGCTGTGGTTGGGTAAACTTGCAAGGTACACTTTAAGTACATTTGCAGTTGTTTCTAGGCACTCTCTTGGCTACCTATACAGGCATCCAAGACTTGCGTAGACACAATTGCTAAGTCACAAAGCAATAAATGACATAGTGTCGCAAAATGTATGAAAAATCTCCAGGCCTTTTAGGGTTAAAAATAATGCAAACTTATTGTTATTTATTATTATTTATTTATTCAACGACACTTTTGACAGCCAGGGGCAGCTCGTGTCAGACAGTTTTACGGGTGGCGGAAGCCTGTGTACCTGGAGAGAACCACCAAACAATGGTGAACTGTCAGACTCCCCAACATACTAACTCCACACAAGCAGGTTTAGCATTGATTGAAGACAGGTACACCATTGACGAGCATTATGCCTTAGAACACAGCACCACCATGCCTGCACATAGGTAATCGAAATTAAGTGCCTTGCCCAAGGACACAACCCAGTTACCCCTTCAGGAACTGAATCATGGACTTCTGGGTTTGAAGTTCAATGCCAGAATCACGGAGCACCATGCTCCCTAAACTTATTGTTCAAGGTCATTATTCATTCAGACAGCAGTGAAAATAAACAAAGTGAGTTTTCGGCATTGGGTTTGAAAGATTGATAACAGTATATGGTGAAGTGAATACTAACAGATCTCTCGAGGAAAGGCAACTGATAACTCACACAGACTTTACACTTGCCACAAAGTGAAATATGGCAAGTAACCAATGACTTGCCTGGAAATTGGAGCATGTTGTTCAGTAGAATCCTTTTGTGAGCAGTATTTAATATCAGTTTATGGAAATACACCATTACTGTTGAAAACCACATCATTTCAACATCTGGAACAGGATTTGAAAAAATCGTGATTCTCAAGAATTGCTTTTGATCCTCATGACCTGCCAATGTGAGAATCAATTTTCAGCTCTTAAATAACTTACAAATTGACAGTACTCGTATACCCTTGTGAGTGAAGCCATGAGTACAAATTCCATTGTGAAAAGCAAACCTCATATTTATAAATACCAGTGTTTAACCCTTAAGGAGCCAATTCCAATTCTGTGAGTTTCTTGTCTTACATGTAAATATAGTACATTTCAACAAACAAACAAACAAACAGGCTTTCTGATGGTTTTGCTAATGGAAGTTACAGCACTTAAACAGTGGTTTTTAGTGAAGTCTTGGCTGCCAATATAATCAGGATTCTAAAAAATCACTAGAAACCATTACTAAGTAAAATTGTTACTTTATTATGAGGGAGTAAAAAAATAAGTAGAATTCTCAAGGCCTTTAAGAATACTTTTAGAATCTATGACAAAATTCCAAGTAACATTTTGCAAAGTTGATTCTCATCGAGAATCATTTGTGAGCTCTATTCTGATTCTTGCATGAATTTTCAGCTCTGCAGAAAGAACCTTATCAGGGTTCACACAGACCAGGCAATTTGGTTTTCCCTAACTTTTCCATACTTTTTCCATATCCCTATTATCAAATTTCTATAATCCCAAAGGTTAAATATAACGCAGTATATAATTCTATTTTTTTCTCTCCACCCACACTCCTTGACAATTCTTTTAACCCCAAAGGGAACAATTCCAACTGTGATCACATTGTACTGCAATAAAACCAAGGCTCAAACATTGAAGCTTTAGGTTATTATTTATATATTTATTGGTGTTGAAGGTCACATATTTATGCAGAATGGCTAATCATGACCTTGACAGTTTTACGGGTGGAGGAAGCTGGAGTACCCGGAGAGAACCACCGAGCAACAGCGAGCAACTGTCAGCTCCCCAACATACTAACTCCACACAAGCAGGGTTAACATTGGTTGACGACAAGTGCACCATCGACGTGCAGTATGCCTTAGTACACAACGCCACCATGCCCCCACGCAGGCAATGGAGATGAAGTGTCTTGCCCAAGGACACAATGCGGTTGCCGCAGGTAGGATTCGAACCGAGGACCTCTCGGCTTGCAGCCTGCACCTCTACCTACTGAGCCACCATGCTCCGGAAGCTTTTGGTAAACTTTTAAGTCGCATTCTAAATACTTTGGCAGTTGTTTCTGGGAAAGTCTTGTCTAGAAACAACCGTAAGGCCACCAGATGTACTCTATCAAAGTGTGACAAAAATGTATACAAACCACCAGGCATTTATGGGTTAAGAAACCCCAAACACCAATGACTCAAGTAGTGATTCTTGGTGAACCCTAAAAATTGGAAGGGCAAAGATTTTTTTAAATGGCCAATTTAGATAGCGGAAATTCTCATGTTACACGTATCGCTTCAGTTTCCATAACTTTTCCAAAACCCACCCCAATTTTCCACACTTTTCCAGGGCCTGGAAAATCAATTTACTGTTTTCCAAGACTTTCCATACCTTTCCATAAGCTGTATGAACCCTGCCTTATGAATATCGATGTGAGTGGAACAAACTGGAAGATATTTTATTCTTGCTGTTCATGTAGAATCCAATACTTTTAGACTCCAAAACTTATTAATTTGTTTAATTACTTGCACTGTCATGACTCAGGCAAGTGCACAGCGATCAGACTCACTTGTTTACCTGTCTGTCTGTTTCTCCACATGATATCTCAGCAGCCACTCAAGACAGACTGGGTAAACTCAGCACATTGGCTGAATATTTCTGAACTCAATCTCCTCTGATCATCTGATATCACACTATTCAAGGGTTTTCGAGGGCAGTTTCAACAATTCAGGACCTTCCTAGTCCTTGGCAATCAAATTTGAAATTCCACAACAGTCAAGACCCATAGAAAAATAAAAATAATACTATTTTCTTGTTTCAAAGAGTCTGACTTAAGTGTATGAAAACAGCTTCACAGTTATGTAATATTGTATTGTTTCTCTGAGTATAACTATAGTGCCAAAATATGGTTCTAAATGTATGAAATACCAGCCAAACGACCTAAAGCTGCACAGGAAGATGGATGTGAATCATTATTAGAGAGGTTGAGAAATGAAAATGCTGTTTTACCTAGCCTTTTTCAAGCAAACATAAGCAACCTTTTGATTGGGAAAGATAAACCACTTGAAACTTGATTAACATTTTAATTAGAAACAGATGTAAGGAAAAATATAAGATGGGAAAATAAGAATGAAACCACACTATTTAACCTGCAAATAGTAGTAATATTCTTGTGCCAAATTTGAATGCAAAGCAAATGATGATCACTTCTAGAGAATATTGTAGACACACAAACATACAGCCATACATACATTTTACCAGGGTTTCTGCTAGGAATAGATTAGTGGGTCCGGTAGGGGGGAAAATCACAGATCGCCTGGCATGACCATGGTTTGTGCCAGCCAAAGAAAATTTTAGAATTGAACACTGCAGGAAGGCCATTTCCTTGCATCTGAGATGCCTATTCATGTTTTAGTGTGAACAATTTTGTGAGAATTATGTTAAATATTTTTGGAAACACCCAAAGCTATCGCCCTTTTCTTCGCTACACTCAGCTTGTGACATCTTATCTAATTGGCAAACAGCAGAAAATAGCAACAGTTTCCGAATGACACTCGACAATCTTTGTTACAGAATGCCAATTCCAGAAACGGTGCTCCTAATATGTGTCAACTTTGTTAGAAGAATGACAGCATCTTGACTAGAATTTTATGACATCATGTTGTTTGTTTTTTCGACCAGATTTTATGCTTGATCAGTAAATGATTGGCGGTGGAATGGGTCCGATTGACGGACCCTCAGCCATGGTACTGTTAACCCTGACTGAACCCACAACATTGCATAATTATAAATACAGAAGACATTTTCTTTAGTGCTTATACTCATAACATGAGTTGCTTACGAGTGGAAATCTCCACTCATATAACTGACTGATCCTTTAGGAGAAATTTGAGATCAACACTGCACTGAATAAAAATTGCATGTATATGTTGTCATGAAATGTCTCAACAAATGTTCCTAGTTCAAATTTGAACAAATGAAACGCACAAATTTCTGCATATTTCTTTTTAAACAGTTTTATTTTAATTTTATGAAAATGGATTCTGCGAACAGACACATCCTTTATAAATGCATCACCCATACATCTAGATTTACATCATTCAGATGATGCAAGTGCATGTGCTTGAATAAAAGGAAATCATGCATCTGACAATATGGACAGATCATAAAATGGGAAATTAAGTTGTTTAGCACTGAAAGGTGTGTAAAACCCAAATAAGTCAACAGGAAGTCTTGAGATGGAAATAACCAAGGATTTCTAACAATAAGCAAAGTTTGGGATTCACGAATCCCTACCCAGACATGAATATAAATATTCAGAATGTTAGCATAAAATAGCATTTAACCTTTTGAGCTTTTCTGACCCAGGAACATAATACGTCATAATTTCATTAAGTATAATGGCTGCTAAGTGAATGTGTGGTGTAGACCAATCAATATTTTCAATGTGCAGCCCCAAGGCTGCACATTGAAAATATTAATTGGTCTACCCCAACAAAATGAATATGGATTCTTCCAGCTGGTGTCACTGAACTGACATGGAATATACCACAGGGTTCAAAGGGTTAATGAATATTAGGCCTTAAAATCTGTTTGTACTCCTCGAAGGCAAGATATCACAATGTCCTCCATTACTTTTAATGAAGATTTGCCCCATAACAATTTATTCAATGTAAGGTGTTCAAGTTAAATTTTATTAACTAGGATTTGCCTCTGAGGTAAAAACAAAATGCAATAAAGTATATAATGCTGTTATCTTCACATCCATATCTGTATGATTTGATCACTGAAACCCGAGTGGTGGAAATTACTGTACTGTGGTAACAATAGTGATCGCTTTCTCGATCACATTGCAATTTAGTTGTGATACATATTACATTTGCACCAATGGATGAAGATTTACAAAAAAAAAATACATGTGCAGTCTGGGGCTGGGGAGCAACTTTGAGGGTGGTGAAGGAGGGACAAAAGTGTAAATGGGGATTCCTACAGGGGTCTTCTGTCACAAAATCATGTTTAAAAAATGAGACCTACATTGAGAAACGACCTGGGCTACCAGCATCGATCCGATTCTGGTAGTCCACTAAATCTCAAAATGTGTCCAGATCACAAAATAGGCTTACATGGTGTACTTCGACATGCTATTGGAGTTATCACTACTCCAGCAATCACCGACTCAAAAGTAAGTTCTTTGGTATCAAGGAAGCCAAGTAGAATAACAAGAAATTAAGCTCATTTTGTTTACTATTTTCATATATTTTGAGTATTATTAGCTAAAAAAGTAAGGGGGTTGAGGTCAATTTCTTAGATGCTATTTTCGTTCATTTTACTTGATTGAGTGCCAAGTTCACAATTTTTTATGAAAAAGTCTCAACCTTCTGGTGTAACAGTGTTGTGACCAGATCACAATCTGATCACAAAAAGAGATCACTTTTATAATCACAATACTATAATTAAATGTGACAAAGAATTATCAGTTAACTCTTTGTATGCTGCGGATGGATATTCCTGCCCAGGAAGGAAATCTCTTGGCATTAAAATAAGTAAAATTGGAGCACATTTAACAAACATTTCCCCAGCAAATTGTATCGACTTTTTTGACCAGTGATTTTTTGAGTCAAATTTTCATGAATTTTCTCAAAGCAGCCATGACAAGATCTGACGAAAAATATTTAAAAAAATACTCAATAGGTTAAGAGTTTAATTATCAATTAATTCCATCCAGTACCAGGCCTTCTGATTGCTTTATATTTGGCACATGTTTTTCATGGCTTTAACTGTGTCCAAATTAAAGAACGAACCATTTTAAAATTTATTTTTAAAGCTGAAAGTAACTTTACACAATATAAAAAAGAAGGAAAAACATTCTATCAGCAGAAATGTATTTGAAATACTTCTAAATGAGACAAGTTAACCCTTTACTCAACGTAACGGCCAAAACCGGCCAGCGCTATTCACAAAAATCTCCAATTAATTTTCATTATTTTTTCATTTTTTGTCTCAAAAACATAGGTTATGACCCCTCTTTGGAACGAGCTCGATGAGCTCGTTCCAAAGAGGGGTCATAACCTATGTTTTTGAGACAAAAAATTAAAAAAATTAGTTATTCAAGAATTTTGTTTGCAAGTGTCGTCTGCTTTTCATGTTAGGTAAAGGGTTAAGGTTTAAAAAAAAGAGTTAAAAAACTGTTTCTTGGGCCCTCCTGAATGGTTCTTTTGGCTGCTGTATGCTCTCTTTTTATAACCAATGCAAACTTAAAATGAAAGTGTCAATGACACTGTAGCTCAACTTGTGAAGACATGTACATGTATAGTATGTGACACAGCAATGACAAACATTTAGGTAATGACCTGATAACAAAGGTACATATAAAGTATTGTAACAGTCTGTACATAAATACTGGCCGTAACCTGTAACAAATGTATAGGTAAAGTATTGTAAAGGTGGGTGACAGTCAGATGCTAAACTAGAAAGGAAATATTTGAGTCCCAGAGTGGGTCTGACTGAACCCTAAAATATTTGTTCTCATAGCACAGTGATAACCAAGGCACCCCAAAACACACTCATTCCTGTCCCAAGGTGAAAACAAAGGTACCCAAGAAGTTTCATGAAGATCAGTTCACAAATACGAGCTGTATAGAAGTTGTGACAAAAAACTGGACCTAATTTCGGTACAAAATGGCCACTGGCAGCCATCTTGAATTTTGGACTGCACTCAGAAACACTTGTTCTCATCCCAAGGTGATAACAAAGGTACCCAAGAAGTTTCGTGAAGATCGGTTGATAAATACAGCCTCTAGCCCGAGCCATATTGACATGTGCACTTATAGTGTATAAGTAGCACTAAATAAATCAAAGTTCATCTAATTTGCATAATTTCTGCACGAGAAAAAAACCCATACTATACGTGATGTATTCCATGTTACTAAACATTCATACAAAAATTATTCAAATCAGAACTTTCATACAGAAGTTCTGTACAAAAGACTGATTGCACTAATTTTGGTACAAAATGGCTGCTGGTGGCCATCTTGAATTTCGGACCACACCCCAAAACACTCGTTCTCATCCCACGGTGATAACAAAGGTACCCAAGAAGTTTCATAAAGATCGGCTCATAAATACGGCCTCTAGCATGAGCCGTATAGAAGTTGTGTACAAAAAACTGATTAGACCTAATTTCGGTACAAAATGGCCACTGGCAGCCATCTTGAATTTTGGTCTGCATTCAGGAACACTCGTTCTCGTTCCAAGGTGATAACAGAGGTACCCAAGAAGTTTCGTGAAGATCGGTTGATAAATACAGCCTCTGGCCCGAGCCGTATTGACATGTGTGCTTACTGTGTGTAAGTGGCACTGAAAAAATCAAAGTTCATCTAATTTGCATAATTTCTGCATGAGAAAAAAACCTGTATTATATGTGATGTATCCAATGGTACTAAACATTCATACAAAAAATTATTCAAATCAGAGCTTTCATGTGGAAGTTCTGCGCAAAAATCTGATTGCCCTAATTTTGAACAAAATGGCTGCCAGTGGCCATCTTGAATTTCGAACCGGACCCAAAGTAAAGTAACACTAAATAAATCAAAAGTTAGTCTAATTTGCATAATTTAAGCACGAGAATAAAAACTTGTATGATATGTAATGTATCTCATGGTACTGAACATTCATACAAAAAAAATTATTCAAATCAGAGCTTTCATATGGAAGTTCTGTACAAAAAAGATTTCTGCATCATCGGTACAAAATGGCAGCTGGCAGCCATCTTGAATTTTGGACTGCACCCAAAAACACTCGTTCTCATCCCACAGTCATAGCAAAGGTACCCAAGAAGTTTCGTAAAGATGGGTTCATAAATATGGCCTCTAGCCCAAGCCATATCCAATTGTTGACGTACGGACAGACGGACGACGGGCCATGACAAAAGCTCAAATTTGGCTTCGCCAAAGTTGAGCTAAAAATAAAAATTAAATGGTTTATATTTTACCCAAGTTAATAAAATTGATAAATTTGTCCCTTGAGTGCAACAAGGCTTTGCAATGCTTCAAAGCCTTTTTGCACTCAAGGGACAAAATACACCACCACCCATGCTATTCTGTGGACTATGAGGCCTAAAACATAAAACAATCCAAGAACACAAATTTTTGATGGCAAAGAAAAAATTTATAAAAATGAAATAAAAAACCACCCGTCAACATGCAATTTTACAAAAAATGGCCTAAAAATGAAACAAAATATCCACTGCCTTGAGCTGGTGTAATTTGAAGGTCTGTCCACTACAAAGGACTGTGGCAACTTAATGCATGATAAAACAAAAAGCCAAAGACTAAAAAATCTTTTGGACAATGGATATTTACTTTTATCTATTAATGTAAAACATGGGATTTCCATTGTTCTGCCAGTATGATAAAAATAAAGTTGTATCGCACATGTGGTGATACAAAACATGTTCGATTCCGTTTCCAACGCAAACAGAGAAGGAACCCGTCTAAATAAATCACGTAATCATTGGTTGAATGCACCAGAGTCACGATTGTTTGGAAATTCCAAGTTCCTCATTTAGATTTGTTTACCTGGGATATTTGAACAATCAGATTCGAGTTAAAAATCTACAAAATAAAAATAACATTCTGCCACCTGTTCCTTGACAAATACTTTCCACAACTGGTCATATAATGATGGAGTGTGCTGCTAAACTTATTAGCTAATTAAAAAAGTTTTTGTTGTGTTATTCCTCGCAGTTTAGCCAATATTTGAAGTTCGATCATCGTGACCGTGGCACTGATCGGCTTAAATTGGTTTCGACCAACTGAATGCCATAACAATTAATAAAAAGGAAATTAGGGTTGGTACCCCACCACCTAACAGTGATGTCTCATTGGCAACAAGCCAAGCCCAATACCGGGTCTGGACCTGCGTCGCTGCCTGCAATTAATTACAGAGATGAACAGACTTCAAAGTATCGGCTAACAGGAAGTGGCTGCATGGCAGATCTGAAACTTAGACACACGATACAACTCATCATTATGAAGCAGCAGACCAAATATAAAATCATTCCCTCTCATAGAAGCCAAGAAAACTTTGACGGAAGAAGTGTTTCGGACAGACTGATGGCAGGACGGACAGACTGATGGACGGATGGAGTCGAGCGGTTACTAGACCTGCTCTGCCACTGGCGACGCAGGTAACAAAGAAAATGTAGCAATTATCCAGCTGAAAAGTGTTTTTAGTTCAATTTTCGTGAAGATTGGTTGTTAATGGGAGGTGTGTGAAAAATACAGAACTGCACACACGTTTGAAAGGATTAAGAATTATTGTACGAGATTGCTTTGACCCAGGATATCATGAGAGCCTTCGGCTCTCATGATAACCTGGGCCAAAGCAATCTTGTGCGATAATACTTAACCATTCAAATGCATGTGCGATGCTGTATTTGTATGTGCCTGTCCACCAAATGGATCACACTAAGATTGGATACAGAACATTCCATGCAGGGGGTGCATTTTGGGCACAGTTTTTACATGACACTGACGGTCATGGTTAATCATGGTGAGTGTAGACTCCATGGCTGAATAATTCATCATGAAGCATATACATGTTGGGATGTCTCCATGCAAACTCATGTGATGGTTGGGCAAACATGGACCCTACTGAAGTAATATCTGAAGATAATTACAGGCCTGATTCTGACTCCAAACTGAGTCTGTATGAAATAAGATACTTTTTCATTTGCTACTTACTCACTGAGAATAGTAGACAAAATTTTGGGAACAGTGTGCAATCATTTAAAAGATGTCAAATCAGTTTCCAGGATATTCTTTAGGTGATAGGAATGGTGTAAATTACAGAGATATTACAGGTGACATATATTCTCCAGTGACACTGCTCTCAACTCATTTTTGCATCAAAAATAAACTTACTTCAAGAATTTCATAGTTGGAGACAATTCATATTCAAATATCAGATAAACTTACCCTATTAAACATTTTATATCTATACAACCTCATGTTGACTGTACTATAAGGCAAAATCAAATATGGCTGTCAACTCATGCCCTAAATCAGGAAAATAACTGTCTCCAACAATCAGTAGTGGATGGGAAAATGTAACACTACCCACCTCTTATTCTAGTTACCAAACAGGTACCCCAGGTATGTTAAAAATTTTATCACAAGGGGTCTGACAAATAAAAACTCACTTGATACATGATATAAATTTCTAATATAAACCAATCATATAAAAAATACAGTTAGTGTTTACAAATAGCAATTCTCATAATGAAAATTTTACCAAATTATTTTCAAGATGCAGCTAAGTGTTGATTTAAATGTTCACTGTAATTCATTAGAAATATCTTTTGAGTGTTTTTTAAGTAAGTGATGAACACTCTTCATAAAGAAGGCAGCAAGGCCAGAATCAAGTTGAACTCAAATGCTGAAATGTGAATTGTTCTGACCCCACCACCACAAATATTTTCTCAGGGCACCTGAATAATAAAATTCAGGTCATTAACCATGCAAGTAAACAGGTAGTCTTTTCACTTACAATGGTTTGCAGAAATAATTAAGTGAATTGTTTTGTCTAATTAAGAAGAGAATAAATTTTACTTTTCCTAAAACATTGCATAACAGTTTATGTTGTTGACCAGTTTGTGGCAAGTCTATTCCAAAGGCAATTTAATACACTCAGATGTGACTGTTACGCCTCAAATGTTAGTGTGAGGAAAATTTGAAGTTCACGGAAACAAGACACTTAACATTCTTAATTCTGATGAAAGGTAAGTTAAAACTTGATAAATTTTTCACTTCTGTTACAATACATCAGGTGAATACAGAGCTACTTTCTTTGTACTCTCTCTCTTGGAATGTATAGAGGCAGTGGAAGCTCACTGTGTCTGGTGAGAAAATTTGGTATTTCCTTGATTCCTTGATTTGTAATTCTCAAGGTCTTGAGGAGTGTGTTATAATGTGTAAAAACAATGCGTATGTGCATGGAGGGTGGGTGGGGGGGGGGGGGATGGAGAGTTGGGGTGGGCACACCGCTATATATATATATTATTTTAACAATTTACCTAACATAATGGCCATTACACATAATCAAAATTTTCACAATTTTTTGTGCAATTTTTGCCTTGAAAACATAACACTTAACTCTTTCCAGTGAGTGGGCATGAGCTGTGCTTTTGAATCAATAAAATTGAAATGTTTAACTATACAAGAAACGTTTTTGTAAGTGTCACCTCCTATTCATGTTAAGCAAAGGATTAAATGATTTTGCTCAATTATTCTGTTTGTGTTTACATGTATTAATTTCTGTCATATGTATAGCAGCAGTGTAAGAAATTGGTAACCACATTCAACTGATTAACCTTTTACCTAACGCAGACGATATCAAAGTTTATTATTTTAATTATTGATTTTTAAAATGTTTAAAAAATATTCAATAAAACCATGGCATGTGACACCTCATTGGAATGAGCTCAATGAGCTCATTCCAATGAGGGGGTCACATGATGTGGTTTTGTTGAAATTTTTTTAAAAATGTATTTTTTTTTGACTGCTTAATTTATAAATTGTGCGGGCGGATGTGGCCGATTTGTTAGGAAAAGCGTTATTGGGTAAAACACCTTATTGACATGGAGGCATATTAATCATCCCTAGATCTACAATGCCAAATCATTGCACAGTGCAGATGGTGCCTTCTACTCAAGAGACAAAATATAAATAAAATAAAAATAAAAATAATTTTATAGCCTTAGATCCACACACGGTGCTCTATGGTTGTACAAAATTGCAAAATGTCTAATGGAAAAGGTATGTTTTAATATCCGATTTGAATGATTGTAGAGAATCCACTTCTTTTACAGTGTGTTGATGGATTAAGTGTAGATTAGCGCTTGTTGCTGTGATTATAAATCTCTTGTTGTGAGTTGGTCAGGGCAGGGTCAAGCTGCGAGCAGTGTCCAGCAGTCATGCTGCCATCTGTCCTGGAGGAGTGTGGGGGGAGCAGGATGTATGCTGCTCGTCACTATTGCACATGGGTATATCACAGGCATGCTGGTATATTGGCAATTTGTACACTCTCAAATTCGGAAACACAATATGGGTTATGTGTGCAAAGAGCACTTGCAAGAAAAATTGTATATACAGTTGAGTTCATTTAATTGAATATCCCCATCAACTCTATATGCTTTCCAAACACAAGACAATTTACCATACCTTCAAAACAAATTTGACCTGTTAATTGCATATAGGTTATGGAGTAAACTCCCATTAACTGAATAAAACATTTTGTAACCTGTCAGGAAAATTACTCTGACAACCACTCAATTCCCCCATAAATAGACAATTTTTCCCTCAGTACATTCAACATCAGCATAATACCTGGTTTGACAGAGTTGGGGAACATGATGGCTGGGAGGGGGTGGGAGTGTAGATGAAAGATTCTGATGAGGCTACTAACATGGCATGTTAAGGGCAATCAAACCATTTGTTGAGGGAGAGTGTATCCTCCATTTGTAAGTAAAACCTGAGGTCTGCTCACTGATCTATATACAACTGTATTGCTCAAACGTCATTGAAAAATGTTGCTACTCAATCTGCCCCCACAATCGCCAAGATGACATAATGTCAATCAACTCGGTAGCTTCTCCCAATCTATAATGTTTGATGATGTGACTACAGTCACAAAAGCTAGTACAGTGGAATCCTGTTAATTGAATAGCCACTTTGCCAATGAAAATTATTCAGTTAACAGGAGTATTCAATTAACAGGGACTGTGTTACTTTCCTGTAATCTAGAGATAAACTTAGCATTTATTCAAATATATCTTGTTTGACAGAGCTCCATGAGCTCTGTCAAACAAGATATAATAGATTAAATGCCTGTATTGGATGTACTGAGGCCAAGTAGGTATATAAACAAAGGAAAACTGGGGTGAGTCAGGGTAATTTCTTGACAGGTTACAAGATATGTTATTACAGAACTGTAAAATCAATTAACAGGAGTTTACTCTATATTCTATATTCAATTAACAAGTCAAATTTGTACTGGAGGTATGGTAAATGGTTTTGTGTTTTGGAAATTATATTCAATTAACAGGGTTATTCAGTTAAGAGATATCCAATTAAATGGGCTCCACTGTATCAACTTTCCAATCTCGTTTTTTTCTTGTTTTTCGTCAATAATAACTAAATATATGTTGTAAATATTCCATTTGTATTTCCACAAAAAATATGTACACCATCAACATATTCATTTCTCACTGATATCAAAGTATATTCTTTAACTGGTGGCGTGCTAGAAGCCACTATCAGGGCTTTCAGAAAAATGGGGGTACCCGAGCAAAAGCTGCCATTTTCCTTGCTCAAGCTTCATATTCAGTCAAACACAAATAATATTTTGTTTATATAAATTAGTTTTATGACAAATTATGGGCGAGTGCCCGTGAGCACTCTCCAATCTAGCCCTGAATTGCAAAGGGGGGGGGGGTGGGGGAGGGGGGGCAGAATATTGAAACCCCAAGAGACATTTTTATTAACTGAGTATTGTTTATTTATAGCAACGTCCTCTCCACCCAAACACCCAAGATGGCAGCTGTTGGGACACATTTCATTATGTGATCAATGAGTGTTCGAGAAACATTGTTGTATCGACATCAGTAGGTCACCCAGTGCTGATTGTATAGACATCAGACATAAAGAGTGCTATCTGAAGCTGTACTGTCCATCGGATTGTCTGGACCTCTAGCACTCTGGTAGTGTAACAGAATTTTCTTCAATCACTCTGTTTTTCTCTGTTTAACTATGAATTTAACCACTTATATCTTGATTGACAGAGCACCCTGAGCTCTGTCAAACAAGGTACATTTGGTTAAATATCAAACTGCATTATGGGAAATATTTGCTGCTGAAAACTTAGCCATTTTGACATCAGAGTTCAAAGGGTTAATTGTGCAATGCATTTTGGAAATATCTTGAGTGTTCAAATTACAATAACCACTGAACTAAGTTCTATGATAACCACAGAAAATGTGTTACTTTCTTTATGGTTGATAATTGCAGGCCTCAACATCATTGCTTGGGAATTATCAACAAAGGAAATGGGATGAAAATTTACTTATGTTATTATTCGTACAACTTATTTCACTCATTCCAATGATGGGTCACATGATATGGTTTTGTTTAAATATTGGGAAAAAAATAATGAAAATAACAAATTTCGATATCCTGTGTGTAATGGATAAATGGTCAACGGCAGTCCACCCTGCACCAACACTTTTCGATTCAGTACTGATTAATTATATATGACATTGAACACAGAGACATTAAAGTGCATTACATGTACATGAAATTGTACAAGGATTGTGAAGCAGTTTCTGTAAAATCTTTTATGACATGTATATTTTACCTTTAAGACAGTGGAAAATGTTTTTTTTCTGTACTGTCATAACAGATTCTAAGGAATGTCCTCTTCAAGTGACACACATTGTGCAATTTGGAAAATAAATAATGAAAATAAAAAAAATTCATATTCTCTGTGTTGGGTAAAGGGTTTAAAATAATTTGTCCTTCACTACACCTACCTGTACATGTAGAATTTAAATGCCCAAAAACATGGGTGCCAGAATTTGGGGGCAGTGGGGGCAGTTGCCCCCCCCCCCCCCATGCCTTCAGACCATAGGGGCAAGAGGGTGGCAGGCAATGCCTTTCCCAGGTTCGTAACCCAACTTTTTTCAATGGTTTATTCTTGAAGTAAAGCTAAAAAATACACTCCAAATTCATTTTGGGAGCTTTCAAAATTCAAAACTTTTCTCAGAGGATGTCCCCTTGAGCCCCACCTTTGGGAGAGGGAGACCCTCCCAAATGTTCCAACAACTCAGGTCTTCAGCCCTCGAGACATGCATGCCTTTGCCATGTCATGGCATGGCTACAACTGCTAGTAAGTGCCTTTTTTGTAGGGTCTGCCCTCCCTCGCCTCACCCTGAAGTGCTTCTAGCACCCCTGCTCAAAATATATGTCATACAAAACTTCAAGTAGATGAATAGCTGCAAAAACTTACCCTTGATAAAATGACCATGGTTAATTTTCAATGTTTGTTTCCACTGTTTTCAAACCGTAATAACTTCATCTGAAATGAAAACATGTTTTAGGTTTATTTACAGCCTATTTAAACAGTTCTTAATCCCAATTGGAAACATTAGTCCTTTACAAAGTGTTACAGCAAAAACTGTCTTACACTCTTCACAAAAATTCATCATTTGGATTCTATTATTTTTTGTCTCAAAAACATCTTATGGCTCACATTGGAATGAGCTCATTAAGCTACATTTTCAAGACAAAAAATAAACAAAAAGCCAAGATCTCAGCCTATATAACTCTGCTTAGTGCCACTACATTCAGGGAAAATATATACAGGATGAATAAGACAGAGAGAAGATAAGAGAAATGGTTACCATGAAATGTCATTAATTATGACTAGGTTCTGAAGGGATGATATTAAAACTGCTAGTCACCTTGTTCAAAGCATAACTGCACTGTGATAGATTACCACCCAGGGAAAAAGACATTAAAGCAAAACACAAAGTCAAAAGTAATATCAACCACAACATACTAACAAAGGGTTAGTGTGTTTTTTATCACACTCACTGACCATTAAAAATAAAAGATTCATAAGCAAGTTATAAATGCGGACAAAGTTATAGGTTATGGATAACAATTGTGTGAAGGATAACAAGATCTGTTGCACAGATTGAATTATACAAAGCAGATAAAGGCTGTATAACAATATCAAAGTTTTGCTGTCTATGACCTTGACCTTGATGATATGACATTAGATCAAAGTCACAACACATCCCTGAGTCATGAGCAATAATTGTACCAAGTTTGAATAAGATCTGTCAATCATACCAAGTTATATGGACCAGACATAAGTGACAGTGAAATGTAAAAGTTTTTCTGTCACCTGAATATATGGCCTGTGACCTTGACCTTGAGGGGCACATGCCATGTTATAATTTGCAACACACTGTCTTTCGATAATACATATTGTTATAAAGTTTGGTCAAAAAATATTCAGATGTAGTACCTTTGTGAGAGGACCCAACCTCCCACACTGGTCCTCACCCGAGGGTCCAACCGACATCAGTCAACGAGACCGCCTACCCACAACTGGAGAAACCTGCCGAGTACCGGATCCCTTTCCTCCTTCAACACGCCTAGACATGTGACAGCCATCATATACAGCTACCGAGGGTCGAAAGGGGCTTGTTCCCCATACCGTCCCATTTCATCATTTCGTTATTCAGTGGTTAAGAAGTTATGGCACGGACAAACAAAATGTTGATGACAGATGGACGATGGACAAATCATTACTAAAAAAGCTCTGTTGACACTTATCAGGCGAAGCTAAAAAAAATGTTATTTAAGTAATGTTTAGCTTAACTTGATAAATTCAAAGTAAGCTATTGCCATGGTGTGTGTGGATGTCTGTGAGTCTGTCAAATTCATTCAGCATGAGCTATACAGCGTTCAGTTCTCTTCCAATCATCTCCAAGTTTCATATACATTTTCAGGTTTATGCATAAATGAGAACATTACATTATGGTCACGGTTGGTCACCTGCAATAGCCACTACAGTAGCCATCTTGGATTTCTTCAGCACAGGCTATAGGTTGCATTTATACATCAGTTTTCTTGATATTTGGCAGGGTGACTGAGTATGATGGGTATATCAGAATGTTCTATTTTGGTAAACAGTTGGTAGCCAATAATGGCTATCATTAACGGTTTTTTCAGAAGATTGTCCACAATATTCATTCAGCACAGGCTACAGCTTGCATTTCTTTTCTAATCATCACCAAATTCCATATGCATGTTCAGGCTCATGCCTAAAGGAGAATTTCATAATTTCACGATCATCTGTCTTAGATGACTGCTGCAGAGCCATCTTGGATGTCATCAGTGCAGGCTACAGGTTCACATTTATTTAGTTGCTGGAGCACAAAAAAGATGATAACTCGGCATTTTCCCATTGCCAACAGTATTACAATGGGCATTTCTATACAGCACCTCATGACAAAACCCATAGCAAATTTTTTGGTCCATCTGTTTGGACTGGTCCTAAGGAAGCTGCATACCAAAAAACAATATTCAGGTCTGTGCAGTTTTTGAAACATATTTTAAGCTCTTGGAGTTCCAACAGAGCTGCAAAAATTTTTTCCGGGCATCAATCAAATACTTATGACCCAATTAAACTACATGCACAATTTGGTTCAAATCAGCCCATCAGTTCTTAAAATAGAAATTTTGTCACTGAGCCCAAAATGGGCATGCTCCCACAGAGGGTCCAAATATTGACTTACCAACTTGTCTTGAACAAACTTTAATCTTCACCACCAAAGGAAGTTCTATACTAAATATCAAAGCATTCTCTGGAGTGGTTCATGAGGAGGAGATTTTTAAGCTTTTGGGGTATTAACCCCAGCCTGAATATGGCAGCAGCTTCATTAAGTCAAATGTCAATTTAGTTGATGGAGTAAAAGAAAGATGATTTGACTCAGCATTTTCCCATTGCCAACAGTGTTAAAATGGGCATCTCCATACAGTACCCCATGACAAAACCAAAAGCATTTTTTTTGTTCCATCCGATTCCACTGGTCAAAAGAAAGCTGCACACCAAAAAACAATATTCTGGTCCGTGCAGTTTTTGAATTCAATTTGGCCCAGTGATTTTGGAGAAGACAAGGGTCAAAAGTTAATGGATGACGGACAATGGATGACGGTCAACAGACGTCAAATGATGGCAACAGCTCCCAACTGACTTTCAGTCAGGTGAGCTAAAAAGGTTGGCATCCCATTTTCATACCTGAATTCATTAAATTGAGAAATGGATTAAAAAGCCATTTCTGGGGGGATTAGATTACCTGCGATGGCACTAACAATTTTTTAAATTTTTTTTTCAATTTTACTCATTCTGTGGTTATGAGAATGATGGTCTCTACTGGCACAGATTTAAACACAGTGTAATAGAATCTCCTCCCAAATCTGTTTGGCAGTGCATATACTGTAGAACCCACTTAATTGGATATCTCTGAACTGATTAACCTTGTTAACTGAATAGAACTTTCAAACACAAAACTGTTTACCATAACTTCAGTACCAATCTGACCTCTTAATTTCAGGGGGCTGGGTGACGTTGCGGTAACCGGTTCTCATCAGATCACCGAAGTTAAGCAATGTCGAGCCCAGTTAGTTCTTGAATGGGTGACCAAGAAGTCTGAGTGATTGATTCGGACTCCCACGTTGTGTCCTTGGGCAAGGCACTTCACCCTGATTGTCCACATGGGGCATGATGATGTTGTGTACTAAGGTGTACTGCACGCCGATGGTGCACATGTCTTCAACCAATCTAACCCTGCCTGTGCTGCAGTGCGGAGTTACGATGTTGGTGAGCTGGCAGCTGCTTGTCGTTGCTCGGTGGTTCTCTCTGGGTACTCTGGCTTCCTCCACCCATAAAACTGTCACTGACATGATATGATCTTGGCTGTTAATGTGTCGTTAAACCCTAATAAATAAATAAATACCTCTTAATTTCATATAGGTTATGTCTGTTAAATGAATAAAAAGTCTTGTAATATCCACATTGAGAAATTCCCTGACAATTACCAGATTCCCCCTGTTTATAGACCTACATGTATTTGGCCTCAGTACATCCTGTATTTAATCTATTTAGCATTTAATCTATTATAAATTGTTTGACAGAGCCCAATGAGCTCTGTCAAACAAGATAAATAGAATAAATGCTGTTTTATCTGTCAAACACAAGAAACTAGCCAAATACTCCCCTCAATTGAATAATTTTCACTGGCAAAGTGCCTATTCAATTAACAGGCTTCCACTTAATTAATAATTATTTGTAATTCAACATGATTATTTTTAGACCTATCCTCCAAAATTCAGTCCTTGGTCAGGACATCTTCTCAAATCTTCCAACTCTCTATAACAGCATCAATTATGGGTTTGTAATGCAAAATAATTGGAATGACATTCTGATTCCATCATATAGTCACTCCATGCATTACCATGATTTGGTTTTAGAACTAACACATTCAGGTATACACATATTTCATTGTGATAGTTTCCCCCAAGTTCTAACTGAAAATGCTCTTAACATCATTAAAAGTCATCTATGTTGTATTAATATTGTATATAACCCAAATGTATTCTGCACAATCTTTTATCTTTTACCATAAAAACTCATTCACAATAGCAATTTTCCAATACAAGATCATTCTGATTCTAAGTGATTTAGCAAATTAACTATGCCTTCCATTATCATCACACACACTGGAAATAACACAATACTGTACATGTAACTACTAATTATCAACAGAAGCATACATTTGGATCAGTGAAATTGTTCATGCATAAACTTTTTCTCCAAACTCCACATTAGCTGCATATTTATTGGTGTTTATTTATTTATTTATTGGTGTTTAAGGTCACATACTTATGCACAATGGCTAATCATGACCATGACAGTTTTATGGGTGGAGGAAGCTGGAGTACCTGGAGAGAACCACCGAGCAACAATGAGCAGCTGCCAGCTCCCCAACATCGTAACTCCGCACTGCAGCACAGGCAGGGTAAGATTGGTTGAAGACATGCGTACCACCGATGTGCAGTATGCCTTAGTACACGGCGTCATCATGCCTCCATGCAGACAATCGGGGTTAAGTGCCTTGCCCACGGACACAATGCGGGAGTCCGAATCGATCGCTCAAACAGCCACCCATCCAAGGACTGACGTGCACGACATTGCTTAACTTCGGTGATCTGACGAGAACCGGTTACCGCAACGGCACCTTGCCCCCTATTGGTGTTTAAGGTCACATATTCCTACACAATGGCTCATCATGACTGCAACATGGAGATAAAGTAAAGTTTAGTCAATTGTGTATACCAAAGTTGCCCATATTAGAGGAAATCCACTCCAAGCATTGGTTACTGGGTCCTATTTTACCAGTAAAACAGAGCTTGTTTATCACAGTAAACAAGCACTGCTTCTCTTTCTAGAGTTCCCACATGGAACTTTATTTGAAAAGAAATTCAACAAATACATAGCAGGTTAAGAGATAAAAATTCACTCTTTTGGCACAAAATATTCTCAGAAATAGAATTTTCAGAGCATAATATTTTTCAGGGAAAAATATGGGTTATTGGACTAAAGGGTTATAGCTTTAAAACCATTTGAGGGACCCCATTGAAAGTTTTTCGGAAGGGGATAATGATTTTTTTGTATAAATTTTGCATTTACAAGAGCAATTTCATGAATCTGATGGAAAATAGTTTGGCACCACTTTGAGTCAGTGGCGGCACCACAGGGGGGCCCAAGAGGGCCCCCCCACCCCCACTTTTCCCTCGGGCCCCCAAAATCAAACTTCGAATTACTATCTGGCTGTGGTTTTCCACCCAATATCACACCTGGAAATGGCACACAACAATACCCATCATGTCAGCTGTTGTAGAAATGCTCAGATAGAGATACCTGGGCATCCAAATATGAAAATTTTCCTGAGTTCTCCCCCCCCCCCCCCAATGGGAGGGGACACCCTCCTCCTTAGTTCAGCGATCTGAATGTAGTGGCTACCCCAGTACAGGACTGAACTACTTCCTCTGCTATCCTCCTGCAGATCAGGCCTGCGGCATTCAGGAGATACCTTTTGAATCCTAACTTTGGCTCTGCGCCCCCATATCTTACCCCCCCCCCCCCCCCTCCCATATGAAATCCTGGTGCCGCCACTGCTTTGAGTCTTACATTTATGTGGTGGTAAATACCCAATTATTTATTTATTTTTTGGTGTTCAAGGTCACATATTTCTGTACAATTGTCAACTGCGACTGCAACATGGAGATAAAGGCAAATTTAGTCAATAGTTTAGTCAATAATTTGTTGCACATTTTAGAGGACTTCTACCTCAAGCTTTGGTAAATGGGTTCTATTTCACCAGAAAAATAGGACTTGTTTACCACAGTAAACAAACACTGCTTCACTTTTGGGGGCTCCCACAGGGAAATTACCTAACTGCAGGTGGGTATGGTAAATAACAGTGGTCAGAATCATAATCAGAGTTCCATCCCTATCACTATCATCAAATAGCATGGCCAGGGGGTTCGAATCCATGCCGAGAGTGTTTCCTTTAGCACCAACTGCCTTGCGAAAGTATACTGAACCACACACACCCCTCAGCCAAAGGGAATGCTAGTTAACCAAGGATACACAAGACCAGTACAGAACACACTGAATACTCAATGTTTCAATTATTTATACCCATACTGCCCATTTTAGAGGGTATCCACCCCAAGAATTGGTTACTGGGTCCTATTTTAACAGTAGAGCAGAGCTTGTTTACCACAGTAAACAAGCACTGCTTCACTTCCTGGGGTTCCCACATGATAAATAACTATCATCAAAATTTTATAGTGTGATTCCGATTCTAATTCACTGTCATTTTCATGCTCAGAATTGTGAATCAGAAACACTGGTTACAGCTGATAATGCTTCATGTCATGTTGTGCATTTAGTAGGATTACTAGAGCCACTGTTTGGTGATTTCTACAGTACAAATTAACATAGTGCAACTTAATTATTTGAAACAATATGTTATAGTTGTCCTTGGATAGAATAGATTTATTTATATATTTAGTGGTGTTCAGGGTCACATATTTCTGCACAGTGGATATTCGTGGCTGCAACATGGATGTAAAGTCAAGTCCAGCCAATCATTTATACCCATGCTGCCCATTTTTGAGGACTTCCACCCCAATTGGTTACTGGGTCCCTTTTTATCAGTAAAACAGAACTTATTTACCACCTTCTCGGGTTCCCACCGAGAAATACAATAGAAACAGAGTGATGAAACATCGGAACATGTACATGTTTGAACATCATTTGGAGATGGAAAAACTCAGGCAGCTAAAATGTTGACTATAGTCGCCAACCCCAGTCTGCCATGCTTTCGACTTCAGTTGCCTGTCTTGCTAAAAGAGTTAAACAATAGTCTTCATATTATTCAAAGAATTTTTCTTTAGAAATATTTCAGCTGCATTTAGTAATAAGGCCTGAAAAATTTGTAAATCTATTTCTCAGGCCCTCCCACATGGTCCTTTTGGTTGCTACATGCTCTCTTTTTATTAACAAATGTAAAGTTAAAAAAAATAATAATCAAATGGTTTATATCAGATATTTTACCCAAGTTAAACAAATTGATAAATTTGTCCCTTGAGTGCAAGAAGGCTTTGCAATGCTTTAGCTCATCTGCGTGCAATTTTACAAATAATGGAATGAGAAACAGAAGATCTACTTTGTGGGGCCTTACCATTTATTGGAGAGTGCTTGTTGGCACTCTTCAACAAATTGTAACAAACTAATTTTATATTTAAAAAATGTGTCCTTCCCTAAGCAAACAAGAGAAGCCAATGCATACAGTGTAATGACGCCAAAGCTGCTTTCAGTCCTTTTCAATAGAACCGTGATAGTGGCCTCCAGCACTCAGCCAGTTAAAGATCAGCACACATATGGTCTGACATAATTCATTGACATGAAAATCTAATCTCCTCTTACAATACAAAATTATATTAAGTATATCTTGCTCTGTGCATTACACAATACAAACAGCATTGATTTTTTCGAATTCTCAGGTGGTAGAAATGTTATGAAACAATGCAAAGGTTGTTTGCAGGACACTTGCCAGATACAGAAGTGCATGAACAAGTTTTGAGAATTACAATGCACAGTACTGTGTTGTTCACAAAGCGGTATTTTTCACGGCAAGATCATGATCAGATCACAAAACACTTGCACGTCATGGGTCTAGCTTTCATAATACGAAATCAAGACTGAATCAAGTAAAACAAACGAAAATAGCAACTCAGAATCAATGTTCTTGAATTTTTTTTCTGATGGGGAAGATTTTACAAGTATTACTGGCAGTGAATGTCCATAACAAAGGCACTGCATGTCAGCTACAGGTGAATGATAAGCAAAATGTCATGTTAGAACTGCCAACCCTACATAAACTGTGGTGTTACATTTACCAATAGCTAGTCATAATTATCTTGATGTCCACTTCACTAGCCTCCCCTCTCACTTTTCAGTGAAAATGTCCACTTGAATTATCTGCTGAGTGGGGTATTTAACCCTTTACCAAATGAATCATTTTGATAGCGTTTGCGTTGGGTAAAGGGTTAAAACGTCCTGTTCAGGTAAATGGGTTACAACCATTGATCCCCAAGTAAAATGACTGTTTTAATATTCCACTCACACTTCAAATAGATGATTTAAAGAACAGAAATCATGCTTAATCCTTTGAACTCTGGTGGTATCTTCGGTGCCAGTTAAAAGGCAGCAATTGGAAAAGTCCATATTTATTATTTGGGGTAGACCAATTAATATTTTCAATGTGCAGCCTCGGGGCTGCACATTGAAAATATTGATTGATCTACCCCACATATTTACTGAACAGCCATCCTATTTAATGTCGTTATGACGTATCATGTTCCTGGATGGAAAAGAGACCACTCGGGTTCAAAGGGTTAAGCATATCCATGACCCCTCACCTTCCCCACCCACTCCCATATGAAAGTTCAAACTCAAGATTCAGCTCTTCCACATTCAAAATCAGTCAGCAGACCCTTAAAACTTGGTAAGAACTGCAAGGACTTTTCATGAAAAATCAAAAATTTGAATACAATTTCCACCAAATACAGGTTATCACTTACAGCATGTCAAATGACCAAGTCACCAGGTTCAACAAGTATTCTCCAAACTGTGTATTTCAAAACAGACAATAATACTCCTAACTGCATCACAATCAAGGTACACTTTAAAAAGTCTCGCAAACAATTATGAACGATAAGTGGGCCAACCAGTCAAGAATTTACATCAACTGGTGCGTATGAATATTTTCTACTGTAAAAGAATGCTGTGGACCAAGACAATTTTACGGCACACCTGACACGGCCGTCTATTCAGGCTATACAATTATACAGAAATAACAAAATAGAAAGCCACACCAGTTTACTCATAGTTTGTCATATGCATTATAAGAAAGTTGTCTTTTACCCTCTCACTGATGATTTCTTTTAATTTTGTTGATGTTTGTATGACTAATCTTCAGTTGCCTTTCTCTCTGGAGAGGAGATTTTGAAAATTTTCTTTAATGTGCTTAAGGTCACAGTCAGCTGATATGGCTATATCATGACTGCATCACAGGTAAGAAGTCAAGTTTATCCAATAGTTGATACCTACAGTACAAGTCAAAATAAGTTGTAGGATAACCACTATAAACTATGTATCTTTCTCTTCCAACACTGATAAGACCAGAAACAGACGTCATTTTCTGGAAAGCTCTCAATAAGAGCTTTCCAGAAAATGATGTACAATTCTGATCTTATCAATGCAGGAGCAGCAGTATACCTAGTTTATTGTGGTTATGCTGCAACTTATTTTGAATTGTACTGTATGCTGCCCTTCCACCCCAGGCATTGATTTCCTGGTCCTATTTTACCTTGACATTTATTTATTTATTTACTGGTGTTTAATGACACTTCCAACAACAGGGGTCACTTCATGTCGGACAGTTTTAAGGGTGGAGGAGCCCAAAGTACCCAGAGAGAATCACTAAGCAGTGGCGAACAACTGTAAGACTCTGGGCAATCAAAATTAAGTGAACTGGCCAGGATCAAACTGTGGACCTTCTGGATAACAGCCCAATGACCAAATCACTGAGTACCAATGCTCACTGGGCTGTGACAGAAAGTGGAGTTGTAACTATAAAGTTTTCATATTCTTGGCATGATCTTTACATTCATCCAGACGCCAATATTACTTTGTTAATAAGAAAAAGCTTGATTAGAATTTATTGGAGAATGCCTCTTGGCAATCCCCAATAAATTATAACAAAGGAACTACTGATGAATAAATTTATTTATTTAATTTATTTTATGGTGTTTAAGGTCACATACTTATGCACAATGGCTAATCGTGACCGTGACTGTTTTACGGGTGGAGGAAGCCGGAGTACCCGGAGAGAACCACTGAGCAACGACGAGCAGCTGTCAGCTCTCCGGGGTGAAGTGTCTTGCCCAAGGACACAACGCGGTTGCCGCAGGTGGGATTCGAACCGAGGACCTCTCGGCTTGCAGCCTGCACCTCTACCAACTGAGCCACCACGCCCCGATGAATAAATTAAGACTATTGAAAATATTTTAGCATTCTACCAGTTAACAGGTAGATTTTTTGTCAGCTGGAGTAGGTTCACTGATAACTGTTTTGTAACAATTTACTGGAGGTTGCTTATTGGATATCTCAAAATAAATCCATTTAAACAAAAGACCATTTTCTACAAAGCAAATATGAATCACAGGTGAAGAATTTGAAGTCTTCACCATGGTACAGTGGCTGCTAGTTAAAACTAAAAGCCCTGTCATGTAATGCGCACAAATAGCACATCGATCTGCACGTTAATCTACGCGTTGGGATCATAGTAAAGCTATCAAATTCTTTACATATGGCCTGCATACAAGCAATGTTTCAGCCAATGGACCTCTGGGTAACCCAAAGATCCATTGGCAGAAACATTGTCTGTGTTTGCTATGAGTAACCAGGAGAACCTGCCGTGCTTTGGATGCCATTCGATATGGCAATTGCGCGCAATTCCTAAAGCAATTTAGCCTAGATAAGCACACAGTTTGTGACAGGACTTCTAGTTTTAATTGTATTTATTTGAATAGTGCTGTTAATTGTACATAAATTTGAAACACAAAACCATTGACCACATTTTTAGTGCAAATTTGACATAGATGTATTAATTTTAGGTTATGGAGTAAATCCAAAGTCGTCACAAAGATGACTATTTATTTATTTACTGACATTTAATGATACTGTATGTGGAGAATGGATTGTAACTAAATCACCTGTGGAGTGGAGTTGTCGCCCTAACTATCACTTTCAAATTCTGCACATATGGACAAAAAACACAAGCAATGTTTCAGCCAATGGACCTCTGGATCTACCTCGGAGGTCCATTGGCTGGAACTTTCCTTGTGCTTACATGTATTATGCTTCGCAAGAAATCTGCAATTATTGCTTGGGTGGAATCTCCATTGTACAGGTGATTTAGTGATAATACACTCTACACGTGCTGTACATTCAACAGTATGGGTCACCCAGAGAGAAGCACTGAGCAGCGGTGAGTAACTGTCAGACTCCCCAACACACTAACTTCACAAGGTTATTATTGGTTGAAGGCCAGAAAACCATCATCATGCAAAATGTCTCAGTACACAATGCTGTCATGCTCCCATGTCGGGAAACAAGATTAAACGTGCCTTGCCCAAGACACAATGCAGTTGTTGCTTTCAAACATTTCAGTTTGAAGTTCAATGCTCTAACCTCTGAGCCACCATGCTCCCAAGAATAGGTACAAAAGCAGTCTCTTTTGAGATCAGATCACAATCAGATCATGATTTGATTTTGACACACTAAACTCAAGACTGCATCAAGAAAAACAAATAAAAATAACATCTCATTTTCAATGTTCTCTCATTTCCTTTTTGACATGTGACATTTTACATGTACTTTGTTGCAGAGTGGTACAGTTAAAACTAGAAGTCCTGTCACGAATAGTGCGCTTATCTAGGCTTAATTGCATGTTGGAATTGCGCGCAATTGCCATAGTTGGTTCTCCTGGTTACTCATAGCAAACACATGCAATGTTTCTGCCAATGGACCTCCGGGTTACCCGGAGGTCCATTGGCTGAAACATTGCTTGTGCACAGGCCATATGTACAGAGTTTGATAGCTTTACTTGGGCCATAACGCGTACATTAATGCGCATATCAACGTGCTATTTTTGCGCATTTCATGACAGGACTTCTAGTTTTAACTGTAAGTGGACAGAGAATTTCAACTGGATTGCGATCCGGTCAAAGTAGTCTGCACATTTTTTGTGATCACTGTACAGTGTATGAGAATAAATACCAAAACACTGAAGTATATGTTTCACCAAAACACATTTTCACAATTTCTGAGAAAACGTAAAGGAAAACCTTGCAGCTCATGGGAAGAGTGCATGTGCTAGTCAGATCTGGTTTATTTCCAACATGGTACAGCTACACACAATACATATATCTTAATTTGGTACTAGACAATGCAACAGACATCCAACTGTACCCTTTGATGCAAGTGCAAAATAAACCTGGAACAACAAGCAAAACTGCAATCTATGGACAACTGATTTTACTACCCAGTAGTCCTTGGGCAATGAATTTGACTTTTGGTTCAAGTTGCCCAACGGGAAGCTTTTAGACACTTTTAGCATTCTTTAATGGTCATGTAGCAATTTTCACTTCCATCTCGATGTCCACAACTTTGGCCAATCTAATTACCTGTTGAAATGGTTATCCACAACCTTTGTAGGATCTAATCATGGCAGCTACATGTATAACAATAACTAGAACTGTCACTGAAGGTGATTAATACCCCCACTTCCGGCTTACTAGAATGCACCTCTGAATGTTGAGGTTGAAAAAGCAATAATAAATCCAACTTCATGGGAGATAAGTTGGTTAAAATTATTGCAGTTCAGAAATTTTGGAATATGCATATGCCCAAATGTTAGTTATAATGTTTGAGAATGATGGGACTGAAGTTTGAGGACTTTTCATTTTCTGATTAATTTGTATTGCTTTTTGAAAGTTTTTCAAAGACTGGGCATCGCTAAACATAATACCAAGTAAATTACTCCCTGCACAAATGCAACCTCTTTCTCAATCAGGTAATGTAAGGATTGCAATATGGAGTGCAATATGGTGCAGACACATAATTGCACCAGTGGATCTAGATTTCATAAATAAAATATTGCAAAATGAAGATGGATTGATGAAGAAAAATTTTAGAGCAATTGCTACAATGCATAAAAAGGCATTGCTCTTTTCTTGTAATATTCCACTGAGCTTACTGGGTGACAATATCAGATGTATACCATACATGCAGGACAGTTTGGTGTATTTTTATAAACTTGGATGTCACCCAAATAATATCACTGATCAAGCTTGAGTTTTCAAACAAAAGAATATAGAAACAAGAGCAATGTAAAGCATGGCATATGCCCCCCGACGATGTCATAAAAAGGAAGGTAAATCTCTCGGGGGCATAACCAAATCGAAAGGAAGCTTCTTCTAGACATACATATAATGCATCCCCGCACCCCCCTCTCCCCCCAAAAAAAACAAAACAAGAGGGATGTTACATCCCAACGCTCACCTACATTCGCGCTTGATAATGTCGTTCCAATGTAACATGCCTAATATTTAGTTAATATAAATCATTAACTAGGCATCAAATGATTAATGTGGTTTATGTGATGGCTTTGGAAAGTCTATATTTCTGCATTTTTTATATATCAATTCAACATAGAATCATTGGATATAAAAGCATTTTTTTCTCTTAGAAATGTTTATGATTAAGAATATGAATCGTGAGGCCAGATATTAAATCATAAATAAGAATTAAGAAAGGCTTTCATAAATTTATTTTAGAAGAAGAAATTGCAGTTAAATTTCTTCATACAGTCGGTTTAATACATACAGTTGTTACTGAAATATGAAAATCAACAGTAATGAGAAGTTAAAGCAGCACAATCTGCACAAAAGCTGACTTTAACGCAAATTCTTACAACACCTAAAAGCAAATTCTTACAAGTTTTGGCTGAAAATTGTAGGTGAAATTTGAAAGAAAGTCGTAGTATCAGGGTTAAATAATGTGCTGATAGTCGCCTACAATGTACATATGCAATATGAAAGGCCTGAGGCCAGTGATCTTTGAAAAAATAACCTTAACATTAAATCTTACAATATTGGACACGCCGGATGCCGATGCTGACGCCCGAGGTTATCATATAAGCTCACCACTTGTAATAGAAGTAGGTGAGCTAATAAAAATACATCAGATCAAAAAATAAAATAGGAGGTGCAAAATGACATTATGTAATGAAGAATCACTGAAATTGTAATTGAAGTGCATTCACTGGTTAAAGAGGAGTTGCGGAAAAACATTCGTTCAAGAAAGTGACTATAAGTCCCAACAAAAATACATCACATCAACAACTAAAAAAATAAGCCTTAATGTTACTAGTAACAAGTATGAGAAAGTATTATATAATAAAAAAAAAGTTAAAAAATTTTTTTTTAAAGAAAGTGAATATAAGTCCCAAAAATCCCCCTCAAATTCCTCAAATATGCATGTAATGAGGGCGCAATGTTATTGCAATGTAGTTCAGTAACCCATGTGTACAATATCAATTGCCTGGAAAGACACATAGAAACAGAACTCACCTTAACACAAACTTTTAGAACTTAAAATTGAGTAAGTCAGAGAAAAACATGAACATTGTGACTGAAACAAAGAAAAGAAATCAGTTAAATTTCTGCATACAGTAGGGTTAATTCCTAAAGTAGTTATTGAGATGAGAAAATAATTGATTTGAGCATTCATCAGTTATTGGATGGAAACCAAATTCAATATGGCCACCATATAGCATTCGATATGGCAACTGCGCGCAATTCCAACACGCAATTTAGCCTAGATAAGCGAACAGATTGTGACAGTCAAACTGAATTGGCTTGCTGATCTAAAATCAAAAGGAAGCTTCCTCTAGACTTCAATATTGCATAACAAAAAATTGAAATTGATTTGAGTCAGTATTCATTAGTCACTGGACGGAACACAAATTCCAGATGGAGGCCATGGAAGCCATAATGAATTGGCCATAATCTTGGTTCAGCTGACTGGTCCATAATCGAAAGGAAGCTTCCTCTAGACACCAACAATGCATCATTGAAAAATACAAATGAATCGAGTCAGCATTGATTAGTTATTGGATGGAAACCAACTTCCAGATCTAAAATCAAAAAGAAGCTTCCTCTAGACTCGAATATTGCATAACAAAAAATTGAAATTGATTCGAGTCAGGATTCATTAGTCATTGGACGAAAACCAAATTCAAGATCTAAAATTAAAAAGAAGCTTCTTCTAGACTCAAATATTGCATAACAAAATAGTGAAATTGATTCGAGCCAGTATTCATTAGTCATTGGACGGAAACCAAATTCCAGATGGATGCCATGGAAGCCATAATGAATTGGCCACTGGTGGCCATTATCTTGGTTCAGCTGACTGGTCGATAATCGAAAGGAAACTTCCTCTAGACACCAACAATACATAATTAAAAAATACAAATGAATCAGCATTCATTACAGTTAAAACTAGAAGTCCTGTCATGAAATGCGCACAAATAGCACGTTGGTCTGCATGTTAATCTACGCGTTATGACCATAGTAAGGCTATCAAATTCTGTACATATGGACTGTGCACAAGCAATGTTTCGGCCAATGGACCTCCGGGTAACCCGGAGGTCCATTGGCAGAAACATTGCATGTGTTTGCTATGAGTAACCAGGAGAACCTGCGTGCTTTGGATGCCATTCGATATGGCAATTGCGCGCAATTCCTACGTGCAATTAAGCCTAGATAAGTGCACAGTTCGTGACAGGACTTCTAGTTTTAACTGTAGTTATTGGATGGAAACCAAATTCAAGATCTAAAATCAAAAAGAAGCTTCCTCTAGACTCAAATATTGCATAACAAAAAATTGAAATTGATTCGAGCCAGTAGTCATTAGTCATTGGACGGAAATCAAATTCCAGATGGATGCCATAATGAATTGGCCACTGATGGACATAATCTTGGTTCAGCTGACTGGTCCATAATCGAAAGGAAGCTTCCTCTAGACACCAACAAAGCATAATTAAACAAGCCAAGACCAATACCGGGTCTGGACCTATGTCGCTGCATGCAATTGAATCGGCAAACAGGAAGTGGCTGCATGGCAGATCTGAAAATTGCATACACGATACAACTGATCATTATCAGGCTCCAGATGAAATATAAAATCAATCCCTTGCATAGAAGCCGAGAAAAGTTTGACGAAAAATTTCAATGTTCAGTGGGTAGAGTAAAATTTCAAAGTATCGGCAAACAGAAAGTGGCTGCATGGCAGATCTGAAAATTGCTTACACGATACAACTCATCATTATGAAGCTGCAGGCCAAATATAAAATCAATCCCTTGCATAGAAGCCGAGAAAACTTTGACGGAAAAAGTGTTTCGGACAGATGGACAGACAGACTGACGGACAGGTGGACTGATGGATGGACGGACTGACGGACGGAGTTGAGCGGTTACTAGACCTGCTCTGCCACTGGCGACGCAGGTAAAAATACAAATGAATCGAGTCAGCATTCATTAGTTATTGGATGGAAACCAAATTCAAGATGGCCACCATGGAAAATCATAATGAATTGGCCAATGGCCACCATCTTGGATCAGCTGACTGGTTGAAAATCGAAAGGAAGCTTCCTCTAGACACCAACAAAAAAATACAAATAATTCGAGTCATCATTCACTAGTTATTGGACGGAAATCAAATTCAATATGGCTGCCATGGTGGTCATATTGAATTGGTTAGCTGGACCAAAATCGAAAGGAAGCATTGTCTAGTGGCATAAAAATGATTTAAACTCCATGTACAGCACTTTACAAAAACTGAATAAGATTTCCAATCAGACACTTTTATGTCATTGCGCATTAGGCTGTGCAAATATATGAATATGTTTGAAATATATTAATGAAAAAATGCACAATATACATGAAGTAATCAAAGGTACACCAAAGAGAATGGTGAAAAGTGCTCAGATGAACTGTCAAAAAAATAATTCATACTTCAGTACCTGGTTGCCTACTGATTCTGAACACTTCAAAATAGTTTAAATTTAATGTGTTTCAGTTGGCAACATTTCAAGCAACTCAATATTTACATGCATGTTATGTGCATCTGAATCCTAAACAGATTTATTTTCTTGGTGTTTAAGGTTACTTTCAGAATCTATGAGTATATCAGGACCAAAACACATTAAACATCAATTCAAGTTTACCCAATCATTTATTCCAACATGTACAGAATGGCCGCATTGCACTGATCACTTTCCACAGGGTGGGCAGTATTTGCACAGATGCAATAATATTATATTGCAAACACTAATTATTGGAACAATCATCAAAAATTTAATTAAAGAAGCACCGGGAACAACCTGGAGTTTCATTAATTAAAATTTTGCTGCTGCTGATTCTTTATTACATGATAAATGCATGAATGGACATCACTGCCCATGCATGGATTACGACCAGTCCATGGCAGCTGTACTGTTATATACTGCCCTTTCCAGAGGACTCATACACCAGATGGGTGTGCGGTGGCTCAGTGGTAGACGGATGGACTTCTTTGCTGGAGGTTCCCGAGTTCAATCCCCATCCGGGACGACCCGCGTTGTGTCCTTGAGCAAGGTACTTTATCTTGGTTGCCTACATGGGGGCACAATGATGCCGGGTACTAAGGCGTACTGCACGTCGATGATGCACATGTCTTCAACCACTGTAACCCTGCTTGAGCGGAGATTGAACAAAGTTAGAATGTTGAGGAGCTGATAGCTGCTCTTCGATGCTTGGTAGTTCTCTCTGGGTACTCTGGCTTCCTCCACCTGTAAAACTGTCACGGTCATGATTAGCCATTGTGCATAAATATGTGACCTTAAAACACCAATAAATAAATCCCCCTAACAGACCGCATCTCTTACCCGATCATTTTTGAATTTCATATGTAGCTTTGGTGCAATGTCTAGATGGGGGCAATCAAATTTGTCTGAATTTCATTGAAAAACATGGCCACCACAGGCCATCTTGAATTTGGCATATAAGCTGTCAACAATTCCATTAGCACACCCTACAGGGCGCATCTGTCATCCAATCTTTTTCAAATGTCATAAATAGCTTTGGTGTGATGTCTAGATGGGAACTATCAAATTTTTCTGAATTTCGTTGAAAAAACATGGGTGCCAGTGGCCATCTTAATTTGTCATTTCAATTGTCATCAATTCTATTATCATACCCTACAGGCCACATCTCTCATCCAATCTTTTTCAAATTTTATATATAGCTTTAGTGTGATGTCGAGATGGGAGCTACAGAATGTTTATGAATTTCTTTAAAAAACATGACTGCCAGTGGCCATCTTGGATTTGGCCGATAAATTGTCAACAATTCTATTAGTATACTCTACCAGCTGTATCCCTCATCCGATATTTTTCAGATTTCATATGCAGCTTTGGTGTGATGTCTTTTCTGTAGAAAATTGAGTGAATGACTTGGCATTATTGGAGCTTTCTATTTACTTCAGTCCTTTCTTGGACAAGTTGAGCTGCTGTGAGTGTCATTGACCTTTCATTGAGAATAGTGCTCATGGTTTTGGTCATTACATTGTGTAAAGAGTTGATAGAGATGAGATTTACACTAAGGCTGTACAGTGCACAAAACCGTTTCCACTCAGTTAAGAATGAAAAGTTTTTATAACCATAAAGTGTGACTAACCCGTGCAATGCACATGGTTAGTAACACTTTCTGGTTATAAAAAACTGATAACTGCCATATCACACACGACATGAAAATGTTCATGTACACTCACTTAATTAGGCTGTACAATGCACAGGGTTAGTTGCATAATCAAGATAATCTTATTTATAACCTGAAAGAAATGAGTGACTTACCCTTTTCATTGCATAGAGTTAGTTGTAACATGTAAGATAACTGACACTGCTGACCATAGGCATTGTACAGGATTAGTTTATAGGATGGGTGCCTTATCACACACTAGATGAAACAAAACACTAAGGCTGTAAAACTGCACAGGGTTAGTTGATTACCTGTTGCACTGGATGCAATATTCAACAAACTAATGGAAATACTTATGCCTTGTACTGGATTGTGGTAATTTTTTAAAAGAGAATTTCAAAAATGAAAACATATTCTATTATTTATTAATAGCTTAATTTGTACTTCTATGCTGGAGGTCCCAAGTTCGATCCCCATCCGGGACAACCCGCTTTATGTGCTTGGGTGAGGCACTTTATCCCGGTTGCCTACATGGGGGCATGATGACTTTGTGTACTAAGGTGTACTGCATGTCGATGGTGCACATGTCTTCAACCGCTGTAACCCTGCTTAAGTGGAGCTTGAACAGAGTTAGAATGTTGAGGAGCTGACAGTTGCTCATCGATGCTTGGTGGTTCTCTCTGGGTACTCCGGCTTCCTCCACCCATAAAACCATCACAGTCACGATTAGCCATTGTGCATAAATATGTGACATTAAACACCAATAAATAAATAAATAAATAAATAAATAAATAAATAAATAAATAAATAAATAAATCATAGCTTATTAAACATGTAATTAATAGAAAAAAAAAAGTTTTATCAGAGAGCCTAGCCACGTGTACTGGATTGACAGCGTAGAGTGTGCACCATTTGGACTGTCTTGTGTTTTCTGGGGTATAAGGTGGAGGATCTGAGGGACAGGGTGGATGCCACTGTGGCAAAGTCAGGATTGGATCTGGTGGTGGTGGTTCATATGGGTCCAACAAATCAGAAAGAGAGGAAATCAGAAGAGCAAGGATTTAGTTATTAAACTGCCTGGTAGGAATGCTAGGATAGTGGTAACAGGGGGTTCTTCCTATCCTAGAACTTGATTTTGTGTTTGGAAGTTATATTCAATAGACAGGGTTATTCAGTTAAGAGATATTCAATTAAGTGGGTCCCACTGTCATTGGTATTTATATTTGCATTTAGACAACACTTTATGTCTGTTTCAACTGTACTGCTGTAGCCATCATTAACGGAATAATAAAATGCAAAATTTCATGATCAGGAAAGAACCCTGCTGAGATTTCCCTCCCAACCTCTGCTAGTTACCTGTAACAGGTGTGTAGTGTGAATACTTATTAACAATGATGAGTTTTAAAGTATACCAGCAGGAAATATCCTATCAATAATGAAGATCACAATCTCTGTGCATAATATTCGCCCAGTCAACTTTAAAGTAATCTGAGAATTTGCTGCACTTTAGTGCTTTTTAGTTAACTTTAACACAACATCTTCAAAATGTGGAAAATGGATTGTTCACTAGTCCTAACTAGGCCCCTCCAGTCATTAACCCTCCTCCCCCTTCCCTTAAAGGGAAGTGGGAGGAGGTAATAACCGGAGGGTTCTTGTTAGGATTACATATACATCTTCATGAACTCTGGCATATAAAACTATATAGTTATGATTATATGCTTCAATGATTTTTTTATTTCGTCAATATTCAAGGCATTTCAATGCCTCCTGGCACATTTTCCGGGATTTCAAGGCCTTCTTTAATGACCCATCATCAAATTCAAGGCCATTCCTTGAATCTAAGGCCCTGTGGTAACCCTGCAACATTTTCAAAAAATGTGGAAAATGGATTGCTATATAAACTAGATGCAAAGTGATGGGAGCCATCAGTGTGGGCCCCACATTTATTTATTATTATTTATTTATTGGTGTTTAAGGTCACATATTTTTGGACAATGGCTAATCGTAACCACAACATGAGTATCAACTCAAGACCAGGGGTGAGCGTTAATAAGCCATGTTGCCCATTTTAGAGAGGGTTTGCACCTCCCAAGCATTGGTGACTGGGTTCTATTTTACCAGCAAAACAGAGCCTGTTTACCACAGTGAACAGGCACTGGGACCCGCATTTGAAACACTTTGCAATTCAAAGAGTGTACACTATAGTAAAGCCTTCTTTGAAAGACTATCTGTTTTGAGAGGCCACTGAATTGTTGTACTCAATAGCTGTTTTGGGTTCCAGGGTCCAGGGTATTTAGAGATATTTATAATGAAAAGTTTTGTTTTTCAGTCAAATTTCCAACAACAGCAGTCTGTATGATGGATTATAGCTATAACCACAGCTAATATGTGAAATTTCCAGGTTCAAGAGCAATCACTCTTCGATAAACGAATGAATCAAAATGAAACAAAGAAGGCTGGGGGAGAGAGGAGGGGTGGGTCCTACCCAATCAGCTCACCAACAGTACCCCATACAATATCTTCAGGCTTATTATAAATGGAACACATCGGGTTCACCCTCACCAAAACTTTGTTAACCAGTGGTTGCCTGCATTCATGTATCGCAAAACAGCTCAGAATTTTCCTTTAGTCTAAACTAAGAAAAAAAGTTGAACAGTATATTAAAAATCTCCACAATCTGTAAAATCTGTCTGGTCAAGTGTTCATGTTAACTTATATTGAAGCAATTAACACACATATGAAATCTGAAAGCCCTAGGATACCAGTGGTTGCCTACAATCATGTATAGCATAATAGGTTAGAAATTTTCCAAGCCCACACTTCTTCAACATTGATGACCTAAAAATTGCTATATTTGACGATTCAAGTCCCATAATTCTGGAACGACAAATCTGAAAATTGTCAAAAAATGAAAGGGAACTTCATTTGATCAATCTCAATAGAGTGTATATAAATTATGAGAATCGGTTAAAACAAACTTGACAAATGATATGCGAAAAATTGTCATTTTTTAACTCCAGAATGACAAACCTGAAAATTGCCAAAATTGAAAGGGATGTTGCTGTTACTTATTGTAACATTGCTACAAAATTTCAATATATCAGGTGAAAGCATTATTGAGTTATCACATGACATGTAAAAAATTGCCAATTTTTTGAAGATTCAAGTCCCATAACTCTGGAAAGAAAAAACAGAAAACCATCAAAATGGAAAGGGAGCATCACTTGATCAATTTCAGTATTATGTATAAATATTATGAGAATTGGTCAAAGGAAACTAGAGTTATCATACGACATTGGAATATGCTGAGGGACAGATGGACCAGCAGTCAGATGACAGAGTGATGCCGAAAGTCAGCAGGGCCCTAAATATCTAGAGAGATTGATAGAGGTTTCACACAGGCAATAAATCTCAATTTGAGAGGAAGGAGAAGCAATTAACTTTTTACTGCAGTTCTATAATTACAAAAAGCAGAGAGAGAATTTTGACCACATCGCAATTAATTGGGTCAGCATATGGTCAAACCTTTCTACCTGCTTTTCTGCCCACAATACAGTAATAAACAAATGTGTGCAAGCTTGTCATTAATGGCATGAAGATAGCCAGATGGTCTTTCTGATCATAGTGCCATGCTGCATAATGGCTCTATTAAAAAATGCAGAAAGCCACTTTAATGGATTTAAATTATATGTGTTTGCTGTATATGCACTTGTGCAGGGAGCTACATGTGGATGCACCCATTGATTTATAGGTGTTTTCTATGCCAGTAGAGGGCCTATCCTATCCAGTCAGCATGTGGTGCTTCATTTTAATTGTACATGTGTATAAGTCACATCATAACAAGTGAATTTGGTTAAACGAGAGGATATTTCCTCTTCCCAGAAAGATAAAACATTCTATTTTTAACATGCCTACCTCAATCAAATCTAAAACAAATTGTTTTCCACGTTGACCTTATTAAAGAATACTAGAGGTATACGCATAAAACAATGGAAGTATTTCAAGTCAACAGCAGAAAATAAATCAAATTTGCTGAACATATACTATTCAAAAAAAGTAGAGGATATCCAAACTGATGTTGATATTTTAGGAACATTGTATTGGATATCAAGTTTAGTGTGGATCATGAATGTCACCGGCCCACAAAAACTTTGTGCAGGTTTTTCGCGTGAGCACCACGTTAACGTCTGTGGGGTATGTTTTGAAATTTTCATTTGTGTTGGGTGGGCTTTTCGGAGGGCTCATCGTTCTTTTCTTGGTATAAACTCGTTCATCAATAGTTTCTGGTCAAAACGTAACTTTTGAGGTGCAAAGACTAACGTTTAACGTTTATGTGCCATTGGCATGTTGGAAGCTGCCAACAGACAGACTGCAGTGGCTCAAATTCTCAATGTTACTCAATCAGTGATTAGCAGGTTTGTGGTCATGCTACTGTCAGACAGGCAATGTTGATGACAGACGTCGGTCAGGTCATCCAAGGGTGACAGCTGATAACCAGGATCATTTCATCCGAACCACACCATTACGTAACTGCCATCAAAGAGCATCAGAAATTGGACAGCAGCTGCACCGAGCACCAGATGTGTGAAAAAGTGGTTAGATTATCCGAAATCGCCTACACAGCTGGAATTTGTATGCCCGACGACCTCGATTAATTCCACATTTGACTGACCGACACATCGCAGCAAGGCGTAATTGGTGTGGAGCACGGCAGAACTGGGGCAATTGTCAGTGGAGCAACGTTATGTTTTCTGATGAATCGAGGTTCACTTTCGACTTCCATGACAGACAAAAAGAGTGTGGTGGCGGCCAAACAAACAATACCATGACGTAACCATTAGACAGCACAATCGTTTTGGTGGTGGATTGGTTATGGTGTGGCAGAACAGCATTACATGTCATCCAAGGGTGTGGCACAGGGCAGTACAAACATGACAACATGTGGTGCCATTTGAATGGCGTCACGGCTGTCGATTCATTTTCCAAGATGACAATGCAAGAGCACACAGTTCCTCCTTGAGCAGAACATCACTACACTGCCTTGACCAGCACCAAGTCCAGACCATTCAGCAATCAAGCACGTCTGGGATACTCTTGGCAGGCACCAATGACAATGCCAATAGCCCCGTACCAATGTCCAGGAACTCTCCGCTGCGCTGAAGGAAGAATTGAAAAACATTAGTCAAGCTGATATTGGACATTTGGTGAGGAGTATGCCATGTCGGATTTGTGCTTGCCTCGCAAACCGAGGAGAATTTACAAGGTATTGAGGTCTTGAACTGAATGCGGTAAATTCTCTGACTGACCATCAATGTCTTCTACAGCTCAGTGCGTGGAATGTGTGTTTGTCAGACACCCAACTATCACTGAAATCATTCACCAGATGTCACTGTGCAATGCCTCAACTGTCTTTTTGATGAAAATATTAATATATTTCTTCATATATCTCACTTTTATCAAATATCCCCTACTTTTTTTGAATAGTATATAACTCTCACTGCAGCTGCCTCAATGACAAAATGATCTTACAGAAGTTCAGGTGGTTCATGCACCTTGAACCACATATCAAATCACCCGAGTTTCATGAATGTTGAAAATGTTTCAAAACTGGAATGTGGGATTTTGATGTCAGCAAGAGCTACTGCAATAGGGTTGAAGAGATTTACCTTAACTAAAACATAAATGGAGAAATTCAGCTGCAGGGTTAAGCAAATAATTTAAACTATTCATAGCATTCATCATCTCTTTGCACTATGCTGATGTTGATAGTATATGTGAAAAGCATCTCTGTATTAACTCAATGTGACACAAAAGGAATTACTGACCATATCACAAATGGTAAAGAGATGTTTAAAACAGCATACATGTACCATAGGAAAACCTCTGTAGAAGAGAACCACATATACATGTAGAGTACCCTGCATAGAGAACCACCAAGCAAATGTGAGCAACTGTCAAGACTACCCAATGTCCTAACTCCACACAAGCAGTCTGAGCACTGGTTGAAGACAAATACACCACTGATGAGCAATACGCCTCAGCACACAGCATCCCATGTGGGAAATAAGGATTAAGCTTTTACCTGACATGGAAGACGGACAACACTTGCAAACAAAATTATCGAATAACTTTTTTTTTTCAGTTTCGGATCAAAAACATAGCTTATGACCCCTCATTGGAATGAGCTCAATGAGCTTGCTCCAATGAGGGAGCCATAAGCTATGTTTTTGAGACAAAAAAAACCCACAAGAAAACTGAATGATTTTTGTGAATAGCACTGGCCAGTTTTGGCCATTATGTTGGGTAAAGGGTTAAGTGCCTTGCTCAAGGTCACAATGCAGTTACCCTTGGTGGGGATCAAACTGCGGAACTTTTGGTTTGAAGTCCAATGCAACAAGCACTGAGCCATCATGCTCCCTTTCATTTTTAATTGGTGATTTCTTATTGGATATTAATAACTGATGAGGTTATATAAACTCATTGGCACAATGAGTTTCTGATTGTGAGGTTTGTTCGCTTGTTGTTCATTGGTGTTTAACCGGTTGAGTGCTGGAAGTCCATTTTGGGGCTTTATCCTGAAGTTTGGGCATCACAGCTTAAAGGCTTCATATTCTGTGAATGTTCTTCAAATAATTTTTGATTTTGTATTATTTAGTCTGGGTGGATTTGCCCTGTTACAATATATGGGAGAGTGCCTAATGGCACTCTCCCATAAATTGTAACAAGGCAATAACATGTGAACAAAATTTTGACAATCTAAAAAACTTAGCACTCTTCCAGTTAAGGTCACTTCCAGCAACTGTTGGCCGTATGAGTGGATTACAACTGAAAGACCATCAGAGTGGAGTTTCTAACCAGACAATAGAGTACTGAGATTTCAAAAACAGACAGAGAATTCCAATCAGACCATGACGGCATTGCAAACCTCTGAACTTTATCTTGTCCACTTCCCTCCCCATAACACTGTTAAATCTGACCTATCAAAAAAATTAAAAACATTCAATCTCAAACGCTACTTTCATTTGTTAAGTGCAGAGAGTGAGGGTGAGCCCTGGGGCAATATGTAGAATGGGCATTATGGGCCCTGCGGGTGCCATTCCCCTGCATTTTCTTGACAATATATACTCGATTATTTCCTTACAATTATGGTAATTTATTTCCTGTATTTCTGTGTGTATGGTGTATTTTTTTCTCCAAAGATAATTGTGACCACCACAATGTGAGAAAGACCAGTGGAAAACCAACAAACTAGAACAAATGTTGGGTTTTTTTATATGATTGGAACCTGGTCAGTAATGCAACTATGTACTCTTGTCACTTTCACCAGCATCTGAGGCCCATACTAAAAGCCTTCCTACTACTCTCAGCATAGACATATCGAAAGATCAACTTACATGTACACATTTTTAAAACAAAAAATATTACGGGCAGATGCCCCCACCTTCCTCCTGGCTATTAGTGATCCGGACTCTTGCTATCACAATATTTTATTTCTAAAATCTTGACCAACAGGAGACTTAAAACCATATCATGATCTGGTCAAGAAAGAGACACATAACTCTTGAGAGGTACATACACTATTTTGGACAATGGATCTCTGAATTGAACCCAGAGAACAAGGCCTGTAGCTTTGAGTCAGTACTATACAGTACGGACACCGTGGTCTGGTCAGAGGTGGGCAATATTTTCATGGACACAATAATATTAGATACCAAACAATAATTATAGAAATAATCGTCAAAAATTTTATTAATGAAGGACAGGGTACAACCCGATGCTTCATTAATTAAAATAATGCGGACGATGATTTTTATTACTTGGTCAATGCATGTATCGACATCACTGCCCACATGTGGAATACGACCAGTCCGCGGTGACTGGACTGTACAACTGGATTATTGTGCCTGTGGAAATACTGTCTGCATGTGGAAAGTGAGCAGTCCATGGCGGCTGTAGTGTACCAGTAAAACAGAGCCTGTCTACCATAGTAAAAAAAAACTCTGTTTCATTTCCTGGGATTACCACTGGGGCCTTGATAATAATCAGTAGGTTAAGAGTTAAATTAAAAGTTACACTACTGAGATTTTTATATTGTATGCTGTTGTACTAGATCTCTATGAAGACTGATGCATTGATGGAACATCATGTGGTCAATAATTCCTTCAATGTGACACATTGTAGTACTGAGATGCATTTCATATCCTCTTAACATTGTGCAAAGACATAATGCCCCCCTGAAGATTTTCAATAAATAATTTTCTTAATTAATTGTTTAACGCTTTCATTGCCGAGTTTGCTAATGGCTGCTTCGTGACAGATGTCTTCAACCCTTTTGACTTCAAAATCTTGCCAAAAATTTGTTATTAAAAATAAAATAATGTATATACTGGTATACAGTTATTTATTTATTGATGGATGTTCAGAGCACTTTCAGCATCTATAGCTACATGTATATCATGACCGCAACACAAGTATCAAATCAAACTTAGTCAATTATTTTTGCCTTTGCTGCCCACTCTGGAGGCCTCCAGTTACCAGAAAAGCAGACTGTGTTACCAAATTGAACAAGCAATAGATCTCCTCCACTTCCTGGGAAAGTAATGTTAAAAAAAATTAAGGATTTCACATTTTCAACTTTTCGCATTCTGATGAAAAATATCACATTGCCCATAACCACATTTGTATTGTCAGTTGCACATAACGAACATGTCTCTGGAAATTGTGCGAGCAATCATTTGAACCACACAAAGGATGCACAAATAGATGTTGGTATAACATTTTCCAATTGTGTTAGCTTTGTGGCATATAGAATCATGGCACACAAAGGATGACTAGATATTTAGCCCTGCAGTGGGTGGGCTCCATTACATGACCTTACAAACAATAAATTTGTCTGATAGATTTATTTATTTCTTTAGATTTGAGCTAACTAGTGTGTAAGTACAAGCCTGGGAAATTTGAGTCACCTCATTTCAAAAGCTTTACATATAATCTCATGTGTTAAACTGGTAATTAGGGCTGAAATTATTTTTAAAAGTATTAAATGTTTGAGTGCTAGAAGTCCCTATCATGGCTCCATTGAAAAGTGCTGAAAGTCACTTTAGTGGCTTTACACTGTTTGCATGGGCTTGTTGTTTTCTTGGCAGTAGAAAATGAATGTTTATATCAAATTGTTTTGTTATAATTTATTGGAGAGTGCCAATTGCAACAAAACAATTGTTTATGAACAAAATCTTGCTAAACTAAGGCTTCCCTTTCTGGTTGCATAGTATCTTTAAAAAAATACTCACATTTCAAATCACCTTTAAAAAATAATCAAGCACTAAACCAGTTAACCCTTTACCCAATACAGACAATATCACAATTTATTATTTTAAATATAATTTTTTCAAATTTAAAAAAAAAATTCAACAAAACCATATCATGTGACCCCTCGTTGGAATGAGCTCATTCCAATGAGGGGTCACATGATATGGTTTTGTTTAAATGTTCTGAAAAGTAATATTTTTTCAACTACTGAATTTGAATATTACGCAGGCGGATGCGGCCGATTCGTTGGGTAAAGGGTTAACAAAATGCATATATTTTGCAAATTTTATTAAACAGGTCCTCACACAGGAGAATCACGAAGGGGTTGGATGGGGTAGGGCAATATACCCTCAATAATTTTTCAGTCCGGATATATTTGTTGGGATTGGAGTCCTGACGATTCACTCTTGCTAGTCATCACATTCTTTCTAATGAGTCTAGATTTCATACTTGAATTTATGTCACACACAGAGTCTGTCATACAAATGGAGATCCGTAGTACCTGATTCGCACCACTGCAGACCTTGTGTGACCAAATTAGAGTACTGGTGTCGAATGTGTAAATTAAATAAAGAGATACATAACAACTAACACAAATATATATTAGTTATCCACAAAAAATTTCAAAGAAGTGTTGGAGGGGTGGGGGTGGGTGTAATTATAATCCTAAGCACTATTCCAACTTCCAACTACAGTACATGGAGAGCGTATTATCACTAAATCCCCCGCAGAGTGGAGATTCCAGCCAAGCAATAATTACAAATTTGTAGTAAAGCATAACAAGCACAAGCAAATTTCCAGCCAACAGGCCTCCGAGTTAAACCTGGAGGTCCACTGGCTGAAACATTGCTTGTGTTTTGAGTCCATATGTACAAAATTTGAAAGTGATACTTTGGGTGATAACTCCACTCCATGGGTGATTTGGTTACAATCCACTCTCCACATACTGTACATCATCAAGACATTCCTATAAAAAAAGCATGCCTTGATGATCGGAATATTTTGTCAGTTGGGACTTCAGACATTAACCCTTTACCCAACGCAGACGATATCAAAATTTATTATTTTAAATAACAATTTTTTTAAAATTTTCAAAAAATTTCAACAAAACCATATCATGTGACCCCTCGTTGGAACGAACTCGACAAGCTCGTTCCAACGAGGGGTCACATGATATGGTTTTGTTGAAATTGTTTGAAAAATAATATTTTTTCAACTGCTGAATTTGCATATTACGCGGGCGGATGCGGGCGATTCGTTGGGTAAAGGGTTAATACTGGGATATACAGTATGTGGAGAGTGGATTGTAACAAAATCACCCACAGGGTGGAGTTATCACCCAAACTATAACTTTCAAATTCTGCCCATAAGGACAAAAAACACAAGAAATGTTTCAGCCAATGGACCTCCGGGTTCAACTGGAACTTTTCTTGTACTCGTTATGCTTTGCAACAAATTTGCAATTATTGCTTGAGTGGAATGTCCACTCTGTGGGTGATTTGGTGATAATACACTCTACATGTACTGTATAAGGTTTAGATCCCCCAATGGGTCATCTTTGCATTGCCTCTGCCTGCACGATTCATATTTACCATGTACATGAATCAGGTAAATGTACAAAAATCGCAATGTTCATCTTGAACAAAGGATCAGTATATTCCATTAAGTACATACATGACTGGAAAACGTAATCAAAAAAATAATTTAGTACCATCACTAAATTATTAATGTGTTACTCTCAATTCTATGTATGAGCATGCATGGTATACGCGTGTGATGTATGTTCTGTTCTGTACTGCTAATAAATCAAGAGAGTGTTTATTAAAAATTAACCAACATTACAGATGATTTTTATTGGTTGCTCTTCTAGCACAATCACATGTTAACATGAGCTAATTTATGACAAGATTAAAGCAAACTAAATCATTAATAAGGACTGTCTGACAAACGTGTGTATAATTAGAGATGAAATATTGTGTAGATACATTTGTATTCTGATATGAACAATAAGATACACGAAGAAATAAAAAAAAACATAAGGCCATAATAATAAGATTTTCATCCAATTTTTTTGTTAAACTCAGGCAAGGGGTGAGGAAGGGGGTGGGGGGTGGGGTGCTATAAATAATTTCATATCAATACTGAAATAAATGCTGGTGGAAGCTGAACCACTGATTGTTTGTTTACTGAGATTAACCCTTTACCTAACATGAAAAGCAGACGACACTTGCAAAAATAATTCTTGAAAAACTAATTTTTTTCATTTTTTGTCTCAAAAACATAGGTTATGACCCCTCGTTGGAACGAGCTCGACAAGCTCGTTCCAACGAGGGGTCATAACCTATGTTTTTGAGACAAAAAATGAAAAAAATAGTGAAAATTAATTGGCGATTTTTGAGAATAGCGCTGTCCGGTTTTGGCCGTTACGTTAGGTAAAGGGTTAAGCAATACCATCAACAACCAGGATCACATTGTGTCGGACAGTTTCACTGTTGGAGGAAGCTGGAGAACTCGGAGAGAACCACCAAGCAGCAGCAAGCAATTGTCAGACTCTCCAAATTAACTTATGAAACTGGCACAAGCAAAGTTAACAATGGTTGATGGCAAGTGCACCATCGATGAACAGTACACATTAGTATACAGTACCTCCCCCCACTCCCACGTGAGCAGATGGGGTTGACTCTCTTACCCAAGGATAGAGTACAGATGGCGTAGATTAGGACTGAACCATCAACCTTTCAGTTTGAAACCTGATACTCTAACCAATGAGTCACCATGCTCCCTCAGTGGAACCACTGAAATGATAAATTTTGTAAGTCTATTCTTATTTATATCACTTTTAGTTGAAAAACCCATTTTATATTCTGGGCAAAAAGCAAGTAAGAGTAACTGCTTACATGAGAGGTAACTTTAATCTTGTACTGGTTGCTGAGGCATTAACAATTTCCGGGTCTGGACTTGAAAATTGAGGTGGGCAGGGATGAAAATAGATGTTTTTTAATGGCCGATGATTATAGCTTTTCTCATTAGTGTGTGAAAAGATTGATTTCCTCAAGTAACTGAGAAAAAACATCCAAAGAATGAAATAATATTTATATATGTACTAATAATATTTTGGTATGCAAGCTAGAAAATAAGCAGTCTGTCATCTGCAAAATGAGGTCCCCAGAGGGTAAATTTAGCGATGCTACCCTACACAGGGTAGCATCACTAAATTTACCCTCTGTGAACCTCAATCTGAATCAGGGTCTCAAAACTAAAAGGAAAGAGGTACCAGAGGACAGATATGCTCACTGTATGGGATAGCATCGTCAAATTCACCCTCTGGGGACTTCATTCTGCAAATATCAGACTGCTTATTTTAGGGCCTGTTGCTATGTACATGTCCAATACTGCAAGTATTGGTACTGTGATTCCAAAAGTGAATAGAGAATTTTGACCAGATGACAACACTGAACAAACTCACCAGCAAAAAAAAAAGGAATTGCAAGAACACTGAATCTTCAAAATGCCATTTGCATTTGTTTTTCTTAACTTAGTCTTGATTTTGCAGACATTTTTATGTTTATTTGATATCCTGTACTTGATTATCATAAAATACTATTTAACTGGTTAAGTGTTGGAAGCCATTATCATGGCTCTATTGAACAAGAGGCCCCATGGGGCCTGAGGCACTCACCTTACAATAGTTGTTTCAAGAACGATTTAATTAGCATCTATAGCTAAATGTAGTTAACACTACAGAGGAATAAAGTTATTTAATTACTTATAACTTTGTTGTCCATGCCAGATGATTTTTTTCTAGTACTGGGATGCTACCACAGAAATAATTCCCCATTTCCAGTAATGCAAAACTTGGGATTCCAAATATCAACCTAGGAACTTAACTTGAACAAACTTGAGTCTGATCCCTTCCCTTCCACCACCAGGGTGCTGTATACCAAATGTGAAAGCATTCTGACTGGGGGATATAAAGGACAATATTTTTTTTAAGAAATTTCCTCATATTTCACCAAGTTGAAATTTGGGCTACAATAGGGAGGCCCAAAATATTAACCCAGGGGCCTGATTTGAACAACTTGAATCTCCCCCCCCCCCTCTCTAGAGATGTTGTATACCAAATACAAAAGCATTATAATTGTGACTGGTGGATCTGGAGAAGGTGATTTTTAAAGAAATTCTCTCATATTGCACAAAGTTAAAAATCAGGCTCCCATAAAAAGCCCAAATATTAACTCTGATCTGACCCCCCTAGAGATGTTGTATACCAAACATCAAAACAGTCTAAGAGATGGTTCTGGAGAAGAAGACTTTTAAAGAAATTCCCTCATTTGTGTGAGTGAGGGAGGGGGTTCTGTGAGCATGTGTCTGCATGTGAGTGAGTGAGTGAGTGAGTGAGTGAGTGAGTGAGTGAGTGAGTGAGTGAGTGAGTGAGTGAGTGAGTGAGTGAGTGACAGCATGCGTGTGTGCGTTTGCATGCATAAGCGGAGGTATGTTTATATAAGTGTACCTTATTGCAAAGAAATTCACATGAGCATCCGTGCATATACATGTGCTGTTTTGTTTGTAGCTGTGTGTCTGCACTTTTGAGAATATCGTCAAGTACATTTATTCCCATCCATCTGCCACTTATATGTTCAAACGTATTTGTTTTTTATTTTAGTTATTTTATTTTTCTTACTGCCATAACTTTTCATATATTATGGTTGAGCAAATAAAGTTATATTTATTGCACCAAGTTAAAATTTGGGTTCACATAGGAAGCCCAAATATGAAACCAGGGACTTGATTTGAACAAATTAGAATGTGACCCCCCTAGAGATGTTGTATACCAAATATGAAAGCATTCTGACTGGTGGATCTGAAGAAGATTTTTAAAGAAATTCCCTCCTGTTGCACTAGATTCAAATTTGGGCTACCATAATCGAGCCCAAATATAAATCAAGGGACTCGGTTTAAACAAACTTGAATCTGACCCCTCTAGAGATGCTGCATACCAAATATGAAAGCATTCTGACCAGTGGATCTGAAGAAGAAGATTTTTAAAGATCATTCCCCATATTACCCTAACTTTAAAATTCGGGCTCCTGTATTGAGCTCAAATATGAACCAAGGGGCTTAATTTTACCACACATGTATCTGACCCCCCATGGTTGCTGTATACCAAATATTAAAAGATTCTGATCAGTGGTTGTGGAGAAAATTTGGTTTCAAATTTTTGCAGATATGCTGACTCAGCATTTTTTCGATGCTCCAAAGAGGACACCCAGACACAACCGATGGCAATTTTCTTTTACCATTCAATTCTACTGGTCTTAAAGATGCTTTATACCAAATAACAGTTCTCTGTTCTGTGTGGTTTGGGAACTATGGGCATTTGAAAATATATCTATTTTTTGCACCTGGGGTTCCCACGGGGAACTGGGAAAACATTTTTTTACAAAAATCAAGTCCTTATGACTCAATAATACCACATGTCAAATTTGGTTCAAATCGGACCATCGGTTCAGAAAATACAAATTTTGGGCGGGGCTAAAAATCTTTACCCTCCCATTGTTGAGGCAATTATTGATCCTTGAACTTTGTTTGAACAAATTTGATTCTCCTCCTCAAAAGGAAGCTTCATAACAAATATCAAGTCATTGTACCCACTGGTTCATGAGAAGAAGATTTTTAAAGAATTTTGGTGCATTTTTTCCCACCCCCTCCCTATGAGGCTGGGCATGTTGATTTGAAAAAAAAAACAAAATGCGATGTCAGAACAAGCAATCACCTCAAATATAACTTAAATTGGTTCAGTGGTTTAGGAGGGACAGGTGCAAACACCATGTTCACGGACGGTGGAGGGTGAGTGATCACTATAGCTCTCATCTTGACTTTTAGTCAGGTGAGTTACAAATGCTGAAAGCCACTTTGGTGGCTTTACACTGTGTGCATTAGCTTTTTATTAGCTCAACAGCATAAACACAATTTTTTATTTAATTGTTTTGTTACAATTCATTGGAGAGTGCCAATAGGCACTCTCCAATAAATTGTAATAAAACAATTATTTAAGAAACAAATCTTGTTAAACGAAGGTTCCTCTTGCTGGTAACATGGCATCTGAGAAAAAAATACTCATGATACAAATCACCTTTGAAAACTAATTTAGCCCATTATCAGTGATAACACTTTCCATTAATTTGATTGGTCCTCAGTGAAACATGACTCTGTGACTGGCTATCACCAATTCAACTTGAACAGAATTATCAAATGCTTGCAACACAACATAAACATGATACATGTCCTTGTGTATTTTGTGAAATCATCTTGTGAGACAATTGCACAGTGAGCAATTTTTAGCTCACCTTGATAAAGTCAAGCTGAGCTTATCTTATCGCTCCCCATGCATCGTTCATAAACACCAAGTTTTGGTCTTCTCATCCAAAGTCAATTCAAGTAAAAGTTTGTGTGAGGGATGGTCCCGAAGGGCAATGCATTTTTGTTCAACTCAACATGCCCAGCCCCATAGGGAGGGGTGTGTGGGAAAATACTCAAAAATATTTTTAAAATCTTCTTATGAACCAGAGGGTACAATGACTTAACTATTTGGTATGGAGCTTCCTTTTGAGGTGTAGAATCAAGTTTGTTGAAACAAAGATTGTGAAGCAATATTTGCCTTTGTAATGGGAGGGGCAAGATTTTTGACCCTGCCTAAAATTTGTATTTTCTGAACTGATAGTCCGATTTGAACCAAATTTGGTATGTGGTATTACTGGGTCATAAATACTTGGTGACTCATACAAAAACAAATTTTCCCGTGTCACCAAGGGAACCCCCTAGAGCTAAAAAATAGAAATATTTTTGAACGCCCATATTTCCCAAATCACACGGATCAGAGAACTGTTATTTGGAAAGAAACATCCTAGGACAAGTAGAATTGAATTGTGAAAAGAATTGCCATTGATGTTCTGTAGTGGGCATCGAAAAAATGTCAGCATATTTGCAATAATTAAAAAAAAAACATTTTCTCAGAACCAATGGGCAGAACTTTTTGATATTTGGTACACAGTATCCATAGAGGGGTCAGATACAAGTTTGTTAAAATGAAGCCCCTTGGTTCATATTTGGGCTCAATACAGGAGCACAATTTTTTTACTTAGGGCAATATAGGGAATAATCTTCAAAAATCTTCTTCAGAACGAGTCAGAATATCTTTTAATGTTCAGTATACATCATTGTTATGAGGGTTAGATTCAAGAGTGTTCAAACCAAGTCCCCAGGTTAATATTTGGGCTTCCAATGGAAGCCTAAATTTTAACTTAGTGCAATACGGGGGATAATTTTAAAAAATCTTCTTCTTCAGATCCACCAGTCATATTTGGTATACAACATCTCTAGGGGGTCAGGTTCAAGTTTGTTCAAATTAGGTCCCTAGATTAATATTTGGGCTATGGTAGCCCAAATTTTAACTTAGTGCAATATGAGGAATTTTTTTTTTAAATTTTCTTCTTCAGAACCACCTGTCAGAATGCTTTCATATTTGGTATACAACATCTCCGGGGGGTGGGGTTGTCAGGTTCAAGTTTATTCAATTCAAGTGCCTGGGTTAATATATGGGCTCCCTATGGGAACCCAATATTTAACTTAGAGCAATATGAGAGAATTTCTTCAAAAATCTTCTTGAGATTCACTAGTCAGAACCCTTTCATATTTGGTTTATATCTCTAGAGGAGTCAGATTCAAGTTTGTTCAAATCGGGTCCCTGGGTTAATATTTGGGCTCCCTATGATAGCCCAAATTTTAGCTTAGTGCAATATGAGGAAATTTCTTTAAAAATCTTTTACAGATACATCAGTCAGAATGCTTTCATATCTAGTATACATCTCTTGTGGGGTGAGATTCAAGTTTGTTCAAATTGAGTGTCTGGACTAATATTTGGGCTCCCTATGGGAGCTGGAACTGGCCATGTAGTTGAAGAATTAGAATTTTTTTATTAAGTACCTGTGTAACTAAGATAAATCCACATAGTTTGTATCAAGGTGCTCTATAGGGGAGCTGTACTTTTTACATTATGATCAACTGAAGAAAAGGCATGATGCTTGGACTATTTTGGTCATTCCTGAGGAGCTCAAGGATTGACAGTGCATTCTATGGAGATGGATTGCTTAATGTAGATTCATTCTTGGACTTTGTTTATATCGGGTTCTGTTCAAGGTGAGTGCTTCAGGACCCATTGGGCCTCTTGTTTTAATCTAAATTTGGATCTACTTTGTTAAGTGTGAGCATGTAATTGTCACTGTGGCATCTGAGTGGCAATAACCTTCAAAGTTTGAATTCTTTTTTGTTAAAAATTGTTTAAAACAACCCAGTATGTTACTCATATTATTTTTTCATAAAACGGGTCCAAAGCAGAACTTGAAGATGGAGGTGTGAAGATGCTGTCCTCTAATTCCTATCTGTGCACCATGGACATGGCGACTTCTTCCACCTTGTGTCCTCTGATGCATCACTTTCTGCCAGTTCTACTTCTGTGAGGAGAGAGTCAAGCTGGATTTTGGTGGGTGTCAGGGTGCAAGTTATGGAGATGTCACTAACTCTCTTCACCTTTTTCTTTTCCTTCTCCCTCTTCTTCAAAAACGCTGTCCATCAGTTGGCATCTCATCTGGTAGAGAGGCTCTTCTTTGTAGACTGCTGACAGTGGCATAGCCAGAGGGAGGTGAGGATGGGATGGGGGGGGGGGGGGGGCAATTCAACATTAAAATAACATGTACACAAGTAGAGGCCTAAAATGGTCTCCAATATAGGGCTACATACTCTATAAATGCCCCAGATTTGCTGTTAAGACACCAAGTTTTGCAAAATTTTCTCAGGATGGGAGGCCTAGTCCTAAGTAGGACGCTCTGCCTGTTTCCCCTCTTCCCAGTGGAATGAGGGGGTAATAGTCAGAGGGTTCCAGTTAAGAATAGGGGAGGCCTCTAAGCCCACCCATTCACAATGGCCTTCCAAATATCATGTTTGCCCCCTCCCCCTCCAAACAGACTTTGGCACCCTCATTACAGAATCCTGGATAAGCGTCTGACTGCTTTTCAAAGCACACAGCTGGCTATTCATACATCTTCTATCAAAGGGGACCTGTACAAGAGTTCATTCCACAAAAGGCACTTTTCCTCCACAAAGTGAACATATAAATGGTCAATTCACATGGAATACTCTTCTCATACAGGTGGTACATACAAATGCTCCAATATGATTGGAACACCAACTCATTTTAAGTTTCTTACCTGTTCCTCTCACACTGCTCTATATTTGCAATTGGGGCTGAACTATTTCTCAAACAATGTTGATTTGAAAAGTTGAATGAAAACACCTAGTGGCCTTTTTTAATGATTACCCACAAAGTGTGTATAATTTAACATTGCATTAAATTACCAACAAATGATTACTTAGATTATTTCACTTAAGATGACTGTCTTTGAGTTTAAATTGACTGCAGTATCTCTAGGCTTTTATTTATCCTTGTTGTGTTTGTGTAACAAAATCTTGTTTGATCTTTTATATTAAGACAAGCCACTTGATCATTAACTCGTTCAATGCTAAATTAAATTGTTATATGACTAATTAAAACCTACTAAGAAGAGTATTAGTCCTTCACTGGGGCATGCTCTGCCAATACAAAAAAAACCTGCTCCTTTGAAGTCGGTTACAACTGCAATGTGTACTCACAAAACATTGTATACACCTTTACTCCAGACAATTGACAGTAACCTCTTGTCGTCAAGCCATAAAATAAGTAAACTGTCATCTGCAAAATGAGGTTCCCAGAGGGTGAATTTAGTGATGCTACCCTGCACACCAGGGTAGCATCACTACATTTACCCTCTGTGAACCTCAATCTGATCAGGGTCTCATATCTAAACAGAAAGAGGTACTCAGAAGATAAATTGGCCCACTGTATGGGATAGCATCGTCAAATTCACCTTCTGGGGACCTCATTCTGCAAATGTCAGACTGCTTATTTTCAGGCCTGCTTGCAGTAGGATAATAAAAGAGGTAATTCAATTTTGATCAGATTGCAACAAAATCGTGGTCTGAACAATGATATGACCAGTTTCAGCATTTATGGCTTTATAATGACCACAGCACAAGTATAAGGTCAAGTTTAACCAATCGTTTACACTTTAATGCGCTACCTACTGTAGAACTGTACAGGGTTGCTCCCCAGGCATCGGTTGCAGGGTCCTATTTTACCAGTAAACCTGAATGAACTTGTTTTCCAAAGTACATGTAAACATGCACTGCTTCCCATGGACAAAAATTAAAATTTTTTAGTAAATTTTGTTTCTTAACATACCTACCACAATTGTTTACAATTGGCTGTAACATAAGTGCAAGCCCTACTTCGGAACTAACTCAAGCTTTTAGAATCTTTTCCAAACGAGTTGGAAAAGTACTAGAGTGCAAAAGCACGAAAAAGATCGAAAAAAGGGTCGAGCGAGACCAGCGCTCGAAATTACAGGTACTCTCTCTGCACACCTCTTGCGTTTACCGAGCGCATGCGCAACAACCGTGACGTCAATTCCGTATTTCCGCCAACGAGAAGTTTGTGATTTAGCGGGGAGGCATCGATATCAAAGATATCCCCAAGGAGGGTGGGCCTCCGGTAAACAATTGTGGTAGGTATGTTAAGAAACAAAATTTACTAAAAAATTTTAATTTCTTTTCAACCTACTCACAATTGTTTACAATTGGCTGAATAAACAATAGGAGGAGGTGAATCACATAACCAATACCAACAAGAGTAGCAGAACGAAAGCAAGGATGGCAGAGAACAAAAACTAAAACCTGTAATGAAGAAAGAGAGAAGGCACCTGAAAAGAACAAGGCTGAGAGAAGCGCAACCTCGACAAAAACAATTTAACGAGGGTGCACCACAGCCTGGGCAGCCACGAGAGGGCCTAAAGAATAAAGGTCCTCAGATTGCTGCTGAAGGTGGCGGAAATAAAAGGAGGAGAAGGTAGAAGCATTCCTCCAGTAAGCCGCATTCATAACATCACGGAGCGAAACAGAATTGGAGAACGCCCAGGATGTAGAAATGGCACGAACCTCGTGAGCATTAAGCCGGTTCGAAACAAGATCCGATGCAGACAAGCGAGAATAAGCCAGCTTGATTGCAAGACAGATCCACCTGGAAATAGAATGGGAAGAGATAGACTGCCGCTTAGGAATGAGAGACAGAAAAAATCTCTTCCGATCCCTCCTAATGAACTGAGTGCGAGTAATGTAAGTCTTGACCGCACGAACAGGACAAAGAAGAGGCCTCCGTCCATCTACAGCAGGGAGAGCCCGAATGCAGATGGGAGGAGGTACCGAATCGGGGAGTTGATTCTTAGCCAGAAAAGAGCAATCAGTAGTGAATGTGACACTGTTAGCCTCATTTCGGAAGAAGGCAGAATCAACAGATAGCGCATGAAGCTCACTGACTCGACGAGCAGAAGCAAACGCTAGAAGAAAAGCCGTCTTATAGGTGAGAAAACGCATGTCGGTCTCAGATAAAGGCTCGAAAGGCGCCCCCTCCAAACAGTGCAACACCCATGCCAAGTTCCACTTGGGTGTAAGACGCAAAACTCGAGGCCTCTTCAAAGAAAAGTGCCGAATAAGTTTGGAGAGGAAAAGATTACGACCGATACACCGCTTTCCCACATAAGAGAAAGTATCAGACAGCATAGACCGATAGCCCTTAATCGTAATAGGCTGGAGGCCCTTGGAGTCAAAAAGAAAAACCAGAAAATCCGCAATTTGAGCGATAGACGGATCACGGTAATTCACATTGTGATCTGAACACCAGCGGCAGAAAACCTTCCACTTGGCGGCATAAGTCATTCCAGTGGAAGGTCGCCGCGATGCAGAAATGCACTCCACTGATCGTCTCGAAAAACCTCTACGTCGGAGACTGGACCTGATAAAAGACAGGCGTGAAGGGACAGGCTCGCCAGGTTGTTGTGATACTTCCTGGGACGACCCTGTGAAAGAAGATCGCGACGTAGAGGTAGACGAATCGGTCGATCGGCCAATAGAGGCCGCAGCAGATTGATCCACACCCTCTGTGGAGACAGGGGTGTGATCAGAATGATCCTGCAACTGCAAGCACGAATCTTCGCTAAAACTTGAGGAAGAATCGGTGCAGGAGGAAAGGCATAGCCGACCCAGCCTGTCCAGTCCAGAGACAGAGCGTCTACTGCAAATGCCAGAGGATCTGGACAAGGGGAGACAAAAGTCTCTACCTGATGATTCCAGCGAGTAGCGAAAAGGTCGACCTGAGGACGACCCCACTGCTCGCAAATCGCCTGAAACACCGACCGATGTAGCATCCATTCGGTTGGAAGGACACTGTCGCGTCGGGACAGGGAGTCTGCTAGGACGTTGAGACGCCCGGGAATGTGTCGAATGGACACCCGAGCGTTCACATCCCGTGCCAACAGAAGAAGATCCCGAGACAGCCGATACATAGGAATCGAATGAGTGCCTCCCTGATTCCGTATGTAGGCCACTACTGTCGAATTGTCCGAAAGAAGTAGGACAACATGGTCCGACAGATGAGGGATCCAAAGCCGAAAACTCAACAGAAGAGCAAGGAGCTCCTTCTGGTTGATATGAAGGCCCACCTGCTCGCTGTCCCACTCTCCGTGAGTAGACAGACCGAGAGGGTCCAACGTCGCACCCCAGCCCCGATCGCTGGCATCCGCAGTAAGGATGCGATCGGCCAAAGGAAGATCCAATGGAACACCCTGTGTCAGCCAGGGAATATTTGCCCAAGGGTGGAGGTGACAAAGCAGAGACCGAGGAATAGTGAGTTCCAGGTCCAGCGGATCTACATTCGGACGCCAATGATCCAACAGGAAGTGTTGGAGAGGTCGGACAAACAAGCGACCGAGCGGAATGAGATCGGTCACCGAACCGCAAAGGCCCAGCATCCGAAGGAAAGTCCTGGCCGAGACCGAGGAAGATTGAAGCAGGTCCCGAGTCAAGGCGGAAAGAATCGTCGCCCGAGCCTGGGGAACCGACACTACATTGTGAAGAGTGTCGAAATCCATCCCCAAATGACGGAATCGCTGAGAAGGAAGAAGATCCGACTTCTCGCGATTGACTCTGAAACCCAGCGACGCTAGCAGGCAAAAAAACTGCCGGACATCGAACTCCAGAACAGCAGTATCGTGGTGCCGTTGGAGGATGTCGTCTAGGTAGGCGGACGAAGTCACCACCGACTGAGTGCGATGGAAAGCAAGCACATGAGACATCAGTCGGGTGAAGGCCCAAGGAGCCAGGTTCAAACCGAACGGGAGAGCTCTGAATTGAAAAACTCGATCCCGAAACGAGAACCGAAGGTATTTCCGTGACGCCAGATGAATGGGTACATGGAAGTAGCCATCCTTCAGGTCGATACTGGCCGCAAAATCGCCCTGATGAACTGAACGTCGAACCGACCGGAAAGTCTCCATACTGAAACGAGGAGCAATTATGTACTCGTTCAGGGTACTCAGATCGATGACAGGACGAAATTGGCCGTTTTTCTTCGGCACCAAGAGAAGTCTCGAGTAAAACCCCGGTGAAAGGGTGTTCCTGACCACCTCGATCGCCCCTTTGGTGAGGAGATTGTCGATCTCCTGCACCAGAAGGTCCCGACGCAGAGAATCTGAAGGGACCTGAGTCAGAAGGGGCACCCGAGATAAACTGGGGTGCCGATGGAAGGACAGTCGCAGACCGGAATGAATGACGTCGAGGACCCAAGAGTCCGACGTCATCTCTGTCCAATGGTCGTAAAACAGCGACAGCCTTCCTCCGACTGGAGGCGAATCGAGGTGAGAACCTTCACTTGCGGCCTCGACGAGGCCCCCGAGAGGAGAAACCACCTCGGGAAGTGACAGAGTCCTGAGACTTTCCAGCCTGAGGCTGCCAGCGGGCCTGGCCACGTCGGCGCTTCTTATGAGCAGAAGGAGCAGACGGAGCCGAAGGCGTAGCCGACGTCGCCGACGAGGCAGACGCAGCAGCACGCTTGGCGGGCCTGGAACGACCCCCACCCGCAGCAGCAGGTGGGTCAAGCTGTCTCAGCAAAAGCTGGTCCTTCGAATGACGAAGAACTTCGCCACGAACAGCTTCCACGGAACCATGGAACAACTGAGGTCCTACCAAAGAGGCAGACCTCAGAACAGCACGTTGCTCAGAAGGAAGGGATGGTAAAGAATCCAAAACCGCATCCCGGCGTGCCAGCTCCAAATTGGCCGTGTTACAGGCGTGAGCGTGAGTCAAGTTCATAAGAGCCTGTGACAAAACGCGAAAAGGCGCCTGAGCGTCATCAAACTCCCCTGGTGGAAAATATTCAGCCAGAGCAGCGACGACATGGTCCGCGAGAGATAACATACCCAGCATCTCTCGGGACAGGCCCACCATAGACTCAACTACCGACATCGGGAGAACTGCCGACTTAGGCTTAGTCAACCCGAGGGAAGAAGAATCCTCATCCACAGTAGTCATCCCTTGGAAGACTGGTGGAGAGACTGAATCGTAAACACGAAACCGCGATGGAGGCAGGAAGGCATCAGCTCTAGAAAAGAAGGAACCCTTGAGGGCCTTAGAACGCATTTTGGCGTCTAAGCCCTGGAAGGACTCAACCACCTGAGCCGATTGCAGAGGACGCAAAGCCCCTGAGCTAGAAGGCTCAACAGGGTTACGGCGCTCCACAGTGGACCGCGGCTGGACGGACACAGAAGGCTGGTCGGAAGGTAGAACGTCCGGCAATAAGCCAAAGACGAAATCCAAAGCCTGCCCCAAGACTGACGAGGGGGGACCATCACCTTCAAGATACTCGTCATCCTCCGTAGCAGAGGAGACGTAGCCCAACTCGGGCTGACCAGCAGAAACCTCCTGTGAATACTGTGCAGTATCCAAGGGGCCAGGCGAGACATCTCGGCGACCGACCAAAGGAGGTTGTGCCTCAGGAGGCACAGGGAGGCCAACTTGAGGGTTGCCAGAAAGCAACCGGGTGAGCGCCAAAACGGCCTGGCGCAGGTCACCCTGAGAATCCGTCGCAGCAGAATCGCCCGACGGAGTGTCCTCCCAATGGACCCTTCTGGTAGAAGAACCCAAATCCTCAGAAGAGATCGACGGCGAACGTCGATCGGCAGACAGAATAGGAGCACGGTGAGAAGACACCGGAGGATAGTCCCGATTGTGACGCCCAGGAGCCATCACTGGCCTCTGCGAAACAGAAGGCCCTGCCTGCAAATCCTCGAAAGGGACCGACGGCGCACGTCGATCGGTAGCTGGACCTAGGACACGGTGAGAAGACACCGGAGGATTGTCCCAAGAATGACAGGAACCTGTCATTGACCTCTGCGCAGCAGACGGCCCCAACTGCCTATCCTCTGAGATCGACGGCAAGCATCGATCGACACCCAGACTCGGAACACAGTGAGGAATCACCGGAGGAAGGTTCCGAGAGTGACAGCTAACCGGGGCTGTCACTGACCGCTGCCGAACAGCAGGCCCTGGATGCCAACGTCCCAACACCATCCCGCTAGTCGGCACACTAGCAGGCGAAGGTGGAACAATAAACGATTCACTCGAGGGACGAGGAATCGCTGCCGAAGCGACCGGCCGGCTCAACCGACTAGGAGCAAACCTAGCCAGATGAGACGGAGCAGACAGCAAACCCGCACAGCCTCGCCGTGAGGCTGGGGGAGGCTGAGAACACACAGACACACCAGCAGATACAGCCTCGGTCCCCCGAGACTGTAGACCATCCCCAGAAGAGATGGAAGAGCCACCATCAGACAGAATAGGATCTGGAGTAGCAACCCCCTCAACAACGGTCGACGGTGTTGGAGGCAGATCGGAGAGGGTTACCGAGTTGACCTCGGAAAAGCTCTCAACGAAAACAGACGCCTCAATAGTGACATCCGAAGACAAAGAGACCGCGGTCTCCTCATCAGGTATCACAGAACAAACACCGTCAACAGTCGCAGAGGAGCTCGCCACAGAAGTCAGATCCGAATCCTGTGTGACAGAGTCACCACGTGCACCAGCAGAAATGTCTGCAACGGCACGGCTACCCTTACCCCGAGAACGAGGGGTTCTAGCTCTGGAAAGAACCACCTTGTTAACAGAAGCCCAAAATTTAGAGGACCAAACCCCACAGATACCACATGATTGGGCCTGAGTGCAATTGTTGCAAGTGACACATGTGGTATGGGAATCGTCCACATGTTTCACCTGCAAACAAGAGGTACAAGGAATAGTCTTAGGCATGATATAAATACAACAATCAAGCTTCCCGCCGACGGAAAACAGAACGAAGGTCGTGTTCACACGTGGGGGAAAGGCAAGATAAAGTGTGAAAAGCACAGCAATAATAATACAAATTAACATTAAATGAGAGTAATAATTTGGTAGCTTGAAAAAGGATACAATCCAGTAGCACACTAAAGACGATTAATAAGTTGTTCACGAAGAATTAATATCATAAACAGCACAGTCACAAAAATTTCCGACCATGAACAATGGCGGAAAATAAAGGAATTGACGTCACGGTTGTTGCGCATGCGCTCGGTAAACGCAAGAGGTGTGCAGAGAGAGTACCTGTAATTTCGAGCGCTGGTCTCGCTCGACCCTTTTTTCGATCTTTTTCGTGCTTTTGCACTCTAGTACTTTCTCCAACTCGTTTGGAAAAGATTCTAAAAGCTTGAGTTAGTTCCGAAGTAGGGCTTGCACTTATGTTACAGCCAATTGTAAACAATTGTGAGTAGGTTGAAAAGAAATTGCTGTCAAGAAATACATTTAACCATCCAGCATTTCCTTGTTTTTTTTCCAAACACACATTTTCCTGTTACTTCCTAAACAATAAGTCTGACAAGGTAAAAGCTGTGTGCTCTGACTATACCAAACAATAAAAGCTGTCCTTTGTAATGGATACATGTAGGTGGCAAAAAAATCTGTAGCATACAGTACAGTCACCATGGACTGGTCATAATCCACATGTGGGCAGTGATGTCCAAGCATGCGATTACCAGATAATAAAAATGATCAGCAGCAAAAGTTTAATTAAGGAAGCACCAAGGTTGTACCCAGTGCTTCATAAATTAAATTTTTTATTATTATTCCTATAATTAGTGTTTGGAATCTAATATTATTGCATCCAAGGAAATATTGCCCAGCTGTGGAAAGTGAACTGTTCATGGTGGCCATACTCTATCTCCAAAAATGTGCATACACAGTGTAAGTATAAATGTTGAGGTAAGACAATTTCTTCATACATGTAAAACCTACAATAAAGTATGTGCTGTACATAACAATAACTACTAGTCATGATTTAGATGTCACATTTGATGACAATATTCACTGCCACTCAATTACAACTTATTGCTTTGGGCAATTAATGATTTTCAGCAAGGTTAAATCTTTTTCCTAAGGTGCACTTACTTTTCAGTTCAGTGGAAGCAATTTTGTACAGAAGACAAAACCATCCACAGAATAGCATTTTTACTCTTTTAAAACTCAGAATGTTATTAATAAATAGAGGATATGGAATGAGTGTTTTTCTCATATAATATTTATGAAACGAGTCTAAGAATTTTCTGTTTTGGCAAGCCTCTGGCGAGCCCAAACAGAAAATTTGGACGAGTTTCATAAATATTATATGAGAAAAACACTCATTTCATATTCTATTTATCATATGATACACACACGCACAAATTAGCCACTTAGTATGACTTATTAACCCATCACCTAACTTGAGTTGCAGACGGCACTTGGAAAAAACATCCCCGTATAACTAAAAATTTTCATTTTTTGCTTCCAAAACACAGGTAACCACCCCTCATTGGAACGAGCTCGTTGAGCTCGTTCTAATGAGGGGTCATAACCTATGTTTTGGAAGCAAAAAGTGAAAATATAAAAAAAAATGAATGACGTTTTTCTTGTAGCTAAAAGATTAATACAATATAACCCACCATAAATAGGACAGATAACGTAAATTCCCCCAACTGAAATTATGCAAATGTCACCCAGTTGTATTTTGTTTAGCCAATCAAATTGTCCAGTTTTGAAATTGACCAATGAAAGCTTCCAACTCTAATTATGCAAATTATGAAAATGTGGCCCAGTTTTATTTTGTTCAGCCAATCAAATTGTCTAGTTTTGAAATTGACCAATGAAATTAACGGAAGGCTTTATTTATCACTGATTAATATGAAAACAAAATATCAAATGTTTTAAAGTGAACAAAACGGACGAGTCATATGATAAGTACATATATGTACCTCTGATATTTATTATCAAGAACGTTTTTTGATGCTTCCATTTTACAGTTTTTCAGAATTTAAGAGTTTTCTGTTCTATCAAGGTACATTTTCTAAAAGAAAAAGAAAAAAAATCACTGATGGTAATTATTTCAAAATTTGTTTCTATCACTGAACATAAGGTACTTTTTCCAGCTTCAAAATTGTTCACATGTTAAACTGGTAGTGCTGGAAGCTCATATTTGGGCTTTACTCTAAAGGACAGGTACTGTAACATAAAGGTTTCTTGTTCTGAGGATGTGCTTCATATTATCTTTAAAGTGGAATTAATTAGTCTGTGTGGATTTGCTTTGTTACATTTTATGGGAGAATAACTTGGCACAATACCAGTTAAACACCATATTGGCAAAATTGCTCATATCTACTTCCTGAATGAGCAACACTGTTAATCTATATGAATTGCACTTTACAAACACAATGCTCATCAGGTGCTTCAAAAAACATTCAAAAGAGAACAAACATCATCAAATACAGATGTAACACCAAGCAATGATTAAAATTTTCAACCTCCTACATGTGAATTGCAAATATCTGTCTTGCACAATTGTAACTAGAATGGTGTCATTTGTGTGCAAAGCATACTAAGGTGTATCCCCGCATTTTCAGTATGCCATCACAATGGTCACAATCAATTCGCATTCTCTAACGACAAAAGTGGCAATACTGGAGCCACATGGGGCTGCATCAAAAATCCAAAACCTTTATGCACATCTAGAGACCCTACATGGACATATGAACACACTTTCAACATTTTAAATTAAAACCCCTTGGGGTTTTTGGCTGGAAACCAATTCTCTTAACAAAAAAGTGGTGCTACAGATACCACGTGGGACAAAATAAAAACTCTGAAACCTTTATGCATATCTTGAGACCCTACTGGAACATATGGACACACTTTTAATATTTCAAATTAAAATCCATAGGAACCTTTCACAGGAAACCAATTCTCTAACAACAAAGGTGGCACTACGTGTGCCTCACAGGCAAAATCAAAATCTGAAACCTTTATGCACATTTAGAGACCTTACCAGAACATATGAACACACTTTCAACATTTCAAATTAAAACCCCTAGAAGTCTTTCACTGGGAACCGATTCTCTAACAACAAAAGATGTGTTATCGGCACCACATGGGGCTGAATCAAGAATCATAAACCTTTATGATTACCTAGATGCCCTACCAGAACACACGAACACACTTTCAATGTTTTGAATTAAAATCCTCAGGAGCCTTCCTGCGGAAACCGATACTCTAATGACAAAAGTGGCTATGCATGTACCATATGTGGCCGAATCAAAAATCTGAAACCTTTATGCACATCTGGAGACCCAACTGGAACATATGAACACACATTCAACTTTTCAAATTAAAATCCCTATGAGCCTTCTGCCATAAACTGATTCACCAATGACAAAAGTACCGCTACAGATGCCACATGGGACTGAATAAAAAATCTGAAACCTTTTGCATATCTAGAGACCCTACCAGAACATATGAACACACTTTTGATGTTTCGAATTAAAATCCAGAAGAGGCTTTTGCCAGAAACCAATTGTCAAATGGTGACAAAAGTGGCACTACAGGTGCCACATGGATCGAATAAAAAAATTTGAAACATTTATAGAGAGTCTATCGGGACATATGAACACACTTTCAGCATTTCAAATTAAAATCCCTAGAAGCCTTTTGCCAGAAACCGATTCTCTAATGACAAAAGTGGCACTATGGGCACCATGTGGGGCTGAATCAAAAATCCAGAACCTTTATGCACATCTAGAGACCCTACTGGAATATATAAACACACTTTAAACAACCAAAATGACATATCCTAGGAGCTTTGCATCAGAGAGCAGTATTTTAGCTCAGTCTTTAAGTGGTGCCACTGACATCACCTGGTGACAAAAATTCAAACTAAACCTATTTTTGTCATCACTATACCATATTTAAGAAGTATGGTAAGTTTAAAAATTTGAGCTCAAAAAAGGGATGTACGGATGCACAGATGTTCGGAAATACAGAGATCATTACTTTTTCCTCACATTTTTGAAAATGCAGGGATAATTACTTCACTGAATCCCTTCCCACCCTAAACACCCATGTCATTTAAGAGAGCTTTCAAAAGTGGTTTGTGATTGATACATGTACTTATTATTAATATTTAGTGGAACCCTGCTGATTGAAAAGTCACTTTGCCAATGAAAAATATTCAATTAACCCTCTGTCAAACAAAATTTCAAGCAGCAAATTTTTCCCATAAAGCAGTTAGTAAGTTCTTGGACTTTAAACCAATTCAATCTTGTCTGACAGAGTTCAACAAGAGCACAAACGTGGGACCTTGGTGGTTGCTAAAGTAATTTACCATATTCCAAGATTTTCAATTCAATTATTTGTCATCAATATATCGGTCCAATTAATTTATTGATGAAATTTGTACTGAAGGAATGGTAAATAGTTTGGTTTATGAAAGTTATGTTCAATCAATATTATCTGATTAACTGGTACATGTGTAATGCTGAATTATGTTTCAAAGGTAATTTGCCACATGAGAATGTTTGTTCAAAGTCACCATGGTACAGTGAAGCCCACTTAACTGGATATCTCTAAACTGAATAACCTTGTTAACTGAATATAATTTCATAACACAAAACCATTTGCCATATCTCCAGTACAAATTTGACCTGTTAATTGAATATAGGTTATAGAGTAAACTCCTGTTAATTGAATAAAAATCTTGTAGCCTGTCACAAAATTACCCTGACTCTCCGCAGTTTTCCTTTGTTTATAGACCAATTTGGCCCTTTACATCCAATACAGGCATTTATGTCAAACAAGATATAATAGAATAAATGCTAAGTTTATCTCTATAATACAGGAAAATGACACAATCCCTGTTAATTGAATACTCCTGTTAATTGAATAATTTCTATTGGGGGAGTGGCTATTCAATTAACAGAGTTCCACTGTACCTGTTTTTTAACAAAATTTCGGTAGAGTAAGGCTCCCTATGATATCATAGGGAGCCTTACTCTACCAAAATTTTGTTAAAAAATATTGGTTTTACCATTTTTTGGAGAGTGATGGGCTTCACTGTAATATGCTTTCGCTCATGATGACAACAGAACTAAAATTTTCTTTCTACTAACAATGACTTAATTAATAGAACAGTTCATCTGTCTCAGTGTTAGAAGCCACTTTACAGGTCTATAGAGAAATGTACTTAAAGCCAGGTTGGTGGATTTTGGACTTCTTGATGGGTTTTATATGTATTCCAGAACACAGAACTGTAATCACAAAAACAGTCTGTTTCTCATCCAGAATGTGAGGAATGAAGACAAAATCAAACAGTGCTTTGTGGTCGTTTGTTTTGTTATTATTTTCCGATTTTGTAAAGTTTTAACCTCAATTCCTATTTTCTCTCGAATAGTGCTCAGTGACAACTGTTGAGCCAAATGTTATAGCAGCCTTAAAATACTATTATAATCCTGCTGTCAAGACTTCTTAAGTAGTTGAGTGCTGGAAGCCAATTTCAGGGCTTTCAAAAAATGAGGATATCAGTCTTATCAGAGCAAAAGCCAACACTTTCCTTGCTTATATTTCATATCCAGTTAAAGACAAATAATATTTTGCTTATATAAATTTGTTTTAATACCAATTATTGGAAAGTGCCTCCAATAAGTTGTAATAAAACAAGTTATGAGAAACAAATTCTGACCGCCAAACATAATCTAGCCCTCAACCAGATAATCACTAAAGTGAAAAATATCTTATTGTTTATACTTCCCGACGTTTGACATGGCATTTGGAAAAACGTTGAAGAAACTGAATTCCCAGTGATGTTTGAATGTCAGGATAACCAAAGTCTCAAAGGGTTAAGCCTTTATCATCCTGAAATACAAAAAAATCTGTGAATTCTTTCATGATGTTATTACATCTGCAATCTTTGTGTGATTTCTTTTCTTCAAATTTATCCAATTTAGAATTGTGAGGGGGAGGGGGTCACCTTTGATTAAAACCTCAGCATGTATGCCCTGTAAACAATTAAAGACTTTGCACACTAATCACAAAGTAAAACATTTTCAAGTGACACTTTTTTCCCAAAATAATGCAACTAATAACTTAACCAATATATTCTTGTTTGACAGAGCTCATTGGGCTCTGTCAAACAAGAGTGAACTGGTTAATTCCTAGTTGCATTATGGAAAAAATTTGAACTTTGAAAATCTGATATTTCGACATAAGTATGATGGGGGTTAAACAAATACTCCAATAGGAATATGACTACTGGTAAGTACATGTAATTTTTAGGAGAAAATAAATTGTTTCAAAGGAAATTTGGAACATGTTACGCTTGATTAAATTTAAACCTCAATATGAACTCCCATAAAGGATTTAAAATGACATAATACCCTAATAACTTGGAAATGCGTGAACCAGTTCTATTGACAATGAAGCAAAAAGTCAGTGCTATTTCACATCATTACACAATGTATTTATGCTAAAAAGTAGTGTGGAGTCTTCATCAATAGAGATTAAATAATAAACCTCAACTTACTTTGACTTCAGTTTTCTTTTAAAATGGCGAAGAAAAATATTAGTGTTGGAGAAGATTAGAGTGTTTGATCAGTAATGTTGTAGTGTCGTGCACAACTCCTATCTGTAAACATGACTCATCCAATCAATTTTCCAGGATGCTTGATATCGCTCCAGATTAATACAACCATCAGTCCCCACTTTGCCATTCAGTTCACTTTGTGCATCATCCAGCTGAGGTATAAACATTATCCAGACAAAAATGTGCTAAACTCACCATATATTTCATAATGTACTCTCATAACAGATGAAAGAAATTGTGGGACTATGGGACACAAAATCTTATTTTCTCTTTAATAATTATAACACAAAGTACAAGCAGTTAGAATAAAAATTGTAGCACAAAATCCCCATGGACAGAATCCCCTTAGGACACAAATCCTCCACCCCCTCCAATCCCCTTAGGGCTTAATCCCCTCACACAATTTCCAAAGTTCCATTGTTTGTATGACCCCTTATTACAATGAGCCCATCATGTTCATTCCAATGAGGGTCATCATATATGTAGCTATGTTTTAGAGAAAAAAAAATGAAAAAGTTATTCAGGAAATATTTTTGCAGATGTTCTGCTAGTCTTGTAAGGTAAACAGTTACTGAAACAAATAAGGCCCCACAAAGTAGAGCTTCTGTTTCTCAGGCCATTATTTGCATTATTTGTAAAATTGCATGCCGGCGAGCGGTTTTTTATTTTATTTTTTATTTCTGAAATTATTTCTTTGCCATCAAAAGTTCATATCTTGGTTTATGTTTTCATAATCTACAGAATAGCATGGGAGGTGGTGTATTTTGTCCCTTGAGAGCAAGAAGGCTTTGCAATGCTAAAGCATTGCAAAGCCATCTTGCACTCAAGGGACAAATTTATCAATTTTTTTTATCTTTGGTAAAATATCATACATACATGTAAACCATTCAATTTTCATTTTTTTTAAAGTTTCCATTGGTTATAAAAAGAGAGCATGCGGCAGCCAAAAGGGCCAGGCGGGAGGGCCTGAGAAACAGATTTTTAATTTTTTTAGGTCTAACTATAAAATAAAGAAGATTAATTCAATTCCACTCCACTTGTAATTGGTGAAACACTGAACAATACTAAATCATTTATAAAGGTTTAACGACACTTTAACAGCCAAGGTCATATCGTGTCTGTGACAGCTTTATGGATGAGGAACCTGGCATACCCAGAGAGAACCACCGAGCAACGACGAGCACCTGCCAGCTCCCCAACACCGTAACTCCAAACTGCAGCACACAATTGGTAAGATTGGTTGAAGACATGCACACCATCGACATGAAGTATGCCTCAGTACACTGTGTCATCATACCCCCATGTGGACAATTGGGGTTAAGTGCCTTGACCAAGGACACAATGCAGGAGTCTGAATCAATCGCTCAGGTGGTCACCCATCCAAGGACTGACCGGGCTCGACATTGCTTACATGTAACTTCGGTAATCTGACGAGAACCATGAACACTACTTATGTAAAGTGTTTGCAGAACTTTGTAATTGAACAGACCTGGAAATAAGGATCTTACATCATTACCTGTTAGCAGGTTACGCTATACAACACGGCAGTAACCTATTGGAAATGGGTTTAGGATGCTTTGGCGCCTTCTCTTTTCTACAATATGTGGAGAGTGGGTTGTTACTAAATCACCCACAGAGTGGAGTTACCCCCCAAAGTATCACTTTCAAATTCTGTACATATGGACAAAAAACACAAGCAATGTTTCAGCCAATGGATCTCCAGATCTAACCTGGAGGTCCATTGGCTGGTACTTTGCTTGTTATGCTTTGCAACATATTTGCAATTATTGCATGGATGGAATCTTCACTCTGTGGGTGATTTAGTGATAATACACTCTCCATGTACTGTACTTCGTCAGCTGTGTTGTTTACACTGTAACAGAATTTTTGTCAAAATAATTAGCAGTAATGCATAACCTCCCTTTAGTGAGATCATACGTTAGTTGTTGTTATTTACAGTTAAAACTAGAAGTCCTGTCATGAACTGTGTGCTTATCTAGGCTTAATTGCGCGTAGGAATTGCGTGCAATTGCCATATCGAATGGCATCCAAAGCACAGGTTATCCTGGTTACTCATAGCAAACACAGGCAATGTTTCTGCCAATGGACCTCCAGTTAACCCGGAGGCCCATTGGCTGAAACATTGCTTGTGCACAGGCCATATGTACAGAATTTGATATCCTTACTATGGTCATAAAGCGTAGATTAACGTGCAGATCGACAGCATTTCATGACAGGACTTCTAGTTTTAACTGTATTTTGGCAGAAATTCTGTTAAGATATAAACAGCATGACATTCTATTGATATATTGCAACATTTGATTGGAGTTAGTTCTTATTGAGTGTCATATCTGACAGGCTAAGCATTCAGGTTAGGAATTTAATTTATGTTGTATTATTTCATTGTAACCTGCAGTTCAGTCACCTGTTTTTCAATTGACATAACCTCCGCGTAACCTAACATGAGTTATTTCAAGGCCTGGAACAATGGTAAAGTATATATTTTATAAATGATGATCAACTTCACCTCTTCGACTAGAAGTCCTGTCATGAAATGCGCACAAATAGCACGTAGACCTGCACGTTAATCTACGCGTTATGACCATAGTAAGGCTATCAAATTCTGTACATATGACTTGTGCACAAGCAATGTTTTGTCCAATGAACCTCCGGGTAACCCAGAGGTCCATTGGCAGAAACATTGCCTGTGTTTGTTATGAGTAACCAGAAGAACCTGCTTGCTTTGGGTGCCATTCGATGTGGCAGTTGTGCGCAATTCCTACAAGCAATTAAGCCTAGATAAGCGCACAGTTTGTGACAGGACTTCTAGTTTGAACTGTAGATTTAGCCTGTTGGGAATTTGTCCACCTCTAAAAATGAAAGTGACAGGGATTATGTCCAATGGTGATACTGTCTAAGGGGATTTTGTCTGGATGCCAAAAAAATGGGAGGAAAACTTCAAGAGAATTTTTTTCTTATATACATGTGTTCTTAGGGTTCAAACTTCTGTGCAGTACTGGGATTACAAAAGCAGAAAACAAATTTTGACTGGATTGTGATTGGGTTGTAAACCAGTCAAAATTATGGGCTCATTTTCCTCCACACAATGCTGTAAAATTTTACCTGTAGAAAAACAAATTGTCACAAATGCTTGAACATTGAATCTCATTCACTATTTTCCTTTACTTTTCTTAATTCGGTCTTCATTTTGCTTTATTTTATTTATGAAATCATGCTTCACTGGGGTGAGTGTGTCACAATCAGATCATAATTGAGAAATGAACCACTTATGCAATCACAATACTGAAACACAGGCCTTAAAATCTGTTTTGGGTTTTGATTGTCACAAAAGCCTGCTGCGAATATCAATTTTCCATTCTTAACCCTTTAACCAACAAGTCGGCCGCATCCATCTGCGTAATATGCAAATTCAGCAGTTGAAAAAATATCATTTTTCAAAAAATTTCAACAAAACCATATCATGTGACCCCACAAATTCATCGAGCTCGTTCCAACGAGGGGTCACATGATATGGTTTTGTTGAAATTGTTTGAAAAAATTATATTAAAAATAATAAATTTTGATATCGTCAGTGATGGGTAGAGGGTTAAATAATTTAGAATTTGAGAGTACTGTTATATCCTTGCAAGTGCAACCACCACAGGGAGGGAGCAAAAAGTAAGAATACTTCAGGCCTTTCAGAATCTATGATAAGTATCAAATAAACATTGTGGGAGAATCAAACTTGATTCTCATTGTTTTCCTTTTGAGAATTGATTCTGATTCTTGCATGTATTCTGTACTGAGCCCTGCCTTCTGGTGTAAGTATGTTGCAATAAAATTGTGATCTCAGAATAGGTTATGAGCAATTAATTTGGCTATCATTCATTCAGTTCACTTTCTGGTCAATTACTTGCATGTATGCCGATTTTTTTAACAAGAACCTCAAGGGGGCATGGTGGCATTTTGGTAACCGGTTCTCATCAGATCACCGAAGTTGAGCAATGTCGAGCCCGGTTAGTCCTTGAATGGGTTACCATCTGAGCAATCGATTCAGACTCCCGCGTTGTGTCCATGGGCAAAGCACTTAACCCAATTGTCCACATGGGGGCATGATGATGCTGTGTGCAAGGGCGTACTGCATGTTGATAGTGCACGTGTCTTCAACCAATCTAACCTGCCTGTACTGCAGTGCAGAGTTATGATGTTGGGGAGCTGGCAACTGCTCATCATTGCTCATTGGTTCTCTCTGGGTACTCTGGCTTCCTCCACCCGTAAAACTGTCACCCACACAATATAAAATGGCTGATAAAGTGTCATTAAACCTTAATAAATAAATAAATAACAAGGACCTCAGACTATTGTCAAGTATATGAGTAAAACAATACTTAACAATATAACTGAATTGAGTCCGAAAGGACCTGAGGTCTAGTTTATGCCTCATGGAGTAGCCTTTAGTGACCAACCAGTGTTGTTCACAGCAAAACATCATCTGAGGCAAAAGACATTGTTTCACAACAACAGGCTCTGTTTAAACTACATGTACATATAATCTTCATGTGCAGGCCTTGAAATTTACCTAGATTCACGAAGACAGGGAGCATGGTGGTTCTTTGTCTTTAGTTACAGCATTCAAACTAAAAGATCCATCGTTCAATCTTTGCCAGGGGTAATTGCATTGTGTCCTTGGCAAAGACACTTAATCTGGTTTGCCCACATGGGGGCACTGTGGCACTGTATGCTAGGGCATACTGCATAACAATGCTGAACTAATGTCTTCAACCAGTGCTAACCCTACTTGTGTGGTGGCATTATGCTGGGGAGTCTGACTTTGCTCATCGATGCTTCCGTGGGTCTCATTGGGTACACTGACTTCCTCCACCAGCAAAACTGTCTGACACAAGGTGACCCTGGTTGTTTAAAGTATCATTAAACCCCAATAAACAAATAATAATTCAGAAGAGTCAGTTTTGATTCTCACAAACTCCTGCTCCAAGAATAAATTTTAGTTTAGATTTGGAGTTTAAGAGTACTTCAAAACCCTTATCAGTACAATCAGTACTTATTCCATAGTCAAAAATATACATGTACCTCATATTCAAAAATTAACAAGAGCTTTACCCTGTGGGGGACTTGTTCCATGTTTAATGAGTTTTCCTGTCTTACATGTAGACCAAATATTTGAACATACAGGCTTTCTGTGGTCTTGCTGATGGAAATTATAGTACCTTGGCAGTGGTTTTAATTGAAGTCTTGGCCAACTGAACCGGCAGCCATGACTTCACTGGACACTTTTGCAAAGTCAAAATTTTACCTTATTATGAAGGTGCAAAAAATACGTAGAATTTTCCATGTTTTTAAAGACACTTTTTAAATCTATTACAAGAATCAATTGAACATTCACGAGAAGCACAACTGACTCTCACTGTTATCCCTAAATTTTTCAAAAGTGATGATCTCCATCCGTATATCCGGGGTTTTTAGCTATAATTTTGAAACTTACCATACATGTACTTCTTAATTATGGTATAGAGATGACAAAAATAGGTTTAGATTGAATTATTGACACCAGGGGTGCCAATGGGACCACTTAAAAACTGAGCTGAAAAAATGCTTGGCTCCAAGGTAATTTTGACTGTTTAAAGTGTGTTCATACCTTCAGGTAGGGTCTCTAGATGTACATGAAGGTTTTGGATTTTCGATTCGGACCCATCTGATGTCTGTAGTGCCACTTTTTTCATTAGAGAGTCAGTTTGCAGCGAATATATGTTTTAAAAAGTGTGTTCATATGTTCAGGTAGTGTCTCTAGATCTGTATAAAGGTTTTAGATTTTTGATTTGGCCCCATGTGGTGCTCGTAATAGCACTTTTATTCTTAGAGAATCGGTTTCTGGTGAAAGGCTCCTATGGATTTTCATTCAAAACATTGAAAGTGTGTTCAAATGTCCAAGTAGGGTCTCTGTATGAGCATTATAAAAGGTTTCATATGTTTGTTTGGCTGTGGCACTTGAAGCACCACTTTTGTCATTAGAGAATCAGTTTCCAGCAAAACAGGCCTGGTCTTTTGAGGAGAGCAATAGCTCCCGCCCTCTATAGCTCCCTCAAAATCAATTTAAGGAGGGCTATAATTGCTCTCCTTAACTGGTAGAGTGCTAAGTTATTTTTGGTCGTCCAAATTTGTCCACGTCTCTTTGCCTTGTAACAATTTATGGGAGAGTGCCTAGTGGCACTCTCCCATAAATTGTAACAAGGCAAATCCCCACAGACTGAATACTTTCAATTCAAAAATAATATGAAGTACATCTACAAAATATGAAGCCATTAAGTTGTGGCACCTGCACTTCAGAAGAAAGCCCAAATATGGGCTTCCAGCAATCTACCAGTTAAGAGATGTAATAGCTCTCCTTAAACCTGCAATTCCCTTATTAATAATGGACTTAAGTATAGAATAGCTCTCCTGGCACTGGTTTAGGGGAGCCATAGTAGCTCCCCAAGATTTTTCAAAAGTCCAGGCCTGGTAAAAGGCTGAAATGTTGAAAGAATGTTAATTTGTTCAGGTACATGTAGGATCTCTAGATGAGCATAAAGGTTTCAGAGTTTTGATCTGGCAAAGTGTGGTGACTATAATGCCACTTTTGTTGTTAGAGAATCAGTTTCCAGCGAAAGGCTCCTTGGGGGGTTAATTTCAAACTTTGAAAGTGTGCTCATATGTTCCGTTCAGGTGTCTAGATGTGCATAAAGGTTTTGGATTTTTTATTTGACCCCATGTGACACCCACTGTGCCACTTTTGCTGTCAGAGAACTGGTTTCCAGTGAAAGATGCAAAGGGATTTCAACTCAAAACTTTGAAAGTGTGTTTATATGTTCAGGGAATTCTCAATGCGTGTATAAAAGTTTAGGATTTTTGATTCGGCTCCATGTGGTGCCCATAGAACCACTTTTGTCATCAGAGAATTGGTTTCTGGTGAGAGGCTTCTAGCAGTTTTAATTCAAAACATTGAAAGTGTGTTCATACATGTATGTTCAATATGAATATTGAGTATTTAATATCAGACATTAAAAAAAACTCAATATACTGCTTCCTTTCATCTAATTTAAGGTATATTTTTGCCTTGGTGTAAATAATCAAAAAAAAAGAAGAATTATTGATACTTATATAAATTACAAATCATAAGGTGTGCATAAAGGTGTTGGAATTTTGTTTCCAGCCCAGTATAACTCCAATCAAACCACTTTCGTTGGAAAAGAATCAGTTTCTGACAAAAGACCTCAAGGGTGTACTATTTGAAATGATTCAAGTGTTTTCATACATGTATGTTATGATAGGTTCATAGATTTGCATGGATGATTCCTAGTTTTATAAAGCCCTACATTGCTCCAGTGATAACATTTTGGTTGTATGTGAATTGATTTGTGACAATCGTGATGGCAAACAGAAAATGCGGGGATACACCATAGTGTGCTTTGTACACAAATGACACCATTCTACCTTCTGCACATGTAGTTTCTTTTGCGAGAATCATTTGCAATAATCGATTCTGATTCTTGCATGAATTTCAAGTCTTGAATGTATTTTAAAACTAGACAAATTGCATGTATGTAAAAATACATGATTGACATTGGCCAAGCTGCTTCAATGACATGATCTGTTCATGAAAGAGAACAACATTATTGTGCCTTGTTACTATTGTTTGGGAGATGCTGTTACATGTACATGTCTCAAAAGCCTGGAAAGAGCTTTGAGAGCCTTTTCCAACATTCATTTATTGGGGTTTAATGGCACTTTCAACAACCAGGATTACCTCGTGTCGAACAGTTTTACATGTGGATGAAGCTGGAGAAAATCACAGAGAGTGAAGAGCAACTCTCAGACTCTCCAAGATACTAACTCCACACAAGCAAGGTTAGCATTTGTACACAAGTGCATCATCAACGTGCAGTACATCCTAGTACACAGTACTACCGTGCACCCATGTGTGCAATCAGGATTAAGTGCCTTGCCCAAAGACACAATGCAATTATTCTTTGAGTCCAATGCCTTAAGCATTGAGCCACCACACTGTTGTCCTTTCCATCAGTACATGTACATGTGTATCAATTAAATACATTTCATCAGTTAATCTGAGAAACACCAGGCAGAACCTCATTGAGCTCTGTTATTTTAAAGATGATGTCTCAAAAGAATTATTGCGTTATCCTACTCAGGCCTTAAAATTTGTTCCAATCGGCAAGATTCAGTTTTGATTCTCACAAACTCATGTTGCAAAAATCAATTTTCATTTCTTATATAATTTAGAATTTGAGAGTATTGATATACCCTGGTCAGTGCAACCAGAAAATGTTCTATTGTAAACAACAAACCTCTTATTTATATATTTACGTGAGTTTAACCCCCAAGACCCAGTTCCAAGTTTGGTGAGTTTTCTTGTCTTAAATGGTGAACACATTCCAACATGGAGGCTTTGTGTGGTATTGCTGATAGAACTTATCGTACTTTGGCAGTGGTTTCTAGTGAAGTCATGGAGCCCTTTGCTAGACACCACTGCTAAGTCAAGGTGTTGGTGCTGTATTATGAGGGAGTGAAAATTAGGAATTTTCCAGTCCTTTATGGATGCTTTCAGAATCATTCTTTGACAAGAATCAATTGAACAATTTGCAAGAATAATAGTTGATATTCTGATTGCTTTCCCCCCAAGAAAATCATTTGTGAGAATTAAATTTTAAGCCTGTCTGTGTCACACTTGAATTATAATATACATGTACCTACAGTGCTATACATGTACATGTATATACAGCCAAACATATTTAATGCCAATACAAAAATACCCAAACTGAAGATGGGCAGAAGCTGAGAACAGATGATTTTCCTGCCAGTACATGTGTATGTAAGACCAGTTTGACCACCACATTTGATGGTCTCCCATCTAATTATCTAGGCTCCCTTAACCCTTTGCCAAATGAATCAAACAAAATCTGTCCAGTACTGCACAGACATGTATACTTAGAGGAATGTTGGGGCGTGTGGGTGAATTCTGTTACCATGACCCACTGATAGTCTTTAGCTCCTTGTATCAAACACAATATCTGAGTCACGAAGTGGTGAGAAATAGAGCAAGAAGGCAGAAAATGAAGACAAGAGCAACATCTATGACTTTTGAAGTGAAAATTTCCTGGGAACTGCATAAGTTGCCATTTCCTCAAACCTGTGTGAGATAAATGAAATATAGACACCGTAATAGATGGGCTCATCAAATTTTGTCTCTCAATGACTATAAACAATTAGCACTGCTGGTCCTAGACCAGGCCTGAAGCCCCTAATGGGACCAGGACCTATTTACTACCCATGCTCCTCACTCTATTTATTTATTAGGGTTTAACAACACTTTAACAGCCAAGGTCATATCGTGTTGTTGACAGTTTTACGGGTGGAGGAATCTGGAGTACCTGGAGAAAACTATCAAGCAACGATGAGCAGCTGCGAGCTCCTCAACATCGTAACTCTGCAGTGCTGCACAGGTAGGGTTAGATTGGTTGAAGACCTGCGCACCATCAACGTGCATTATGCCTTAATACACGGCGTCATCGTGTCTCCATTTGGACAATCGGGTTAAGTGCCTTGCCCAAGGACACATCACAGGAGTCCGAATAGACCGATCAGACAGTCACCCATCCAAGGACTAACAGGGCTCAAATTCCCACGCCCTCTCACCAGCGCTGTGCATATAACATGTATTAGTAATGTAATTGTGTACATTAAGATGGCCATTCAATTTTTGCCAGTTTATGCTTCAAAAACATACATGTACATGTACAGTTAAACTAGAAGTCATGTCACAAACCATGCACTTATTTAGGCTTAAATGCATGTAGGAATTGCAAGCAATTGCCATATCTAATGGCATCCAAAGCTCGGCAGGTTCCCCTGGTTACTGATAGCAAGCACAAGCAGTGCTTCTGCCAATGGACCTCTGGGTTACCCAGAGGTCCATTGGCTGAAACATTGCTTGTGCACAAGCCATACGTGTACATGTATGTACAGAATTTGCTAGCCTTACTGTGGTCATAATGTGTAGATTAACATGCAGATCAATGTGTTATTTGTGCACATTTCATGGCAGGACTTCTAGTTTTAACTGTACCGGTAGATTATGATCTCCAAAATAATAAGCTCATCAAGCTTGTTCCACATACCTGTAAGGTTCTTACCCTTTTTTCAGAAGCAGAAAAAATGGAATTTTTAATTAGAAAGAAAATACAATGTAGGTGTAATATCCAGGTCCAGATAACAAAGGCTTGAGAAGTCTTAGGTGAATATATACATGTTACGTATATACATGTACAAAAGTAAATATTTCAAACAAGGAAGTAAATATTTGTGCAGCATGGTCGGTTTAATACATGGGTGCACATGTATAACCTGAAGAATTTTGCAGCAAACAGTCGAAAACGTTATCAGTTGACTCTGTGTAAACAGTACTTTATGAAGATTAGAAGGCCTGATAAAATTTGGTGTCTAAGATCATATTTACAATAAGAGACGGCATAATCTTGGAATGACAATCCTGCACTGTGAAGATATAAACTTAGTATAAAATCAATTTGGGTTCAATACCTGCACATGTACGTTTAGGCATCCAAGATGACATGTACAAAAGGATTACATGTACATGTACAGTACTGCAATAAATGAATGAAATTAAACAGATGACAGACTGGGCGTCTCCATGGGCACATCCAGCTCTGTCAAACTTTTCTGTCTGTCCACAACAGAGTAGAATCTCAGCTGCCAAACACAATCAAGCACATTGAATCTGAGATTCTTTTTTCTTTTTACTAGAATACACAGTACAGTACAAGTCAAAATAAGTTGTAGGATAACCACTATAAACTATGTATCTTTCTCTTCCTACACTTATAAGACCAGAAGCTGACATCATTTTTTTCTGGAAAGCTCTCACTGAGAGCTTTCCAGAAAATGATGTCAGATTCTGATCTTATCAGTGCAGGAGCAGCAGTATACTTAGTTTATTGTGGTTTTGCTACAACTTATTTTGACTTGAACTGTACATTTGTATTCTACTGTACATGAAGGAATGTCTGCCAACTGGTGTTGCAATTGAATTGTTATCTGATCATGAAACAACTTTACCATCTACCTAACAAATCAGCCACATATGCCCATGTGATTTCCAAACGGAGCAGCCGAAAAAATTATATTTTTCAATAAATTCAGCAAAACCATATGTTATCCACCATAGGAACAAGCCCGTTCCAATGAATGGTCACATGATATGGGTTTGTTGTAATTTTCTTTGTAAATTTGAAAAAAATTTGATATTGTATGCGTTGGGTAAAGGGTTAAATCGTGATCACAGTACTGTGTTTGTATATGCACGACATTAAATGGTAGAGTGCTAAATTATATTCCAAAGGGTGATTTGTAACTCAAGTATTATTTTTCATAGATACCATGCCTCCAGCAAAAGCAGCCTTGATTTAGCGAGCTTTTGTTTGCAAATAATTGTTTTGTTACAATTTACTGGAGAGTACCTTTTGGCACTCTCCAATAAACTAAAACAAACATTCTATGCATACATCTTTTTTTATACTGCCAAACAAACCACAAGCTAACACATACAGAGTAAAGCCACTATGATGGCTTTCAGTATTTTTAATGGAGCCCTGATACTATGTGATAGTGGCTTTCAGCACTCAAAAAGTTAAGCTACAGTACTGTGATTACAATAGCATACACAAAATTTTTATTGGGTCACGATCTGAATGAAAATATCTGTCTACTTTTCAACACAATACTGCAGAATGCAGAATCTCACTGTCAAAAAATAAATATACATGTACAAGCAAGAACATTCAGCATCTCAGACATGATTTTTTCTGATGCAGTCTTGATTTTGCAATATCTTATTTATGAGATCTCAATGACTTTAACCATATGATATAAATGCCCTGCAACAAGACTGAAATCCTACCATGATCCAATTGAGAAAGAGATGCTTTTGACATCACAGTACAGTACTTCAAGAATATTTGGGTTCACTATTCCTTCCCAGCATCCAAGGTTACCAAGCTGCATGTGAACACCAATCAACAGGTTTTGCCTCATGAAGGCTTGCATATAATAAATATTGCATGTAAGTTTCAATGTCCATTTATACATTCTCAGTCGTAACCCTGTATGAGACACAACTAGTTGATAGAGCAATATTATCACCCAAATAACTACATATATATGCATGGAAAATTTCATTTTTTGCTTCCGAACACAGCTCATTCCAATGAGGGGTTATAAGATATGTTTTGGAAGCAAACATGGGTTATTATTTATTGGTGTTTAAGATCACATATTTCTGCACAATGGATACTCATTACTGCAACATGGATATAAACTCAAATCCAGCCAATCGCTTATACCCATGTTGCCCATTTTAGAGGACTTCCACCCCTGGCAATGGTTAGCAGCTCCCATTTTACCAGTAAAACAGAGCTTGTTTACCACAGTCAACCAGCACTGCATCACTTCCGGAGTTCCTACAAGGAAGTAAACATGGATATGTAACAAAGTTGGAACAGTGATTTGGGAGTGTGTTTGTATAGAAAACAATCTGGCTTTACCCTTTACCTAAGATAATGGCCATAATTATCCAGCACTACTTACAAAGATCCCTATTTCATATTTTTTTTTTTTTTATTTTATTATTTTTTGTAATGTGTACTTTAAAAACAAACTTTATGACCCCTCATTGGAATAACCTCACTGAGCTCATACCAATCGGGGGTCATTAGCTTTAAAATTAAACTTTTTAGTTGTTCAAGAATTGTTTTCTAAGTGTTGTCTTCTACATGTATACATGTACATATTGGGCAAAAGGTTAAGTTAATAAATCAACAAGCATGGCACAAAATGTCTTTGCCATACATTTGCCACAAATGTAAGCCTTTGGTGAATGGTGCAGAAGTTTGATCTCCAAAAGGCAAGTCAATCCTTTATTTAACAAATCAGCTGCATCCATCTGCCTACATGTAATATGCAAATTCAGAAAAATCACAACTCAGCTATATCATTTGACCCCTCATTGGACTAGCTTGTCAAGCCCGCTCCATTAAGGGGTCACATGGTATGGTTTTGTTGAAATTTTTGTGAAAATGTGAAAAAAATTATGTTTTTAAAATAATACATTTTGATATTGTCTGAATTAGGTAAAGGGTTAAGTTTTCAGAGAGGAAGATTTAGAAAACATGTAGCCCTAAGCTCTGCAGGGGTTTTTGTGAAAATCATATGCCAATGCACTAAAAGTGCAAGAAACTACCTCCCTTACTTTTTCTTCATCCAAAACAAAAAAAGAATAGACTACATATACATGTATAATTCATTTTTGGAAAGTGCTCATACTTGAATAGGCACATTTTGGTGCATCTATTGAAACACAAAAACACCCTGGAGTGTTTTTTTCACCCCGGTATTAAATATCTCTCAGATTCTATGAAGTGTAAAATGTAAAAACAACTTTCAGCAAATGGACCTGTGAGTTCAACCCAGAGTCCAGCACAAATTGTAGCCTAAACCAATCTCAATTAGAGCTGAAACGGTTAAGGGGTTTTCTTGATCAATTAATCACATGGATTAACCAGTTAATCACTTGTCCAAATAGATATCGGAATAACTGCCATATATGTTGATGATTTACAGCATGAACCATTCACTCAACGTTACAAACAAAACCGACTAGGCCTATATAAAAAAAATCTCCATTCAAATTTATTATGTTTTCAATTTTTGCCTCAAAAACATAGCTTATGACCCCTCATTGGAACGAGCTCATTGAGTTTGTTCCATTGAGGGGTCATAAGCTATTTTTTTGAGACAAAAATTAATAAGTTTTAGTAATTCATGCATTTTTTTTGCAAGTATCGTCCTCTACTGGCTATGGATAAAGGGTTGATTGAAATTGACTGAAAGCATGTCTTCGTTTCTGCCTCCCCCTTTTCAATCAATCAATCAATCAATGACCATTTCCAGCCACTGATACACTATGATGATCATACAAGTAAAAAAGTATGTCAGCAAGTTACTTTCATGCTTTACTCTGTCTCATATAACTGATGTGAGTCAGTGTGACAACGTTTGCCAGTTTTGGAGCAAGTTTGTTCATTTGAATTAACCCATATAATTCAGTAGTTCAAAAGTAACGGTTAATCGATCAATTACTTTTTGGATCGATCAAGATGTTGATTAATCGATTAACCGTTCCGACTCTACTCTCAATGTACTGTAACCAACTTCATTAGCAATGTTTAAAGCAAATATGGGCATGCATCCCACCTTCCATATTCATGCACATGTACATATACTGTAGTGTACTTTCTGACTTATTTTTGACTGGGATGGTAATGTTTTTGAAAAAATACATGATAAACTTGGTAGATTTACATATCTTTCTCTGCTGAAAAATGGCTGTGCCAAGACACACTAAATTGGAAAGTAGTCACCAAACTCTTTCTAAATGAGTATGTCATATAGCTACTTGTACATGTCATCAAGTGAAGAGAGATAGCATACATGTATATATGTAGTATTTATATCGGCTCAAACTAATTGAATCTCTTCTCATCAGCAGTTAGTGTAATGTGTAAATCAGTATGAAAGACTATCACGTAAATTAGTCTTGTATTTTCTGTTACATGTATATTGACTAAAATCACTAAATGTGATATGCATTATGGTCTAGAAACCACTATCACCATACAAATGTTTAGCCTTCTTCTGCTATCAGAACATTGTGTCTGCCACTAGTGGGTAACCACAATGGTCAGATAGCTGAACTAAAGTTTATCCAAATCCAGAGGATTTCCACATCCTATCACACGTGCTCAGAGGCCATATGGTTTGTCAAAGTCAGAAATAGGCCCTTTTATCCTTTACCTAACGTAACGGTCAAAACCGGCCAGTGCTATACACAAACTTTGTCAATTAATTTTCATTATTTTTTTCATTTTTGTCTCAAAAACATAGGTTATGACCCCTCATTGGAACGAGCTTATTGAGCTCGTTCCAATGAGGGTCATAACCTATATGTTTTTGAGGTAAAAAATGAAAAAAATTACTTATTCAAGATATTTTTTGCAAGGTTTGTCTGCTTTTCATGTTGGGTAAAGGGTTAAAGGGTGAAGTGTTGTTCCATCTTACAGTATTTCCGCAAACAACTAGGTCTACATTTACATTTTTCTTACAGGAATGTTGTATGTGTAGGTCTAGCCATTTACAGGACTTTCTAAGATGTTCATTTCACAAAAACCAAAATTCCAGAGATTCATTTGAAGAGTTTTGGGGGGAACATTGGTCAAAAGTTACTTGTTTGTAACCAAAACATGTGTATATACTAGACTAAACTGGGACCCAAAGGTCATAAATATAGGCCCAATATTAGGGTTTGATGCATGCCACATGACTTCAGCACCAAAACATTATATTACGCTCTTAGTTTGGACTGTGGTGATTCCAGTTGTTGAAATACACTGATGTAATTGTAATGTAGCTATAAGAACTCCCACCTCTTGAACCTACATGCAGAGAACTTTCCTGTAAGTTTTAATAATCAAAGAAAAGATTTCAATAGAAAACAAACTGGCATAAAATTCTGAATTACATTAGAATATGGATCTGGACTTGCATGTAATAAGATTGAAATTTAAACTGGGGCCAGATTCCCCAAAAGACTTTCTATTTGAAGGTGAGCCTACTCAATTGTTTGTCCAAACTCATATTTCTGAAAAATTTCGAATTTTCTTTCAAAATGTCGCGTCTTTGGGGTAGTATATACTTCAACTTGGAGGGCTACTGATTTTATTTAATTTAGCAGAGCTGTTTCCCATTCACGCATTTCAAAGCTTCAATAACTAATTACAGAATGAACAACTGTTCCCACAAAATTGACAAATGACAATTTACCTGATGTTACTTTGTCTCCTCCGATTGCTTTCGGTATTCTTTATAAAATTAAAAACAATAATATCCGACAACAATTTAAATCTAAAATCTGGGGTCACACCCATTCATTTTCAGAGAAATAATCTTGACAAATAGGTGGCTCTTTCAACTTGCCGAACTTGACGTGACGCAAACTTACCTTACAACTTACAGTGCATGTTCGTAGCGTGACACGTTCAACGCTGAGATAAGTCATTTTGGATGTCGTAAACAAAAGTCGATTTATACTTTGTTTGAAATGCATGAAATATGGGCTGATCGATCTACACTTTATATGTTTGATTCGCATTTGAACTTCCCCAATACATGCACTTGTTGATATCGAGCGCATCTGATTTTTCAATCAGCGCCCGTGATACCTTTCGCTGTGTCCGTATTATTTCACCTGCAACAGCATTTTCAATCACTGTTTTTCAATTCTTGTCCATATTTTTCGTTTATGACATATTACGATCTAGGTGCCTTAAACTTTTATTTATTCATTTTTTTTATTTCAGAGCCAGTGCGTTATCGGTTGTTCGGAGGCATGATTTTTAATTGGAAAAACATAACTGTGTTGACAGACCAGGAGACCACAGGGGCGCCGTGAAATCCATATTTAGCTCCGGAGGCCAGTGGTATCTCGTGTGACGTCACGTGCTATTTTGGGCGATGAGACAGAGGGATTTCCTTTGAAATCGTGTTTTGATGCGGATACAGGATTTTGTTCAACTACAGACTTAGAAACCTGTGCTCAAAAACAAAACATAAGTTACAAGACAGAGTCGGAAAAGTGAAATTTGTAAAAAGAAAAAGTAAAATAGACAGGCCTCAGTAGTACTACTACTAGTAGGACAAAATGACTATTGGGTTCAAAACACTTGAAGTTGGAGAACAGGTAAACATGACCTCCTATTTTCTAATATATTTTGCCACTAAAAAAAAACTTTGCTTGAGATTTTGACCTCAGAACTGTAAACCAGTTTTCTTTGAAAACTAGTCACACCACAGCATTTTTTGTCATCCAACCGAACAAAACCATGTATGATGTTAAAGAAAGATTAAATTTACCAGGACATTAGCTCTACAAGGAGTGTATAAAAATAAACCTCCACCCAATGCCCTCCATATAGATTTACTGGAAATTGGACAGAGGATATGGCCTGGATAATGATCCAGTCACAATCAAGTCAAAATACCCTCTTTGCTTTTGTGATCGCAGTAGTTAGGTGATCTCAGTCGGTAGAGGTGCAGGCTGCAAGCCGAGAGGTCCTCGGTTCGAATACCACCTGCGGCAACCGCGTTGTGTCCTTGGGCAAGACACCTCATCTCCATTGCCCACGTGGGGGCACGATGACGCCGTGTAATAAGGCGTACTGCACGTCGATGGTGCGCATGTCTTCAACCAATCTAACCCTGCCTGTGCTGCAGTGTGGAGTTACGATGTTGGGGAGCTGGCAGCTGCTCGTCGCTGCTCGGTGGTTCTCTCCGGGCACTCCGGCTTCCTCCACCCGTAAAACTGTCACGGTCATGATTAGCCATTGTGCATAAATATGTGACCTTAAAACATCAATAAATAAATAAATAGTTAGGTGATCTGAAGTAGCAGTTACCCCACTACAGTGGAGTAGCCTCTACAATCAGATTGCCGAAGTAGTGCATGATCACAGTGCAGTGGAACTCTGTTGATTGATAAGCCACTTCACTAGCTGATTCTCCTTTCCGGTTTGTATAAGGAGTCCACTGCAAATCAAGGGAGATAATCAAACCATATGGTCCATCTACATGTAAGTGTAATTACCTTGCATATATTTTCACTCCACTCCACCCTTTTGGCCCCCATGTATGAAAACCCCAACCCACTACTGACCCTCTCAGAACAGACCTGAGTATAGGGCAGCAGGGTATTCAAATTCCAATACCGGTATCAGCATTGAAAAAAATACTGCGATATACCGGTATATCATAGACTACATGTAGTTCAGAGGGTGAAAAACTTGGGTGATGTTCTGGGATGCTGAGTTCGTAAACAACTGACAACACAGTTATATTTTGGGCGGTTAACAATTGAATAAAATGTACTGTACTCAGTACCTTATGTTCAGCTGAAACCAATATCTTTAAGAAAGCATTTTTTTTTAACAAACGTGCACAGCGTTATTTTATTTTGATTTTACATGTATATCACATCACAGAGACTGAGTATGTATGTCAATTTGGTGGTGATTCGGCGAATGATGTGAAAATTAGCAAACAAACAAAATAGGTGTGTTTCACCCCATTTCCACCTTTTTTTCAGCCCATTTTACTCCATAGCCTAGCCAACCCCCAGTGAAACACCCTGGACTGAGTTAAGTGTATACACATGCCTAGTATAGTGGTGATCCAATCAACACGTACATGTAGGAGAAGTGAGAGAAAAAACACACACACACAATAACGATTAAAATTTATAGTGTTTCTTACATGCCAGAAAAAATGCCTACTTGTGGAATCTGCATGCCAGATGTCAGTTTTGACTGTCATGTGCAAGCTACATTGTATACAAAATATAAAAAATACACAAAAATACAGTGAAGAAATATACAATTATTTAAAAAACATACCCAAAATATATATTGAAGAAATATACCAAAAATATACACAGTAGAACTTGTCTTGAGAGACCACCCTTATTGCCAGGCAAAGGTAGTCTTATAAAACAGGAGGTCTCTCATGACAGGTCCATTTACACAGAGTTAAACAACCAACACGTACAAGGTCATGCTGGTCTCTCAAGCAGATGGTCTCTCACAACAGTGGCTTCTAATTAAAGTTATGAAAAATGTTTTCTGGATTTACAAGCAACCTACATGTACATGTATGAAGAAAAAAGTCGCTAAATAATGCAGTAAAGAAATTTACAAAATAAACAAATATTAAATAAATATATAAAATTTTCATGTGTCATGCAGTGGCTCAATGGTTAGAGCACTTAATCCTGATTGCTCATGCTAAAGCATAATCCCAATTACTCATTTGGAAGCATGGTGGCATTGTACACTAAGACATACTGCATATCGATGGTAGTACAGTAGAATCCTCTTAATTGAATGTCCATTTTGTCGGTGAAAATTATTCAGTTAACAGAAGTATACAATTAACAGGGATTTGGTCAGTTTCCCGTGTTCTGGAAGTAAACTGGGCATTTATTCTATTATATCTTGTTTGACAGAGCTCATAGAGCTCTGTCAAACAAGACATAATAGAATAAATGCCTGTATTGGATGTAGTGAGGCCAAAAAGGTTGATAAATAAGGGGAATTTGGTGCGTATCACAGTAATTTTTTCAATATATTACAAAAATTTATATACAATTAACAGGAGTTTACTCTACAACCCATATGCAATTACCAGATCAAATTTGTACTGAAGGTATGGTAAATGGTTTTGTGTTTGAAAATTATATTCAGTTAACAGGGATATACAATTAAGAGATATCCAATTAAGGGGGCTCCACTGTACTGAAATGGTTAACCGGATAATCGGTTTGAAACCAGTTACCTCCCTACCCGATTTGAAAAATATGTCAACCGGTTATCCGAAATATCGATAGTGATCATCATTCCACGGTTAAAACATAGTAAATCTGCCGCTTCTCCTTTGGGATAGATTACACCTCGAAGTTGTGCTGTACATGTATATATTAAGAAATAATCAACTTTGACTTCAAGACTTCGTTAATGATCGGCAGTTTCTTATCAACCTACCTTATAACTGTTTACTACAGGCTTGCACTACAGTGGAAGACTGTAACTTGGAAAATATACTCTCTATTTTGATCTTTCCCAAGCGATTTGGGAAAGAAAAGTGGTGCAAAAGCACCAAGAAAAAATAAGCCAAAACTGAGTCGAGCGCCACCGGCGCACACCCAGTAGGGATGCTCTTCTCTTAGTACAAATCCACATCTTCCGGAATCCAGTGCGCAGGCAGTAAGTAATGAATCATTCTTTTTTTGTCCGCCCATGTGGCGAGATGTCCATATTTTCTTTAAGAAGCAGTGATAATTCAACTCGTTGATAATGGTTACCTGTGACTGGAATTATGGATCTGAGGATCTTTTAATAACAGGACTGTGTTTTATATATTCTCATTATTATTTTCAACCACATTTTCATTGTACATGTATTTTATATATTCTCTGTGTTCGTGCACGATTTTTGCATACCTTGCGGTTCAGACATAAAATTTTTTCTGTTGATAAATTTGTTATCCTTTTAGATATTATTATTATTATTGAAGTTAGGTGTCAATGAGGGGCTGTATTTCTCCTCTCTGTTGAGGTCAGAATTACTGTTTTTTGGTCTCTGTCGGCCGTCTGGGTTCAGTTGTGTTCCCGCTGGTCCTTATTTTCTGCCACCTTACTCTCGTAGTTGGGGGGTGTTCTTCTGCTTTCTATATCTGTTGATTTCACCTTTTTCTTCTACTGCTCCCACCACTGTTATGCCCAGGACTGTTCCTTGAGGGCAATGCCTTTTGTGCGTGCCTATGGTACGTTCTCGTGGTCGTTCCTCCCACACCCACTTGGGGGGGGGGGGGGAACGTTGTCGTTCGGGGCCTCCCGACACGACCACGTCTGATGAGAGTTATACCCCCTCCCTGGGGGATGTGCAGTCTTTTCTGTGGTGGATACTGCTGGAGCTGTTGAGTTGTCTGGTGTAGAAATGCCTGGTTCCGAGACTATGGTCCCTCTCCAGTCGACATCTGAGGCTGTCACCACGGTTGTGACTCCTCCTTTGGAGCCGATCTCGGTTGTTCTCTTCCCTTTTCCATCAGTTTCAACAGCTCCCGTCGTATCTGCTGCTACTGCTGTTCCATCTGCAACATCATTGGTCACCGTTTCAGCTGGTCTCAGCTTAACCCTGCAGGGGTCTGCAGCGATGTCTGGTAGTGTGGACGTGGGGTATCGGCCTCAGCCTTCCCTGACTTCAACTCGGCAAAGTTGGAAGGGGCTGCCGACCGAACCCTCTGCTGTGGCCTCTCAGCCGTTGAGCTTAGCAGTTTTATCCCTGCAGGGATCTGCAGAGATATCTGGTAGAGTGGACGTGGGGTATTGTCCTCAGCCTTCCCTGACTTCAACTCAGCGAAGTCGGAAGGGGCTGTGGACCGAACCCTCTGCTGTGGCCTCTCAGCCATTGAGCTTAGCAGTTTTATCCCTGCAGGGGTCTGTAGAGATATCTGGTAGTGTGGACGTCGGGTATCAGCCTCAGCCTTCCCTGACTTCAACTCGGCGAAGTCAGAAGGGTCTGCCGGCCGAACCCTCTGCTGTGGTCTCTCAGCCATCGAACACCACGGTTTTCTCATTGGATTCGAATGTTCATGGTGCAGCCACCATGAACTCCATGGCATTTCCGTCCACGCACTCTGGTCCCATGGCCAGTTTTGCGGGACCAATGCCTCATGTGCAGCCTGGACCTTCTGTCCCTCAGAGGTCTGCATCGTCTCTCCTGAGTTCCTGCTCTGTAGATCCTCTGGGTATGTCATATCCCTATACACATCTGCCTTCAGATGTTTCAGCTGCCACCCATCACCCCGCGACAGGTGTACTTGAGGATCGTGACCCTTTGTTGGATAAAAGGGTCAGGAGTGAAGCCACTTTGCTGGTTTGTTCCCACGTCGAACTGGCTGACACGGGTCGTGAGCTTAGGGAGGCCCTCTCCTTCCTAACTCAGGTTCTTTCCAAGAGCCTTCCTGTTGCTTTCAGCGAGGCTACTAGTGGTTTCCAAGTGCCCCCCCCCCCCTCCCCCCTGCGGTGGCGCCTCCCGTGATTGCAAGCAGGCCACTTTCTGATCCCTGAGGTGTGCATACACCATGGGAGGCATCGGCTGGTTTGCCCATGATGGGCTATGTGCCTTCCGACTCAGAGGATGAGTCTGACATACCTGACATCGAGAGCCAACAGTCTTCTGACTTGGGGGCAGCTCTTGACTTTGTGTTTGGGTTCCTTCCAGATTTCAAACCGTCAAACCAGCCAACAGTGCCAGCCAGGCTGCGATCATCGGTCATGTGCTTACAGCCTGTGGAGCTACCTGCTTCTGGGCACCTTCGACCATGCCAATGGGTACAGGTGGTTGAAGCGTTTTCAGCCTTGGACTCTAAGCTGAGTTCCAAGGCTATGAAGACTTCGTTCTTCACCAGGGTTGACACTTTTTTGCCTCAAGTGCGTTATCGTTCCTACGATTTCGCCAATCTGTATGTCTGCCAGACTTTGACGGTCTTGGATCAGGACTCCACCTCCCTTGGGCTTTCCAAGCCCAAGTCGGCCGTTATTCCTGTGGTGACTCTGGAGTACCTGTTGGGCTTATTGAGAGAGATGCTGGGCATGCTTTCTCCCTCGGACTACATCGTCTCTGCTTTAGCTGCTTATCTGCCTCCAGATAAGTTTGACAACGTAAGGCTCCTTTGCATGTGCTTTCCAAGGTGCTCATGCACACGCATGCCTGTAACACGGCTAATCTTGGAATTAGTTTGCAGGGACGCTGTGTTGGACATACGCCGTTCCCTTCCTGAGGGGCAGCGCGTTGCTCTTCGATCTGCTTCTTCGGCGGGTCCGCAACTATTCCAGGGTTCCGTGGCGACAGTCCGGGATGACGTTCTACGTCATTCCATAGATCAGCTGCTGCTTCGCCAGCCTGATCAGCCTTCTGTTGGAGGCAGGGGCCGTCCAAAGCCTAACAAGCACCTTTCTGCTTCCTCTGTGAAGCCAAGGGCTGATCCTTCTGATGCTGCTTCTACTTACGGGGTAAGGGTAAGTGTCGGCAGGCTAGAGGGAGGACTCCGGATTCTTCATATAGTAAAGGAGGTGGTTTCTCCTCTTGCGGGCCTCGCCGCGGCTCGAAATGAAGGTCCTCACCTCGATTCGTCACAAGTTGGAGGAAAGATGTCGGAAATCGCAGAACATTGGACCACAATCACATCCGATCCTTGGGTGTTAGATGTTGTTCGGTCCGGGCTGTGGATATCCTTCTGGAGGCATCCAACTCTGTCGAGAGTGCCTCTTCCAACACAGTTCCTTTAGACGTTACATGTTGGGAACTTTTGATCACAGAGATAGACAATCTCCTGTCAAAGGGGCGATCAAGGTCATCAAGGACATTCATTCAGTGGGATTTTATTCCTGCCTGTTCTTGGTTCCGAAGAAGGATGGCCAACTCTGACCGGTTATCGATCTGAGTATCCTGAACCAGTCTATCGTTGCTCCTAAGTTCAGCATGGCGACTTTCAGGTCGGTTCGGCGCACCATTCACCAGGGAGTTTTTGCTTCGGGCATCGACCTGCGTGATGCTTACTTTCACGTTCCGATTCATCGAACATCACAAAAGTATTTCAGGTTCGCTTTTCTGGGACAAGTTTACCAGTTCAGGGTCATGCCCTTCAGCCTCAACCTTGGCTCCTTGGGCCTTCATCCGACTGATGTTGCTTGTGTTAGCCTTACATTGCACAAAGTCCAGGGTGACTACTTCGGCATATCTAGACGATATCTTCCAGAGGCATTCCAGTGCTGCCTTTCTAGAGTCAGATGTCGACACACTGTTGAGCCTGCTCACATCGCTAGGGTTCAGAGTCGAGAAGTCGGACCTGGTCTCTTCTCAGTTGAATACAGTGGTGGTTCCCCGGGCAATGGCTGTGATTCTCTCAGCTTTAGCCCTGACTCTGTCCCAATCCACGTCCGTGACAACTTGGAGTCTTCTCTGGCTGCTTGGTCTCTGCGGTTCGGTGACTGATCTCATTCCTCTAGGTCAGCTGCATGTCAGATCTCTCCAACACATTCTGCTCAGTCGTTGGAGGCCGAATGTTGATCCTCTGGATCTGGTGCTTCAGTTACTGGAGTCTCTTCATCGTCACCTTCTCCCCTGGACGGATGTTCAGTGGATTATGCAGGGAGTTCCGTTGGACTTACCCATGTCCGATCGTGTTCTGATGGCAATCGCCAGCGATCTCGGATGGAGTGCTACTTTGGATCCTCTAGTTATTTCCCTTCATGAGGCATGGGACCAGGATCAAGCAGCTCTTCACATCAACCAGAAGGAGCTTCTTGCTCTTCTTTTGAGTTTCCGGCAGTGGATCCGCCAACTTTCGAATTGCCAGGTCCTTCTGTTGTCCGACAATTCGACAGTGCTTGCTTACATTTGGAACCAGGGCGGCACGCACTTGGTTCACATGTACAAATTGGCTCGGGATCTTCTACTGCTCGCTGAGGATGTCAGTGCCAGAGTGGTGGTTCGTCACATTCCTGGTCGTCTGAACGTCCTAGTCTACTGCCTGTCCTGACAGGACTGGGTCATTTCCACCAAGTGGATGCTCCACAGGGCGGTGTTCAAGTCACTTTGCGATCTCTGGGAGGTCGTCCCTACATTGATCTCTTTGCGACTGATTGGAACCATCAGGTGGACACTTTTCGTGTCCCCGTGTCCAGATCCTCTGGCTTTCGCAGTGGACACTCCATCACTCGATTGGAACGGTCTTGTTGGCTACACCTTCCCTTCGGTTCTGATTCTGCCTCAGGTTCTAACCAAGAACCTGCAGTTGTCGAATCATTCTGATCGCTCCCCTGTCACCTCAGTGGGTGTGAATCAATCAGCTCCGCTCTCTGTTGGCGCCGGTCCTGGCACGTCTCCCTCTGCATCACGACCTTCTTTGCCAAGGTAACCCGAGGAGGTTTCACGTCGACCTGACTTCATTGTGCCTTCATGCATATCTTTCGTCAGGTCCTGTCTCCTCCGTAGAGTGGAGAGCATTTCTTCAAGGAGGCACTCCACTGGTTTAGCCTCTGTGGCTAAGTGGAAGGTCTTCTGTCGATGGTGTGCCCATCACTCTGTTATTATGCCAATCCTTCGATTTCACAGATTGTGGAGTTTCTGGTATATCTGCTTGATTCTCAGGGTCTCCCGCCTGTTACCATCAAAGGGTACAGGTCCATGTTTTCGGAGACCTTTTTGTATGTGGGACAGCGTCGTATCGGCACTAATCCATACCTCTCCAAGCTTGTTTGGCACTTTTCCTTGAAAAGGCCTAGGACTTTGCAGCTTACCCCAAGATGGAATCTTTTTGGGGTGCTGATTTGCTTGGGGGTGGGGTGGCGCCGTTTGAACCTTTATCCCAGGTGGATATGCGATTTCTCTAATCACATACAAGACAGCTTTTCTGATGGCGTTTGCCTCAGCCAGATGGGTTAATGAGCTTCATGCCCTCTTGGTTGACCCGGCCTTTTTCAGAAGCTCTCCTAACAGTGTTAGGTTTACCACTGATTGCTCCTTTCTGGCCAAGAATCAGATACCAGAAACTACTCCACCTCCTATCTGTATCCGGGCTCTTCCTTCTGCTGAGGGTAATTGCCCTTTGCTCTGTCCGGTTCGTGCAATTTGCATTTATCTCAATTGGACGTAGATCATTAGGAAAAGCAGGAAACGATTTTTTCTGTCTCTTATTCCTGGTCGACAGAAGATCTCTTCTCAATCCATTTCTTGATGGATTTGTCTTGCTATTCGCACGGTGTACACTCATCTAGCGACTGACGATTGTATTACCAATCGTATTTCTGCCCACGAGGTGCGTGCATTGTCTACCTCTTGGGCTTATACTAACTCTGTCATGTTGTCTACTGGAGAAATGTTACTTTCTCCACCTATCTGCGTCAGTTGCAGGAGCAGTCAGAGGACCTTTTTACTATGGGCCCTCTTCTGCTCAGGCTGTTGTCTACCCTAGTCATTAGGCTTTTTACAAGGTCAGTTCCAGCTCTGTGCTGTTACTGCCCTTTCTGTCTGTGCATTGCACAGAACTATACGCCTCATCTCTCATTGTCTTTTACTAATGATTGTGATGCTATGGTTTGATAGGCCTAGTGAGCTCTTCCTCTGTCCTTGGTTCCAGTGCATTTGGGTTATGTGGGGGTTGGTTATGTGATTCCCTTCATCCTATTGTCTATTCAGCCTGTAGTAAACAATTGTAAGGTAGGTTGATAAGAAATTTAAATTTTATAGTAAATTTCCTTTCTTATTATACCTACCACAATCGTTTACATGGAGGCCCTCCCGTCTTCTTATTCGGGTAAGAATCCTTCCTCCCCGCTGATCACATAACACCAATGTTGGCGGATTCAAAAGAATGATTCATTAGTTACTGCCCGCGCACTGGATTCCGGAAGCTGTGGATTTGTACTAAAAGAAGAGCATCCCCAACTGGGTGTGTGCTGGTGACGCTCGACCCAGTTTTGGCACATTTTTTCCTTGGTGCTTTTGCACCACTTTTCTTTCCCAAATCGCTTGGGAAAGATCAAAATAGAGAGATTATTTTCCGAGGTAGGGTCTCCAACTGTAAAGCAAGCCTGTCGTAAACAATTGTGGTAGGTATAATAAGAAAGGAAATTTACTATAAAATTTAAATTTCCGTGAGTACTGAGTAACCACAGAAACTATTCCATAGTGTTTTTACAAACGAATGTTGTCGAGTACTCGACAACGGTCATTTGTATACACACTATGGAACAGTTTATGAGAATACTGCTTTCCAATTCCTGTAGTTTTGATCCCAGATTCGGTGAAATAATGGCTACGGATAACCAGATAGTAACCGGTTATAGCTCTCGGTTAGTCGGTTGTGAAAATGAGCCAACCGTTTCAGCCCTAATCGATGGTGCACTTGCCTCCAACCAATGCTAACCCTGCTTGTGCAGAGTTAGTAAGTTGGAAAGTCTGGCACTCATTGCAGATCAGTTGTTCTCTCTGAATACTATGGCTTCCTGTTACGATGTGTAATAACAATAGTGCATGTATTACCAGGTAACAAAAAGAAATCTGAGAATCAACAGCAATAACTCCAATTAACTATATTTAAAATTATTAAAAAAATAATATGAAAAGATAATGATACAATATCTTTTACATTATATGGTTTACAGAAAAATAAAACAGAAATAATTATCAATTAGTCCAAAATAAAGTTCTATGGAATCTAGTAATCCATTGATGAAGAAACTTTCCAGCTGGTATTATAATGTCTAAGAATGTAACTGCAGAAACAAGATCCAATAAATTGTAATGAAATGTTCACTAAAAAATTCGATATATTCTAGTAAAGTGCTCAACGAAATTCAGATGGAATTAATATCCAACAAGTATTTGCTCCTCGGGTAGACAATTCTGGATTTTCACAAGAATAAATCATGGTTCCAACGAGAAGATTAAATTCCCTTCAAATTTTGGAAACACTTTTCCAGAACAAGAGATGCTCAGATCACAAAATAATATTCCACTGAATATATATTAAACTCTGCTGCTATCTAGAATAATACACTGTCCTGTAATAATGATCTCGAATGCTGAATATATAAACAATAGTCATTAACTTCTCAATGATGTGTGAGATGAAAGAATACCAGACATCCATTGACAGAAACTTTCATAGTAGTCCAGGCACATTAGACATAAAAATGAGAAAGTAAGGAAAAAAATCGGAGAAAGCTGATTTTTTTATATGTTTCCGGGACACACATTGCGGATAAAGTGTGAAAAGTCCCCGCGAATCCGAGTTGAGCTTTTTTAGTTATAGCGTTTTTTTGATGAAAAAAAAAATTTTAAAAAAAATTCGACCCAGCTCCATATTTCTCATTCTTATTCGCCTTAGTAGGGTGAGAATCATAAATATCGTGCTGAATTATATTGAGAATACATATCCCCAACAGAAAATGCCAACTTTGTACCAATCCTCACACTCAATGGTGAAATATTCACGAAAATGTACAAAATTACGAAAATTTTTTTATTGTTTTCATACACACAACGGTACACAACGTCCATTAAATCAAATCTACGACTACTTTGGGAGTTAAATTATAAATCAAAAATTGCAGAAAAGCAGTGGCTTTATAATGATATATAACAATAGTCATTTATTCCATAATGAACTGGTGAAACGTGTGAAATATTAACCATACCCCCTAAACTCAAATTCATCGACTTTTCTCATTCAAATACCGTATTATAGCATCATTGTTTCAATTTCCATGTTCGATTAAATCACATAATGTGGTGTTCGCCTACACTCAAGATGCATTGGCATGTAATGTGTGCGCACAGGAAAGCTTTGGGTACAATACTACGAGCAAATAGGTCTTCTCCAGTTGTTCTTGAGAGCAGAGCGCACAGGCGACTGGGAACTCCACACATATTGTGTTCGCAATATGATTCCAGTATTTCATTCAGGTGGTCATTTTGCATACGCAAAAAGTTCTCATCTCTATTTGCAGCAGATGAATGAGCTAACAGAAATAATGCAACAGGGGTTACTTTACCATAAGGCGCTCAGATAAATTCTGGGACGGGATATATTCTGATCAGACCATAGAGCAGTGTTTAATGAGAATGTTCAAGCTCCCTGGTGGTCTCACACATGGCAGTGGAATAACCGATAGCACTGTTGCGAAATGGGTACATGGACTACCTCTTTGCCTTCCGATATGTAATGCTCTCGAAAATTTTGTTCATGTTCACACTGGTCATGGCGAACAACATCGGGATCTCCGTCAAAGTTCACAATTGACTGATGCCAATGATATCACCAAATTATTGAACTGGCTCAGAGTGCATTCCCCCTTTCAGAATAGAGATCCACTACAATTAGTCTCTATAGCGACCGGGCTTGTGGCCGACGAAACTGTGAACTGTGACCAAGTTCGCAAAATTGGTGAATGTTGCGTATCGAATGTTGTAAGCAAAACGTTCAACAGCATCAAACTACGACGTGTTGACACTGTGAAGTCTTTCGCATCGATGGCAAATAGCATCAAAGTCCGTGGAAGTAAGGTAGTGATTGACCCCACAATTCTGTTCAACCGCATCACATGTGTTATTCAGTCACAAGCAGAGATGGAAGAGTATCTCAAATATGAACTCGCCCCGAAACCACCAGCATTGTTTGATTCTGCTGGAATGAGGAAGACACAGAAAAGCACGCTCGGTAAGATCCTCAAAACATACGGTTCCGAGCAAACTAAAATCCCAGAACATTCTCTGTTTGTTGTAGATGGTGGATTTTTATTGAGGGCAGTTGTATGGCCTAAACAGTCGTCATATAAGGACATATGTACATCATATTCCAATTATCTAGTGAGACATTTTGGGGCGAACGTCGTGGTTGTTTTTGATGGTTATGCTTGTACAATGTCGACAAAGGGCATGGAACAAGCCTGTAGATCTAAAGACAGGTATTCCATTGATATCAATATCTCACCCGAGTTACCAGCCACCACACCCCAATCCGATTTCCTTGCAAATGCCAAGAACAAAACCCAACTGATCGATCTTCTAATGCAGGAGCTATCTGCTATCAATATTCAGTCCAAGCAGGCCGAGGCTGATGCTGATGTACTGATAGCCGAAACTGCACTTGACATCGCTCAAGATGACAACAATGTTGTCGTTGTGGGAACAGACACAGACTTGTTAGTCATTCTTACCTCTCGAGTTCAACCGGGATGTAATATTCACATGATGTATTCCATTACCCCAAACATACTAGTTTCAGTTAGTGAAATAGCAACCAAAATGGGTGACCATAGAAGCAACCTCCTTGTAGCACATTCTATAAGTGGTTGTGACACTACTTCTGCACTCTTTCGAGTTGGTAAGAAGAAAGTATTCAGTACAATTGTCTCTGATGTTACTAGCGACTCACAACAGTATGTCAACACAATTTTGGCGGATGACAGTACACCAAGTGCAGTAGCCGCTGCCGGGGAACAACTTCTCCTGATCTTATACGGGAGTAAAACTGTTTCCTCTCTCGACCAATATAGATATGTCACTTACAAGCGTTATGTAGCAAAATCTAAACTGAATAAACCCATCGACCTAGCCTCACTCCCACCAAGCAGCGATGCTGCACAACAACATGTCTACAGATGTTATCTCCAGGTCTAACAATGGCTGGGCACTTCGCTTCCTCCGACGGATTGGGGGTGGTCGCTAGACAATGGACTTCTTGTACTGACTGCAGCCACAAAGCCTTGTGCCCCCGATAACCTACTGAATCTGATCAGTTGTGGTTGCAAGAGTGCTTGTACAAAAAGGTGTGGGTGTAAGAAGGCAGGACTCTCTTGCTCAGGTTTGTGTAATTGCAGTTCGGATTCTTGTAACAACCACAGAAACACTGTCCTGTCGGAAATTTCTGAGTTCGATGAATAATATGTATATAGGTCATTTCATTTCTGTATATAGCGTTGATAATAGTCAGTGTAACTTAATCCATGTTGATTGATTTGTACATTCTGTAAATATTATTTATTGATTTTTGTACATTCTGTAAATATTATTTATTGATCTAATGCTGCCAGACACAGATGTGTCTGTTCGGTCCCAAGCCCGAAAATAGTTGAGTTCTCATGCTGACGAATTTTATGCCAAAAGGGGAACTCGGCCAGAAGCAGAGGGGGTCTTCCATAATGTCTATTTTGTAAGCAATGATAAAAGTCTTCAAATGGTGGTGGATTTTTTATCGTCTGTCCAACTAACATCCCGATATACGACCCTTTGGGCAAATCCGTTAGGAAAATCGTCATTTTTTGCGTAAATCCGATACTTTTTTGTGAATTTTCAATAATTTTTCGCAGGAAATTGTCACAGAATGCACATTTTCCTCTAGGTAAATGTATATTAGACATTATGTAGCTCGAAATATGCGTAAACAAAAAATACAGTTGGATCAATTCGAGGTTACAAAGTTTGTGCGATTTTTTTTGATTTTTTTCAAACGCGTTTTCGAAAAAAGGCTGTAGAAAAAAAAAAGCTCAACTGGGATTTTAGGGGCCTTTTGTCTAATCGTTCAGTGACATGTACTCGACATTCCCTGAAAAAATCAGCTTTCTCCGATTTTTTTCCCTAGTGAAACCTAATGTTCTTGGGCTATAGTCTTCAAATAGAAAGTTCCAGAATGAAAAATTTCTGCAATGTTTTATTGTTCCATTAACTTCTGATTGGCTGAATGAAGTCATTTCATTAAGTTTCTAGATGATTCTGTCTAATTTCAAGTAAACAAGTGTGACCCAAATAAACAGTCAGTGAGCTGAAAGTAATCTTGTTCAAAGGTATTTATAAACATGTTGATACATGTTGGTACATTTAAAGGTCACTCTGTGCAAATAAAAGTGATCACACAAGCCAAATTCGGCTTATTCTAATTTAAATTTTTTTTTTAAGAAAATATTAATTGTTTATAATTATTAATTAAGGCCCTGTCAATTCTAATATTATAATAGGGTCCTATAACACTTCCTCAACCTATAAAACTGTCTGTCACAATGTGATCCTTGCTGTTGAAAGTGTCATTAAACCCAAATAAACAAACAAACATACCTTTCATGACCTATAAATAACCTACATATTTATAAGCCACCATGATGCGATACAGAGTCAGCATATTTAAGAACAGTCTAGCTGAGTTTTTCATCTGCCAAACCCTGGTCTATGTGACAGTATTTTCTTTTTCGTGATCGCATCTCCACGTTTCGTACTTGCATAAAAATGTCTCTTTTTCATTGCATTCTCTTTTTATAAGATCTATAAACTTCCTGAACAAATTTGGCTGTTCCACACCTAACATTATAATTGTTTAAATGTTAGTATGAGAGAGAGAGAAGGGTGGGGGGGGGGAGTTAATTGAAACAATATTTATTTCCGACCGTCATGAATAGATATATATGTGTAACAACTAACAAATGAGATACCAGTGTCACATAATACATAACCTGAAATTATTGGATTCAGCAGCAAGCATTATGCTCATATTTGCTGTCTGGTCTATGTAAAATATTACAGATTATTTACAAAATACAAATATTAGTTTTAATAGATGCTCTGGAACTAGAGATGTTTTGACTTTTTTCAATTGTTGAAGTTGAAGAAGGCAAAGAAAAATAAAATTTGCTTGAAATGCAGTCTGACAATAGTTCAGAAATGTAAAATGAACTATAACACAATCTGAACTACACCACAATCTGAATTCATTGTTCAGAAGAAATTAATCAGAGTGCAAGGTATTTAGATAATTGTTTATTTACATGTTGAGCGAGTCGGAATTGTGAGAACCAACCATTTGAAAGCCACTCCTTCAGTACTGCACCCTTTCTTGAGGCATTGAAGAAGCAGGCTGTATCAGATTTTTTTTGCTAATCTTACTCTGCTCTGTGTTAGTTAAAAGTATTATTTTTCTTTCATTTTGCCATGAACACCATAATTATTGTGATATCTGATGATCCGAGTTTCAACTTATACAAGCATATTTATTATACTTCCATATGTTAACATGGAAGTATATTGTAATTGTTTTTTTTCCCCTTTTATAATACTTTTTATGAGCTCAACTTTGGCGAAGCCAAATTTGAGCTTTTGTCATGGCCCGTCGTCTGTCTGTCCATCTGTCCGTACATCAACAAGTGGATACGGCTCGGGCTAGAGGCCGTATTTATGAACCGATCTTTACGAAACTTCTTGGGTACCTTTGTTATGACCGTGGGACGAGAATGACGATGCAGAAATCTGTTTTTTGTACAGAACTTCCATATGAAAGCTCTGATTTGAATAATTTTTTGTATGAATGTTTAGTACCATGGGATACATCACATATAATACAGGTTTTTTTCTCGTGCGTAAATTGTGCAAATTAGACTAATTTTGATGTTTTTTGGTGTTACTTTCAGCACTGTAAGTGCAAATGCCAATACGGCTCGGGCTAGAGGCTGTATTTATGAATCGATCTTTACGAAACTTCTTGGGTACCTTTGGTATCACCGTGGGACGAGAACGAGTGTTTTGGGGTCCGGTCCAAAATTCAAGATGGCCGATGGCAGCCATTTTGTACAAAATTAGGTGCAATCAGATTTTTGCACAGAACTTCCATGTGAAAGCGCTGATTTGAATAATTTTTTGTGTGAATGTTTAGTACCATGGGATGCATCACATATAATACGGGTTTTTTTCTCGTGCAGAAATTATGCAAATTAGATGAACTTTGATTTTTTCAGTGTGACTTACACACAGTAAGTACACATGTCAATACGGCTCAGACTAGAGTCTGAATTTATGAACTGATCTTCACGAAATGTCTTGGGTACCTTTGTTATCACCTTGGGACGAGAACAGGTGTTTCTGGGTGCGGTCTAAAATTCAAGATGGCTGCCAGTGGCCATTTTGTACCAAAATTAGGTCTAATCAGTTTTTTGTACACAACTTCTATACAGCTCAAACTAGAGGCCATATTTATTAACCAATCTTTACGGAACTTCTTGGGTACCTTTGTTATCACCGTGGGATGAGAGCGAGTGTGTTTGGGTGTGGTCCGAAATTCAAGATGGCCACCAGCAGCCATTTTGTACCAAAATTAGAGCAATCAGTCTTTTGTACAGAACTTCTGTATGAAAGTTCTGATTTGAATAAATTTTTGTATGAATGTTTAGTAACATGGAATGCATCACATATTGTAAGGGGTTTTTTTTTTGTGCAGAAATTATGCAAATTAGATGAACTTTGATTTATTCAGTGCTACTTACACAATGTAAGCACACATGTCAATATGGCTCAGGGTAGAGGCTGTATTTATGAACCGATCTTCACAAAACTTCTTGGGTACCTTTGTTATCACTGTGGGACGAGAATGAGTGTTTCTGGGTACGGTCCAAAATTCAAGATGGCGGCCAGTGGCCATTTTGTACCGAAATTAGTTCCAATCAGTTTTTTGTCACAAGTTCTATACAGCTCGTATTTATGAACTGATCTTCACAAAACTTCTTGGGTACCTTTGTTTTCACCTTGGGACAGGAACGAGTGTGTTTTGGGGTGCCTTTGTTATCACTGTGCTATGAGAACAAATATTTTGGGGTTCAGTCAGACCCACTCTGGGACTCAAAGATTTCTTTTCTAGTTTAGCATCTGACTGTCACCCACCTTTACAATACTTTACCTATACATTTGTTACAGGCAACGGTCAGTATTTATGTACAGACCGTTAAAATACTTTATATGTACCTTTGTTATCAGGTCATTACCTAGATGTTTGTCATTGCTGTGTCATGTACATGTCTTTGTCTTGACAAGTTGAGCTACAGTGTCATTGACACTTTCATTATTATTAATCATCATTGAGATCTCAAGAAATGCAATGGCCTAAACCATGAAATTTTAAGGGGTGGTAGGCCGTGTGGCATAGGGTTTGCTGGGACTATTGCAAATTTTGTCCGACCCTGAACTTAGCAACCAACGCTCTTTATCTGAAATTCTTGCTATCACTACTCCTCTGGAACGACTAGACATATCAGGTTCAGATTTTTCCCGTATATTAGCCTATATATCTAGTATATGAAAAGAAACTGATACAAACATCTTTCACACTATTTGGTTTACAGAAAATACCCCAAACAGCAGGGACCAGCCGTGAGGGCAACTAGGGCGATTATGTCGCCCTTCTAAGCCCAAAGTCGCCTAGAAAAATAGTCGGGGCGATTACAAGTTGCCCTCTAAAAATTGGCCAAAATGAGGAAAGGCTGAACTGAGTGATGCGACTCGCGAGGTTTTACATGAAAACGATTATTTTCAAAAATCAAATGTGCTCGAGTGTGATGAATGGGCATTTTAATTCGTCAAATAAACATCCATTTATTTGAAATCACACGACAATCAATTGTCCATTGTCGCTTTTGACAGATTTTTTTATTTCTATTTTGTTGCGTTTCAGTCGGAGCTTCAAGTGTCGAAGTGAAAATAGGTGACTTACGCGACTCAACAAAATATAGGTGACTTACGTGACGTCACGGCAACATGGCTCAAGCGAAAATAGGTGACTTACGTGACTTCACGACAACCCGGCTCAACCGAGAATTTTCGGGCTCGTAGTTTAAGATAAATTAAATGGTGTTCGGACGAGGAATGGGCATATTTTCAGATTGGAATGTTGGAAGAAATCGATTGTGAAGCCGCTGGTGCTGATAACTTGAGTTTTGGGGGTGTTATTTAAACAGAAAACACACGGGAAAAATTGAGGTGGACGGAGGACGCTGATTTCAAAATTTCTTGGAACGTTACGTCATTGATGCTGAATGTCTCCAACTGAAAATCGATGATGGATAACGAGCCTCAATATTCTGCGTTTTGCCTGGCGCGTCATTGGTGTGGAAAATACCTGATTTGAAGATCGTCATAAGATATATTTACTATTGTGCTTGACATTCCAAACCCAAAGTTGACTACGCTGATGCTGTTCAGTAAATTTGAAAGGACAGGAGTGGAACGGAGAGTCAGGGTGTACTGATGGCGATTCAAGTTAAGCTAACGCGACTATAAAACCGGCTACACGAAGACTGTTTAAAATGTGTAGCGACTGATAAAAAAGCAGTATCGGAGCATCAGTCTACTACCTGCCACATGAAGACTGTTTGAAATGTGTACCGACCGAAATGTATTTGTTACGTGGACTGTTTAATATGTCTACCGACTAAATTTTTTGAAGTATCGGAGCATCAGTCTAATATCTTCCATAGCAATTGTGTGACTGGACAAGTTGGCAGAACTTTTCTCATATCATAAGGAGTCTGCGCAAGACTTGTCGCGCTTCAAGAACACCAACAAAAGAGCGAATGAATGGGAGCGAAACTCCCCTTTGTGATTAATATTAGGACTGGAAGCGCAATGAATCGTGCATTGCCCGGAACAAAACGGGCAGAAGCTTCGAAACTGCAGCACCGGCCTTCACGTTGAGTTGATGTTTTCTCCAATCATAGCCACACTGTTGGACAAATAAATGACAACCGACAAGCTATCTTGCCATCCACGTTTCCGAATTGGACTTTTATTTAATTTTTACAATATCTTTGAGATATTGGTGCTCCTGATAGAGGAGGAATTTCCAAATACAGATACAGAATAACCCAGTTTGAAAGTAGGTTACGTGACTTAGGATGCCAAAAATGTATACACAACCGACGTATTTTATAACACAGTATTTTCATTTCGTTTTGCTGATGACTGTTAACGGTTGGGCTGTCTATTCCCAGCAAAACACAAATGGAATTGAAACACATGAAAAAAAGCTTTAGTGATGACAAGAAAAGCTTTGTACAGGACACAAGTGTGCATGTGGACGATCTTGCAAAAGGGTCCTCCTAAACATCGGAATGACGCAAAATGCCATAAAAATGATGCGGAATGACATTTCTTTTACAAAATACTCAACCCCAGAATGTATTTTATTTATTAACTAACAAAGTACCTCCCAAGCAACCTTCTTACATCGGGTCCTGTTCACACTTTCAGACTTGGAAATTATTAGCTTAGTAGACTTTGGTGAAAGGCAACCATAGGAGGGTGCTGGGGGATTGGCACGAAGAAGAGGGGAGGGGTCATGAAGGAGAGGGTTGCAGTGGGGGATTTTCAGTCAATAATTACTTTGTGATTTTTTAACCTGGCACAGATGCATCATCAGACAACTGGACCTGGATTGTTTGGACGTTAATGGACCACAAATTGAAAATATGAAGGGGCAGCGGGGGTGTTACTTGAATATTCTTAATTTTCCCCACTTGCCTATGAAGTCTCCCTACATTACTTTGCAGTCTCCCTGTTTTTTCTGGAGGGAGACTTGAAGTCTCCCTAAAACCCCCCCCTAGGCTGGTCCCTGCCAAACAGTAATATTTATCAATTACTGAATTAGTCCAAAATAAAGTTCAACAGAATCCAGTAATCCAGCGGTGAAAAAAATTTCTCCAATATTCTATTTTCCTCATTAAACTTCTAGATGATTCTGTCTTAATTCGTGTAAACAAGGATGACCAACTTAAATAATCAAACAATCAGACAGCTATATGTACAGTGATCTAAAAATAGAGTCTGTGTAACAAGATGTAAACTTATTGGTAAGTACACTCAAAGGTCACTCAGTGCAAATGAGTTACACAAACCAGAGTCTTCTTATTTACTATGGACATTTCACTTCTGATATAATATGGGGGAACCAACATCTGAGGTGGAAGTCCTCTAAAGTGGGTAGCATAGGTATAAATGATTCGCTAATGTTTACTTCATTAGAGCTGGGCGATATTGAAATTCAGTATTCAATATCGATATCGATATTTTCGTGGAAAATACCTCAGTTTCGGTATCTATGTTGGTATCAGATCATGCATGCTGAAACTGTGTACTCTGGACTTCACCTCATAAGTTTTAACCCTATATCATGACCCTGAAAGTTGACCTGCATAACTTAGACAATAGGGTTATCTCGCATCTATCGTAAAACTCCATAGTCATGACAGCGAGCACATGGTCACAGGTTGTCTTAAGTTCATAACTGCACTTTTTCAATACATCGTGGCCGAAGTATAAGTTGGTTTTAGCTTAAATAATATCAGACCTTTGATTTGTAAAGTTATTAACAAAATAATATCCGGATACTGATCAAAAAGCAAACAGAAAAACTGTTAAATAGTACACGTTCCACAAACTGAACTTCCCCGCTTGAAAATAAAAGTAAAACTTACCAATTGCTGAGTTCAGGGTCATTTATTAAAAAAAAATGAAATCTTTTTTGTGATGATTGTGAATGTAAGACTGTAAATTGGTTGTGTTGGCTGTTGATGTAGCTGCTAAACTATTACAAAGTTTACACCTGCAAGACTTCTTGTCAGTTCTTTCAAAATGCATTGCCAATGCATTCTTATAGACTTGCGTTCTGCCATGTTTTTAGCACTTTATGAGAAATTCCCACCTTATCCCTGATCAGCTTGCACAAAATCTAAATATCAAAATTTTGGTAATGTTCATTTGCATTCGGTACGATATTCGATATCAAAGAAATATCGATACTGTACTGAAAATTCAGTATATTGCCCAGCTCTATGCTTCATCCCTTTGTTGCTGCTCTGAGGTAGCCAAAGATGCTGGAAGTGACCTTAAAAATAAATAATAAATAAGTAATTAAATAAGCTCAGTTGAACTGATGTGAGTGTAGGATCTTTGGGCCACAGACTTTTTGTTTTGGCCCAGACATTTCAGCCTGCCTGTTTTGGACCACCTTTTTGGAAAACAACTAGATATTGCGGTACAGTTCATTTTCTTTCTTTGTTTATTGCTGTTTAACATCTCTTTCAACAGCCATATGATATCAGATCCAGTCCATCTTAATACAAACTTTACAGAAGAAAAAAGACTGAAAGACTGGTCATTTTTTGAGAAAAAATGTATTTTAATTTAAGGTAGTTTGTAAACAAAATTGTGATAAGGAAGTTACATATATCTTAATGGGTTTTTTCAACCATTAAACCTCACCTTATGTTGTAACTGAACGCAGGCTTTTTCGGCCTCTAAGTTCAGATCTGTATCTTCATTTGACAGTCGAGTTGTCCTTTGTAAACTTTGCTTTCCAAACACAAACAACAGGGAGGAAACCTAAAGGTGTCAGTTATCATAACCCTATGAACACTGATGTCACAATAACAATTTTTCACGCATTAAATCTTTTCCTATATGCAACTAGGGAATTTAACCAATTCAAATTATTTATTTATTTATTGGGGTTTAGTGACACTTTTGACACCCAGGGTCACCCAATGTTAGACAGTTTTACAGGTGAAGGAAGCCAGAGTACCTGAAGAGAACCACTGAGCAATGACAAGCTCCTATCAGACTCCCTGACATACTAACTCCACACAAGCAGGGTTAGCATTGGTTGAAGACAAGAACACCATCGACAGGCAGTACACCTTAGTACATATGGACAATCGGGATGAAGTAGCTTGTGCAAGGACACAACACCATTACACCTGGCAGGGATCAAACCATGGACCTTTCAGTTTGAAGTCCAATGTCATAACCAATAGCCACTTAACCAATTCAATCTTGTTTGACAGAGCTAAATTAGCTCTGATAAACAAAATTGAATTGGTTAATTTCTTAGTTGCCTTATGAGAAAAAGTGTGCCAAGGGTTAATTGTTGTATGGATTGTGTTTCATGAGCAGTTCCCAAACATGCAACCAATGCATAGTTAACCCTTTACCCAACGTAACGACCAAAACCGGCCAGCGCTATTCTCAAAAATCGCCAATTAATTTTCAAAATATTTTCATTTTTTGTCTCAAAAACATAGGTTATGACCCCTCGTTGGAACGAGCTCGTCGAGCTCGTTCCAACGAGGGGTCATAACCTATGTTTTTGAGACAAAAAATGAAAAAATTTAGTTATTCAAGAATTTTTTTTTGCAAGTGTCGTCTGCTTTTCATGTTAGGTAAAGGGTTAAAAGGATTAATATAGACATCAAAGACAACATGTATAATTGACAATTGGGTTCTAGTATTGATCCACAGAGTTTTTATTGATGCTTGAAAGTGCTTTAACCCTTTACCCCGTCCCGATCTTGAAATGCCAAATCTTGAAAATGTAAGGGTAGAAATACCAACTTGTCTTGGATCCATACTAATAGGAGCCTATTACCGCCCTCCTTACTCCGCCAGAATTCAGTGGGACCTAATTTCATCCACGATTGAAAAAGTGAAAGATACAGGGATATCAGACATCTTAATTCTTGGTGACTTCAACGATGGCCAGATTTCTTTAGGGCGGGGCAAATTTAAAGAAGTGGTAGGTACCTTCAACCTAAAGCAGCCAATTTCCTGACCAACTTATTTTACTGAAGCATCGTCCTCTACACTTGACTTGATAGCAGTAAGTAGTTCTGTAAATGTTATAGCCTGTGAAGTATTAGACACATTTTTTCCTGATTTGATTCAATATCACTGTCCAGTGGTTGCAAAAATTGGATTCGAAAGGCATCCATTGAGAAACATCAAACTCCATATCTGGCTATTCAAAGATGGTAATTATGAAGGCCTCAACTCGGCTATCCAAAATGAGCACTGGGAGTTTGGTCTCTCCCAGAATTCTCTGGAGACTATGACTGATGGCCTCGCATCTAAATTACTTGAACTTGCTTCCGAATACATACCCAATAAAACAATCACAGTCAGAAAAAAACAACCTGACTGGATGCACTCGGAATAAGACTGCTTATCTGTTAGCATAAGAGATTATACCGACATGCCAAATGTACTGGTTTGCACGAGGCCTGGGCTAAATATCGTACCAAAAGGAATGAGGTAGTGGCTGCTATAAGAACAGCGAAGACCAACTACAACTGTAAAATACGATCCATTTTAGGTAGTTCCGGTACATCGTGCGCTGAATTTTGGAAGACATTAAAAAACGTCCTTGGAAACAATCAACCTGCAATCCCTGCAATATTTTATCAAAGTAAGTTCTTCTCGTTGAAACATTTAACGATTACTTCTGCTCCGCTGCTTCCATTGATGCTGCAAATGCATCACTTCCGCCAGAGAATTTTCCTGGCAGATCAACCTTGAGTGACATAACTCTGAACCTCTCTGATGTATCCGAGACTCTTAAAGCTCTCAATGCATCAAAAGCCTCTGGTCCGGACTTGATAAGTCCAAGGTTGTTAAAGGAATGTAGTCTCTCGTTATGTGAGCCCCTTACTGCCCTCTTTAACATCTTACTTGATAACTTTTACTTTCCAACTAGTTGGAAAAAAGCGAATGTTACACCCGTGTTAAAGAAAACGCTTTCTAATCAACTGGTCAACTACAGACCAATATCCCTACTTAGCTGTGGTGGTAAATTATTTGAAAGGTACGTCTTTAAAAAATTATGGGGCTTTTTAGAGGAAAACAATGTATTAAGTCAGTTCCAATCGGGATTCACGTCATGAGATTCTACAATTCTCCAGCTCACGGACCTTTACGATGAATTATGTCATGCATTAGACAAAGGCAAAGAGATAAGAGTAGTCTTTTGTGACGTAAGTAAGGTGTTTGACAAGGTCTGGCATGTAGGACTTCTAAACTTCTTTAAATCTTATCTTAGTGGTAGAATGCAGAGAGTCGTGGTTTGTAATGAGTCTTCTAGTTGAAGACCAATCGATGCTGGGGTTCCTCAAGGATCGATCCTTGGCACGTTACTATTCCTGATTTATATCAGTGATATCGTATTCAATCTGACCAGCAACATTCGCCTATTCGCAGATGACACATCTCTATACCTAATCGTTGAAAACCACCAACAAGCCTCAGAAATCATGAACAGAGACCCAGCCAAAATTGAACTCTGGGCTCACACCTGGTTAATCGAATTTAATGCACAAAAAACAGAAACGATGACAATATCGCATAAAATGGATCGAAGACCTCACACACCTCTCAGAATGTCTAATGTACCATTAACAGAGGTCCCCGAACACAAACATTTAGGGTCGTAATAAACAACAACTGCACTTGGGCGAAACGCGTTGAATATATCGGCCCCATAGCTTGGAGACGCATTGATCTAATTTGTAGGCATAAATTTGTGTTGGATCGGAAAATACTGGAGAAGATATACTCTGCCTTTATAAGACCACTTCTGGAGTATGCTGACACTGTTTGGGGTAACTGTACAGAAACCTCCTCAGACCAATTAGAGAAAATACAGATAGCTGCCACCAAAATTGTGACAGGCACTACTGTCAGTACAAGTAAAGCCCGATAATATTTAGAAACATGTTGGGAGCCCCTTAGCAAAAGACATGAGAAACACAAATTAGTACCATTCTTTAAAATGTATCATAATTTGGTCTCAAGCTACTTAGCAAACAAGACTCCCCCATCCATACTAACTAATCAGAGCTATAATCTTCACAATAGCAGTAACCTTCGCATCTCCCATTGCCGCACAAAAACATATCCAACGTCTTTCATTCCATCAGTAACCAAGTTGTGAAACGATCTTCCGGAAAATATTACAGAGGACTCTCAGCTTTGTAACTTCAAACAGTACCTAAACAGGGACAGTAGACGACCACCCCCATTCTTTTCAGGGTCAAAATCACGTAAAGCACAAATTTACCACTGTCGTCTTTGACTCAGATGCAGTAGTCTCAACGCCTACCTATACGAAAACCATTTGGCCTTGTCTCCTCTGTGTCGATGTGGCGATCCAGAGACAAGTGACCACTTTCTCTTGGCATGTCCAATATATGCTCAGGTTCGTGATAATATATTGGGACATCTCCCTCCAGGCATAGACTGCACTATGCTCTTATGTGGTTCTGAGCAATATTGTAATGAAGACAATCATCTCATTTTTGAGACTACAGAGTTTTATTTTGGCTAGTGGTAGGTTCAACTAAATGACAGAAAAGAGGATGGCCCATCCCAACATGATGGAGTCCATACCACCAATTAGACGGTGAGTAGCAGCCCCCCCCCCCCCCCCCCAATCACATCCCGGGTAGGCTATAACTCGTCTAGAGATGGATGAAGCTCTCACCACATGGTTTAGTATGTAGGGTGTGGGTCAAAATCCATGCGTGCCTCGTCTCCGGGCGATTCGGCCGACAGCTGACAATTGAATAAAAATACCTTTTGATTAATGACCACAAATGGCTTACACCAAACACGTTATTTCAATTCTCTGAGATCACATTGGACATGGTGGGAGGGCCCTTGGTGATGAGAAAAAGGTGACTTCTGTATTTTTACCAACGCAAGTGACTCTTACATCGCGTCCACTGTGTAAAACTGAAAATTCCTAAGGATTGTCCACACACGTGCTACAGTATTCTGGGATTGGTTGGACTGAGGCTCGGCCGGGGTGGCTGGGTTGAGTGAATATCAGTCTGACCGGACTCGTGTTCACTTGAACCAGCTGATTTGGACTGCTTTGCAGCCTCTAATTGGATTTGACTTTTGACCCATGTATTTCTATTCTCCAAAATGCGGAAAGTGGCTTAGTCGTGGACAATCCATCTACCTTCATTGCTTCAGTGCGGGGTACTTAAACCAGTACAGCTATCATATATCTTTGTTGGTTTTGTATTGTTTTTTTTTTCTTTGCACTTTTAAAATCAAAATAATTCTCTCTCTCTCTCTCTCTCTGTCTCTGTCTGTCTGTCTGTCTGTCTGTCTGTCTGTCTGTCTCTCTCTCTCTCTCTCTCTCTCTCTCTCTTTCATTAAACTTTTACTTCCAATAGATCCTAGAACAAACACATAGTGACCCAGCTTCTTGACAAACTGAATGATCAAAATACACTTGACATTTGTCATATCTGATCTGATATGTTTGTAATATTATTAATTATATGGAAACGACAACAATAAGCCTGTGGCATACTGTCGAATCCAATCCACATGCCATTGTAAATTACTACCTGATACTATTGGAAATAAATATTGTTTAAACTAAGGCCTGGTTTATAAATGCAGAGAACTAAATGTTATTAATAGGTCAAATTTGAACTAAAGGTGAAATAGTAAATTGTTTGCGTTTGTGTTGTTTTTATTGGAATCCATCCCCCCAGTGGAACCCCAGGATGTGGAGCAGTTCATTATTACTGTGGTAGACAAGCACTGTTTTACTTGGAAAATATGATCCAGTCACCACTGCTTGAGGTGGAAGTCTTCTGAAATAGGCATCATGGTTACATGTATCAGTGATTCACTAAACTTGACTTTATCTCCATGTTGCAGTCACAATTAGCCATTGTGCAGAAATATCTGACCTGAAACACCTAAAAATAAATAAATATTTAAATTCATTCCCCATGTTTCTTTTCAACCTACTCACAATTGTTTACAATTGGCTGTAACATACATGTAAGTGCAAGCCCTACTTCGGAACTAACTCAAGCTTTTAGAATCTTTTCCAAACGAGTTGGAAAAGTACTAGAGTGCAAAAGCACGAAAAAGATCGAAAAAAGGGTCGAGCGAGACCAGCGCTCGAAATTACAGGTACTCTCTCTGCACACCTCTTGCGTTTACCGAGCGCATGCGCAACAAACCATGACGTCAATTCCTTTATTTTCCGCCATTGTTCATGGTCGGAAATTTTTGTGACTGTGCTGTTTATGATATTAATTCTTCGTGAACAACTTATTAATCGTCTTTAGTGTGCTACTGGATTGTATCCTTTTTCAAGCTACCAAATTATTACTCTCATTTAATGTTAATTTGTATTATTATTGCTGTGCTTTTCACACTTTATCTTGCCTTTCCCCCACGTGTGAACATGACCTTCGTTCTGTTTTCCGTCGGCGGGAAGCTTGATTGTTGTATTTATATCATGCCTAAGACTATTCCTTGTACCTCTTGTTTGCAGGTGAAACATGTGGACGATTCCCATACCACATGTGTCACTTGCAACAATTGCACTCAGGCCCAATCATGTGGTATCTGTGGGGTTTGGTCCTCTAAATTTTGGGCTTCTGTTAACAAGGTGGTTCTTTCCAGAGCTAGAACCCCTCGTTCTCGGGGTAAGGGTAGCCGTGCCGTTGCAGACATTTCTGCTGGTGCACGTGGTGACTCTGTCACACAGGATTCGGATCTGACTTCTGTGGCGAGCTCCTCTGCAACTGTTGACGGTGTTTGTTCTGTGATACCTGATGAGGAGACCGCGGTCTCTTTGTCTTCGGATGTCACTATTGAGGCGTCTGTTTTCGTTGAGAGCTTTTCCGAGGTCAACTCGGTAACCCTCTCCAATCTGCCTCCAACACCGTCGACCGTTGTTGAGGGGGTTGCTACTCCAGATCCTATTCTGTCTGATGGTGGCTCTTCCATCTCTTCTGGGGATGGTCTACAGTCTCGGGGGACCGAGGCTGTATCTGCTGGTGTGTCTGTGTGTTCTCAGCCTCCCCCAGCCTCGCGGCGAGGCTGTGCGGGTTTGCTGTCTGCTTCGTCTCATCTGGCTAGGTTTGCTCCTAGTCGGTTGAGCCGGCCGGTCGCTTCGGCAGCGATTCCTCGTCCCTCGAGTGAATCGTTTATTGTTCCACCTTCGCCTGCTAGTGTGCCGACTAGCGGGATGGTGTTGGGACGTTGGCATCCAGGGCCTGCTGTTCGGCAGCGGTCAGTGACAGCCCCGGTTAGCTGTCACTCTTGGAACCTTCCTCCGGTGATTCCTCACTGTGTTCCGAGTCTGGGTGTCGATCGATGCTTGCCGTCGGTCTCAGAGGATAGGCAGTTGGGGCCGTCTGCTGCGCAGAGGTCAATGACAGGTTCCTGTCATTCTTGGGACAATCCTCCGGTGTCTTCTCACCGTGTCCTAGGTCCAGCTACCGATCGACGTGCGCCGTCGGTCCCTTTCGAGGATTTGCAGGCAGGGCCTTCTGTTTCGCAGAGGCCAGTGATGGCTCCTGGGCGTCACAATCGGGACTATCCTCCGGTGTCTTCTCACCGTGCTCCTATTCTGTCTGCCGATCGACGTTCGCCGTCGGTCTCTTCTGAGGATTTGGGTTCTTCTACCAGAAGGGTCCATTGGGAGGACACTCCGTCGGGCGATTCTGCTGCGACGGATTCTCAGGGTGACCTGCGCCAGGCCGTTTTGGCGCTCACCCGGTTGCTTTCTGGCAACCCTCAAGTTGGCCTCCCTGTGCCTCCTGAGGCACAACCTCCTTTGGTCGGTCGCCGAGATGTCTCGCCTGGCCCCTTGGATACTGCACAGTATTCACAGGAGGTTTCTGCTGGTCAGCCCGAGTTGGGCTACGTCTCCTCTGCTACGGAGGATGACGAGTATCTTGAAGGTGATGGTCCCCCCTCGTCAGTCTTGGGGCAGGCTTTGGATTTCGTCTTTGGCTTATTGCCGGACGTTCTACCTTCCGACCAGCCTTCTGTGACCGTCCGGCCGCGGTCCACTGTGGAGCGCCGTAACCCTGTTGAGCCTTCTAGCTCCGGGGCTTTGCGTCCTCTGCAATCGGCTCAGGTGGTTGAGTCCTTCCAGGGCTTAGACGCCAAAATGCGTTCTAAGGCCCTCAAGGGTTCCTTCTTTTCTAGAGCTGATGCCTTCCTGCCTCCATCGCGGTTTCGTGTTTACGATTCCGTCTCTCCACCAGTCTTCCAAGGGATGACTACTGTGGATGAGGATTCTTCTTCCCTCGGGTTGACTAAGCCTAAGTCGGCAGTTCTCCCGATGTCGGTAGTTGAGTCTATGGTGGGCCTGTCCCGAGAGATGCTGGGTATGTTATCTCTCGCGGACCATGTTGTCGCTGCTCTGGCTGAATATTTTCCACCAGGGGAGTTTGATGACGCTCAGGCGCCTTTTCGCGTTTTGTCACAGGCTCTTATGAACTTGACTCACGCTCACGCCTGTAACACGGCCAATTTGGAGCTGGCACGCCGGGATGCGGTTTTGTATTCTTTACCATCCCTTCCTTCTGAGCAACGTGCTGTTCTGAGGTCTGCCTCTTTGGTAGGACCTCAGTTGTTCCATGGTTCCGTGGAAGCTGTTCGTGGCGAAGTTCTTCGTCATTCGAAGGACCAGCTTTTGCTGAGACAGCTTGACCCACCTGCTGCTGCGGGTGGGGGTCGTTCCAGGCCCGCCAAGCGTGCTGCTGCGTCTGCCTCGTCGGCGACGTCGGCTACGCCTTCGGCTCCGTCTGCTCCTTCTGCTCATAAGAAGCGCCGACGTGGCCAGGCCCGCTGGCAGCCTCAGGCTGGAAAGTCTCAGGACTCTGTCACTTCCCGAGGTGGTTTCTCCTCTCGGGGGCCTCGTCGAGGCCGCAAGTGAAGGTTCTCACCTCGATTCGCCTCCAGTCGGAGGAAGGCTGTCGCTGTTTTACGACCGTTGGACAGAGATAACGTCGGACTCTTGGGTCCTCGACGTCATTCATTCCGGTCTGCGACTGTCCTTCCATCGGCACCCCAGTTTATCTCGGGTGCCCCTTCCGACTCAGGTCCCTTCAGATTCTCTGCGTCGGGACCTTCTGGTGCAGGAGATCGACAATCTCCTCACCAAAGGGGCGATCGAGGTGGTCAGGAACACCCTTTCACCGGGGTTTTACTCGAGACTTTTCTTGGTGCCGAAGAAAAACGGCCAATTTCGTCCTGTCATCGATCTGAGTACCCTGAACGAGTACATAATTGCTCCTCGTTTCAGTATGGAGACTTTCCGGTCGGTTCGACGTTCAGTTCATCAGGGCGATTTTGCGGCCAGTATCGACCTGAAGGATGCCTACTTCCATGTACCCATTCATCTGGCGTCACGGAAATACCTTCGGTTCTCGTTTCGGGATCGAGTTTTTCAATTCAGAGCTCTCCCGTTCGGTTTGAACCTGGCTCCTTGGGCCTTCACCCGACTGATGTCACATGTGCTTGCTTTCCATCGCACTCAGTCGGCGGTGACTTCGTCCGCCTACCTAGACGACATCCTCCAACGGCACCACGATGCTGCTGTTCTGGAGTTCGATGTCCGGCAGTTTCTTTGCCTTCTAGCGTCGCTGGGTTTCAGAGTCAATCGCGAGAAGTCGGATCTTCTTCCTTCTCAGCGATTCCGTCATTTGGGGATGGATTTCGACACTCTTCACAATGTAGTGTCGGTTCCCCAGGCTCGGGCGACGATTCTTTCCGCCTTGACTCGGGACCTGCTTCAATCTTCCTCGGTCTCGGCCAGGACTTTCCTTCGGATGCTGGGCCTTTGCGGTTCGGTGACCGATCTCATTCCGCTGGGTCGCTTGTTTGTCCGACCTCTCCAACACTTCCTGTTGGATCATTGGCGTCCGAATGTAGATCCGCTGGACCTGGAACTCACTATTCCTCGGTCTCTGCTTTGTCACCTCCGCCCTTGGGCAAATATTCCCTGGCTGACACAGGGTGTTCCGTTGGATCTTCCTTTGGCCGATCGCATCCTTACTGCGGATGCCAGCGATCGGGGCTGGGGTGCGACGTTGGACCCTCTCGGTCTGTCTACTCACGGAGAGTGGGACAGCGAGCAGGTGGGCCTTCATATCAACCAGAAGGAGCTCCTTGCTCTTCTGTTGAGTTTTCGGCTTTGGATCCCTCATCTGTCGGACCATGTTGTCCTACTTCTTTCGGACAATTCGACAGTAGTGGCCTACATACGGAATCAGGGAGGCACTCATTCGATTCCTATGTATCGGCTGTCTCGGGATCTTCTTCTGTTGGCACGGGATGTGAACGCTCGGGTGTCCATTCGACACATTCCCGGGCGTCTCAACGTCCTAGCAGACTCCCTGTCCCGGCGCGACAGTGTCCTTCCAACCGAATGGATGCTACATCGGTCGGTGTTTCAGGCGATTTGCGAGCAGTGGGGTCGTCCTCAGGTCGACCTTTTCGCTACTCGCTGGAATCATCAGGTAGAGACTTTTGTCTCCCCTTGTCCAGATCCTCTGGCATTTGCAGTAGACGCTCTGTCTCTGGACTGGACAGGCTGGGTCGGCTATGCCTTTCCTCCTGCACCGATTCTTCCTCAAGTTTTAGCGAAGATTCGTGCTTGCAGTTGCAGGATCATTCTGATCACACCCCTGTCTCCACAGAGGGTGTGGATCAATCTGCTGCGGCCTCTATTGGCCGATCGACCGATTCGTCTACCTCTACGTCGCGATCTTCTTTCACAGGGTCGTCCCAGGAAGTATCACAACAACCTGGCGAGCCTGTCCCTTCACGCCTGTCTTTTATCAGGTCCAGTCTCCGACGTAGAGGTTTTTCGAGACGATCAGTGGAGTGCATTTCTGCATCGCGGCGACCTTCCACTGGAATGACTTATGCCGCCAAGTGGAAGGTTTTCTGCCGCTGGTGTTCAGATCACAATGTGAATTACCGTGATCCGTCTATCGCTCAAATTGCGGATTTTCTGGTTTTTCTTTTTGACTCCAAGGGCCTCCAGCCTATTACGATTAAGGGCTATCGGTCTATGCTGTCTGATACTTTCTCTTATGTGGGAAAGCGGTGTATCGGTCGTAATCTTTTCCTCTCCAAACTTATTCGGCACTTTTCTTTGAAGAGGCCTCGAGTTTTGCGTCTTACACCCAAGTGGAACTTGGCATGGGTGTTGCACTGTTTGGAGGGGGCGCCTTTCGAGCCTTTATCTGAGACCGACATGCGTTTTCTCACCTATAAGACGGCTTTTCTTCTAGCGTTTGCTTCTGCTCGTCGAGTCAGTGAGCTTCATGCGCTATCTGTTGATTCTGCCTTCTTCCGAAATGAGGCTAACAGTGTCACATTCACTACTGATTGCTCTTTTCTGGCTAAGAATCAACTCCCCGATTCGGTACCTCCTCCCATCTGCATTCGGGCTCTCCCTGCTGTAGATGGACGGAGGCCTCTTCTTTGTCCTGTTCGTGCGGTCAAGACTTACATTACTCGCACTCAGTTCATTAGGAGGGATCGGAAGAGATTTTTTCTGTCTCTCATTCCTAAGCGGCAGTCTATCTCTTCCCATTCTATTTCCAGGTGGATCTGTCTTGCAATCAAGCTGGCTTATTCTCGCTTGTCTGCATCGGATCTTGTTTCGAACCGGCTTAATGCTCACGAGGTTCGTGCCATTTCTACATCCTGGGCGTTCTCCAATTCTGTTTCGCTCCGTGATGTTATGAATGCGGCTTACTGGAGGAATGCTTCTACCTTCTCCTCTTTTTATCTCCGCCACCTTCAGCAGCAATCTGAGGACCTTTATTCTTTAGGCCCTCTCGTGGCTGCTCAGGCTGTGGTGCACCCTCGTTAAATTGTTTTTGTCGAGGTTGCGCTTCTCTCAGCCTTGTTCTTTTCAGGTGCCTTCTCTCTTTCTTCATTACAGGTTTTAGTTTTTGTTCTCTGCCATCCTTGCTTTCGTTCTGCTACTCTTGTTGGTATTGGTTATGTGATTCACCTCCTCCTATTGTTTATTCAGCCAATTGTAAACAATTGTGAGTAGGTTGAAAAGAAATTAAAATTTTTTAGTAAATTTTGTTTCTTAACATACCTACCACAATTGTTTACCGGAGGCCCACCCTCCTTGGGGATATCTTTGATATCGATGCCTCCCCGCTAAATCACAAACTTCTCGTTGGCGGAAATACGGAATTGACGTCACGGTTTGTTGCGCATGCGCTCGGTAAACGCAAGAGGTGTGCAGAGAGAGTACCTGTAATTTCGAGCGCTGGTCTCGCTCGACCCTTTTTTCGATCTTTTTCGTGCTTTTGCACTCTAGTACTTTTCCAACTCGTTTGGAAAAGATTCTAAAAGCTTGAGTTAGTTCCGAAGTAGGGCTTGCACTTATGTTACAGCCAATTGTAAACAATTGTGGTAGGTATGTTAAGAAACAAAATTTACTAAAAAATTTTAATTTTCATTCACTGTCCTGACTGCAGAAAGCGGAAGAATATTTGTGACATGTAAAAATATTATATTGAGTCTAAAAGCATGTTAATCTCTTTTTGGTATATGGTATATGGTGTACGTTTCAACCATGAAGGGATAGAATTGGACTGCTGATAAATTTCTGTTTTTTTTTGGACATACATATACGAAAATATTACTACTGTTGTTCAATAATAATAATGATTACAAAACATATGTTTCACAAATATCTTATTTTTGTTTTCTAGGCACTGGTGTATGAAAAAGATGGAAAGGCCAGAGTTGAAGTTGGCCCTGTTCGGGTAATGTTCTTTTGAAATTATACAAGTGCAGTACTGTGATCAGAAAAACAATTGCTTTCATGATCAGATTGTGACTAGAGGTGGGCAATATACCGAAAAACCGAACCAAAATCAATATTATGAGAATACCCCAAAACCAAACCCATCATTGAATACCAAACTATTGGAATTTTCATATTTTCCCACATTCACTACTTACATGTGTAAGCCATTGTTATGGCTTGATAGCAGTTGAAGGGTTAATTTTCAAGGGAAAAGTGGCTGATTTTCTTTTTAGTTTTGTTAACCCTAAACAGCCAGGGAAATTGTCCCAACATTTCACAAGACTACAACCTGTACATGTCCAATTGCTTAGAAGTCTTGGTTGCCTGTTGAAGCAACCAAGACTTGACTAGAGATCATGGCTCATGCTATTTATCTATTATCTACAGGATGGCAAGTTAATGATGCATGTTCTGAGATCGCAAAAGCCTGAAATATACCTTTTAAGGTTGAGGTGTGTTTTTAACAAGTCACAAAATGACTGTAGATATGATTTACGTTGGCAAAAGAATGCCAACTTTGAGCTCATCAGCACTGGCATTTGTGGCACTGTAGTAGAATGATAGAAGAATAACTTATTCTGTATTTTTTTGGTGTGAATTCCCTTGGGTGCTATCCATGTTACTCTCAGCAAATCTCAGTCAAGTCAGATACCAAATACCAAACCGATACCATGGTATACCTTGTAAAATTACTGAAACCGATACCAAATTATAAAATATTTTTCACTGAACAGTTTCCAGAATGACCTTCTGGTTTTGTGCACTATTATTTGGAAGAGATTTTGGAATGACATTGTTCCAGAACTTTCTTTGCCCTGTAACCTCAATGCACAACTTTCACACATTATATCACTGCCATTAGTATCTGCGATTCTCTGTCCCACCAAAACCTGCATGGCCTTGGAAGAGGCTGGCCTTGATTGAGTGGTGTCTTACAGAGTTTGTGCTATTATATACCTTCAAATTTCTGATATTGGTTGATAATAGTATATTATCCCTTGAGTGACGCAAGGTTCTATGCAGATGGCATCTTGATGCACTCAAAGTACAATGTACTCTATTTTGGAATACTGTATTTGTACCCCCAGAACAAGTCGGGGGGGGGGGGGGGGGGGAGGCGGGGGCGAATACTGGAATCTCCTTGTCTGGAGATTTTCACAGACATTTATAGGCCAATCTGCTCGAAACTTGGTTTGAATATTTGCCACCTTGGGAACCTGTGTATCTGCGATTATAGTTCCTGTCGGATTATTGTTGCCAGAATTATGCCCCTTGGAAAGCTAGGCCTAGAATTTTGTGTGGAGATTTTCTCAGATGTTTATGGGTCGATTCCTTTGAAACTTGGTTTGTATATTCACTACCATGGGAACCTGTGCACCTGTGATTATTGTTTCGATTGGACTTTTTTGCCAGAGTTGTGCCTCTTTTCATTGTAAAATAATCATAGCAGCGTGGGGTATGGACAGGCCCATCTGGTCACACTAGTTTCAAATCCAGTGATATTGCTCATGGTATTAAGTACCATACCAGCTGTAGTTGGTACATTATAATAGCATCAAGTACTGAGCCTGACAGTTACTTGCTGTTGTTTGGTAGTTCTTTTATTGTAGTTCAGCCTTCTCCACCCATGATGTAGAGTACTTCTGACTCCTTGAATTCCAAGAAAGCCCAAACATACAGAAATCTCTTGTCAAGAACGTGGAAAGTATCATCACTTCTAACAATGGCTGCTTTATACCAGACATGACTAGGTTTGACAAAAACTTGACTAAATTCAATTCCAGAAATCATTGAACAAATTTTGTACACATCGACAAAAAACACAAGCAATGCTTCAGCCAATGGACCTTCGGGTTAAACCCGAAGGTCCATTGGCTGAAACTTTGCTTGTGCTGGTTGTGCTTTGTAACAAATTTGCAATTATGGCTTGTGTGGAATCTCCACTCTGTAGGTGAAATAGTGATAATACACTCTCTACATACTGTACAATGGAAAATTTTGTTAAATATGCTCAAATTATACTCAGTTCAAAAGCAAGAGATTCATGTCGCAGACTGGAATAATATTCACCAGTACTATGCAAGAAGTTAATATCTTTGGTAAATATTTTAAGTTTTTGTAGTTAAATATTCCAGGTATTAGTTGAAGACTTGGGATTCACACATCTCTCATTTATTTTATTTCAGATTTTCTTGTGGAGAGAAAGATTCATTAAGTTGAAAGGTTTCTCAGCTGATCAGAACAGTTATTTGAAGATACGATACAAGGATGGAAAAGTTGAACATAGACAGGGGTACACATATTTACATTCTTTGTGGACATTTGATTAAAACAAAACATCAGTTTTTAGCTCACGTGGCCTAAAAGGCCAAGTGAGCTTTTCTCATCACTTGACGTCAGTAGTCGTCCAGCGTCCGTAAACTTTTCACATTTTCATCTTCTTCTCTGTAACTGCTGAGTCGGTCTGAACCAAACTTGACAGAAATGGTCTATGGGAGGTCCTCTACAAACGATCCTCATTTTGTTCCCATCAGATGAAAAACATGGCTTCCAGAGGCATTCTTTGATTCTGGTTGGTGGATTTTCAAAAATCTTCTCCTCTGAAACTGCCAGGCCAAATGTTTTGGAACTTCACATAAATAATGACTGGGACCCTCTCTACCAACGATCCTCATTTAATGTTGATTGGGTCATAAACATGGCCGCAATTTGCAGCTTATAGTTACTGTAGAAACCCTATGGGAAATCACATTTTCCTCTTCTTCTCTGGAAAAACCGAGGCGAAGTGAAAACGAACCTGGCAGGGATAGTCTATGGGAGGTCCTCTACAAACAATCCTCATTTTGTTCCTGTGGGTTGAAAAACATGGCCATCAGAGGCATTCTTTGATTCTGATTGGTGGATTTTCAAAAATCTTCTCCGCTGAAACTGCCCGGCCAAATGTTTTGATACTTCACATAAATGATGACTGGGACCCCCTCTACCAACGATCCTCATTCAATGTTGATTGGGTTGCAAACATGGTCACATTTGCAGCTTATAGTTACTATAGAAACCCTATTGGAAATCACATTTTCATCTTCTTCTCCAGAACTACTGAGCTGACGTGAACCAAACTTGGCAGAGATGGTCTATGAGAGGTCCACTACAAACGGTCCTCATTTTGTTCCCGTGAGTTGAAAAACATGGCCGCCAGAGGCATTCTTTGATTCTGATTGGTGGATTTTCAAAAATCTTCTCCTCTGAAACTGCCAGGCCAAATGTTTTGATACTTCACATAAGTGATGACTGGGGCCCCCTCTGCAAACAATCCTCATTTAATGTTGATCGGGTTGTAAACATGGCCACAATTGCGGCTTATAGTTACTATAGAAACCCTATGGGAAATCACATTTTCATCTTCTTCTCTGAAACTACTGAGCTGACGTGAACCAAATTTCGCAGGAATGGTCTATGAGAGGATGGAAATATGTGGCCACCAGAGGCTATATTCTAATGCTTAACCCATTGCCTCTCCTGTCTGCACGAAGATCGGTACTGTCAGCAAAATACTTGTTTTTTGAGAATCTGGTAAGTGTTGGTTCCAGTTTTCTCCACTTAGGACTGGGAAAAAAACCCCAAAATATTGTGTACACAGTACAAGTCAGAATAGGTTGTAGCATAACTGCAATAAATTAAGTAAACTACTGCTCCTGCCCTGACAAGATCAGAATCTGACATTTTCTGGAAAGCTTTCAGTGAGAGCTTTCCAGAAAATGATGTCAGCTTCTGGTCTTATCAGTGTAGGAAGAGAAAAGATACATAGTTTATAGGATTATCCTACAACTTATTTTGACTTGTTCTGTTGATACATGTATTATTAGTCTCATGTTACTTGTCAGAAAATACTGATTGATGAAGTTTTGTGTATATTATCTTGCAATCATGTCAGCTTACATGACAGTGATTATTGTATATCTTTTAAGATTTGACAGAATTGGAGTAAAATGTGTTTCCTGTAACCCTTGACCTGTCCAAAGCTATTTTGAAAGAGAATATTGTCTAAAAAAATTGTAATTTCCAAAATATTTAACCTTCTTTTACTGATTTTTTTTGTTGAAACAGAATTCATAAATGTGTGCATTTTCAAGAAAATCATCTTTGAAACTATAGGGCCAAATGGTTTGAAAACACAGTGTGACTGATGACTGAAACCCCCTCTACCAATGATCCTCATTTAATCTTCATTGGTTTGCAATTATGGCTGCAATTGTGGCTTATAGTTACTATAGAAACCCTATAGGAAATCACATTTTCATCATCTTCACTGAAAGTACTGAGCCAATGTGAACCAGACTTGGCAGGCATTGTCTATGGGAAGTTCTCTACAACTGTTACTCATTTTATTCCTGTTGGGAGAAAAACGTGGCCGCCAGAAGCTTTCTTTGGTTCTGATTGATCAATTTTGAAAACTCTCCTCCTCTGAAAACACAGGGCCAAATGTTTTGAAATTTTGCATGGTTGATAACTGGGACACCCTCCACCAACATTCCTCATTTAATGTTGATCATATTGCAATCATGGCCACAATTGTGGTTTATAGTTGCTATGGACAAATCCTATGGGAAATCACATTTTCATCATCTCTCTGGAACTACTGAACTGACATGAACCAAAACTTGGCAAGAATGTTCTATAGGAGGCCCTCTACAAACGATCCTCTTTTTTGTTCCCGTTGCTTGGAAAAAATAGCCACCAGAGACATTCTTTGATTCTGTTTGATGGATTCAAATGTTTTGAAACTTCACATGATTGAAGACTGGGACACCTTCCACCAATGATCCTCATCTAATGTTGATGTAATGTTGCAAACATGGCCACAATTGCAGGCCATAGTTACCATGGAAAGCCTATGGGAAATCACATTTTTATATGTAGTTCCAGGTGAGCGATTACAGGCTCTGTAGAGCCTCTGGATATTTCATACCATTTAATTGACAAAGATCTTGAGGGGGCATGATCCTTAACCATCTTGGGCATAACTATATTTTTACCATACTTTCACGAACAGAATTTTCCTATTGTCATGTATTTTGTAAAATAAAAGTATACATATAACCTAAAAAAGTTAAAAATTTGTTTCTCAGGCCCTCATGCATGGTCCATTTAGCTGCTGCATGCTCTCTTGTGTAACCAATGCAAACTTAAAAACATAAAAATTAGATGGTTTATGTTTGATATTTTACCCAAGATAATAAATTTGATAAATTTTTGCCCCTAAGGTGCAACAAGGCTTTGCAATGATTCAGCTATTCTGTAGGTTTCCATGCCTAAAACATAAAACAAACTAAGAACATGAACCTTTGATGGCAAAGATATAATTACAAAGAAGAAAAATAAATATAAAAAAATGCCTGCCCACATGCAATTTTATAAAAAATTTTTTATAAAAAATGGCCTGAGAAACAGAAGATCTACTTTGTGGAATCTATTATTGCCATCCCTTTAATTTCATACCCATCAAGTTTAAATGCAATTAAATTTGGCTCATCAAATAGGCATCATGTCAACTTCCAAAATAATCCATACATGTTTTACAGCTAAGTTTTACAGAAGTTGTGCAAGCAGGTATTTTTTACTGTATGTTGTGCCATTGGGATTTTTTACCCGACTTTGAGACAATGGACATATGTTTTGCCGAGGTTTATCTTTATGACTTTAATTTTGGCATGTGTAAGCTTAGTGAAAATTATTTGCATTTATTAATGGATTTCAAGTGATGACAGTGTGTGAGTACTGTGCAGTGGCAACACAGTGTACTTCACACTGGTTTATTAGAGAATACCAGTCATTGAAAATTCAAGAACTTTTAAGAAAAAAGTAATTCTAACCAATTCAATATCACTTTATTATCCCACGCCAAACAAAGTTTTGTGGGGGATAGAGTGATAGGCTCTCGCTGTCCATCCATCCATCTGTGCTTCTGCACGCACCAACAAATCAGGTTTACGTGTCTAGTTGTTGGTACGCAGCACTGTTATGTGTCAAATCTGATTTATGTACATAAATTTGAACTAACAAATTGGTATTTATGTGTCAAAAAAGTGTGTTATGTGGCCAAAATGGTTTATGTAGCTACTAAGTGACAAAAGTGGGTATTGTATTTTCAGTGATTTAATGTTAAGGTTAGGGTCAGTAAGCTGAAAGGGTTAGGGTTTGCAACTACCCTGAAATTAGACTTAAAAAGAGTTTTTAGTGGTTGTCCATGCATTTTAAATTCCTCAAATATTTTAGCCACATGCACCCTGATTCTAGACATGTCCATCCATCCATCCATCCATCCATCCTCTCTTAGGAGAGGTACATTGTGGGTCAATTATAAGTACAGGCAATATGTTACACTCTCGTGGTTTAGATCTCTATTTTTAGATTTAACCCCACAGTAAAAACTTGCACGATGTAGCTATCATGTGTACATCCATCCATCCATCCATCCATCCATCCATCCATCCATCCATCCACATCCATCCATCCATCCATCCATCCATCCATCCATCCATCCATCCATCCATCCATCCATCCATCCATCCATCCATCCATCCATCCATCCACAATGTAGCTATCATCCATCCATCCATCCATCCATCCATCCATCCATCCATCCATCCATCCATCCATCTGTCGTCCATCCATCCATCAATCCATCGATTGGTCTGTCCATCTGCCTGTCCATGCATCCATCCGTTATCACAAGACATATATATTGCGTGGCTAGCAATTTGCCTAAAGGAACATGTACAAGTGGTGTCCTGAACTGGGTGGTCATAAGGCCTCTGAACATTGGTTTAGGCCATATGACTACCCAGTGAGGACACCAATTGTGCATTAAAGTTTTGTTTGAGTGGTGACTGAGATTGGGGAATTTGGGCTTGGGAATTGCGAAATGCCTTTGGGAAAGGGTACAATATTTGGCACATGTAGATACCCAAAAGTATCCCTGCCCTACAACATAAACACACTGTTAACACCTCCCATTGCATTTATTCAGACTTGAGAACTAAACAATAATCCTGTGGATCCATTTTCAACTTTTCTGCCACTGGACCAAAACTATGGTAGGTCCAGTACAGTAGGTGAAATTCCTGTCACCAAATAGTTTGTTCCACTTAACCCTTTACCTTACAAATTGCCGCATCCACCTGCAAAATTTGCAAATTAAATAGTTGAAAAAATTATATATTTTTATACTGTACCAATGCCCCAGACTTAGCTGGTGCTAACTCTAAAATATTTAGGGCCAAATGCAAATTTTAACCCCCAATCCCCAAAATTTTCAAATAAAACCGAAAAATACATGTCCTACATGGTCCTCCATACTTTTACTCCACTGCGCATGCGCAGTGTCAAGGAGGTCTCGAAACTGCTGCCAAAAGTCATTTTTAGCTTAACTTGACATAGTCAAGATAAGCTATTGCCATCACGCATGCGGAAGTCTGTTAGTCTGTGAGTCTGTTAGTCTGTGAGTCTGTGACGTCTGTTCACATTTTCCTTTAGCACGGGCTACACCCCGCAGTTCTTGTCTGATCATCACGAAATTTCATATGCAGGTTTGGGGTCATGTCTAGATGAGAACGTCCCCTTTTGGTCGCGATCGGGCAACCGGTATGGCTGTCCGAGCCCAAAACCTGAAAACCATTAGCACAGTCTACAGATCGTATTTATGGAGGGATTTCATTGTAACTTGGTGGGATGCCTCTGTATAATGCCTAGATGAGAATGTCCCCCTTTGGGCATGATCTATCAACCGTGATGGCTGCCCAAGCCCGAAACCCCAAAACTTTTAGCACAGTCTGCAGGTCATGCTTAATGTGGAGGGATTTCATTGTAACTTGGTAGGATGACTCCTTATGATGTCTAGATAAGAATTTCCCCATTTGGGCATGATTGGGCAACTGTGACGGCTACAGGGGCCCGAAGCCCGAAAACCTTTAGCACAGTCTAGAGGTCATATTTATGAAGGGATTTCATTGTAACTTCGTAGGATGACTCCAAATAATGTCTAGATGAGAACATCCCATTTTGATCGCGATCATGCAGCCTTGATGGGTGCCCGAGCCCGAAAACCTTGAGCATTGGCAAAAGGTCATATTTATAGAAAGATTTCATTGTAACCTGTTAGGTTGACTCCATATAATGCCTAGATGATGACATCCCCTTTTGGTTGTGATTGGTCAGTTGTGATGGCTACAAGTGCCCGAAGCCCGAAAACCTTGAGCACAGTCTACAGGTCATATTTATGAAGGGATTTCATTGTAACTTCTTAGGATCACTCCAGATGATGCCCAGATGAGATTGTCCCCTTTGGTTGTGATCATTCAGCCATGATGGCTGCCCGAGCCCGAAGCCCGAAAACCTTTAGCACAGTCTACAGGTCATATTTATGAAGGGATTTCATTGTAACTTGGTTGGTTAACTTCATATAATGTCTAGATGAGAACGTCCCGTTTTGGACATGATTGGGCAACTGTGACGGCTAAAGGTGCCCGAAGCCCGAAAACCTTTAGCACAGTCTACAGGTCATATTTATGAGGGGGATTTCATTGTAACTTGGTAGGATGACTCCAAATAATGGCTAGATGAGAACGTCCCATTTTGATCGCGATCATTCAGCCTTGATGGGTGCCCGAGCCCCAAAACCTTTAGCCTAGGTAAAAGGTCATATTTATAGAAGGATTTCATTGTAACCCGTTAGGTTGACTCCATATAATGCCTAGATGATGACATCCCCTTTTGGTCGTGATTGGTCAACTGTGATGGCTACAGGTGCCCGAAGCCCGAAAACCTTGAGCACAGTCTACAGGTCATATTTATGAAGGGATTTCATTGTAACTTCGCAGGATCACTCCAGATGATGCCCAGATGAGATTGTCCCCTTTGGTTGTGATCATTCAACCATGATGGCTGCCCGAGTCCGAAGCCCGAAAACCTTTAGCACAGTCTACAGGTCATATTTATGAAGGGATTTCACTCTAACTTGGTAGGTTGACTTCATATAATGTCTAGATGAGAATGTCCCCTTTTGGACATGATTGGGCATCTGTGACAGCTTCAGGGGCCCAAAGCCCGAAAACCTTTAGAACAGTCTACAGGTCATAATTATGAAGGGATTTCATTGTAGCTTGGTAGGATGACTCCAAATGGTGTCCAGATGGGAACGTCCCCTTTTGGTCACGATCATTCAGCCTTGATGGCTGCCCGAGCCCAAAAACCTTTAGCATGTCTGTAGGTCGTATTTATGGAAGGATTTCATTGTAACTTGTTAGGTTGACTCCATATAATGCCTAGATGATGACATCCCCTTTTGTTCGTGGTTGGTCAACTGTGATGGCTACAGGTGCCTGAAGCCCGAAAATCTTGAGCACAGTCTACAGGTCATATTTATGAAGGGATCTCATTGTAACTTCATAGGATCACTCCAGATGATGTCCAGATGAGAATGTCCCCTTTTGGTTGCGATCATTCAACCATGATGGCTGCCCAAGCCCGAAGCCCGAAAACCTTTAGCACAGTCTTCAGATCATATTTATGAAGGGATTTCATTGTAACTTAGTAGGTTTACTTCATGTAATGTCTAGATGAGAACAGCCCCTTTTGGACACCATTATGCAACAGTGTTGGCTACAGGGACCCAAAACCCGAAAATCTTTAGCACAGTCTACAGGTGATATTTATGAAGGGATTTCATTGTACCTTGGTAGGATGGCTCTAAATAATGTCTAGATGAGAACGTCCCCTTTTGGTCGCAATCATTCAGCCTTGATGGCTGCCCGAACCCAAAACCCCAAAACCTTTAGCACAGTCTATTGGTCATATTTATGGAAGGACTTCATTGTAACCCGTAAGTTTGACTCCATATACTACCTAGATGATGACATCCTTTTTTGGTCGTGATTGGTCAACTGTGACAGCTTCAGGGGCCTGAAGCCCAAAAACCTTGAGCACAGTCTACAGGTCATATTTATGAAGGGATTTCATTGTAACTTTGTAGGATCACTCCAGAAGATGCCCAGGTGAGAATGTCCCCTTTTGGTTGCGATCATTCAACCATAATGGCTGCCAGAGCCCAAAGCCCAAAAACCTTTAGCACAGTCTACAGGCCATATTTATGAAGGGATTTTAATGTAACTTGATAGGATGACTCGTTTTGGAATAATTTCACTGTAACTAGGTAACTTTTGTTGCCATATGTTAACCGTGAGGGCCACATACATTAACTGTTAGGTCATATTAACCCACCCCTCAGCTCTTTAGTACAGTGTACACCTCATATTATTTTTATCATGAACACAGCATACAGGGAACAGAAATGAACATATTACCAATTATCACAATTCTTGTCTTATTTCATAATCCTTTCATAAACATTGAACACTATCCTTTTCATCAAACACAACACACAAGTTAAGCTACAGTGTCATTGACACTTTCATTTGTTTGGCCCTCAATACAGTTACACTTCACTGTTATTTGTGCTTGTAAATCTCAGTTTTAAAGATGCCAGATGCATATTTATGAGAGAAATGGTGGATATATGGTGGAAATAGAAGGTGGAGAGGAGAAAACAGTGGAAACAAATGTTCAGGGCTGTAACTTATAATTATTTTACAAAATTGTTACATGTTACCTATTTTCGTGGCATGACCTTATTGTGGTCATTCTTGCTATGAATGTTCCATTGTTTAATCAGTGTTTCCTCTCTCCCTTTCCTTTATTCCCCCCTAGCTATTCTCCCATGCTTTTGGCTTATTTTTTGTAATGTTTATTACTAAAATTTCTTGGGAGTTTTGGCTTGGAAACAGAATTATTTTCGGTTTGTTCCCCATGTTTACGTCCTCACCCTAGGGGTGTTTGGGTGTTTTGATCTGCTTCTACCATCTGATGTTCTACAGTTTCTTCGCTGGAAGCCTCTGTTTTGCATCAGATAGTGTTTAAATTGGTAACTGATTTCGAGCCATGTTTGTTTGAGTGCCTGGAGTCATGTTTCCAGTTTGTTGACACTTTTGCTTATGTTGACAACTGTTACTTCTGACAATGATTACTTGTCTTCTGCTTAATTTAGTTCATAGCAAGATACTTTAATATTGTCCATAAGTGTTACATTAATTTTTCAAAATGATTAAAAATTTTTGTCCACACTTAGGCTTTTTTGGTATCCTTTGGGCTCAGGGTTCCTATTGGGAACTTGGGCTCTTCTGAAAATTTTTTCAAAAAATTTTTTTTTTGAAAATTATTTTCTTTTGAATGTTATAATGATTTATAATATATTATGTATATTTATTTCAAGAGTTAGTGTGATATGATGGTGTATATTTTTTCTGGTTGAAAAAATATTCTTCAATCGTAATGCGAGGATATCTTCCTCTAATTCACAAGTTCATTGTGTTTCTTATAGACAATGTAGTTGCATTAATTCTTGCTCTGTGTGTGTTGATTGATATGACAACGTTGGAGACGTGTGTCACAGTATTTTGTTGTGGTGAGAGGTCCATTCCGGTCCTCGCTCCGTGGGGTCACTATATATTATCAGTTTCTTTTTCAGAACTCAGAGTGATGTTTCTGTGATGTTTTCAATAGTCTGTCTCCGTCGTTGCAATATTAGGGCTAGCGGGAAGTGCTCAAGGTATTACGACAATTGCTGGGAGTTAGCTAGTTCTATCGAAGGTATTGTCGCCCGCTAGTCTGCCCGGTGTCGCGACCATTCACCAGGGAAGAATGGCTCAGCACCCGGGTTAGTCCATTGTGGTCCAGGGAAGCAGATTGGGAGATGCGAGCACTATAAAACTTCAGATGTGCACACCCAGCAACGATGGATCCGAGGATAGTACGGAGGAAACCTGTCAGTCCGATAGCTAGCTCGTCCATGTCCCCTGGACCGCGAGCGGGAGTGGCCCCCTCTCTCTTGCATCAACATCTGCACCGCAATGTTGTTGTATGTTGTTCGCTTAGTCGGAGCTTATGTCCACTCCTCCTGCTCGGGACGCTCCGTCGCATGACAGTCCCACGTGGCTGTTATATTGGATTCCTCATCCTCGTCAAAACACATGATCGCACCTTGGCTATGTGACCTCAGCTTTCCAGGGGACGTTTGCATATTATATAAATGCAGGATTGAACGTCCCTGGTGCTCCTGCTTCGCCGACCAAGGAATACATGTCGACCAGGTCACTCCATCTGCTAGCCAAGGATACAAGACCTTTCCAGTTGGGACGTTCGCATATTATATAAATGCTGGAATGAACGTCCCGGGAGCTTCCAGCAGATATTCACGTAGGACCGCGGCTCCACAGGTCTCATAGGGTAACATGAACTAGGTATTGTTACCGTGATGTCTTCGTAAGTGTGCTTCCGTTGTCACAGTCAAATGAAGAGTTAGCGGCAAAGTGCTCATGTAGATACGTCAATTGCCTGGAGTTACCTAGTAGGATTGATAGCGTTGGCGTCCACTAGCTCGCCCGGTGTCGCGACTGTTCACCGAATGGCTCAGCACCCGGGTTCGTCCGTTGCGGTCCAGGAAGGAGATTTGGGTGATGCGAGCACTATAAAATACAGTGTGCACACCCAGTGACGACGGATACGAGAATGGTACGGAGGAAGCCTATTAGTCCGGTTCCTAGCTCATCCAGGTCCATCTGGGCTGGAGCGAGAGAGGTCCCTCTCTCGTATTACAACATCTGAGCCCAGATGTTGTGGTACTAAACGTTCCTCAGTCAGAGAATACGTCCACCGCTCGGGACGCTCTGTTATATAGACATTCCGGAGAGACTGCTCTTTCGGCTTCCTCATCCTCACGGCAGCACACGCGACCGCACCTTGGCTACGTGACCTCTGATATTCAATCAATTTTGCCGACCAAGGATTCTACGGCGTCCAGGTCACGCCATCCAGAAGCCAAGGATACGAGGCCTTCATTCTCCGGATGTTCGCATATTAGAGGTTTGCAGGAGTGAACGTCCATGGAGCTTCCAGCAGCTAAATCCTTTAAGACTGCAGCTCCACAGGCCTCTGTTACGGACATGCTATCGCAGATAGCACAAATTTTCGCAGCATCCCAGCAACCAACAGTAACTCTGTCGGATCAGGAATTATCCGAGAAAGCTGGGTTGGTACGTTCCGCTGCAGGTTCAGGCATGGACTACGAAGAATTTCAAGTGGTCCTACAGGATGGTGAAAGGGATACGGATGAGTTGTATTTTCCCTTTTTGGAACAACATAATTGCTGTAGAGTGCATCTGGCATTATCATTGGACGTTATTCCTCCGGACCAAAATGCTGCGTTGCCGGATAAGAGACGGATAGCGCCACTGGACACAGAATTCTTAATCGGTTTAGGGACATCATCCCTCAGTTTCCGACATAGTCCAGATATGTTTCACGGACAATTGATCTGTTGAATGATGCTATATTTATATAACTTGCTACCTAAATGAGCAGGTCAGGTTTCTTATCGGCAATATGCTCTACATCTGCCTTTCATCAATTCATCGAATATTTTGAAACGGCAGGACAGAGCATTCTGAGAGTTCTCTGCGTCTAGACAACCAGGTCAGGAATTAGTATTGTTTATCTGTCGTCTATGTCAATTCCAACCATGATGTTGGAAATAACAATATTGTCTAGCAGGGACAGCTTAGACGCATTATTGTACGCAGATCACCTTACCAGAATGTTATCATTACTTCTCAAAGCAAAAAGAATTCTAGGATGTACTACCTCCTTAAGAGTTCTTTCAAGGGCCTCAGGTAAACTCCGTCCTTTAGTGGCATTATGGAGTTGTGTGGACGTGACGTGGCCCTGGCTACATCCACGCGTTTAGACGTTTTCATTACGTCTCAAAGCAAAAAGAATTCTAGGATGTACAACCTCCTTAAGAGTTCTTTCAAGGGTCTCACGTAAACCCCGTCCTTTAGTGGCATTATGGAGTTGTTTGGACGTGACGTGGCCCTGGCTACATCCATGCGTGTAGATAGTAAGGTGAAAAACTCTCTCAGACTCTCTCTTCTCCGGAGAGTTTTCTTGGACGGCAAGCTTTCCGCAGTTTATGATCAATTAACTAAGAAAGCTTTAGACTCTCTGCTATTTATATTCGCTTCCATATAGTCGGCTCCAGCAGAGAAGAGTAGGACAGGCACTACTGGGATGAATACGTCCAAGGGAAGTTCCTATAGAGGTTCCCATGTGTCCTGTAGGTCTTATTCTAGAGACTGTCAAAGTAGCGACTCAGATAGGGGCCGTAATTCCAGTCAGACGCCCCTAGGTCGACGAGGCGAGGTGCGGGCCATAGAGGACATGGCTTCTCCTTCCGCAAGCTTCGCAGGACCAGGAGGTAATGATTTTATCCTATATCATGTATTAGTGAGCGGAAGTCTATCGAGTTTCTCAATTATTTGAGATTAGCTTACAGACGTACCTTGGATTCAAGGGGTGTTTTCGGAAGGACTATATTGTTCCTCAAACGAAATCCTCTGAATAGAAGTCCAGTCTCTTCTGGAATGATCGCGATAGAGATCGTAGAAATCCAGGTTTTTTAAGGTTTCTACAACCATCCTTTTCTGGTTCCAAACCAGACGGCTCGTTCCGTCCACTCATAGTCTGAGCTGGATAACAAGCTGATCGTGGCTCTAAGTTTCTATATGCAGTCCATCCGATCAGTCAGAGCGAGTATTTGGGTGTACGACTATGCTACATGCATAGATTTTTAGTTACATACTTTCACGTCATGGTACATCAAGTGTTCAGAAAGTATCTTTGCTTCTTTATCATAGGAATTGTGTTTCAGCACCGACCAATGTGTTCCGGTCTGAATCTAGTTCCTGGGCTTTCACTCGAATAACGAACTCGGTAATGACTCATTTCCGAGCTCATTCGTCTGCGGTATCATCGGCCTTCCTGGACGACATTATTCAGAGGTACGGCAACGAGTTAACGCTTCAGAACGATGTGCAGATTCTGCTTCTTTTGATCCGACACCTCGGTTTCATAAGTAAACGAGGAGAAGTCGGATCTGGTTTCGTCCAAGTCATTTACCCACTGGGGGATGAGCTTCGGGACGCATAACATTCTCGTTCGTCTGCTGTTAACCAGAGCGAAATTAATCAGTTGTTATGCTCGCTATAGTCTTCGCTCAGACAAGGTCTCAGCGAGAGGTCTGTGCAGATCTGCCAGGATTTTATTCCAATGGGGCGGTTACACTTTTGTCCTCTCCAAATTTCTTTTAATTCAGAATTGCAGGGTGAAGTTTCTTTCGCTCGATACGGAAATCTTCTTGTCAAATCAAGTGAATAAGAGATTCAGACTTGGGCAAGTTTTCAGTGCTTAACTCAAGTAGTTCCACTGCAATTGCCGGATCCGAGTTTTCAGTTTTGATGGATGCCAGTCAAACAGATTGGATAGTTTCATTGAACCCAACGGATTAAAGTGCCAGAGTCTTTTGTTTCTGTAGTTCCTTATCAAGCACACAAACATCAAGATTGATGTCATTTTGGCTTGCGCTACGTTATTGGAGGAACGTTATTCAGAATGTTCATATGCTAATTCTGTTTGACAACTCAATGGTATTAGCGTATTTTCGGAATTATGGAGGCACTCATTCCGTCCTGTTATTTATGTTAACGGATTGAATCTTTCGGTTGGTACTAGAACATCAAGTTCTCTTATTGGTCCGTCACATTCCGGGTCGTCTGAATGTATTAGCGGACTCCCTTCACGAAGAGGCCGTTTGTTGCCACCAGAATGGACTTCCAACAAACGAGTATTCAGTCAGATTGTTACCAAGGAGAGCGGCCAATGATCGACTTATTTGCGACGCATCTCAACAATCAGTTGCAGAAGTATGTGTCATAATGTTTCGATCTTCGAGTGTTTGCAGTAAATGCTCTATCGTTCTTGTGAGTTGGAATAATAAGATATACGTATCTTCCAGTGCCGTTGATTCAACAGATATTGCTCAAAAGTAATTTTTTCAATGCTAATTCTGTTGGTAGCTTCTCTAGCTCCACAAAGACTGTGGATTAATTTACTCAGGCGTCTGTTCTGGGACATGCCGTGGAAGCTTCCTCCACATTTCGGTCCATTCTATGGTCAGATGGATTCAATCTACTATCAGTTCTGCTTATGATTATATCTTCATTCAGCAGTCTGTGCTTTAGTTTTAAGCTCATGAAGTAAGAGCTCTTCTACATCATTGGCTTAGACTAATAATGTTGCTATTACAGATCTATTGAGGGCTGCATATTGGTGTTAGCCCTCCATTTTCACGATTTTGTATTTGAGAATATTGAGTCCTTTCTGCAGATCTACATTGTTTAGGTCCGTTATTTTTTACTCATAATGTTGTCTACTAAACAGTGGCAACTATATGTGTATAGGCCTTCAGTTCCGGCAGTGACTCTGTCCTGCTGCCCTCTTTGCTCTGGAGTATTTGATCCAGGGCAAGGGGAAGGGGGGGAGGTGGGTGTTCCCTTAGGTCACCTGCTTTATAGTGTAAAGCAAGGGAATACCTCCCTTAGAGTCAGTAATTCTGAGTCGGTTCCGAGATGATTTTAAGGGTAAAGCCTATGTTTACTCATCTGTGTAATATTTTTTAAAGTGTTGATTGGTGTGAAGTATCTGTATATATCACGTGATTAATTGGGTGTTAATATACAAGCCTCGAACACTTTTAAATGAGTATATTGAGTCTCATTTCTCTAGACTCCCGTATTTATTGGCTTTCCTTTTAAAAATATTAGCATAAAGGGTTATACTAGATGTTTATAGAGATCATTGATATTATTGTGCTCAATTACAGAATGGTGTTGTGTCTTGCTTTTTTGATACAATAAGGAAGATACATGTATCCTATCTCTCCTTTTCTCATTGAGGGGATAGGTCTGTTATAGGTAATTGAGTCTATTGGATTTTCCTTATGTCCTAGGCCCTCCAACCGTTTTACTACTCAGCTAAGTCTGGGTCATTGGTACAGTATAAAGATGTTAAAAAATTTATAGTAATTTATATATTTTTTATACTTACCAATGACCCAGACGGGGATGGTCCTCCCAGGAGTTGGGAACTCTTGCCTTTCCGCTGCGTACATAACGCTTACCAGGCACTGGTTGTAAGAATGACTTTTGGCAGCAGTTTTGAGACCTTCTTGACACTGCGCATGCGCAGTGGAGTAAAAGTATGGAGGACCATATAGGACATGTAATTTTCGGTTTTAGATGCAAATTTTGGGGATTGGGGGGTAAAATTTGCGTTTGGCCCTAAATGTTTTAGAGTTAGCACCAGCTAAGTCTGGGTCATTGGTAAGAATAAACAATATATAAATTACTATAAATTTTTTAACTTTTTAAACATTTTCAACAACTGCATATCATGTGACCTCTTTGTACGAACTCAATGAGCTTGTTCCAATGAGGTGGTCACATGATATGGTTTTGTTGCACTGTTTTGAAAAAATTAAAAAAAACAATAATTAAAATAATTAATTTTATAACCTGTATATTGGGTGAAGGGTTAATTTGTTACTACTTTACCCTTTTTACCCCTTTTTCTACATGTAAGATAACAGCCATGTACATCTTGCCCAAAAATTACCTTTTGAATTTTAATATTTTTTCAACTTTTTCCCTCAGTAGATAGCTTATTACCCTTCTGTGCAACAAGTGTATTGGGCACATTCCATTGAAGTCTCATAAACTATTTTTTTGAGACCGAAAATTAAATTAAAGTTTAGTTATTTTGTGTAACAAAATTGAATCAGTCAGATTCCTAGTTGCATCTTGGGAAACATTTATTGCTTGAAATTTTGACTTCAGTATGCAGAGAGTTAAAGTGAAAACCTGTGATCTAAAATTGCATTGCCACACAGCAACAAGTGAATACTTATTGAATTTTAAACATATATTTAAGGGGTGAATGCCGTTTGTACTGTTTGTAGGCTACATTGAATATGATTTGCGATTTTCTGGGGTGGTTGCTGGAAACAAAGACACCACCTAAGACTCTCACTTTGAGCTTATTGAATATTTTCAGTAGAACCCTGTTAATTGAATAGCCACTTTGCCAATGAAAATTATTCAACTAACAGGAGTATTCAATTAACAGGGATCGGCTCACTTTCCTGTATTCTAGAGATAAACTTAGCATTTATTCTAGTATATCTTGTTTGACAGAGCTTCTTCAGCTCTGTCAAACAAGATATAATAGATTAAATTTGCGGTAACCGGTTCTCGTCAGATCACCGAAGTTAAACATCGTCAAGCCCGGTTAGTCTTTGGATGGGTGACCATCTGACAATCGATTCAGACTCCCGCATTGTGTCCTTGCGCAAGGCACTTAACCCTGATTGTGCATAGGGGGACACGATGACGCCGTGTACTAAGGTGTACTGCACATCGATGGTGCACATGTCTTCAACCAATCTAACCCTGCCTGTGCTGCAGTGCGGAATTACAATGTTGGGGAGCTGGCAGCTGCTCATTGTTACTTGGTGGTTCTCTCCGGGTACTCCGGCTTCCTCCACCCGTAAAACTGTCACGGTCATCATTAGCCATTGTGCATAAGTATGTGACCTTAAAACACCAATAAATAAATAGATTAAATGCCTGTATTAGAGGTACTGAGGCCAAGGGGGTCTATAAACAAAGGAAAACTGGGGAGAGTCATGGTAATTTCTCAACAGATTACAGGATTTTTTATTTAATTAACAGGAGTTTACTCTATAACCTATATTCAATAACAGGTCAAATTTGTAATGGAGGTATGGTAAATGGTTTTGTGTCAAGGAATTATATTCAGTTAACAGGGTTGTTCAGTTAAGCAATATCCAATTAAGTGTGCTCCATTGTATTAACTAAATTGTGTATATTGCTGTTCAAATTTGGCTTGTTCATTCGGTAAAGGTTGAAAACTTATTTGCATTTCATTTTCTTTTTCAGACCATGTGTGGTATTCCAGCATCCCATAGAACACATTGACATATATAAAAATAACTTGATGGCATTAGATGCAAATGAAGCACTGGTAGTGTATAGACAAGATGAGGAGAGTGGTAATGTGAAACGTTATGTACAGTATGGACCCTGTATGTTCATGCCAGAGGCAAATGAATGGTGAGTACATTTAGGACCAGGTGATTCACCATATTTTGCTGAAATCACATCGGACAAAAGTCAGGATGAGCTACAGTGATCACTCACCATCTGTCGTCCGATGACTGTGAACATGGTGTTTGCATCTGCCCCTCCTAAACCACTGAACCAAATTTAGTTATATTTGAGGTCATTGATTGTTGTGACATCGCATTTCATTTTTTTTCAAATTAGCTTTCCCAGCCTCATGGGGAGGGGATGGGGTAAAATCCACCAAAATTCTTTAAAAATCTTCTCATGAACCAGTGGGTACAATGATTCGATATTTGGTATGGAGCTTCCTTTTGTGGTGTAGAATCAAGTTTGTTCAAACAAAGTTCGTGGATCAATATTTGCCTTTGTAATGGAAGAGTTTTGGCCCTGTGCAAAATTTCTATTTTCCGAACTGATGGTCCGATTTGAACCAAATTTCATCGGTGGTATTATTGAGTCATAAGTACTTGATTCATGCAAGAAATAATATTTTTATACTGTACCAATGACCCAGACATAGCTGGTGCTAACTCTTAAAATATAGGGCCAAACACAAATTTTGCCCCCCAATCCCCAAAATTTGCATCTAAAACTAAAGAAAACATGTCCTGAAAGGCCCTCCACACTTCGCCCCTACTGCGCATGCGCAGTGTCAAGGACGTTCCGAAATTGGCGCCATTAATCATTCTAAGTTTGGCCCTTCATCAGTTAACATCTGACTGATCTTTGTGCTTATAAATCTCAGTTTAAATGATGCCAGACACATAAATATTAGTGAAATGGTGATTCTAAGGAGGATAGAGAAGGAGGAGAGGAAAAAAATGTGTGACAGAATATTATCAGGGCTGTAACTTAAAATTTTTTAATGAAATTGTGTTAAGTTACCTATTTTCAAGGCAGCAGCCATTTTGTTGTCATTCTGATTATTTAGTTACACTGTTTTTTTAAGTGTTTTCCTCTCTCCCTGTCCTTTAAGTCCCCCTTGCTATTCTCCCATGCTTGTGGCATAGTTTTTGTAATTATTATTACTAAATTTTCTTGGGAGTTTTAGCTGAATAACAGAATGAATTCTGTTCTTTTCCCCATGTTTACGTCTTCACCTACGGGTGGTTAGGCGTTGTGTTCTGCATCTACCATCTGATGTTCTGCAGTTTCTTCCCTGGAAGTCTCTGTTTTGCATCAGATAGTGTATTTTTGGTAACTGATTTCGGGCCTGGGTGCCTGGAGTCTTATTTTAGTGTTTTTACACTCATTGTTTACATTTACAACAGCCCTCTGTGTGAGGGGGGGATTTCTAAAAAATAATATCTTGATGTTATTTTAATCATAACTAGATACATTATTATTGTTCGTAAGTGTTGAATAAATTGTTTAAAATATTTTTAAAATTTTTGTCCACACTTAGGCTTGGGATCCATTGGGGCTCAACGTTACTTTTCAGAAACTTGGGCTGTTCTGAAAAAATATTTTTTCAAAATATTTTGATTTCAATTATTTTGTCTATATTAATGGATCATATTATTATTATGTATTTTGATTGCCAGGGATTAGTGCGAGTACCAGGACTTGTTTTCTTTTCACATTGAAAGGATATTGATCAATTGTTTTAAGAGGAAGTCTTCCTCTAACTTTATTATCATTCTATATGTGGTCAGTGTACTCGCATTAACTCCTGTTCTGTATCGTATGATTTCGATGACAATATGGGAAGCGTATGTCACGGTATGTTATTGGGGATTTGGACTCTCCGGTCCTTTCCCCGCAGGGTCACTCTACTCTATCAATTTCTATTTCAGACGATCAAGATTAGGGTGATGTATCTGTGATGTCTTCCAACAGTGTGCCTCCGTCGTCACAATTAATGAAGGGCTAGCGGAAAAGTGCTCATGTAAATACGCCAATTGCCTAAGAGGACCCTAGTAGGTTCGACGGCCTTTGACGTCCGCTAGCTCGCCCGGTGTAGTGTCCATTCACCGAATGGTTCGGCAGCCGGGTTCGTTCGTTGCGGTCTAGAAGGAATTTTGGGGTGATGCGAGCACTATAAATTAACCTAATGCACACCCAGTGACGGCGGATCGGAGAGAGAACGGAGGAAGCCTTTTAGTCCGGTTCATAGCTCGTTCCGGTCCATCCGGACGGCAAGCGAGAGAGGCCCCTCTCTCGTTCAACAACATCTGGCCCCAGATGTTGTGGTACAAATGTGTCGCAAGCGGAGCATAAGTCCGTCGCTCGGGACGCTCCGTTGTATAGGCAGTCCGCGGAGACTGCTAAGGCTTCCTCTTCTCGTCAGCGCACACGACCGCACCTTGGCTGCGTGACCGCCGATATATTACCAGCTTCGCCGATCAAGGATTCTTCGGCAACCAGGTCACACCATCCGGTAGCCAGGGACACGAGGCCTGCAGACTCCGGACGTTCGCATAGGAAGTGTGCGGGAGTCAACGTACACGGAGCTTCCGGCGGCAATGCATCGTAAGACCGCTACTGCACAGGCCTCGGGAACGGACGTGCTTTCCTTAATAGCACAGTTTATCGCAGCATCCCAGCATCAACTGAATCTGTCGCATATATTTTATCCGACGATGCTGGGTCGGGACGCTCCGCGGAAGCGGGTACGGACGTCCGAAAGTTTCATCCGGTCCGACGGGATACCGAAAGGGATTCGGAGGATTTCGAGCTTTCCCTTTCGGAACAACATATGCTGTTGTGTATGTCATCTGACTTGGTCTTCTACAGCTTCTTTCATCGGACCAGAATGCTGCGATGCCGGATAAGAAACTGATAGCGTCGGTGGACTTAGTAATTTTTGGTTCGGTTCAGGGACATCGTCCCTCAGTTCCGACATAGTCCAATAATGTCACACAAACTTTCGAATTATTGAACGACGCTATATATATATTATTATTTTATGCTTGCTAACCAAGCATTTCTGGTTTCTTGTTCGAAGAGTTATGGAGATGTCTTTCAAAAGTGTGCCTCTGTCGTCATAGTTAATGAAGAGTTAGCGGCAATAAGTGCTCATGGAATATGTCTATCGCCTACGGAGTGACATTCGCTAGCTCACCCGGTGTAGCGTACATTCATCGAATGGTTCGGCTGCCGGGTTCGTTCGTTGCGGTCTACGAAGGAGATTTGGGTGATGCGAGCACTTTAATTACTTTAGTACTCACCCAGTGACGGCAGATTGAGGTCAGATCGGAGGAAGCCTGTTAGTCCGGTTCCTGGCTTGTCCAGGTCCGTCCGGGCTGTGAGCGAGAGAGGTCCCTCTCTCGTCCAACAACATAGGAGACCGCATGTTGTGGTTCAGATATTTTACATTCGGAGCATATGTCCGTCGGTCGGGACGCTCCGTTATATTGACAGTCCGAGAGACTGTCCTTAATGCTTCCTCATCCTCACAGCAGGGCACACGACCGCACATTGGCTACGTGACCTCGAGTATCCGATCAGTTTCGGCATTCAGTGATTCCACGGCGAATAGGTCGCGCCATCCGGTAGCCAAGGGACACGAGGCCTATACACTCCGTTCGCTCGCATATTGGTAGTATGCACGGGGTAACGATTACGGAGCTTCCAGCGGCAATGCATCGTAAGACTGCTTCTCCTCAGGCCTCAGTGACGGACGTGCTATCCGAGTTAGCACAGTTGTTTCGCAGCATCCCAGCAATTGACAGTTTCTCGGTCGAATCAGGAATTATCCGACGGCGCTGGGTCGGTGCGGTCCGCGGTTGCATCAGCTACGGACGACCGAACGCTTTATAGGGTCCGACAGGATGGCGAAAGGGATTCGAAAGATTTCGAGTTTTCCCTTTAGTAGTATCGGAAGATGCCTTTCATATCTTCTGGCATTATCTTCCAGTGATTGTTATTTCGGACTTCATTGCTGCGATCTTGGATAAGAGACTTATAGCGTCATTGGACTCGGATTTTTCGATCGGTTCAGGGACATTGTCCCTGACTTACCGACGCAGTCCAATATTGTCATTACAACATGTGTTTTATTTTTCGACGCTATATATATATATACAAGCCTGCTACTAAGCATGATAGTTTAGTTTCTTGTCCGCGTTGCTCATTTCTGCCATTTTATCATTTATACGAATAGTTTATTTTGGCAGAGCAGGGCATACCGAGAGTTCATATGCGTCTAGACGGTGTGATTAAAGACTGCATATATTCTTTTTCGCCGTTTATGTCTTTTCCAACTTCAATGTTGGGAACAACATTATGTATAGTAGACTTAACTTAGACGCTTTATCATACGTAATCCGCCTTACTGAGGCGTTATCATTACGTCTTCAAGAAAAGATTTACGGGATATTATTCTCAATGTAATTTCTTTTGAGGGCAGTAGTTTGTTCACGTATAACTCCACCCTTCAGTGGCTGATTGGAGTTAGTTAGACGTGACGCAGCCCTAGCTACATCCACACGTGTGGATAGTAAGGTTAAGAACTCTCTCAGAGTCGCTTCGTTCTCGGAGGAGCTTCTCTTCGACGGCAACTTTTCGGCAATCCATGAATTGCTCGATTTACACGTTCTCTTGTCTATCTAGTGTTACAAGAGATTCAGACTGGGGCAAACATTCGGTGGTTGACTCAGAGAGTGCCACCGCAGTTGCCGGACCCGAGTGTGGCTGTTATGACGGTTGCCAGTCAAACAGATTGGGATATAATTCTGATCCCTACGGATTCGAAGTGCCAGGGTCTTTGGGTTCCGCAGTCTCTTAGCAATCAGTTTTCTTCTGCGGAATAATGTTTTTTAGGCTTGCTTTATGTCATTGCATGAACATTATTCAGAAACGCACGCCCAAATTCCTGTCCTTTAATTCGACAGTAGTGGCGTATCTCCGGAACCAGGGAGGCACTCTTTCGTTTCCGTTATTCAATTTAATGGAAAGAATCCGTCTGTTGGTTATAGTACACCAAGTTCAGTTTTGGTCCGTCATATTCCGGGTCGCCTGATTGTTCTATTGGACTTCCGTTCTCTTACGGGTCGCTTGTTGCTGTCGGAATGGACTCTCAACAAACAAGTATTCAATCAGATTTGCTATCTATGGGAGCGCCCAATGATGATTTATTTATGACACAGCTTGCTAATCAATTGCAGACGTATGTGTTAGCTTGTCCAGATCTCTGAGCTAATGTTGTTAACGCTCTATTGATCTATAGGACGAAATGATAGGATACGCGTATCCTCCGGCGCTGTTGTTTCAGCAGGTATTGTTAAGATAAACAACCACAATACATTTCTGTTGATAGCATCTCTATCTTCACAGAGATCATGAGTAATTTACTCTCTTGTCTACTGTGGGTCTTAACGTGAAATCTTCCTCTATGTGAGGATCTTTTTTCACTGGGTAAATCGTGTCATCTTTATCACAACCAGCAAGGTCGCAACCTTCATGTATTCCGTTGTGTGGTCCGTATTGCATTGTAAGCACTGTACTGGACGAGCTTTGGACGCGATTTCTTACTATAGGAGATCCTCTTCTTCGCTATTCTATGCGGCTAAAGTGGAGGCTCTTCCATCGTAGTGTAGGGATCCTTATGTTCATATTGTTGATCCCTCCATACTACTCTTTGCTATTTTTTAGTATACTTGTTTCACAAGATCTACTGCAGCCTGTTATTATTTAGGTTATAGGTTTATGTTACCTCATACCTATGCACTCTACGATAGTTTACAATTGAGTCTTTTGTCTCTTTATCTAAGTCAGTTAGTAACTTTTTGATAAATAGACTTAGAATCTTTAGATTAAATTCCTATACGGATTTTAACTTCGGTTCTTATTTAGCTGAGTAATCATTTAAGCCTCTGGAAACAGTAGTTTTCAAATTCTGACCTTTTAGACAGTAATTCTGTTGGTTTCTCTTTTACTGTAGAGTCAGTGAGTTTCATGCACTATCGATGGATGATTTTCACTTTCGTAGTTTCGGAATCACTATTTCCGTTACTATTTAGGTTGGATTGTTGCATAAGAGTTAGGCTCCTATTATCCGGAACCTATTATTTTAAGGTCCTTCCGTCTTCGTATGGGCATAGGCCTTTACTCTTTCCGGGTACAGTTTATGTATTTATAAACAGATATCTGTTTATTACTATGGGCGTAAGCTTCTTCTGTCTTTGATGTCTAGTAGAAGGATGTTACGCTCCATTTTATTGTTAATGGATTCTATTAACTATCGGTACTGCTTATGGTATATCATTGACTTAGCAGTTGTGCTTAAGATTTCGGCTCATGAAGTAAGAGTTCTTCTACATCTTGGGCTTACATTAATAGTGTCGCTGTTATAGATTTTTGAAGGCCGCTCATTGCGCTCAGCCATCCACATTCATGAATTTTATCTCAGAAATATCGAGTCCATTTCTGGAGGCCTCTATTGTTAAGTCTATTATCTACTGCTCAGAATGTCATTCACTTAACAGTTGCTACTATAGCTAGGTAGGCTGTCTGTTTCGGCAGTGTCTCCGTTCGGCTGCCCTCTTCGCTCTGGGCTATTTGACCCAGGGCAAGAAAAAGGGGGGGGGGGGAGGGTGTTCCCTTGGGTCACCTGTTTTACTATGAAAACAAGGGGATACCTCCTCCGGAGTTAGTAATTCTGAGCTGTTATTGGGATGGTTGTTTAGTGAGAAGTTTAGGTTTTTAAAATTCATTCAAGTCTTAGTTTTTAAAGTATAGCTTTTGAATATTGCATATGTCAACGGACATGATTATGCAATCCTCAGACACTTTTAAGAGTATAAGAGTCTCTATTCTCTAGACTTACTTTATTTATTGGCTTACTTTAAAAATTATTAGTATAAGGATTATATTGGATATTAATAGAGTACATGGATGTATGAAGCTCAATTTTGGAAGGTGTTGTATCTTTCTAATTTATCATAAATAAGAAAGATACATGTAAGGCCTATTACTTCTTTTTCCCTACAGGGGATGACTCTATTTTATTTTATTGAGCGCATTCGATTTTGCTCTATGTCCTTGGCCCTCCAGCCTTTTTACTATTCAGCTATGTCTGGGTCATTGGTACAGTATAAAAATGTTAAAAAATTTATAGTAATTTCTATATTTTTTATACTTACCAATGACCCAGACGGGGATGGCCCTCCCAGGAGTTGGGAACTCTTGCCTCCCCGCTGAGTACATAGCGCTTACCAGGCACTGGTTATTAGAATGATTAATGGCGCCAATTTCAGAACGTCCTTGACACTGCGCATGCGCAGTAGGGGCGAAGTGTGGAGGGCCTTTCAGGACATGTTTTCTTTAGTTTTAGATGCAAATTTTGGGGATTGGGGGGCAAAATTTGTGTTTGGCCCTATATTTTAAGAGTTAGCACCAGCTATGTCTGGGTCATTGGTAAGTATAAAAAATATATAAATTACTATAAATTTTTTAACTTTCCTGTTTCCCCGTGGGAACCCCAGGAGCTAAAAATAAAAATGTTTTCAAATGCCCATATTTCCCAAACCATACGGAACAGAGAACTGTTAGTTGGTATGAAGCATCTTTTGGGCCAGTAAAATTGAATGGTAAAAAATGTATTTTTAAACTTGCAAAAATTAAAAAAAAAAATTTCTCCACAACCACTCGTCAGAATCTTTTGATATTTGGTTTACAGCATCCATAGGAGGGGGCCAGATACAAGTGGGTATACAATGAAGCCCCTTGGTTCATATTTGGGCTCAATTTTCAGTGTCAATAAATTCTACATCGATAATAAAATTATTGGTTTTTAAATGGCAACAATTAACATGGATTATCAACAATTTGTTCACAGTAGTTTGATTCAGTATGGAGTTTAGGTATGGCAACGTCCATTTTATGAGATAATATGTGAGGGTAAAGTCAAAGTTACTGCCCATTTTTATGATATGAACAATGAATACAAAGGATAACAGGTACCGAGAAATGTTACGTGCCCTCGCGGACCAATATCATTATTCAGTGGTATGATGTACACAGCTAAAAAATAATTGACTATCAAAAATAATAGTCGACTATAGCACCTTCCGAAGGGTAGTCAACTCAATTAATCAAATAGTCGTGGCAACCCTAAACATGTCTACTCAATTAATTATCAGAATCGGCTGATTATGACTGAATAATAAGCTATTAAATTCTGTATATATGGCCTGTGTACAACCAGTGTTTCAGCCAATGGACCTCCGAGTAACCAGGAGAACTTGCCGTGCTTTTTGATGCCATTTGATATGGCAATTACGTGCAATTCCTATGCGCAATTAAGCCTAGATAAGTGCACAGTTCGTGACAGAACTTCTAGTTTTAACTGTTTTGTGGGAGTGTTTTTCAATTTTAATCAAATTTTTCAGTAAAACTTTTTGAAGTTGTATGAGTTTGCATTTAGATCAGATTGTATGCATGTCATGTTGCTTCATCAAAGCTTTTTGGTGTTTATTTGTCTCCTCAAGACCTTCAGATACAAGTAATACCTCATGACTACAAAATGTTAGAATATTTTTATTATTTTTTTCACAAATTTTTTAGACTAAGAAAATTTCACAGTCCCGTGTAGTAAGAATTTGTTTCAAGGTTAGCTGTTATTTATTAAATATTGTTGCAGTCAAGCTTTTCATTTTGATTACACAAATCATACTTTGTATAATTTTCAGGTTTACAATATGCTTGAAGGGGATTCCCGTTCCTTACTTACATCTGTCCATCAGTCTATATGTTGATGTAATATTTTCTTTCTTCTCAGGTTACACAATTTTAGCTGGCATGGAACAGATAAGGCTAATAAAACAAGAAAGATACCTGGTGCTCTCCAATTCCAAAAGCTTAGAATCATTCCAGACCAGTTCTACTATAATGTGAGTTGATGCATTATATTGGGTAGAAGCTGTGAATCCCAGTGTAGCAAAATGTTGGGACTGGTGGCTTTGGGAGACGGAAGAAAAAAAATAGGCTAAAAATACCTTTTCTCTCACTCCACAAAGTAGATCTTCTGTTTCTCTGGCCATTATTTTTATACGACAACCAATGGCCCAGACAAGCTAGTGCTAACTCAAATTAATCCAGGACCAAACACAAATTTTGCCACCCAATCCCCCAAATTTGAATGCAAAACCAAAAAAATCAAGTCCTAGATGGTCCTCCATACTTTTCTGATCTGCACATGTGCAGTATCCAGGAAGGTACCATCATTCTTTGTTTGGCCCTAAAGTCAGCAACAATGAACTGACATCTGTGCTTTTAAATCCCCTTTTTTGAGGATGCCAGACACAAATCAATGGTAGATCCAAGGATATAAATGGATGAGGGAAGTGAACAACGGTGGTTAGAAACGTCCCCCTTGAAGCCCTCCTGTTAAATTACCAAGCTTTTTGGCTTATTTTTATCGAAATTTTTTATTAAATTTCTTGGGAGTTTAATGTGTGTAACAGAATGTTTATTCTGTTTATCCCCATGGTTACGTCCTCACACTAGGGATGTTAGGCCGTTTTGGGTCATACATCTTCTATCCGATATATTATTTTTTCTTCGTTTGAAGATCTTACTTTACATCTGGTAGCTTTAAAATCTGTTGCTGACTTTGGGCCTTTTTTCTGTGCCTGATGTCTTGTTCCCGGTTTTTTCCTTGACGTTGTTTACATTGGCAATGTCTTTAAATATATGTAGTATTTAGTTATGATTACTATAGGATTGTTGTAAGATACATTAATTAATATTCCGGTAGTGTAGCAAAAAAAATTGGATTTTGTCCACACTTAGGCTCTATCAGGATGCCCTTGAGCTCTTCATATTCCCTTTGGGAACTTAGGCTTTTTGGAGAAAAAAATTTTTGAAAATTTTTTTTTTTTGGATTGCTGTTTATTATATATCAATATCATATATTTATTGTGGAGTTGGTGGGTGTACAATCAACTTTGTTTGATTAATTATGAAAGCGTATTGCTCAAAATGCAAGGCGAGGAAATCTTCCTCAGATTTACATGCTTGTTGCCTTGCCTGTAGTCAATGTACACCCACAAATTCTTGTCCTACCTGTGTTGATTGGGATGACAAATGTTGGATGTGAGTGTCACATTATGCTGTTAGCGGTGAGAGGCCAATGACGGTTCTCTCACCACAAAGTCATTCAAGTTTCTCAGTTTCTTTTTCAGAGGAACAAGAACATGGTGATGGTTATGTGACACCTACCAAAAGTGTGCAACCATCATTGCACTCTGATGAGCAAACAGAGCTAGCTGCTAAGGTGCTCCCAAATATTAGGCAAGGGATAAAGTCACCGGACGGTGGTTTTAATCCTTTGCCAGCAGCTAGCTCAACTGGTGAAGCGGTTACTTCATCTGTGGGTGCCGTGATGCCAGGCATGTCCGTTGCAGTTGAAGGAAGTGTAGTGGGTAGAGTGAGCACCTTAAAATCTAAACATGCTCACCCAGCGATGATGGAACCAGAGAAGAAGCCAGCAAGTGTTGTGGGAAGCTCGGTGAGGTCTGAAAGGGCCATGAGCAGGAGAAGTCCCTCTCTATCTCGGCAACATCTGGAGCCAGATGTTGTTATTGAGAACTTGCGTGGCCTGGAGCATACGTCCACACCTGCCATTTGGGATGCTCCATCTAGATTGCAGCCAGCCTTGGCTACAGTCATGACTTCTTCCGCTTCGATTAAAAAGCACACATGACTACATCCTAGCTACCTGACTTCGGATATCCAGCCAGCTGCGCAAAAAAAGGACCACTCTTTGCCTGTGAAGTCAGACCATTCGGTAGCTAAGGAGATGCGGCCTTAATCATCATGACGTTCAGAGAAGAGATCCATCTCTGACACACTGTCCCAGGAGCAGCAAGTGGCTAAGAAGCAGAAGACCGTCGCTCCTCAGGCCTTGATGACAGACTTGCTGTCGCAGATTGCGCAGCTGATCGCAGCATCCCGTCAAGTGCAGGAGCAGCCTCCCTCAGATTCAGAACCTGAGCTGTCGGACGGTGCTGGGTCGGTCCAGTCGTCTGTTCACACAGATGTAATGGACTGAGATTCGCAACTGATTCTTTCGGATGGTGAAAGGGATAAGGAAGAGGATTACCCTTCCCTATCGGAACAGTACATGGTTGCGATGGATTTCATCCATCAATACTACCCTGAAATAATTCCATCGAATCAGTATGCCGGGACGACAAGAGAGAAACCGCTGGCGTCGCTAGATGCAGACTTTATACAGAGAAAGGAAGAAGTTCTTTCTTTCCCTGTTCAGTCTAGGCAGATGTCGCAGACCTTCAGCTATGTAGATGTTGCCATATTTAACCTCCCGAGTGCGAGGAAAAAAGGTGGTTTCTTATCTACCTCTTCCATAAATATACCGTTTCTTGGGCCACGTTCATTTAAAATGGATTGGAGAAGATGTTCTTAGAGCTCCTCTGCATTTGGATGAGCAGGCCGGGGATCTAGATGTATCCTTACCTGCATCATTCACTGTTATCTCAGATGTAATGGAAATGGCAATTATATCAAAGAGAGCAAATTTGGACACAATATCCTACGCAGATCTCCTTACTAGAGCTATGGCGCAACATCTCAATGGGAAGGAATTTCAGGACGACCATACCTCTCTTAGAGTTCTTTCCAGGGCAGTTATGTATACCACATATAACTTTTCATTTTCAGTCACGGAAGATCAGTGGGTGAGAACTGTAGTCTCGGATGGCTTACGACTATCATTCCGAGCGCCCCCCCCATACCCCCCCCCCTCCCACTAACATCTGTCGGATCCTTTCAAAAGAGAGTCTCTCTTAGCAGAGGTACAGGCTGTCTTATTAAAGGAAGCAATAGAGGTCGTCGAGAATCAAGATTCTCAGGGTTTTTACAGTCGCCTGTTCCTCGTATTGAAGCCAGATGGCTTATTCCGACCAGTAATAGACTTGAGCAGGATAAATAAGCTTATAGTGGCTACAAAATTCTGTATGGAGACCATTCGGTCGGTAAGATCAGAAAGATGCATACTTTCATGTTATGGTACATCTGGTATTCAGAAAGTACCTGCAGTTTGCTGTACAAGGGAATGTTTATCAGTTCAGAGCAATGTGCTTTGGTCTGAACCTGGCTCCCAGGGCATTCACTAGAATAATGAACTCGGTAATGTCATACTTCCAAGCTCATTCGTCTGCAGTAACGTCCGCTTACTTGGATGACATTCTGCAGAGATACAGCAATAGAATTATTCTTCGGAACGATGTTCAGAGTCTGCTTCTATTACTCCGATGTCTCGGTTTCATCATAAATGAGAAAAAGTCGGATCTAGCTCCGTCCAAGTCGTTCACTCACTTGGAAATGAGTTTCGAGTCTCACAACAATCTGGTTCGTCTCCCGTTACCCAGAGCAAAATTAGTCAGTTATTATGCTAGCTTTTGTCTACACTCAGATGCATTAACAGCGAGGGAATTCATGCGACTGATGGGGCTGTGTGGAGCAGCTGCAGATCTTATTCCGATGGGCCGCCTGCGCACGCGTCCCCTCCAGATATTCTTTACTCAGAACTGGAGTGTGAAGACGCATTCGCTCGAAACCAGTATTGTTTTAACGGACCTAGTAAAACAAAAGGTTCTGATTTGGGCAGATATTCAATGGTTAACTCAGGGAGTTCCACTGCAATTGCTGGTTCCGGCTTTCTCAATTGTGATGGATGTGAGTCAGATGGGTTGGGGCACAATCCTAAGTCCCGCAGATTTGAAGTGTCAGGGTCTTTGGGAAACCTTGGTTCCTAGAGAAACACATAAACATCAAAGAGATGATGTCAATATGGCTAACTCTTCAACATTGGATTCGCATAATAGCGAATGTCCATGTTCAAATTTTGTTGGTCAATTCTACAGTTGTAGCTTACATCAGGAACCAAGGTGGCATTCTTTTGATTCCATTATGCGAATTAACAGAGAGGATTCTCCTATACGTCATCAATCATCATGTTCATCTATCTGTCTGTCATATACCGGGTCGTCTGAATGTACTAGCAGACTCGCTCTCTCAACAAGCGAATATTCAGACAGATTTGCTACTAGTGGGATCATCCCATGATAGACCTGTTTGCAACACACCTGAACAATCAGTTATCGACGTTCATGTCGCCATGCCCAGATCATCGAGCGTATGCAGTAGACGCTCTGTCAATCTCATGGGATGGAATGATAGGAACCACATATCCTCTAACTCCGTTGATTCAACAGGTTCTGTTAAAGATCAAACAGTCTCATTGCAAAATTCTATTAGTAGCACCTCTGTCGTAACAGAAACCTTGGACGTTCCCTGGAAGCTTTTATCGGGAAGTCACGCGCACTGCATCACAACCCGGAAGGTCTCAACCTTCACGTCTTTCCGTTGTGCTGTCCTTCCTGCACGGAAAACAGTTTACAGGATGCACAGTGGTTGCAATTTCTAACTGCAGGAGGTCCTCCTCTACATTGAACTACGCAGCGAAGTGGAGGGTTTTCTTCCGTTAGTGTCAGGATCAGTCAATAGACGTATACGATCCATCCATACCAAATATTGCCAATTTCTTGGTCTACTTGTTTGATGTTGATAGGTCTGTGTTATCAGACACTTACACTCATCATGATAACTTGGCTATTGTATCAAATACTTCATTATCCAAGCTGGTTAGAAATTTCTCTATTAATAGACCTAGAACCCTCAGATTAATTCCTATGTGGAACTTGGCTTGGGTTCTGTTGAAGCTCAAAGAAGCTCCGTTTGAGCCGTTGGACATTGTAGAGTTCAAATTCTTGACTCATAAAACGGTGTTTCTCTTAGCCTTTGCATCCACTAGAAGAGTCGGTGAACTTCATGCTTTATCTGTTGATGAATCTCACTACCGTAGTGTGAATAATACCATTACCCTTACTACGGAAGTGGGGTTTTTGGTTAAGAATCAGATTCCAGACAAGCATCTGGAGCCTATTATCATTAAGGCTCTGCTGACATTGGATAACCGTAGACCTTTGCTGTGTCCAGTCAGGGCTATGTGCATTTATAAACGTCGATCAGATTTTATTAGAAAAGGAAGAAAACCTTTCTTTCTTTCATTGATTCTTAACAGAAAGGATATTTCTATTCATTCAGTCACTAGATGGATTCAGTTGGCAATATGCGTTGCCTATGAAAATCTATCTTCGGATCAACGTTCGGTTAATAAGATAGCAGCCCACGAGGATAGAGCACTGTCCACTTCTTGGGCTTATGCTAACAGTATAGCCATTACTGATCTCATGAAGGCTGCATACTGGGCACAGCCCTCTTCATTTACCAAGTTTTACCTGAGAAATTTAGAGTCCATCTCCAGTGACCTTAGATCTTTGGGTTCTTTTTCTGTTGCTCAGAATATCGTCCATTAATGATTACATCTATAGGTATATAGGCTGTCCGTTCCAGCATTGATGCTGTTCTGCTGCCCTCTTCATTCTGAGGATATTTACCTCAGAACAAGTGGAAGGGAGGGATGGTTTTTGGCTCACCAACGTTAGTTGTGTGAGCCTATGGCATAGCCCTCATGTCGGCGTCGGCATCCGCTCTCAAATATTTTGAACTTTTGTGTACAGGTTTTGATTTTTTGGCTTTTCAAATTTTTTTTTAATTTCAGCATATTGCTATAGTGGTTCACTATAACATTTAACTCTTTTCCAGGGTATTTTGTCGTAATTTTAACCCTTTGAATCAAATTTTAGACTTATTTTGATGTTTGCGTGCAGGTTTTGATGTTTTTTTTTTCCTTTCTTTCAAGTGGAGATTTACCTTGCAGCATATGTCCATGCTTTCTATTGTATGTAAACATGCATCTTAGGGCTATGTTTGTATTATTTAACCCTTTTCCTGCTGAATTACTTCAATTTTGGACTTTTATGTACAGCTTTTGGACTCAGGCTTACAGTTTCTTACTTTTATGTACAGGTTGTAATAAAAAAAAACAATTTCAAGTGAGGTTAACCTCACTGCATATTGCAGTGGTGGTTATTACAACATTGATATCTTTCCAGTGCATTTTTAAAAAAATGTTAACCCTTTGAATAGATTTTTAGACTTATATTGACGTTTGCGTGCAGGTTTTCATGGGTTTTTTTTTTTCCTTTCTTCCAAGTGTAGAGTTTCTGCATATTGCTATGGTGGTTCACTATAAAATTTAACTCTTTTCAAGGGTATTTTGTTTTAATTTTAACCCTTTGAATCAAATTTTAGACTTATTTTGATGTTTGCGTGCAGGTTTTGATGTTTTTTTTTCCCTTTCTCCCAAGTGGAGATTTACCTTGCAGCATATCTCCATGCTTCTTAGGGGTTATTATTATATTATTTAACCCTTTAGCTGCTTATTTTCTTTAATTTTGGACTTTTGTGTGCAGGTTTTGAACTTTTTTTTTTACTCAAGCCACCCGTTTACATTGGCCACCTGTTGGTGAGCCACGGGGTACTGATACCCCCTCTAGTTTCCCTTATGATCATCTGGCTTTATAGTGAAAAGCAAGGGAAGACCTCCTCCAGAGTCAGTAGTCCTGAGTTGGTGTTGGGATGGTTTTAATGCGTAGCTCGGTGTGAAGCAATAACTATGTCTCATTTATGTACTGTTTTTAAAGTGTAGCTCACTGTGAAGCATTTGCATATGTCACGTGTCAAACAGGTGTTAATATACAATCCTTGGGCACTTTTAAATGAGTATAAAGAGTCTCATTCTCTGGACTATCTTTTTCTATTCCTTTCCTTCACTGAATTAGCATAATGGGTTATGCTGGCATTAAATGGAGAATTATGTATTATGTAATACCACTGTACTCAATTACATTGTTAGTGTTATGCCTTTCTCTTTTCTCGAAAAGGAGAAAGACATATATAATTCCTATCTTCTCCTATTCTGTAGGAGCTATCCTTTACTGAAGTAATTGAGAGATTGGATTTTCCTTTATGTCCTAGGCCCTCCAGCCTTTTTACGATTCAGCTAATCTGCACCATTGGTTGTTATATAAAAATATTATAAATTTTAAGTAATTTGTATATTTTTTTATACTTACCAACGGCCCAGACAGGTTTGGCCCTCCCATGAGTGGGCACTCATACCTCCCCACTGTTTTCAACATTTAACAGGCAATCTGTAGAAAGAATGACGTTGGCGCGAATTTCGGTTCCTTCCTGGATACTGTGAAGGCGCAGATCTGAAAAATGTGGAGGACCAGATAGGACATCAATTTTTCGGTTTTGCATGCAAATGTTGGGGATTGGGGTGCAAAATTTGTGTTTGGCCTTGGATTAATTTTTGGCTCACCAACGTTAGTTGTGTGAGCCTATGGCATAGCCCTCATGTCGGCGTCAGCGTCGGCGTCCCCTCTTAAATATTTTGAACTTTTGTGTACAGGTTTTGATTTTTTGGCTTTTCAAATTTTTTTTTAGTTTCAGCATATTGCTATAGTGGTTCACTATAACATTTAACTCTTTTCCAGGGTATTTTGTCGTAATTTTAACCCTTTGAATCAAATTTTAGACTTATTTTGATGTTTGCGTGCAGGTTTTGATGTTTTTTTTTTTCCTTTCTTTCAAGTGGAGATTTACCTTGCAGCATATGTCCATGCTTTCTATTGTATGTAAACATGCATCTTAGGGCTATGTTTGTATTATTTAACCCTTTTCCTGCTGAATTATTTCACTTTTGGACTTTTATGTACAGCTTTTGGACTTAGGCTTACAGCTTCTTACTTTTATGTACAGGTTGTGATAAAAAAAACAATTTCAAGTGAGGTTGACCTCACTGCATATTGCAGTGGTGGTTATTATAACATTGATATCTTTCCAGTACATTTTTAAAAATTTTTTAACCCCTTCAATACATTTTTAGACTTATTTTGACGTTTGCGTGCAGGTTTTCATGGGGTTTTTTTTTTTCTTTTCTTCCAAGTATAGAGTTTCTGCATATTGCTATGGTGGTTCACTATAACATTTAACTCTTTTCCAGGGTATTTTGTCTTAATTTTAACCCTTTGAATCAAATTTTAGACTTATTTTGATGTTTGCGTGCAGGTTTTGATGTTTTTTTTTTCCTTTCTTCCAAGTGGAGATTTACCTTGCAGCATATGTCCATGCTTTCTATTGTATGTAAACATGCATCTTAGGGCTATGTTTGTATTATTTAACCCTTTTCCTGCTGAATTACTTCATTTTTGGACTTTTATGTACAGCTTTTGGACTTAGGCTTACAGTTTCTTACTTTTATGTACAGGTTGCGATAAAAAAAACAATTTCAAGTGAGGTTGACCTCACTGCATATTGCAGTGGTGGTTATTATAACATTGATATCTTTCCAGTGCATTTTAAAAATTTTTTTAACCCTTTGAATAGTATTTTAGACTTATTTTGACGTTTGCGTGCAGGTTTTCATGTTTTTTTTTTTCCTTTCTTCCAAGTGTAGATTTACCTTGTAGCATATGTCCATGTTTTCTATTGTATGTAAACATGCATCTTAGGGCTACGTTGTATTCTTTAACCCTTTCCCTGCTTAATTACTTCAATTTTGGACTTCTTTTGTTTACAGGTTTGGATTTTTGTGCTTTTAAAAAAAATTTTTTCTTCTTTGCATATTGCTGTGGGGGTTCACGATAACATTTAACTCTTTTCCAGGGTATTTCGTCTTAATTTTAACCCTTTGAATCAAATTTTGGACTTATTTTGACGTTTGTGTGCAGGTTTTGATGTTTTTTTTACTTTTATGTGCAGGTTTTGAGGTTTGTCTTTCTTCTCTTCTAAGTGGCAACTTACCTTGTAGCATATTGCCATGGTTCCTATTTTATGTTAGGATGCTTCTTGGGGCTATTATTATATTATTTAACCCTTTAGCTGCTTATTTACTGTAATTTTGGACTTTTGTGTGCAGGTTTTGTACTTTTGTGTGCAGGTTTTGATATTTTTTTTTAAGTGGAGTTTTACCTCACTGGCATATTACCATGGTGGTTACTGTAACATTTTCAGGGTATTTTTCTAAATTTTAACCCTTGGAAACAAATGTGATACTTTTATGTGCAGGTTTTGAGGTTTGTCTTTCTTTTCTTCCAAGTGGATATTTTTCAAGTAGACTTTCACCTTACTGGCATGTTGCCGTTGTGGTTACTGTGACAGGGTATTTTTCTCAATTTTAACCCCTTGAAACAAATGTGATACTTTTTTTTTACTTTTATGTGCAGGTTTTGAGGTTTGTCTTTCTTTTCTTCCAAGTGGTGACTTACCTTGTAGCATATTGCCATGGTTCCTATTTTATGTTAGGATGCTTCTTGGGCTATTTTTATATTATTTAACCCTTTAGCTGCTTATTTACTTTAATTTTGGACTTTTCTGTGCAGGTTTTGTACTTTTGTGTGCAGGTTTTGATATTTTTTTTTAAGTGCAGTTTTATCTCACTGGCATATTGCCATGCTGGTTATTGTAATATTTTCAGGCTATTTTTCTAAATTTTAACCCTTTGAAACAAATGTGATACTTTTTTTACTTTTATGTGCAGGTTTTGAGGTTTGTCTTTCTTTTTTTCAAAGTGGAGACTTACCTTGTAGCATATTGCCATGGTTCCTATTTTATGTTAGCATGCTTCTTAGGGGTTATTATTATATTATTTAACCCTTTAGCTGCTTATTTTCTTTAATTTTGGACTTTTGTGTGCAAGTTTTGAACTTTTTTTTTTTACTCCAGCCACCCCTTTACATTGGCCACCTGTTGGTGAGCCACGGGGTACTGATACCCCCCTCTAGTTGAGTTAGCACCAGCTAGTCTGGGCCATTGGTAAGTATAAAAAATATACAAATCACTTTATAATTTTTTATACTTACCAATGGCCCAGACGGGATGGACCTCCCATGATTGGGCACTCATACCTCCCCACTGAGTTTTTAGTACGCTCATCTACAAACACAACACACAGTCAAGTTAAGCTATAGTGTCATTGACACTTTCATTTAACTTTGCATTAGTAATAAACATAGAGTATGCGGCAGCCAAAAGGACCATGCAGGAAGCCGGAGAAATTTTTTAAAACCTTTTTAGGCCTTTTTGCTGTTCACTGATTTCCAGCTTCTCGTTCTATTTTGTGTTCCAGTTTTAGCTTAACTTTACAAAGTCAACATAAGCTCTTGCCATCACGCATGAGGAAGTCTGTGAATCTGTTCACATTTTTCATCATAAAATTTCATATGCAGGTTCGAGGTCATGTCTAGATAAGAACGTCCCTTTTGGTCGCGATCAGTCAACCGTGATGGCTACGTGAACCCAAAACCCCAAAACCTTTAGCACAGTCTACTGGTCGTATTTATGAAGGGATTTCATTGTAACTTGGTAGGATGACTCTGTATAACGTTGAGATGAGAATGTCCCCTTTTGGTCATGATCAGTCAACCATGATGGCTATGCGAGTCCAAAACACGAAAACCTTTGGCACTGTCTACAGGTCATATTTATGAAGGGGTTTCATTGTAACTTGATAGGAATACTCCGTATAATGTCTAGATGAGAACGTCCTGTTTTTGTCGCCAGTTGTCAACCGTAACGGCTGTGCAGGACCGAAACCCGAAAACCTTTAGCACAGTCTAGAGGTTGTTTTTATGAAGGGATTTCATTGTAACTTGGTAGGAGGACTCTGTATAATGTCTAGATGAGAACATCCTATTTTGGTCAAGTTCTGTCAAACGTGAAGGCCACGGGCATGTTACCTAGATTAATTTAGTACAGTCTGCAGTTTGCATTTATGAAGGGATTTCATTGTAAATTGGTAGGATGACTCGGTATAATGTCTAGATGAGAAGGCTCTGTTTTGGCTGTGATAGGTCAACCATGATGGCTGCACAGGAACGTGACCTAGATTTGTTCAGCATAGTCTACAGTTCATATTTATGAAACGCTTTCATTGTAACTTGGAAGTATAACTCGGTATGATTTCTAGATGAGACTCTCCTATTTTGGTCATGATCGGTCAGCTGTTACTGCCACCTGGTCACGTGACCAAAATTCTTTAGCACTGTCTGCAGGCCATTTTTATGAAGGGATTCCATTGTAACTTGGTTTGATGTCTAGATGAGACTGTCCTATTTTGGTTGTGATTAGTCCACCCTGACTGCCGGACCTTCACAAGACCTAGATTCCTTTAGCAAAGTCTACGAGTTATTAGCTCACTGAAGGGAGCTTAACTTATCACTTGCCGTCCGTCGTCGTCCACTGTCGTCCGTCGTGAACTTTACATTATCGACTACTCCTCAAAAGCTACTGGATAAAATTGAACCAAATTTGGTGTGCATGTTCCCTATCATATGTCAATTCAAACTTGTACAAATAAACTTGCCGCACCCACAGGGGGCACCACAAGGGGCGTAACTCTGATACCCATGAATTTCTTTGCAAAATTCAAACAAATCTTCTTCTTCAGATCCACCAGGCAGAATTCTTTCCTGTTTGGTATACATCACTCACTATAGAAGCCCGAATTTGAACTTAGTGCATTTCAGGCAAATTTCTTAAAAAATCTTCTCCAGATCCAGCAGGCAGAATCTTTTGATATTTGGTATGCAACATTGTGGGTTTGATCTGATTCAAGTTTGTACAAACCGACCCCCTGGGTTCATATTTGGGCTCAGTAAACTTAGTGCATTTCAGGCAAATTTCTTTAAAAATCTTCTTCTCAAGATCCAGCAGGCAGAATCTTTTGATATTGGGTATGCAGCATGTTGGGGGGGGGGGGGGGGAATTCAAGTTTGTTCAAGCCAAGTCCCTGGGTTCATATTTGGGCTCACTGTGGAAGCCCGAATGATAACTCAGTTCAAAATGAGGAATTTTCTTTAAAAATCTTCTTCAGATCCAGCAGTCAGAATGCTTTTGATATTTGGTATGCAGCATCCTTAGGGGGGTAAGATTCAAGTTTGTTCAAGCCATGTCCCTAGGTCAATATTTGGGCTCACTGTGGAAGCTCAAATTGTAACTTAGTTCAAAATGGGGAATTTTCTTAAAAACTCTTCTTCAGATCCAGCAATCGGAATGTTTTGATATTTGGCATGCAGCATCTTTTGGGGGGGGGGGGGGGGGGGGGGGGGGGGGGGGAGATTCAAGTTTGTTAAAGCCAAGTCCCTGGGTTCATATTTGGGCTCCCTGTGGGAGCCAGAATTATAACTTAGTTCAATATGAGAAATATTCTTTAAAAATCTTTTTTTTTTAATTCCGCCAGTCAGAATCTTTGGATATTTGGTGTAAGCTTTTCTTAGGAGGGGCTGATGCAACTTGTTGAAATCAATTCCCTGGGTTGATATTTAGTCTACCTTGTCAGGTGAGCGCCCTCAGGCTCCTGGGGCCTCTTGTATTTTTGAAGGGATTTCATTGTATCTTGGTAGGATGACTCATTTTGGAATAACTGTGAGGGCCAAATTAAACCAGTCCTCTATTCTTTAGTACAGTCTACACCTCAAATTATTCTTATTGAAAACGTAGCATGTACGGAACAGAAATTAACATATTCTCAATGATCCCAATTCTTGTCTTATTTCATAATCCTTGAATAAACATTGAACATTATCCTTTTCATCAAACGCTACACACAGTCGAGTTAAGCTTCAGCATCACTGACACTTTTATTCATTTCACTTTTTGATGAAATCGCCGACTGGCCGTGCATTTCGTTCTATATTCTGAACATTTTCCACATATTCCATGTTATGAACATTCTTCAATTTCGTCTCGTCAGTGCTTAAAATCAAGTTTTAGTTCACCTGAAAGATGCTCATGGGGAAATTTCAGGATTACTTTCTGTCCAGTTTCCATCCATCTGTCATCCTTCTGGCAAAAACATTACACTTTCAACTTCTCAAAAACTAATGGACCAACATTTATATGTATGTTCCTCAACATATGCCAATTCAGATTTGTTAAAGTTGCCCTCCCCCTCCCCCCATGGGGAGCTCCACATTGGGCATAACTCTGTTAGTACCCCTAAAAATTAAAAAATCTTCTTTCCAGAACAACCAATAAAAATCTTTTGATATTTGGTGTATACAGCATCCTTTGGAATGTCAGAGTATCAATTCATCTGTCCATCCATCCATTCAGATCCATATCTTGCCAGTAAATGGACAGATTTCTATGGAATTTGGGATGCGGTACCCTTTGGATGATCCTCTTCCATCACATGTGGAATGGAATTGCTCACGCTATTCTCATCTGAGTTATGGCCCTTACACTACCAAATTTTCATGTACGCTTCATCGTCCCACCACTGCAGTGGGGGTATGAATTGCCTTCAGCAATAGCTCTTGTTGGGCTCCCTATCTGAGCCTAAAGTTTAAATAAATTCTTCTTCTCACAAACCCTTAAATCAAAGTCTTTTCATATATGATAAATACCATCCCTCGGGGAGTCCAAATTTTAACTTTGTGTAAGACAAGAAATGATTTTAAAAACCTTCTTCTTCATGACTGGATTTGTTGAAAAATATTTTTAACAAACTCTGCATGTTAAGAGTCAAGGGCCATTGGGGGCCTCTTGTTGTTTATGATAAGCTCACGTCATTTGTAGGAATCATGTTAAGTAATTTCTCACTGCTTCGTCCAGCAGCTTTCAGGAATACATGGAAACACACAGAAAAAATGAATATTTGAAAATAAACCTTTTTAACAAAACAGAGAGAAGTAAAATAGAATAAGGATAGTATGGATCCTGACTTTAATGTAGTAGTAAAAAAATAAAATAAATTGTAGTCTTTCTTTTGTGGGATATTCTGCTGATATCATATTATAGCATGTCTTCACCGATATATGACTTCCAGGCTGTTAGCTACACTGAGACTGCAAGCTTTTTGGAATGACGCTGTTAGAAGGAAATATTACGTTTTCCTTCTCAATGTAGTATTCCTAGGCATCACAGAAATTAGTCCTATTGTTGTCATCTTAGTTTGGTTATGTGAATTAAGAGTGGTTTTTGTTTATGTATCATTAGTGGCTAAAGTCATAGTGGCCTTATATATTTTACAGCAGTACTTTTTTTTTATACATTGCGGCTAACATTGTAAGTCTGTGTTTAGTGAGCTTTCCAAGGCCGCTGGTGACACAGATATTTGTCTTCGTGGAGATGAAGACTAATAAACTGCTTTAGCTAAGCTGAGACTACTGTTTCTGTGGAATTATGGCCGTTAGATGTGCGGTCCTTTATTCCTTACCTTGAGAGAATAATGTTGTAAGTCTCCGTTGTGTGAGCTTTCAAAGTCGCAAGTTTTACTTCACGGGATGAAGACTTATTAGCTGCGCTAGCTAATCTGAGACCGCTGTCTCTTTTGGAATTAGAGCTGTTAAAAGGAAAGAGTTCATTGTTTCCTTCCGTTGTATTCTTAGGCATCTGGGGCTTTTAGCCCCTTTGTTGACACCTTATAAGAATCAGTGGCGGCCCTTTTTCCCTTAACTTGAACGACTTATGTTGTAAGTCTCTGTCTAGTGAGCTTTCTAAAGTTGTAAAAATTACACTGAGATATCTGTCTTTATGGAGATGAAGTTTTAGAAGCTTCCTTAGCGGGGCCACTGCCTTTTGGGAATAGAACCACTAAAGGAAAGAGTTCATATTTTCCTTCTCGGCATTTTCTTTAGTGTCACAGACTTTAATCTTATTATTGACACTATAGTAGCCTAGCTAGAATTATGAGCAGTGTTTTTTTCCCTATCATTAGCAGCTAGAGTTGTAAGTCTCCTTCAGTGAGCTTCTAGAGTCGCAGTTAACAGCCATTAATTGTCTTCTCGAATAGGAAGACCTTTAGCTGCTTCAGCCAGGCTGAGATAAGAGTTTGTTCTCTCCTTAACAGTATTGTTTTTGACTACCAGAGCGAAGCTCAAGGAGAGCTTTACTGATCACTTTCCATCTGTCGTCCATCGTAAACTTTACAAAACCGACTTCTCCTCCAAAACCACTACCCAATTTTATTCAAATGTTGGGTAAATGTTTATTTGTCCAAATGAAGTTGCCCCTCTCTATGGGTGGTGCTATGCCCCCATGGGGCACCAAAATCTTTAAAAATCTTCTCATGAACCAGCAGTAGCAGAGACCTGACATTTGGTATGCAGCTTTCTTTTGAGTTGCAGACTCAGATTTGTTCATGGGATGTTCGAGGGGCAATATATGCCATCATTATGGGAGGGGCAGGAATTTTGGCCACTCCCATAATTTCTATTTTCCGAACCAAGGGGCTGATTTGAACCAAATTTGATATGAGGTTTTATTGGGACATAAGTAGTTAATTTATGCCAAAATAAATATTTTTATACTGTACCAATGACCCAGACATAGCTGGTGCTAACTCTTAAAATATAGGGCCAAACCCAAATTTTGCCCCCCAATCCCCAAAATTTGCATCTAAAACCAAAGAAAACATGTCCTGAAAGGCCCTCCACACTTCGCCCCTACTGCGCATGCGCAGTGTCAAGGACGTTCCGAAATTGGCGCCATTAATCATTCTAAGTTTGGCCCTTCATCAGTTAACATCTGACTGATCTTTGTGCTTATAAATCTCAGTTTAAATGATGCCAGACACATAAATATTAGTGAAATGGTGATTCTAAGGAGGATAGAGAAGGAGGAGAGGAAAAAAATGTGTGACAGAATATTATCAGGGCTGTAACTTAAAATTTTTTAATGAAATTATGTTAAGTTACCTATTTTCGAGGCAGCAGCCATTTTGTTGTCATTCTGATTATTTAGTTACACTGTTTTTTAAGTGTTTTCCTCTCTCCCTGTCCTTTAAGTCCCCCCTTGCTATTCTCCCATGCTTTTGGCATAGTTTTTGTAATTATTATTACTAAATTTTCTTGGGAGTTTTAGCTGAATAACAGAATGAATTCTGTTCTTTTCCCCATGTTTACGTCTTCACCTACGGGTGGTTAGGCGTTGTGTTCTGCATCTACCATCTGATGTTCTGCAGTTTCTTCCCTGGAAGTCTCTGTTTTGCATCAGATAGTGTATTTTTGGTAACTGATTTTGGGCCTGGGTGCCTGGAGTCTTATTTTAGTGTTTTTACACTCATTGTTTACATTTACAACAGCCCTCTGTGTGAGGGGGGGATTTCTGGAAAATAATATCTTGATGTTATTTTAATCATAACTAGATACATTATTATTGTTCGTAAGTGTTGAATAAATTGTTTAAAATATTTTTTTTAAATTTTTGTCCACACTTAGGCTTGGGATCCATTGGGGCTCAACGTTACTTTTCAGAAACTTAGGCTGTTCTGAAAAAATATTTTTTCAAAATATTTTGATTTCAATTATTTTTTCTATATTAATGGATCATATTATTATTATGTATTTTGATTGCCAGGGGTTAGTGCGAGTACCAGGACTTGTTTTCTTTTCACATTGAAAGGATATTGATCAATTGTATTAAGAGGAAGTCTTCCTCTGACTTTATAATCATTCTATATGTGGTCAGTGTACTCGCATTAACTCCTGTTCTGTATCGTATGATTTCGATGACAATATGGGAAGCGTATGTCACGGTATGTTATTGGGGATTTGGACACTCCGGTCCTTTCCCCGCAGGGTCACTCTACTTTATCAATTTCTATTTCAGACGATCAAGATTAGGGTGATGTATCTGTGATGTCTTCCAACAGTGTGCCTTCGTCGTCACAATTAATGAAGGGCTAGCGGAAAAGTGCTTATGTAAATACGCCAATTGCCTAAGAGGACCCTAGTAGGTTCGACGGCCTTTGACGTCCGCTAGCTCGCCCGGTGTAGCATCCATTCACCGAATGGTTCGGCAGCCGGGTTCGTCCGTTGCGGTCTAGAAGGAATTTTGGGGTGATGCGAGCACTATAAATTAACCTAATGCACACCCAGTGACGGCGGATCGGAGGGAGAACGGAGGAAGCCTTTTAGTCCGGTTCATAGCTCGTTCCGGTCCATCCGGATGGCAAGCGAGAGAGGCCCCTCTCTCGTTCAACAACATCTGGCCCCAGATGTTGTGGTACAAAATGTGTCGCAAGCGGAGCATACGTCCGTCGCTCGGGACGCTCCGTTGTATAGGCAGTCCGCGGAGACTGCTAAGGCTTCCTCTTCTCGTCAGCGCACACGACCGCACCTTGGCTGCGTGACCGCCGATATATTACCAGCTTCGCCGATCAAGGATTCTTCAGCGACCAGGTCACACCATCCGGTAGCCAGGGACACGAGGCCTGCAGACTCCGGACGTTCACATAGGAAGTGTGCGGGAGTCAACGTTCACGGAGCTTCCGGCGGCAATGCATCGTAAGACCGCTACTGCACAGGCCTCGGGAACGGACGTGCTTTCCTTAATAGCACAGTTTATCGCAGCATCCCAGCATCAACTGAATCTGTCGCATATATTTTATCCGACGATGCTGGGGCGGGACGCTCCGCGGAAGCGGGTACGGACGTCCGAAAGTTTCATCCGGTCCGACGGGATACCGAAAGGGATTTGGAGGATTTCGAGCTTTCCCTTTCGGAACAACATATGCTGTTGTGTATGTCATCTGACTTGGTCTTCTACAGCTTCTTTCGTCGGACCAGAATGCTGCGATGCCGGATAAGAAACTGATAGCGTCGGTGGACTTAGAAATTTTTGGTTCGGTTCAGGGACATCGTCCCTCAGTTCCGACATAGTCCAATAATGTCACACAAACTTTCGAATTATTGCACGACGCTATATATATTATTATTTTATGCTTGCTATAACCAAGCATTTCTGGTTTCTTGTTCGCAGAGTTATGGAGATGTCTTTCATAAGTGTGCCTCTGTCGTCATAGTTAATGAAGAGCTAGCGGCAATAAGTGCTCATGGAATATGTCTATCGCCTACGGAGTGACATTCGCTAGCTCACCCGGTGTAGCGTACATTCATCGAATGGTTCGGCTGCCGGGTTTGTCCGTTGCGGTCTAGGAAGGAGATTTGGGTGATGCGAGCACTTTAATTACTTTAGTACTCACCCAGTGACGGCAGATTGAGGACAGATCGGAGGAAGCCTGTTAGTCCGGTTCCTGGCTTGTCCAGGTCCGTCCGGGCTGTGAGCGAGAGAGGTCCCTCTCTTGTCCAACAACATAGGGGACCGCATGTTGTGGTTCAGATATTTTACATTCGGAGCATATGTCCGTCGGTCGGGACGCTCCGTTATATTGACAGTCCGAGAGACTGTCCTTAATGCTTCCTCATCCTCACAGCAGGGCACACGACCGCACATTGGCTACGTGACCTTGAGTATCCGATCAGTTTCGTCATTCAGTGATTCCACGGCGAATAGGTCGCGCCATCCGGTAGCCAAGGGACACGAGGCCTATACACTCCGTTCGCTCGCATATTGGTAGTATGCACGGGGTAACGATCACGGAGCTTCCAGCGGCAATGCATCGTAAGACCGCTTCTCCTCAGGCCTCAGTGACGGACGTGCTATCCGAGTTAGCACAGTTGTTTCGCAGCATCCCAGCAATTGACAGTTTCTCGGTCGAATCAGGAATTATCCGACGGCGCTGGGTCGGTGCGGTCCGCGGTTGCATCAGCTACGGACGACCGAACGCTTTATAGGGTCCGACAGGATGGCGAAAGGGATTCGAAAGATTTCGAGTTTTCCCTTTAGTAGTATCGGAAGCTGCCTTTCATATCTTCTGGCATTATCTTCCAGTGATTGTTATTTCGGACTTCATTGCTGCGATCTTGGATAAGAGACTTATAGCGTCATTGGACTCGGATTTTTCGATCGGTTCAGGGACATTGTCCCTGACTTACCGACGCAGTCCAATATTGTCATTACAACATGTGTTTTATTTTTCGACGCTATATATATATATATATACACAGGCCTGCTACCAAGCATGATAGTTTAGTTTCTTGTCCGCGTTGCTCATTTCTGCCATTTTATCTTTTATACGAATAGTTTATTTTGGCAGAGCAGGGCATACTGAGAGTTCTTATGCGTCTAGACGGTGTGGTTAAAGACTGCATATATTCTTTTTCGCCGTTTATGTCTTTTCCAATTTCAATGTTGGAAACGACATGATGTATAGTAGACTTAACTTAGACGCTTTATCATACGTAATCCGCCTTACTGAGGCGTTATCATTACGTCTTCAAGAAAAGATTTACGGGATATTATTCTCAATGTAATTTCTTTTGAGGGCAGTAGTTTGTTCACGTATAACTCCGCCCTTCAGTGGCTGATTGGAGTTGGTTAGACGTGACGCAGCCCTAGCTACATCCACACGCGTGGATAGTAAGGTGAAGAACTCTCTCAGAGTCGCTTCGTTCTTGGAGGAGCTTCTCTTCGACGGCAACTTTTCGGCAATCCATGATTTGCTCGATTTACACGTTCTCTTGTCTATCTAGTGTTACAAGAGATTCAGACTGGGGCAAACATTCGGTGGTTGACTCAGAGAGTGCCACCGCAGTTGCCGGACCTGAGTGTGGCTGTTATGACGGTTGCCAGTCAAACAGATTGGGATATAATACTGATCCCTACGGATTCGAAGTGCCAGGGTCTTTGGGTTCCGCAGTCTCTTAGCAATCAGTTTTCTTCCGCGGAATAATGTTTTTTAGGCTTGCTTTATGTCATTGCATGAACATTATTCAGAAACGCATGCCCAAATCCTGTCCTTTAATTCGACAGTAGTGGCGTATCTCCGGAACCAGGGAGGCACTCTTTCGTTTCCGTTATTCAATTTAATGGAAAGAATCCGTCTGTTGGTTATAGTACACCAAGTTCTGTTTTGGTCCGTCATATTCCGGGTAGTCTGATTGTTTTACCGGACTCCCGTTCTCTTACGGGTCGCTTGTTGCTGTCAGAATGGACTCTCAACAAACAAGTATTCAATCAGATTTGCTATCTATAGGAGCGCCCAATGATGATTTATTTACGACACAGTTTGCTAATCAATTGCAGACGTATGTGTTAGCTTGTCCAGATCTCTGAGCTAATGTTGTTAACGCTCTATTGATCTATAGGACGGAATGATAGGATACGCGTATCCTCCGGCGCTGTTGTTTCAGCAGGTATTGCTAAGATAAACAACCACAATACATTTCTGTTGATAGCATCTCTATCTTCACAGAGATCATGGGTAATTTACTCTCTTGTCTACTGTGGGTCTTAACGTGAAATCTTCCTCTATGTGAGGATCTTTTTTCACTGGGTAAATCGTGTCATCTTTATCACAACCCGCAAGGTCGCAACCTTCATGTATTCCGTTGTGTGGTCCGTATTGCATTGTATGCACTGTACTGGACGAGCTTTGGACGCGATTTCTTACTATAGGAGATCCTCTTCTTCGCTATTCTTGGCGGCTAAAGTGGAGGCTCTTCCGTCGTGGTGTAGGGATCATTATGTTCATATTGTTGATCCCTCCATACTACTCATTGCAATTTTTTAGTATACTTGTTTCACAAGATCTACTGCAGCCTGTTATTATTTTGGTTATAGGTTTATGTTACCTCATACCTATGCACTCTACGATAGTTTACAATTGAGTCTTTTGTCTCTTTATCTAAGTCAGTTAGTAACTTTTTGATAAATAGACTTAGAATCTTTAGATTAAATTCCTATATGGATTTTAACTTCGGTTCTTATTTAGCTAAGTAATCATTTGAGCCTCTGGAAACAGTAGTTTTCAAATTCTGACCTTTTAGACAGTAATTCTGTTGGGTTCTCTTTTACTGTAGAGTCAGTGAGTTTCATGCACTATCGATGGATGATTTTCACTTTCGTAGTTTCGGAATCACTACTTCCGTTACTATTTAGGTTGGATTTTTGCATAAGAGTTAGGCTTCTATTATCCGGAACCTATTTTAAGGTCCTTCCGTCTTCGTATGGACATAGGCCTTTACTCTTTCCGGGTACAGTTTATGTATTTATAAACAGATATCTGTTTATTACTATGGGCGTAAGCTTCTTCTGTCTTTGATGCCTAGTAGAAGGACGTTACGCTCCATTTTATTGTTAATGGATTCTATTTACTATCGGTACTGCTTATGGTATATCATTGACTTAGCAGTTGTGCTTAAGATTTCGGCTCATGAAGTAAGAGCTCTTCTACTTCTTGGGCTTACATTAATAGTGTCGCTATTATAGATTTTTGAAGGCCGCTCATTGTGCTCAGCCATCCACATTCATGAATTTTATCTCAGAAATATCGAGTCCATTTCTGGAGGCCTCTATTGTTAGGTCTATTATCTACTGCTCAGAATGTCATTCACTTAACAGTTGCTACTATAGCTAGGTAGGCTGTCTGTTTCGGCAGTGTCTCCATTCTGCTGCCCTCTTTGCTCTGGGCTATTTGACCCAGGGCAAGAAAAAGGGGGGGGGGGGAGGGTGTTCCCTTGGGTCACCTGTTTTACTATGAAAATAAGGGGATACCTCCTCCGGAGTTAGTTATTCTGAGCTGTTATTGGGATGGTTGTTTAGTGAGAAGCTTAGGTTTTTAAAATTCATTCAAGTCTTAGTTTTTAAAGTATAGCTTTTGAATATTGCATATGTCAACGGACATGATTATGCAATCCTCAGACACTTTTAGGAGTATAAGAGTCTCTATTCTATAGACTTACTTTATTTATTGGCTTACTTTAAAAATTATTAGTATAAGGATTATATTGGATATTAATAGAGTACATGAATGTATTAAGCTCAATTTTGGAAGGTGTTGTATCTTTCTAATTTATCATAAATAAGAAAGATACATGTAAGGCCTATTACTTCTTTTTCCCTACAGGGGATGACTCTATTTTATTTTATTGAGCGTATTCCATTTTGCTCTATGTCCTTGGCCCTCCAGCCTTTTTACTATTCAGCTATGTCTGGGTCATTGGTACAGTATAAAAATGTTAAAAAATTTATAGTAATTTATATATTTTTTATACTTACCAATGACCCAGACGGGGATGGCCCTCCCAGGAGTTGGGAACTCTTGCCTCCCCGCTGAGTACATAGCGCTTACCAGGCACTGGTTATTAGAATGATTAATGGCGCCAATTTCGGAACGTCCTTGACACTGCACATGCGCAGTAGGGGCGAAGTGTGGAGGGCCTTTCAGGACATGTTTTCTTTGGTTTTAGATGCAAATTTTGGGGATTGGGGGGCAAAATTTGTGTTTGGCCCTATATTTTAAGAGTTAGCACCAGCTATGTCTGGGTCATTGGTAAGTATAAAAAATATATAAATTACTATAAATTTTTTAACTTTCCCGTTGCCCCAAGGGAACCCTAGGAGCTAAAAATAGAAAACATTTAAAATTCCCATATCTCCAAAACTGCACGGCTCTGAGACTTTTTATTTATTGTGAAGCTTTCTTAGGACCAACAGAATGGAAAGGTAAAAAAATTGCTATCGTTTTCATCATAGGGTACTTTTTCTGGACTTTGAAAAAGTGCTGAGTCAGCATTTTTTAACACTGTTGGTAATGGGGAAAACATTAAAGAATCTTCTCCCATACCACTGCTCCAAAGGCTATTATATTTCACATATAACATCATTGGAAGATTGATTCACATATTTGTTGAAATCAATTCCCTGGGTCCATATTTGGGCTCTCTATGGGAGCCCAAATGTTCAAATAGTGCAATATGAGGAATATTCTTTAAAAATATTCTTCTTCCGATCCACTAATCAGTATCTTTTTATATTTGGTATGCAGCATCCTTACGGGGGTGAGATTCAAGTTAGTTCAAGCCAAGTCCCTGGGTTCATATTTGGGCTCACTGTGGGAGCCCGAATTATAACTTAGTTCAATTTGAGGAATTTTCTTTAAAAATCTTCTTCAGATTGAGCAGTCAGATTTTTTTTATATTTGGTGTGCAGCATCCTTAGGGCAGTGAGATTCAAGATTGTTCAATCCAAGTCCCTGGGTTCATATTTAGGCTCCCTGTGGGAGCCCGAATTTGAACTTAGTTCAATATGAGAAATATTCTTCAGAAATCTTCTTCACATCTACCAGTCAGAATCTTTTGATATTTGATATACAGTATCCTTAGGGAGGTGAGATATAAGTTTGTTAACGCCAAGTCCCTGGGTTCATATTTGGGCTTCCTGTTGGAGCCTGAATTGTACCAAAATTTCTATTTTCCAAACTGAGAGGCCAATTTGAACCAAATTTGATATGAGTACTTATTGGGTCATAAGTACCTAATTTATGCCAAAAACATTTTTCTCGTCATCCCATTGGAACCACAGGAGCTAAAAATAGGAAAAAATTTAAAACGCCCATATCTTCAAAACTACACTGCACTGAGAATTTTTATTTTGTGTGAAGCTTCCTTAGGAACAGCAGAAAGGAATGGTCAAAAAAAAATTGCCATTGTTTTTCCAGGACTTTGAACAAATGCTGAGTCATCATTTTTTATCTGTGATTAATGGGAAAAACATTAAAAAAGAATCTTCTCCCATACCACTGCTCCAAAGGCTTATATATTTCACATATAACATCTTTGGAAGATTCATTCACATGTTTGTTGAAATCAAATCCCTGGGTACATATTTGGGCTCTCTATGGGAGCCCAAATGTTCAGATTAGTGCAATATGAGGAATATTCTTTAAAAATCTTCTTCCAATCCACCAATCAGAAGCTTTTGATATTTAGTATGCAACATCCATAAGAGGGTGAGATTCAAGTTTGTTCAATTTGAGTCCCCGGCTTAATATTGGGGCTTTCTATGGGTGGGGTGAGGGGGGAGAGGGGGGGGGGGAGGGGTGCATGTTAGATTCAGGTTTGTTCAAATCCATTCCTTAGTGTTTTTCCATAAAATTGTCTTTCATGACTTCATTCCTTTGTAATGTTGATGAACCATGTCTAACTGAATGTGACCCCAAATACTTTGAACCACTTTGGCAGGTGAGCGATTAAGGCCACTTGGGGCCTCTTTTTGTGTTAGTTGTCTGAGGCTTTTAGCCCTTTTGATGATGCCATATTAACCTAGTGTGATTAATGAGCTTTCTTTCGATTGCCTATAGTTAACGTCTTTTCAGGAATATATTTCCTGCTATAATCTATATAAGGTGTATTATTTGGTGCAATGGCATACTGTCTTGATTTCAAGGGATATGTCGGTGCTGTTTCAGCGGGTATATTCCTTGCAATAGTGCCATGTTCGTCACACCCTCTCCATCCTTAGTAGCATTATGGAGTCTGTCAGACATAAGGGAGCCCTATGGTATCTATACTATTCTAGATAACTAACACAAAAGCGTTACAAGTCATGCTGGGTTAGTGTGATTATGCTTGCTTTGACTAACTATAGGCTTTTAAGCTGTATTACTCTCTATTGAGAATACCAGCAGCAGTATAGCTTTTTGGAATGTTGTGTGAAGTTTCTTTTTCATATTGTAAAAAGATTTTGTCACTGTTCCAAGCTTTAATATTACTGCGCCGGCCTTACTTATGTAGCGATTCAAGTCGCTAGATAAGTAAAGCCCTCCCCCCTCCTGCCAATATGTTAAGAACCGCTTACAGGGCAGGACATAGTGCTCTTCCTATAAGCCCCATATGCATTCAATTATATGCATGTCATTCATGCTCTTCGATTGGTGGGTGGGTTGTGGTCTAATGGTGACATCCACTCTTTAGTTGCTTTGCTTCCTGTGGTTGGGCGCTCATAAGTTGTATATGAGCATATAATTCCTGAACAGTAACTGTTTTTGGATTCCGAATTCTTTCATGAATACATTCGGTTGATATTGCTAGCCTTCGTGTACCTGTGTGGCAGGCATGTATGTTATCTGGGTGACATTCTCCAAATGTGGCAATTAGTCCACTCTGAGAAGTTTGTTTTTTTTTGTCTGTTTTTCTTACTACATATGAGTCTGTTCCTCAGGTTAAACGCATTAATGTTTTATTTCTTCAGTTTTCTGGTTAGTTTTTGTATCGCTCGGTCACACTGTTGATACAGGCTGTATTCAGACGAGGGTACAGGCTGGATTCTGTGGATTGTGTGCATAATATGTATATATTATTAGGCAGACGTATTATTGAATACATTCTCTTAAATTCTTGCTCTGCATTAGTATAGAGCTTATGAGAATTTTGGGGCTAGTTTCATTTGTTTAAAAGTTTGCAATTTTAATAACCAGGATCGACATGATATAGCCTTAGCTGCTGATATGGCATTAAGCACCATTAAATTAATAATAATTAATAGCCTTTTAGGCGAATATATATATTATTCGGTACCGCTTTTTCACCGATTCCAGACCGCTTTCCTCTTTGTTTTGAAGATTATTCCTTCAAAAAAAAGGGGTGTGGGAGGGGGGATTTTCTCTTTACCTCTTTTGGCCTTATAATAAGTGTGTAACTATGAATGAACCTGTTATAGTCTGTAGATTATTCTGATCTTATGTACAGCTTGTTACATTATATATGGCGTGTGTTTGTGGGCGTTAGACTCTTATAGACTCTCACTCTCGGACACGCTTTTCCTAATTTTAGGTGCCTTATTCTGGACTAGCCTTAAAACTGGGGGCTCGTTACACTCAATTGGCATAATCATTTATGCTAAGTAATAGGGAATTACTTGGATATTGCTCCTTATTTCGGTGGTATGTCTTCTCTATTGTTGTATTGAGAGACATATAGATAATTCCTTAAACTTTTAATCTAATTTTCACCTTAGGCGTTCTAATGCAGTCTAAGGAGCTTTATTTTGGTCTGCTATATTCATTGGCCCTTTGCGTTTTTACGATTCAGCTAAGTCTGGGTCATTGGTTTTAGAATAAAAATATGATAAATTAAAGTAATTTTTTTATTTTTTATACTTACCAATAGCCCAGACGGGGATGGCCCTCCCATAAGTGGGCAATCATACTTCCCCGCTGAGTTATCACTTCAGTAGGCACAACTAGGAAGAATGATGTTGGCACCATTTCCAGGGTACTGTGCATGCGCAGGTACTAAAAGTGTGGAGGGCCAGATAGGACTTTTAATTTTCAGTATTGTATGCCAATTTTGGGGATTGGGTTGGGGAGTTCAAAATTTGTGTTTGGCCCTTAATAATATTGAGGTTGCACCAGCTAAGTCTGAGGCATTTGTAAGTATAAAAAATATACAAATTACTTAAAATTTATCATTTTTAGATGTGTGATTCTGAGTAAAAAATTAAAATCACCTTTGAATCAGGCTTCCTTACGACTTGTGCATATTGGGCTCATAAGAACTAAATAGTGAAATGTCAGATAGCTATATCTAATAGATATCTCAAAGTAAAGCCCATTGCTGCTGAAGCAATCAGCTAGAGGCTGACCTTTCATGATTCCCACAATTGCCAATACATGTGTGACAGTTGCATATTTTTCCAACTGTACCCAATGGCCCAGACAGAGCTGGTGCTAACTCCAAAATATTGAGGGCCAAACACAAATTTTGCCCCCCAATCCCCAAAATTTGCATGCAAAACCGAAAATTAGAAGTCCTATCTGGCCCCCATACATTTACTCTCTGCACATGCGCAGACGCCAGGAAGTAACCGGAATTGAAGCCAACCTCATTCTTTGTTTGGCCCTCTGTCAGATAACAACAAACTGACTTCTGTGCTTTTAAATCTCAGTTTATAATGATGCCAGACACAAATCAATGGTTAATTTGGTGCATCTCCAAGGACACAACTGGATGAAGGAAGGAAGAAACGGTGGTTTGAAACTTTCAGGGCTGTAATTTTATAATATTTATAAAAATTAGTTCATGTTACCCAATTTCGGGGCATGGGCCAGACGTCATCATTGTTGATAATGATTTTTCCACTGTTTGTTAAGTATTCCTACCCTACCTTCCCTTGAACCCCCCACCCCACCCCCCCCCACCACCCCACCCTCCCCCAGTTAAACTCCCAAGCTTTTTGGCTTATTTTATTGAAATTTTTTTATATGGGAGTTTAACGTGTTACACAGAATGTGTATTCTGTATATCCCCAGGGTTACGTCCTCACCCTTGGGGTGTTTAGGCGTTTTGGTCATGCATCATACATCCAACGTATCATTTTTTCTTCTGATGAAGATCTTGCTTTACATCGGATAGTTCAAAAATCTGTTACTGACTTTGGGCCGTGTTGCCTGGGGTCTCGTTTCCGGTTTTCCTTCTGACATTGTTTACATTAACAACTCTCTTTTTATATACGCAGTTTCCTATTTATTATATGGTAGATCTGTTGTAAGATACATTAAATAGTCCGATAGTGTAGCAGTTAATTTTTGGATAGAAAAATTAATTTTTGTTCACACTTGGGCTCTATTGGGATACATTTGAGCACTTCCTTCCCTTTGGGAACTTGGGCTCTTGTCAAATTTTCGCTCAATAAGCAAGGCAAGGAAGTCTTTCCTCTGATTTACATGTTGGTTGCCTTGCTTGTAGTCGATGTATTCCCACTAATTCTTGCTCAACATGTGTCGCATGGGATGACAAACGTTGGAGACAGGTGTCACGGTACTTTGTTAGCGAGGGGCCTTGCCAGTCCTTTCGTGGTGAGAGGCCGCCGCCGGTCCTCTCGCCAAAAAGTCACTCTAGTTTTTTAGTTAGCTCAACTTTGGTGAAGCCAAATTTGAGCTTTTGTCATGGCCTGTCGTCCGTCTGTCCGTCTGCCCCTCCGTTCATCCATCTGTCCGTCTGTCCGTACGTCAACAATTGGATACGGCTCGGGCTAGAGGCCGTATTTATGAACCGATCTTTACAAAACTTCTTGGGTACCTTTGCTATGACCGTGGGACGAGAACGAGTGTTTTTGGGTGCGGTCCAAAATTCAAGATGGCTGCCAGCCGCCATTTTGTACCGATGATGCAGAAATCTGTTTTTTGTACAGAACTTCCATATGAAAGCTCTGATTTGAATAATTTTTTGTATGAATGTTTAGTACCATGAGATACATTACATATCATACAGGTTTTTTTCTTGTGCTTAAAGTATGCAAATTAGACTAACTTTGATTTATTTAGTGTTACTTTCAGCACTGAAAGTGCAAATGCCAATATGGCTCGGGCTAGAGGCCCGCATTTATGAACCGATCTTTACGAAACTTCTTGGGTACCTTTGTTATCACCGTGGGACGAGAACGAGTGTTTTGGAGTCCGGTCCAAAATTCAAGATGGCCGCTGGCAGCCATTTTGTTCAAAATTAGGGGCAATCAGATTTTTGCGCAGAACTTCCTCATGAAAGCTCTGATTTGAATAATTTTTTGTATGAATGTTTAGTACCATGGGATACATCACATATAATACGGGTTTTTTTCTCGTGCAGAAATTATGCAAATTAGATCAATTTTGAATTTTTCAGTGCTACTTACACACAGTAAGTACACCTATCAATACGGCTCGGGCTAGAGTCTGTATTTATGAACCGATCTCCACAAAACGTCTTGGGTAGCTTTGTTATCACCTTGGGACGGGAACGAGTGTTTCTGGGTGCGGTCCAAAATTCAAGATGGCTGCCAGTGGCCATTTTGTACCGAAATTAGGTCTAATCAGTTTTTTTGTACACAACTTCTATATGGCTCAGGCTAGAGGTCGTATTTATGAACCGATCTTTATGAAACTTCTTGGGTGCCTTTGTTATCACCATGGGATGAGAACGAGTGTTTTTGAGTGTGGTCCAAAATTCAAGATGGCCACCAGCAGCCATTTTGTACCAAAATTAGTGCAATCAGTCTTTTGTACAGAACTTCTGTATGAAAGTTCTGATTTGAATACATTTTTAGCTCAACTTTGGCGAAGCCAAATTTGAGCTTATGCCATGGCCCGTTGTCCGTCTGTCCATCTGTCCGTCAACAATTGGATATGGCTCGGGCTAGAGGCCGTATTTATGAACCAATCTTTACGAAACTTGTTGGGTGCCTTTGTTATGACCGTGGGACGAGAACGAATGTTTTTGGGTGCGGTCCGAAATTTAAGATGGCTGCCAGCCGCCATTTTGTACCGACGATGCAGAAATCTGTTTTTGTACAGAACTTCCATATGAAAGCTCTGATTTGAATAATTTTTTGTATGAATGTTTAGTACCATGGGATACATCACATATAATACAGGTTTTTTTCTCGTGCGTAAATTGTGCAAATTAGACTAACTTTGATGTTTTTTGGTGTTACTTTCAGCACTGTAAGTGCAAATGCCAATACGGCTGGGGCTAGAGGCCGTATTTATGAACCGATCTTTACGAAACTCCTTGGGTACCTTTGTTATCACCGTGGGACGAGAACGAGTGTTTTGGGGTCCGATCCGAAATTCAAGATGGCCGATGTCAGCCATTTTGTACAAAATTTGGTGCAATCAGATTTTTGCACATAACTTCCATATGAAAGCGCTGATTTGAATAATTTTTTGTGTGGTTGTTTAGTAGCATGGGATACATCATATATAGTACGGGTTTTTTTCTCGTGCAGAAATTATGCAAATTAGATGAACTTTGATTTTTTCAGTGCTACTTACACACGGAAGTACACATGTCAATACGTCTCGAGCTAGAGTCTGTATTTATGAACCGATCTTCACGAAACGTCTTGGGTACCTTTGTTATGACCTTGGGATGAGAACGAGTATTTCTCGGTGCGGTCCAAAATTCAAGATGGCTGCCAGTGGCCATTTTGTACCGAAATTAGGTCTAATCAGTTTTTTGTACACAACTTCTATATGGCTCAGGCTGGAGGCCGTATTTATGAATCGATCTTTACGAAACTTCTTGGGTACCTTTGTTATCACTGTGGGATGAGAACGAGTGTTTTTGGGTGTGGTCCAAAATTCAAGATGACCACCAGCAGCCATTTTGTACCAAAATTAGTGCAATCAGTCTTTTGTACAGAACTTCTGTATGAAAGTTCTGATTTGAATAAATTTTTGTATGAATGTTTAGTAACATGGAATACATCACATATAGTACAGGTTTTTTCTCGTGCAGAAATTATGCAAATTAGACTAACTTTGATGTTTTTTGGTGTTACTTTCAGCACTGTAAGTGCAAATGCCAATACGGCTCGGGCAAGAGGCCGTATTTATGAACCGATCTTTACGAAACTCCTTGGGTACCTTTGTTATCACCGTGGGACGAGAACGAGTGTTTTGGAGTCCAGTCCGAAATTCAAGATGGCCGATGGCAGCCATTTTGTCAAAATTTGGTGCAATCAGATTTTTGCACAGAACTTCCAAATGAAAGCGCTGATTTGAATAATTTTTTGTGTGAATGTTTAGTACCATGGGATACATCACATATAATACAAGTTTTTTTCTTGTGCAGAAATTATGCAAATTAGATGAACTTTGATTTTTGCAGTGCTACTTACACACAGTAAGTACACATGTCAATACGGCTCAGGCTAGAGTCTGTATTTATGAACCGATCTTCACAAAACTTCTTGGGTACCTTTGTTATCACCTTGGGACGAGAACGAGTGTTTCTGGGTGCGGCCCAAAATTCAAGATGACTGCCAGTGCCCATTTTGTACCGAAATTAGGTCCAATCAGTTTTTTGTCACAACTTCTATACAGCTCGTATTTATGAACTGATCTTCACAAAACTTCTTGGGTACCTTTGTTTTCACCTTGGGACAGGAACGAGTGTGTTTTGGGGTGCCTTTGTTATTACTGTGCTATGAGAACAAATATTTTGGGGTTCAGTCAGACCCACTCTGGGACTCAAAGATTTCTTTTCTAGTTTAGCATCTGACTGTCACCCACCTTTACAATACTTTACCTATACATTTGTTACAGGCTATGGTCAGTATTTATGTACAGACCATTACAATACTTTATATGTACTTTTGTTATCAGGTCATTACCTAGATGTTTGTCATTGCTGTGTCACATACTATACATGTACATGTCTTAACAAGTTGAGCTACAGTGTCATTGACACTTTCATTTCTATTTACAGAGGAACAAGAACATGGTGATGTTTACGTGACGCAATCAGTGTGTTTCCATCGTCGCATTTAGATAGTCAATCAGAGCTAGCAGCTAAAGTGCTCATGAATATTAGACAGGGCAATAAACCACAGCGTGGTTTCAGCTCCCTGTTGACAGCTAGCTCGACTGGTGAAGCGGTTACACACTGTCCGAGGGTACCATGATGCCGGGTGTGTCCGTTGCGGTCGAGAGTAGAAAGGGTAGAGCGAGCACTATAAAATAATAACAGGCTCATCCTGCGACGACAGAGAGGAAGAAGCTGGTAAGTTCAACAGGAAACTCTGCGAGGTCTGAAGGACCGCGAGCGAGAGACCCCCCTCTCTCTTTTATAACAATATCTGGGGCCAGATGTTGTGGTTTGGAACTTGTGTCAATCGGAGCATACGTCCATGCCTCCGTCCGGGACGCTCTGTTCAGTTCACACCCAGTGGCGGCTATAGTTATGGCTTCTTCTTCAGCGTTTACCAAGCACACATGACTGCACCTTGGCTACGTGACTTCTGATATCCAGCCTGCATTGCCAAGAAGGTCCACTCCTCATCAGAGAAGTCACACCATACAGTAGCCAAGGTGATGAGGCCCCATTCATCGGGACATCCGCAGAAAAGAGCCATCTCGGACACACTGTCCCAGGAGCAGCCGGCGGCCAAGCAACAGAAGACCGCTGCTCCACAGGCCTTCGTAACGGACTTGCTGTCGCAGATTGCACAGCTCATTGCAGCATCCCAGCAAGTGCAGAAGTAGCCAACGGCAGTCTCAGAACCTGAGCTGTCGAATGGTGCTTGGTCGGTCCGGACACCTGCACGTTCAGATGCCGATGACCGTAAGTGTAATCTGATTCAGTCGGATGGTGAAAGGGATTTGGAGGAGAATTACCCTTCCCTTTCGGAACAACACAGGGTGGTGATGGATCTAATGCATCAATACTTCCCTGAGTTCGTTCCTGAGAATCAGAATGCTGTGACTGCGCGAAAGTAGCACTATTCGGAGACGAGGCCTCATATATTGGGACGTCCGGAGAAAAGAGCCGTCTCGGACATACTGTCCCGGGAGCAGCCAGCGACCAGAATAGAAGACCGCTGCTCCTCAGGCCTCCATAACGGATTTGCTGTCACAGATTGCACAGCTCATCGCAGCATCCCAGCAAGTGAAGTAGCAGCCGACGGCAGTCTCAGAACCTGAGCTGTCGGATGGTGCTGGGTCGGTCCAGTCATCTGCGCGTTCAGATGCCGCTGACCGTGATTTTCAACTGATTCAGACGAATGATGAAAGGGATATGGAGGGGGATTACCCTTCCCTTTTGGAACAACACATGGTTGCGATGGATTTAATCCATCAACACTACCCTGAATTTGTTCCAGCGAATCAGAATGCTGCGACTACTTGCAAGAAACCGCTAGCGTTGTTGGACACTGACTTCATCCGGAAAAAGAGGAGAAAATGTCTTTTCCGGTTAAGTATAGACAGGTTTCGCGGGCCTTTGGCCTTTCAGACAACGCCATATTCAACTTTCCAGTGGAAAGAAGTAAGGCAGTTTCTTATCATCAGCAATTTTACTGATTAACGGAAAACGGGGAAGATTTATTGAGAGTTCCTCTGCATTTGAATGAGAAGGCTAAGGACCTAGTTATGGCCTTACCTTCATCATTCACTATTCACTTGGACACAATTGAGATGGCATTTTTTCATTCAGAGTGAATTTAGACTCACTGTCTTACGCAGATCACCTTTAAGAATTGTGACGCAACGTCTCTACAAAAAGGAATTTGAGGACCTTCGTACCTCATTTAGAGTCCTTTCCAGGGCTATTATATTTATCACGTATAACTCTGTCTTAACAGTTGCTAATTTGGAGTTAATCAGACGTGACAGAGCCCTTGCGTCATCATCCTTAATAGATGACAAGGTGAAAACTCTCTTCGGGTCGAGTGTTATTATAAGTTATCTCCGCCATCATGTATAGTATATGTAGATTTAATACCTGGATGTCAGTTTTTAAACACCGAGTTGCAGACAAGGTGCTTAAATGAGACATCCAGGTTTTAAATCTCCATATACCATACATGTTGGTGGAGATAATGTTATTGTCCGGTTTGAAACACAATAGAAACATAGTGGAAACAAATTTGTGGATGCGTTTCTCATTTTCCGCAATCAGTTGGACCAAACTCATAAAAAATTAGTTTTGTTTTTACAAATGCAGAAGACAACAGAAAGAGTTACATCCCTTGGGTTGCTGTTGGCAACAAGTAAACAGTTTTGTTCTCAGATTTACTCTTATTTCATTTTTCTCAAGTTGTTTGATTTAATTATTTAATTTGTAACAGAAAAATATGAGAGAATTGTCAGAAATGTGATGATATTTTTTACTATTTTCAGGTTTTTGGCTCGATTTTTATATCAAGGTGGGCGAAAGCAAAAATCTTTCATTTTAGCCATATACCCCCGATGTTTCGCATGCCCTTATACCCTGGATGTTGCATGCTCTCATATACCTTGGATGTTGGGTGCGCCCTTTGCCATGACTATTTGTCCAAGCCATTCTGACCAATCAGAAGACAGGATTTATCGGGATATAGGGAAAATGTTTCCTATCCCCTCTACTCTACATGGTTATCAAGATTTGCATCAAACTGGATAACCATCACGGAAGACCAGTAGGCGAGAAGTGTGGTCTCGGACGGCTACGGCTATCTTTCCGAGAGAACCACAACTAACTTAATGTCTGATGGACAGGGCTTCCATGAAATCCTTGCATAAGAGTCTCTCCAATCGGAGGTAAAGGTTCTCTTGACAATGAAAGTTATAGAGGTCGTCGAGAAGCAATATTCTCTAGGATTCTATAGTCACCTGTTACTCGTACCGAAGCCATAGAGCTTGTTCGAACCGATAATAGACTGGAGCTGGATAACGAGTTTATCAAAGCTCTAAAAGTTTATTTTTGGTTATCATTTAGTCGGTAAAAGCAAACATTCGAGTGATTGACTTTGCTACAAGCATAGATCTAAGGATCCGTTTTTTCATGTCCTGGTATATCCAGCATTCAGAAAGTACCTATGGTTCGTTGTCTAAGGGATAGTATTTCAGTTCCGAGTGATATGCTTCAGTCTGAAGATCACGCCCTGGGCTGTCACTCGAATAATGAACTCGGTAATGTCTCACAACAATCTGGTTCGTCTGCCATTATCCAGAACAAAATTAGTCAGTTGTTATGCTCGCTTTTGTCTACTATCAGATGCATTAACAGCGAGAAGTTTTATGCAAATGATGGGGTTGTGCTGAGCGCCTACACATCTTGTTTAGATGGGTCGCTTATGCACACGTCCCCTCCAGTTATTCTTTACCCAGAACTGGAGTGTGAAAACGCATTTGCACTGGACCAGTATTGTTTGAATGGATCTAGTAAACAAAAGATCCATATTGGGGCAGATATTCAGTGGTTAACTCAAAGAGTTCCGCTGCAACTGCCAGATACGGCTTTCACGATTATGACAGGTTTGAGTCAATAGTTTGGGGCACGACCCTGAGTCTGACAGACTTGATTGCAGGGGCATTGGAACCCTCGGTTCCTGGAGAAACCCATAAACATCAAAGAATGATGTCAATAGTGTTAGTGCTACATCAATGCGGACATGCTTATTCAGATATTGTTGGACATCTCGATAGTGGTAGCATACATCAGGAACCAAGACGGCACCCATTCATTTCCGTTATGATAACTAACGGAGAATATTTTTATACTGTACCAATGACCCAGAATTAGCTGGTGATAACTCCTTAAATTCTAGGGCCAAACACAAATTTTTCCCCCCAATCCCCAAAATTTGCATCAAAATCCGAAATTTCAATGTCCTATGTGGTCCTCCATACTTTTTGTCCACTGCACATGTGCAGTGTCAAGGAGGTCTCGAAATTGGCGCCAATGTCATTCTTTGTTTGGCCCTAAAATCAGTAACATCTCACTGATATTTGTGCTTGTAAATCTCAGTTTAAATGATGCCAGACACATAATTATCAAAGAAATGGTGGATCTAAGGAGGAAATAAAAGGATGAGAGGTAGAATAAGTGGCAGGATGTGTTCAGGACTGTAACTTATAATTTTTTTACGAAATTATTTCATGTTCCCTAATTTTGGGGCATGGGCCTGATGTTGTCATTCTTGCTATGAAATTACCATTGTTTGTTCAGTGTTTCCTCTCTCCCTTTCGTTTATTCCCCCCTTGCTATTCTCCCATGCTTTTGGCATAATTTTTGTAATTTTTTTTTACTAAAATTTCTTGGGAGTTTTGGCTTGGTAACAGAATAATTATTCTGTTTTTCCCCATGCTTACGTCCTCACCCCTGGGTGGTTAGGCATTTTGGTCTGCATCTACCATCCGATGTACTGCAGTTTCTTCTCTGGAAGTCTCTGTTTTACATCGGATAGTGTTTAAATTGATAACTGATTTTGGGCCATGTTTACAATGCCTGGAGTCATGTTTCCGGTTTTTGTACACTTTTGTTTACGTTAACAACGGTTACTTCTGATAGTGATTACTTGTTTTCTGTTTAGTTCTGCTCATACACTTTGTAAGTGTTACATTAATTTTTAAATAGGTTTTAAAATTTTTGTCCACACTTAGGCTTTTTTGGGATCCATTTGGGCTCATTGTTCCCATTGGGAACTTGGGCTGTCCTGAAATTTTTTCGAAAATTTTTTTTCTTTTGAATTATTTTTTTGAAATGTTATAATGGATTATATTATATTATGTATCTTTCTTTTCAAGGGTTAGTATGAGTACTATGACTGTTTATATTTTTTCATGATGAAAGAATATTGTTCAAATTGTAATGCGAGGAAGTCTTCCTCTAATCTCATGTTCATTGTGTTTCTTTGTAGTCAATGTACTTGCACTGATTCTTGCTCAATGTGTGTCAATTGGGATGACAAACGTTGGAGATGTGTGTCACGGTATATTGTTAGCGGTGAGAGGTCCATGCCAGTCCTCTCTCCGCAGAATCACTCTAGTTTTTCAGTCTCTTTTTCAGAGGAACAAGAACAGGGTGATGTTTCCATGATGTCTTCAAGAAGTGTGCCTCCGTCGTCGCAGTCTAACGAAGAGCTAGCAGCTAAAGTGCTCATGGAAATGCGACAATTGCCTAATAGGTCCCAAATAGGATCGATGGCGTTGTCGTCCGCTAGCTTGCCCGGTGAAGCGACCATTCATGGAATGGCTCCGCAGCCGGGTTCGTCCGTTGCGGTCCAGGGAAGGAGTTTGGGTGTTGTGAGCACTATAAACATTGAACGTGCACACCCAGCGACGACGGATCCGAGGATAGTATGGAGGAAACCTGTCAGTCCGGTAGCTGGCTCGTCCAGGTCTACCCGGACCATGAGCGAGAGAGGCCCCTCTCTCTTACAGCAAGACCTGGGCCCAGATGTTGTTGTACGTAACATTCATCAGTCGGAGCATATGTCCACTTCACCTGCTTGGGACGCTCCATTGCATAGACAGTCTGGAGAGACTAGTCTGTTGGCTTCCTCATCCTCACGGCAGCACACATGACCACACCTTGGCTATGTGACCGCTGATATCCAGCCAGCTTTGCCGACCAGGGATTCCATGTCGACCAGGTCACGCCATCCGGTAGCCAGGGATACGAGGCCTTTACAGTCGGGACGTTGGCATAAAAGAAGTGTGCAGGATTCAACGTCCCAGGAGCTTCCAGCGGCTAAATCACGTAAGACCGTGACTCCACAGGCCTCCGTAACGGACTTGCTATCGCAGATAGCTTATCTCATCGCATCAGCTGTCAGAAACTTTTTCGGATCAGGAATTGTCTGAGGAAGCTGGGTCGGTTTGTTCAGCTGCTGAGTCAGGAAGGGATGACTGAGATTATCAAGTGGTCCAGCCGGATGGTGAAAGGGATTCAGAGGAGCTGGAATTTTCCCTTTCTGATCAACATAAGGTAGCCGTAGATTTCATCCGGCAATACCTTCCTGATGTTGTTCCTCCGGACCAGAATGCTGCGTTGCTGGATAAGAGACTGATAGCGTCACTGGACACAGATGTCTTCGGTCGGATTAGGGACATGGCGCCTGAGTTTCCGACCCAAACAGAAATGTCACACAGACTTTTGAACTTTTGAATGACGCTGTATTCAAACTTGCCTCCAAGACGGGCAAGTCCGGGTTCTTAGCGGCCAATGCTCTACAGTTGCCTTTGATCAATTCAAGGAATAAATTTGAAATGGCAGGACAGGGCATCCCGAGAGTTCCTTTGCATCTGGACGACCAGGCTGAAGACCTAGAATTGTCTTTGCCGTCATCTATGTCTATTCCAGCCGCTACGTTGGAAATGACAATCTCGTCTAACAGGATCAGCTTAGATGCATTATCGTATGCAGATCACCTTACCACAGCGTTATCATTACGTCTCGAAGGAAAAGCATTCCAGGATGTACAGATTTCCTTAAGAGTTCTTTCGAGGGCCATAGCATACTCTACATTTAACTCCGCCCTTTCAGTGGCAAATCTGGAGTTAGTTAGATGTGATGCTGCCCTGGCTGCATCCACTCGGGTGGATCGTAAGGTGAAAAACTCTCTTCGAGTCGCTCCGGTCTCCGGAGAGCTTCTCTTCGACGGCAAGCTTTTCATAATCTATGATCAGATTACTAAGAAAGTTTCAGACTCTCTGCTGTTCAAGTCCACTTTTAAAAAGCTGGATTCAGCGGAGAAGAGTAAGACAGGCACTTCTGGGACGAGTGCATCCAAGGGAAGTTCCTATAGAGGTTCTTATAAGTCCTCTAGGTCTTACTCCAGAGACCGTCAAGGTAGCGACTCAGGTAGGGGCCGTAATACTGGCCGAGACAACCGGTCAGACACCCCTAGGTCGATGGGGTGAGGTGCGGGTCGTGGAGGACATGGTTTCTCCTCCTGCAAGCCTCGCAGGTCCAGGAGGTGATGATGCAAACCTCTATCATGTTCCAGTGGGCGGAAGGCTATCGAGTTTCTTAACCAATTGGTTGTCGATTACGGACGACCCTTGGGCTCGAGGGGTGATTTCAGAAGGGCTATCGAGTTTCTTAAACAATTGGTTATCGATTATGGACGACCCTTGGGTTCGAGGAGTGATTTCAGAAGGGCTAAAACAGCTTGCGTCAAATCCTCAGAAGAGAGGTTCGCTTCTATTAGAAGTACAATCTCTTCTGGAGAAGAACGCGATAGAGGTCGTAGAAAATGAGGTTTCTACAGCCATCTGTTTCTGGTTCCGAAACCAGATGGCTTGTTTCATCCAGTCATAGATCTGAGCTGGATAAACAAGCTGATCGTGGCTCCAAATTTTTATATGGAGACCATTCGATCGGTCAGAGTTTTACCTAGACAAATTCAGACCTTGATTAAGGTCCAAAACATCTATGGTATGGCTGCCATGTGTTTGGATGAGTTTCAGCTCATTAGGAAAGAATCCCTTCACAATTTGCACATGGATTTAAGTTTTTTAGTTTTTAAGCTTCTACCCATACACATCCATGCCTGGGCCTTTGTTACTGCATTGTTCACAAAAAATTACTTTCCAATACTTAAAAAAGTTCACAAGTTTTTTTCCCTTGTTTTAACTTTTATTGTTCCATTGTTAAGTTGAATAGATTCACCATCTTTTTTATCAGGTTAATGAAGTGAGAACAGCTGATGATGCTTTAATCAGGGTGAAGCTGATGATGTTCTTTGAACTGAGAGATATTGAACAAATGGTAAATAGTCTTATTCTATGACTACACAATAGCTAATCGGTACTACTCTAGTTTACCAATCAATTTATTAACCATTTCCTGCTGGAAGATAAGTCTCATTTTTTCCAAATTCTTATTGTATCTGTCTTGGGGCCCCACAAAGTATATCTTCTGTTTCTCTGGCCATTTTTTGCAAAATTGGATTTTTTATTTTTGTAATTATGTCTCATAGACCCCTCCCCCCTCCACTATATTTTGGAAGTGAGAAATAAGACAGAACACAACAAGTATGAAGTATGAGGGTCAGAAATCAACATCCTGAGTTGGAGTTTTCCCTGTATTTCATGGGTGTTGGAGGTGTCCATGAAATATAGGAGAAATGCCAACGAGTGTCATTATAAGTTATCTCTACCATCATGTTTGGTATATGTAGATTTAATACATGGATGTCAATTTTTAAACACTGAGCTGTAGACAAGGTGCTTAAATGAGACATCCAGGTATTAAATCTCCATATACCATAACATGGTGGAGATAATGTTTTTGTCCCATTGGAAACACAATAGAAACAAAGTGGAAACAAATTTGTGGATTCGTTTCTCACGCTCTGCAATCATTTGGACCAAACTTGTAAAAAATTAGTTTTGTTTTTACAAATGCAGAAGACAACAGAAAGAGTTACATCCCTTGGGTTGTTGTTGGCAACAAGTAAACAGATTTTGTTAACAGATTTACTCTTATTTCATTTTTCTCAAGTTGTTTGATTTAATTATTTGACTATTTAATTTGTAGCAGAAAAATATGAGCGAATTGTCAGAAATGTGATGATATTTTTTACTATTTTCAGGTTTTTGGCTCGATTTTTATATCAAGGCGAGTGAAAGCAAAAATCTTTCATTTTAGCCATATACCCCCGATGTTTCGCATGCCCTTATACCCTGGATGTTACATGCTCTCATATACCTTGGATGTTGGGTGCGCCCTTTGCCATGGCTATTTGTCCAAACCATTCTGACCAATCAAAAGACAGGATTTATCGGGATATAGGGACAATGTTTCCTATCCCCTCTACTCTACATGGGTTGTGTTCTGTATTTATACCACTATTGAACTTTAATTAAGTAAATGAGGCTCGTATTTTTAAAGAAAAATATCACCTTCAGCAGTCTGTTTACTTTCTTGCTTGACGCTGTTTTGTGTTGAAGCTTTACATTCATTTCATAACACCATTCAGATGTGTAACAACCAATCATGCTCATTCTTACATGACACTCTTACACATAGGCCAGTTCCATGCATGGTGTATCCAGTACATTTCTCGGTGTCTGTACTATGTTGGGTAATGTTGAATACTCACAACAATTGTGATATGAAATTAATTTTTTTGGAAACAATCTTGCTGGTATCTTTCTCAAGTCATGTTTAGAGGAAGGTAAGTCCACTTTCTGGCAGCTGTTCACCAACGAATCGCTTGGATGCACCCGCGTAATTTACAAAATGAGCAATACAATTTTTTTTTCTTCAAAACATGTCAACAAAGGCATATCATGCGATCCCTCATTGGAACATGGTGTGTGTGTGTGTGTGGGAGTGGGGGGGAGGAGGGGGTGCACGATATGGTTTTATTGAAAAATTTGATAAAAAGTAATTAAAATAACAAATTTTGTTGATATCGAATGTGTTAGTTAAAGGACTAATTCATTACCTAACATGACTGGTAGATAAAGCCAAAAAAAAAAAATTGATTCTCAGACAATTTTTTTTTCAAATCAATGAAGGAGGGAGGATTTTATTTTTATTTTTTATTTTTATTTCTTCCAGATGGTGAGCAAGGATTGAGAGGCAAAAGTCACTTTCTGATGTCTGTTTTCAATTTAGTATGGACCTTATACAACACTTGTAACGTCATCAGCCGTCTGTCAAGAGCCCCTCCCAAAGACCACGCCTATTAAAAATAGTTGGAACCCGTATACATCCAAGTGACCAACTTTGATATTTAAAAAAAGGAAACATCACTTTATTTTTTCACTGCGGTGAAGCCCTTTCATTCATATCACTATCCGAGGGTCCATGGGTGAAAATAATAAATGGATAGGCCCAACTCAATACACAAAATAAGCTGGACATGTCAACCCGTAAACACTTTGTTTCTGTTTACTTTGAATGAAGACGTCATTCGTATTGGGAAACACACATGTATTTTGAGTAATCTCCCTTGATGCACAACTGCTCTGAAAATCTGATTTCAGATTCCATTCAGTGTTTTACCCACTCTTTCCCTGGTTATGTTCATGAAACGTCAGCAGAATTTGGACTTTTGTATTTCTTTAGTAAGTGATAATCTCCCACCCCGAAAATATACTTACCATATATGTCTGTGTATATTAGTTTCAATAGCACCAAGAATGCTTATGTAGGACAACAATTTGAAGACAATTTGTGCTGTAACCTGCGCAGTTGTTGTATTTATATTGGATTTCCTGTCATGTTCAGGAAAAACCAACATAAACACAACTGCGCAGGTTATGGCGCAAATGGTGCTCTGATTCTGAAACTATGAAGTTTCAGTCACAAATGAGTGTTGGATTTTCTTGACAGGGATGAAGACATTGGGGTGATAAACAAACAACGAAAAACAAATAAATGCGAGTATTTTTTAAATCTCTAATAATAATTTTCCTTTATTCTTTTATCTTAATCAACATGTGATAACTCGTGAAAACTTACCTATTTCCGTTGCATTCCAAATTGGCAGAACATAACTTGCAACTAATTCTTGTTGATTAGTACATCAATCAGTTGATACCTGTACCAATTATTCTCACTATTTCTCATTCGTGTTTCCACAGCAAAAAAGGTTACTTGACGCCAATACCTGGCAAATTAACGTTTGGTATTCGACAACGTGGGTTATCCTTGGGTTGGACAGCTCACCAAACACCGAGTCAAGTTTGCGTTTGAATTCCCCTGCTGTGTGTGTCCAACCTCTCGAAAATATGGCGATAACCTTTCCCCTCTCATAATTAACACACACCTGTGCCTATTTGCCTGTTTATTTGTTGGTTTTGGGCCTTAAAACCAATGTGCCCTTTTCAATTTCCCTGTTTCCCTTTTTCGTGCAATGACGGTCCAAGTAAAAAGGCCCAACGCAGGCCATTTATTTCAACGTGGCGGTGCCTGAGAATCAATTCCTTTTTTTTTTGGCCTAGCACATCCAAAATATTTCTTGAATAACTAAAACTAAAAATGTTTAGTTTTTTGCCTGTAAAATATAGATTATTATCCTTCATTAGATAACCTCAGCAGGTTTGTTCCAGTGAGGGGTCAAAAGCTATAGTTTTTAAGCAAAATGTGAGAAAATATTAAAACTGGAATGGTGATTTTTGTTAACACTTTACCTAACGTAACAGGCAAAAACTGGCCAGCGCTATTCACAAAAATCACCAATTAATTTTCATTATTTTTTCATTTTTTGTCTCAAAAACATAGGTTATGACCCCTCTTTGGAATGAGCTCGACAAGCTCGTTGCAAAGAGGGGTCATAACCTATGTTTTTGAGACAAAAAATGAAAAAAATTAGTTATTCAAGAATTTTGTTTGCAAGTGTCGTCTGCTTTTCATGTTAGGTAAAGGGTTAACCCTTAGGGGCCTAATTCTGACTTCAATCACTTAAGCATTAAATTGAATAGAGCTGACTGGATATCGCCCTTACATTGGGTAAAGGGCTAATTTGAAATAACATTGGTATGTGCGTTCACCCTTCAAAGGCTATTGTTTTGTAGATCATACAGTTAAGGTGTAAATGTACAAACTTTTGTGTTTCAGTTGAATGCTACAAGAGATCCCATTGGTGACTTCATTAAGTAAGTTTTAATTCTTTCTCATCATTAGCTGTTCTACACAGCATTTTGAATGCCGAATATTTGCTCAAAATGATGTTTACTTATCTCCTGTTAATTAAATATAATTTTCAAACACAAAACCATCTACCATACCTGCAGTACAAATTTGACCTGTTAATTCCATATGAGTAAACTTCTGTTAATTGAATAAAACATCTTACAAAATGTCGAGAAATTACCTTGACAGTCACCAAATTCCCCTTGTTTATTATCCTAAATGGCCCCAATACATTTGATACAGGCATTTAATCTATTTTATCTTGTTTGACAGAGCTCTACAGGCTCTGTCAAACAAGATATAATAGAATAAATACTCTGATTACCTCTAGAATACAGGAAAGTGACCACATCCTTGTTAATTGAATACCCCTGTTTGGGGCGCGATGGTATCGCGGTAACAGGTTCTCGTCAGATCACCAAAGTTAAGCAACGTTGCACGGTTAGTAGTTGGATGGGTGACCATTTCATTGACTGATTCACACTCCCGCGTTGTGTCCTTGAGCAAGGCACTTAACCCCGATTGCCTACATTGGGGCACGGTGATGCTATGTACTAAGGTGTACTGCACATCGATGATGCGCATGTCTGCAACCAATCTAACCCTGCCTGTGCCATGGTGCAGAGTTCAGAGTTACGATGTTGGAGAGCTGACAGTTGCTCGTCGTTGCTCTTTGGTTCTCTCCAGGTACTCCGGCTTCCACCATTCATAAAACTGTCACCGACATGATGTAATCCTGGCTGTTGAAGTGTCATTAAACCCTAATAAATAAATAAATAAATAATAAGAATACCCCTGTTATTAAATGAATATATTTAACTAGCAAAGGGATAATTCAGTTAAAAGGGTTCCACTGTACTCTTAAACCATATGCATGATGTGGATGATCCACACGAAAAATCCCAATAAGATATCAGGTTTACCTCTAATCCCTACAAATTTTGAATGTCCTTGAATTTTCAGTGCCTTGAAAGTGCTTGTATTAGTGAAGAGGCCTTGAAAAGTTTTAAATTCATCTTTTTGAGTTGTAGGATAACTGCACTACTTTTTGAAACTAACCCATGATAGTGAATCTTGACAAGCTCTCATAGGGAGCTTCGAGAGAATGATTGTCATCAGCTGTTATCATCATTGCAAAGAAATAAGGGACTAAAAAGTGTCAGGAGTAACCCTGCAACTTTTTCTGCTGGTGCAAACTATACACAAATAAAAGTTGTTTTTTATGACCCTTCTGAGGCATTTTTTCTGTGGAATCAGCCATCCATGGCAGCCACCTCCAGTTTCTTTTGAAAATTTTAATTAAATTTCATGTAAGTAGTGGTTATATAGGGGCATTTTGATTTTTATGCAAATTAGGTCTCGGCTCATATTGAGCAGAGGGGTGGGGAAAAAATGGCCAAATTTTTTGAAAATCTTCTTCTTATGAACCACGAGTAGCAGAGACTTGATATGTGGTATGCAGCTTCCATTTGAGGTGTAGACTCAAGTTTGTTCAAGAGAAGTTTGACGGGCAATATTTGCCTTTGTTCTGAGAGGGGCAAGAATTTTTTCCCCGCCCAAAATTTCTATTTTTTGAACCCAGTGGCCGATTTGAACCAAATTTAATATGAGGTATTATTGGGTTATTATTGGGTTATATGTACTTGATTTATGCCCAAAATTTTTTTCCTGCAGCCCCGTGGGAACCGCAGGAGCTAAAAATAGAAAAAAATTAAAACGCCTATATCTCCAAAACTGCACGGCACCGGGAATTTTTATTTGGTGTGAACCTTCGTTAGGACCAACAGAAAAGACTGGTAAAAAAAAATTGCTATTAGTTTTATCATAGGGTACAGTTTCCGGACATTTGAGAAAGTGCTGAGTCAGCACTTTTTAACACTGTAGGCAATGGGGAAAAACATTAAAAACTCTTCTCCAGATCCAGCAGGCAGAATCTTTTGATATTTGGTATGCAACATTGTAGGATGGATCTCATTCAAGTTTGTTCAAATCGACCCCCTGGGTTCATATTTGGGCTCAGTATAGGAGCCCGATTTCGAACTTAGTGCATTTCAGGCAAATTTCTTAAAAAATCTTCTTCTCCAGATCCAGCAGGCAGAATCTTTTGATATTTGGTATGCAACATTGTGGGGTGGATCTGATTCAAGTTTGTTCAAATCGGCCCCCTGGGTTCATATTTGGGCTCAGTATAGGAGCCCGATTTCAAACTTAGTGCATTTCAGGCAAATTTCTTTAAAAATCTTCTTCTCCAGATCCAGCAGGCAGAATCTTTTGATATTTGGTATGCAACATTATGGGGTGGATCTGATTCACCTTTGTTCAAATCAGCCCCCTGGATTCATATTTGGGCTCACTATAGAAGCCCGAATTCAAACTTAGTGCATTTCAGGCAAATTTCTTAAAAAATCTTCTTCTCCAGATCCAGCAGGCAGAATCTTTTGATATTTGGTATGCAACATTGTGGGGTGGATCTGATTCAAGTTTGTTCAAATAGGCCCCCTGGGTTTATATTTGGCCTCAGTATAGGAGCCCAAATTTGAACTTAGTGCATTTTTCTTTAAAAATCTTCTTCTCAATATCCAGCAGGCGAAATCTTTTGATATTGGGTATGCACCATGCTTGGGGGGGGGGGGGGGGGTGGGGGGGGGGGGGGGAAATTCAAGTTTGTTCAAGCTAAGTCCCTGGGTTCATATTTGGGCTCACTATGGGATCCCGAATGACAACTTAGTTAAAAATGAGGAATTTTCTTTAAAACTCTTCTTCTTCAGATCCAGCAGTCGTAATGTTTTGATATTTTTTATGCAGCATCCTTAGGGGGGGGTGAGATTCAAGTTTGTTCAAGCCATGTCCCTAGGTCCATATTTGGGCTCAGTGTGGTAGCCCAAATGGTAACTTCAGCAGTCGGAACGTTTTGATATCTGGCATGCAGCAACCTTAGGGGGTGAGATTCAAGTTTGTTCAAGCCAACTCCTTTGGTTCATATTTGGGCTCACTAGGGGAGCCTGAATGACAACTTAGTTCAAAATGAGGAATTTTCTTTAAAAGAAAGGGGGGGGGGGGAATTCAAGTTTGTTCAAGCTAAGTCCCTGGGTTCATATTTGGGCTCACTATGGGATCCCGAATGACAACTTAGTTAAAAATGAGGAATTTTCTTTAAAACTCTTCTTCTTCAGATCCAGCAGTCGTAATGTTTTGATATTTTTTATGCAGCATCCTTAGGGGGGTGAGATTCAAGTTTGTTCAAGCCATGTCCCTAGGTCCATATTTGGGCTCAGTGTGGTAGCCCAAATGGTAACTTAGTTCAAGATGAGGAATTTTCTTTAAAAATCTTCTTCTTCAGATCCAGCAGTCGGAATGTTTTGATATGTGGTATGTAGCATCCTTGGGGGGGATTCAAGTTTGTTAAAGCCAAGTCCCTGGGTCCATATTTGGGCTCCCTGCAGGAACCCGAATTATAACTTAGTCAGTATGAGGAATTTTTCTTTAAAAATCTTCTTCTTCAGATTCAGCAGTCGGAACGTTTTGATATCTGGCATGCAGCAACCTTAGGGGGTGAGATTCAAGTTTGTTCAAGCCAACTCCTTTGGTTCATATTTGGGCTCACTAGGGGAGCCTGAATGACAACTTAGTTCAAAATGAGGAATTTTCTTTAAAAATCTTCTTCAGATCCAGCAGATGAATGCTTTTGATATTTTTTATGCAGCATCCTTAGGGGGGTAAGATTCAAGTTTATTCAAGCCATGTCCCTAGGTCCATATTTGGGCTCACTTTGGGAGCTCGAATTGTAACTTAGTTCAAAATGAGGAATTTTCTTTTAAAATCCTCTTCTTCAGATTCCGCAGTCGGAATGTTTTGATATTTGGTGTGCAGCATCCTTAGGGGGGGTGAGATTCAAGTTTGTTAAAGCCAAGTCCCTGGGTTCATATATGGGCTCCCTGTGGGAAACCAAGTTATAACTTAGTTCAATATGAAGAATTTTCTTTAAAAATCCTTTTTTTTTAGATCCACTGGTCAGAATCTTTGGATATTTGGTATAAGCTTTTCTAACGAGGAGCAGATGCAACTTGTTGAAATCAATTCTCTGGGTTGATATTTAGGCTACCATGTCAGGTGAGCGCCCTCAGGCCCCCTGGGGCCTCTTGTTTTTTAACCCTTTACCTAACATGAAAAGCAGACGACACTTGCAAAAAAGAATTCTTGAATAACTATTAATTTTATTTTTCTCAAATACATAGGTTATAACCCCTCATTGCAACAAGCTTGACAAGCCCGTTCCAATGAGGGGTCATAACCTATGTTTTAGAGACAAAAAATGAAAAAATAATGAAATTTAATTGGCAGTTTTTGAGAATAGCGCTGGCCAGTTTTGGCCATTAGGTTAGGTTAGGTAAAGGGTTATATAATATAATTATTGTTAATAATGAAATGTAATAAGCAGAGTAATCGCTTGACTAGACTGGTTATGTGAAATAAATTCATTCGAGGCGAGTGGATATATTGTAAAGCATTCATGCACATTCATGCACTTGTGTTTGTACAACGTCCCTCACCTCGCATAAATTTTTTCAGGTAACCAGTCCAGTCAAGCAATTACTCTCTATGTAATTCTCTTGAATTATACGAGTCTTCTGTAGAAAAAGTAAATTGGTGTAAATTTTTGGCACTTTCATAACTACTGGGGTCCAACTACTGTAGGCTCTATACATGTTACGGAAACATAACCAACTCTAAGAGGCAAGACACTTAATTCTGTTTGCCCATGTGAGGGCATGGTGGTGCTATGTACTGAGGCTTACTGCACATTGACGGAGCACTTGCCTTAAAACTACTAACTGTATTAGTGCAGGGTTATTAAGTTAGAGAGTCTGATAATTGCTTGCCATTGCTTGGTGGTTTTCTCCATGTACTCCAGATTCCTCTACCCACAAAACTGTTTGATACATTGTTGCTCTGGCTGTTGAAAGTATTGTTAATCCCCAATGAACAAACAAATGAACAAATTTCTAGATATCCCAATGCCTGGGCATGCACCTGAAAATAAGAAATTCACCTTGAGATTAATACTTTCGCTGCTGAAAGCGACTATTGTCACCTATTTGATCATGATTATCTGTACGTTCAAACCTACCATCTGATTAATTGTTGGAAAGGGCTTAGAGAGCCCTTTCCAACAATTAATTAGATGATAGCGTTTCAAGTAAGTTATAAATTCATTAAACTTCCTCACATATAGGCATACCTAGAGGTCCTCCATATATGGATATAGTGGGTGTGGCAGTAAAAGGGTTGAATCTTTACCTACAATGTATTTTCTTGAATTTTTCATAGAATCAAGTCGTGACTGTAAAACAGGCATGCCTTGATTTCATGAAAAATTCAGTTGAGTTTGGCATCATAAGAGGACTAATCTTGCTATAAGAGTTTCCTTTTCTAAAACAGCCAGGATTGTACTGAACTAGGTAATATAATTATATTGAAGTCTGCGAGAGATCTGTTTGCTGTAGGCCGAGAGTTAAGGTACGGGAAATACAACACAGCTACAACTGTCTTTGGTAGAAAATTGGTTTACGAGTGGGTAAATAAATATATTTCCATTACCTTTATTCATTTGAGGGATAGTAAATATATTTTCTTTTTTTTCAGTTGCTTGTGTGCTGATGTTATTGCATTCACATCCAAATTGACGTAAGTTTTAATTTAAATTAGCTCTGATTTTCTAAGAATGCAGAGTACATATCTACGTTTGGACAGAAAGTGGGATGTGAATTGAGGTTTGACAAGATGCTTGCAAATAGGGGCATTTTCTTCAGAATATATACTAGTCAGAATATAAGTTAGTAATTTGGCTTGTAACATGCTTAGCCATTGGATATGGATGTTATTGGGGGAAGAGGTTCTAAAGCTCTTTGACTTTCTTGAAAGTTGTGTAATTTATAAAACCCTTACTAATAAGGTCATGGAATGTCTTAGAATATTGGAAGTTGAAACCTTTCTTGAAAACTCTTGAAAACAGAGATATCGAGTGATTAGAGGAGATTCATTTCATCACCTCACACCAAGTGCAATATTGCTGGAATGGATCCACCCAGCTAATAGAAGGTGGGCCTAAAACAAGCTATTAGCCCCCCCCCCCCCCCCCCCCCCCCCCCCCCAAAAAAAAAAAAAAAAAGATTCTGTTTCTCAGGCCCTTCCACATGGTCCTTTTGGCTGCCACATGCTCTCTTTTTATAACCAGTGCAAACTTAAAAAAATAAAAATTACATGGTTTATGTCTGAAATTTTACCCTAGTTAATAGAATTGATAAAATTGTCCCTTGAGTGCAAAAAGGTTTTGCAGTGCTTTTGCATTGTAAAGCCTTCTTGCAGTCAAGGGATAAAATCCCCCCACCCCCACCCCCCACCCATTCTATTCTGTAGATTATAAGGCCTAATAGATGAATCACACCAAGAACATGAACTTTTGATGGCAAAGAAATAATTAGAAAGCAGAAAAATAAAATAAAAAATTGTCCGCCCACATGCAATATTACAAAAAATGGCCTGAACAACAGAAGATCTGCTTTGTGGGGCCTTAATTGAAAATAGAATATATTTTTATTTTTGGACTTCACATTAAAAAACTTTCACAATCCAGAATAAGCGTTTTCATTAGTTCCTTGAATCCAGTACCATATTTAACATTTTTACAATCTTGATCAGTGATTTTTTCTTGTCATTTGTAATATGAGAGCCTATCAACTAATCCTGTGCAATTCCAGTAGTAAGCCAGTGTATATGTTAGCTTACCCTCTAACCTGTAATACACAGGGCTAATTATTCTTTTCTTTCTGGTTATATGCCTGTTTGAAAAACTCTCATATTATGTAATCAGTCTGTCCATCTGTCTGTCCGTTAACATATTTGGTTTCTGACCGATGACTCCAATTTGGATTATTTGATCTCAACCAAAGTTAGTTTGTGTATTACCCAGCTTGTAATACAGGCCAAGTTCGAATATGGGTTCTGTCCAATTATTTTTACATGAGTTATGGCCCTTTTCTTACTTAGAATTTGACTGTCTATTAACATTTTGGGTTTCTGACTGATAACTCCAGTTTGGATCCTTTGATTTCAACCAAAATTGGTACAATTCAAAATGGCTAATGGGCGAATTTAGCCACCTCTGGTTATCGGGCCTGAAAATAAGCAGTTTGACATTTGCAGAATGAGGTCTCCAGAGGGTGAATTGGCTGATGCTATCCTATACAGTGGGCCAATTTATCTTCTGGGTACCTCTTTCTGTTTAGGTTTGAGACACTGATTCAGAGTGAGGCTCCCAGAGGGTAAATTTGGTGATGCTACCCTGCTGATCAGGGTAGCATCACCAAATTCACCCTTTGGGGACTTCATTTTGCATATGTCAGTCTGCTTATTTTCTGGCTGGCTTGTTATATATAAGATCATCTCTATTATACGATTTACTGTGTGCATGCACAGTCCTAGTGAGTGTACATTTGCATGTACACTGTAGTGTGTGATATAGCAGAAAGTGTGACTAACCCTGTGCATATATATCAACTCTTTTCTGAATGCATTTTTTTCCTTCTCTGGTAATAACACCCACAGGTTAAATTAATGTGTCCTCTAAGTTATTTTTTTGTGATGGGGAATCGAGGGGAAGGGGGCAATCATTACAACTTATTTTAGTGGTTATGCTTATCTTAGTGTACCAGATGTCATTATCCATGAATTGAAAGTTGTGCGATAAATGCAAGAATAATTCTCTATTTTTTTCTTCTCTGGTAATAAGACCCACAGGGTCAAATTAACGTGTTCTCTTAGAAAAACGAAGCTTTTAGAGTCATAGATGCTGATGGTGACCTTAAACACCAATAAATAGTTAACAGTTAGCGAAGTTTTCAAGTATGAATCCCAAACACGCTGTACTTAACTTTGGAAAGTGCATATCACTTGTTGATTGTTTGTATTGAAATATATTAGGGGAATTTTTGAGGTGTCCACAAATGTTGTATTTAGTAATGGATATATAATAAATAATAACAAAAATAATGATGACTGCGGGGTATAAATGTTGTATTTAGTAATAGATCTATAATAATAACAAAAATAATGATGACTGCGGGGTATTCAATACGTATTTAACTCTATCATCAGTATGAAGATTTTCTAAAATGCTTTCTGTTTTCCACCTCCTCACTCTGAAACATTGGGACTCCACTTTGTTTTAAAAAGTGAAAGTTTGTAAAATTTTATGATTCAAGGGAGACTGCTGTATTTCATCAATGAATATGAAATGTGAATACAAAGTTACTTTGAAATGTCTGGAACTTTGTTGTTCTGACACAAATTTTAGAGAACGTATTGAGTTTTTGATGATTCTGTATACTTTGTATAGTGTTAGTATACATGCTAGTATAGTGCTAGTATACATGCATCCAATGATGGAGGTATGGTTTGTGATTCAGGTAATTCCTGCTTATTCATGTTTTTATTTTTTTTTTGTTGTTTCTTTTTATGTACTTCATTGTGATGTGCTATAAATAAATCAGTAGAACTGAAATCTTGTTCCTCTTCTATAATACTCCAAACAGCCAAGCATATGCTCTTCTCTTTCAGTGCACACACAGTGTTTATCGTTGGTAACACTATCGATAAACTCTTTGTACAGATCAGAAGTTTTTTAATACTTTGTTGTCAATACTTAGAAAAATAATTTTTGACCCGTCTCAATTATTACAGCAGTTTTGAAAATATTTTTTCCGCAAAACTAGGGTGTATCAATACATGGAGTGTATCAGTACTTAAAGTAAATACGGTAATGGTCAAAACCAACCTGTAATATTCTCAAGAAAGCATTTAAAATCTGCTTATGGCCCCTCACTGGAATGGATTGTAGAAAGTTTTTTTAGTGAATTCCAAAAATGAAAACGTTCTATTTTCAATTAATAACTTGTTCTAATAGAATGAGAATGCTTAGGTTGTGAGTATATTGTGAATATATTGTGATGTAGTATTCAAAGAGAAAATATTTCAGTGAGACTAAAATCCTCATTTGTTGATTGGACAAGAGTCTGCATAGTTTTTTTCTATGTTTACAGCTCCAGTAGCATTACTGCTTGGCATCACCACAAGAAATAATTGAAATGAGGTTGCCAGTTTCTTAATCACTTAACCATCAAAGTGATTGCAAACTGCTTCATTTTGCTAGATTTTCAGACACTGCAGACATTCAAAATGGAGTGTTGTTTCAAATACAAATCTGTTTACGATTTGAACTAAGATGGGGTGACCTTGACCTTTATCTGATATATTGATTATTTGACCACTGGGGTACACAAGAGGTTTATTCTGATGAATTGATGGTAACATGATCTTAGGTTTGCAGCTTGGAGTATATGTTCAATCTCAACACAAGCATCTTGGTTGAACATAAACTCTGAGTCACGATCCTTAGACCATGTCACCATCAATTCATCACAGTAACTTATAACATTAAGCAAATACAGTGAAAGCCTGTTAATTGAATAGTCACTTTGCCAATGAAAGTTATTCAATTAACAGGAATATTCAATTAACAGGGATTGTGTAGCTTTCCTGTATTCTGGAGATAAACTTAGCATTCATTCTATTATATCTTGTTTGACAGAGCTCCATGAGCTCTGTCAAACAAGATATAATAGATTAAATGCCTATATTGGATGTACTGAGGCCAAATGGGTCTATAAACAAAGAAAAACTGGGGAGAGTCTAGGTAATTTCTCGACAGGTTACAACATTTTTTATTCAATTAACAGGAGTTTACTCTATAACCTATATTCAATTAACAGGACAAATTTGTACTGGAGGTATGGAAAATGGTTTTGTGTTGGGAAATTATATTCAATTAACAGGGATATACAATTAAGAGATATCCAATTAAGTGGGCTCCACTGTATTCCCTTGCCTTACATCTTATTGCAACTTTTGAGGAGCTCCAAGCTTTCACCTCAGAACATACTTGAAACTCTTTGAATTTCTCATCACTAGTTCCTTGAAGTGTGTGTTTGAGGTGGGGTGTGTGTTGTGTGAGGGGGCTGGAAACAACCAAAATAAATTGCATGTTACTCTGGCACTCAAAATGGGAAGGTGATTGCCTCAAGGTTTCTTTGTTGCTGCATCTCCAACTAGTGAGAAAGTTTCCATGAATTACCCTTGGTATTCATTTGTAAACTCTTCCAGAACTGTGAAATTAAATATTGTGATGTACTACTCTGCTGATAATGATCTGCAAAGGGTGCTCTTTGTCCCCTTTCCATCAGTGTTTTTTTCAACAGATCACATGACCATCTTCCGGAAGAAACTGATGAAATAAGCTGCAGTATTCTTGATTTCTCATATCACCTTACTGACCGTGGAAAACTAATCTAAAAAAATTGGTTTCCATTCATTTAAAGCTGGACGCCTTGACAGATTGACACCAAATTTTTCAGATGTTGTTTTTAGCAATGAAATACAGGTCAAGTTCGATATTGGTGTTTCTCAGTCCATCCACTGCAGAGTTATGGCTCTTTGAAAACACAATCTTTCGAAAAAAATTGGTTCCCTTCATTTAAAGTCGAACACCTTGACAGGTCGACATCAAACTTTCAGATGTTGTTTGTAGCAATAAAATTCAAGTCAAGTTCGATATTGGTGTTTCTCAGTCCATCTGCTACAGAGTTATGGCCCTTTGAAAACACAATTTTTGAAAAAAAAAATTGGTTTCCATTCATTTAAAGCCGAACGCCTTGACGGATTGACACCAAATTTTTCAGATGTTGATTTTATACACCCGTTTGAAAAACGGGATGTATTATGTGAATGGTCTCTCCACCCGTCTGTCTGTCTGCCCGTCCATGGACACATTTTGTTTCTGGACGATAACTTTAATTGTAATGGTTTGAGCTGAGTTAAATTTGGCATGTGGATTTAGTATGACAAAATACAGGACGGGTTCGATTTCTGTTTCTAGCGGCCCATTTGCAGTAGAGTTATGGCCCTTTATTTATGGGAATTTAGACCAACTTTTCGTTTCCGGACGATAACTTTAGTTTGCTTTGACCGATTTATTTCAAATTTTCAGTTTTTTGTTTTTGACCACAAAATACAGCTCAAGTTCACTTTTGACCACAATCAAATATATCTTTCCAGAGTTATTCCCCTTGAATGATTGGAAATTTGTGGATTTTGTGGTTTCCGGATGATAACTTTAGTTTGCCCTGACCGATTTTTTTCAAATTCTCAGATTTTGTTTTTGACCACAAAGCACAGCTCAAGTTCACCTTTGGCCATAATCGCATGTACCATTCCATAGTTATTCCCCTTGAATGATTGCAAATTTGTGAATTATGTGGTTTCCGGATGATAACTTTAGTTTGCCTTGACTAATTTGTTTCAAATTCTCAGATTTTGTTTATGACCACAAAGCACAGCTCAAGTTCACTTTCGGCCAAAATCGCATGTACCTTTCCAGAGTTATTCCTCTTGAATTTGTGCATTTTGTGTTTTCCGGATTATAACTTTAGTATGGCCTAACTGATTTTTTATACGCCTGTTGAAAAACCCGTCGAATTATGGAATCAGTCTGTCTGTCTATCCATTTGTCCGTCCATTTGTTCATCCGTTGGTCTTTCCGTTCGTCAACATTTGGTTTCCAGATGATAACTTTAGAATTTTTTTTTCGATTTGACTCCTAAACTTGGTATGTGGTTTAATCAAAACAAAAGACAGGTCAAGTTCGAATATGGGGTCAGTTCGAACTTCGAAGTTCCCCTGAATTATGGACCTTGTTGGACACAGAATGCATCAAATATTTGGTTTCCGGATGATAACTTTTATTATTTGTTTTCAGATTGGTTCCAAACTTGGTATGTTGTTTAATCACAACAAAATACAGGTCAAGTTCGAATATGGGGTTGGTCCAAACAATTTTCACCCTCACCCCCCATCCTTACCCCAACCCTTCAAAAATGCAAGCGGGTTATATTGTCCCGCTACGCAGTGCTCTTATTCTTGCTTAAAACCACAAAAAAAATAAATGTAACATTTTTATGTTGCCTTAAATTCTGATTTAACAAGGTATTAATTGAAAATAAAATAGGTTTCATTTTTGGAATTCACTAAAAAAAACTTTCTACAATCCATTCCAATGATGGGTCATAAGCTGAGTTTGAAAACCTTTTTGAGAACAGTACAACCTGGCTTTGGCTATTATGTTGGTGAAAGTTGATATGGATGAGGTTTACAGTAAGGCAATACAGTGCACAGTGTCAGTTACTCGGTTAATAATGAAAAGTTTTTCAAACCAGAAAGTGTGACTAACCCTGTGCAATGCACCGAGTTAGTCACACTTACTGGCTATAAGAAATTGGTAACTGCCATATCACACACTACATGAAAATAGACACAGACTAAAGCTATAAAAATGCTCAGGGTTAATTGGTTACATGCTACATAAGGTGGAGGATTCAAGGAACTGATGAAAATATTTATGTTGGATTGTGAAAATTTTTTTTAAAGTAAATTCCAAAAATTAAAGCTTATTCTATTTTCAATTAATAGCTTGTTATTTGTACAGGCCTGGGTTGGGTATGCCTAACATTTTGTATAAAGAAAAATTGGAAGTAGACTACAATTAAAACTAGAAGTCCTGTCACAAATTGTGCGCTTATCTAGGCTTAATTGCGTGTAGGAATTGCACGCAATTGCCATATCAAATGACATCCAAAGCACGGCAGGATCTCCTGGTTACTTGTAGAAAACACAGGCAATGTTTCTGCCAATGAACCTTGCTTGTCCACAGGCCTTATGTACAGAATTTGATAGCCTTACTATGGTCATAACGCACAGACCGACATGCTATTCGTATGCATTTCATGACAGGACTTCTAGTTTTAACTGTAGCGAATAACAGACATCAGACTGATAAGGAAAAACAGTTAGAATGCAGTCCTTCAATTCTTGAGGTTGTAGGGGTAAATTATTACTGAACCTCCTGTAAGTGCAAAAGTGATTTTTTTCATTCACTATTAACAATATTCTAACTGACAATACCATTCAGGTGCATAGGGTTCAAAGAATTTTGGATGAGTGTTGTTTATGTTCTTTGATTTGAAAAGTTAATGCAACCCTATATAACTCATCACCTAACACTACTAGGGCTGAAATGGTTGGCTCATTTTCGTAACTGACTAACCAATAACCGGATAATATCCGGTTATCCGTGCCCATTTTTTCATCGAATATGGGATCAAAACAAAAGAAATTGGAAAGCAGTATTCTCAAACTATTCCATAGTGTGTATACAAACGAACCTGGTCGAGTACTCGACAACATTCGTTTGTATACACTCTATGGAATAGTTTCTGCGATTTCTCATTACTCACTGGAACTGCCGATCATTAACAAAGTCTTGAAGTCTTGATTATGTCTCAATATATACAACGTGGCTTTGATGTGTAATCTATCACAAAGGAGAAGCGGCAGATTTTCTACGTTTTAAACATGGAATGATGACCACTATCAATATTTCAAATAACTGGTTGATGGTTTTTCTAATTGCTTAGGTAAATAACTGCTTTCAAACCGATTATCCGGTTAACCATATTAGTACTAAACACTACTGGAAAATGACACTTGCCAAAAAATTCTTGAAGTAAAAAGTTCCATTTTTCTCTCCGAAACAAGTTTATACCCCTCTGTTTGGAATAAGCTTGTTCCACTGAAGGGGCATTAGCCATACTTGTATGACCAAAATTGAAAAAATAATACAATTCGAATGACAGTTTTGTGACTAGCACTTGTTTCAGATGAATGTTACATTGGGTAAAGGATTCATTGAATAACCACTCTGCCAGTGTAAAATATTCAAGTGACAGAAGTCTTGAATTAACGTAGATTTGGTCTGTAGATTGTCCTGTATTCTAGTGATGAAATGAGCTTTGTTCTGATACATCTTGTTTTACAAATCTCACAAAATACAAAGATTAACTGGTAGAGTTTTTTTTGGCTGTCATGGGATAGTGCCTATCGGCATCCTCCCATAAATTGTAATGGGGCAAATCCACCCAGACTAAATAAAATCACAGCAAAAATTAATTGAAGTGCATCCACAGAATATGAAGCCTTTAAGCTATGGTACCCACACTTTAGGATGAAGCCCCAAAATGGACTTCCAGCACTCAACCAGTTAAATGCTTTTATTGGATTTACTTAGCTCGAATATGTCAAAAAACCTGGTTAATTCATTGATTATGAGAGTAATTCTCCCGATATATCACAAATTTTTTATTATCACATAATCACCATCTGATAGCTCATTCCGGAAAATATTATTCACGACACATCTAATTTGGGAATGACATGAGAAGTCAATGTCAAAGTCTGTTTCGGAAGTAGAATTGAATTAATCTTCTCTTATTTTTCATTAACTGTCTACAGCTAATACAAATAACAGATAACATTTGAGAAAACATTTCCTGAATAACTGGATATTTTCATTTTTTGCCTCAAAAACATAGCTTATGACATCTCATTGGAAAGGCACGATAAGATCTTTCCAATGAGGGGTCATAAACTATGTATTTGAGGCAAAAATTGATAAAATAATAATAAAATTTGGCTGGTGATTTTTGTGAACAGCACTGGCCAGTTTAGTCCTTATGTTAGCTTAAAGATTAAATTTCTGAACCCCATGCACTAAAATCGATCTGAGCCGCAGTAAACCTTGGATCAGAAGAGATTTTAGTGAATTTAGGCATAGAAATTTCATATGAAATCAAGGCTCATTAGCGGTCCTCTATTTCAGTTAAAGGAATTTTACTCTATAACTTATATGCAAGTACCAGCAAGTCAAATTTGTACTGAAAGTATGGTAAATGGTTTGATGTTTTGGTGTTACATGCAACTAACCTCTTTTTCATTTCATTGCCAGATGAGTTCTAAGGTCACTTTATTGTTTGTGTAGCTTATTGTCTTGAAAATCCCAAAGCATGTGAAACAGTTTTTTTTTACAGGTACATGGAGTTCATTGAGAAATCCAATGAGCTAAATGATATGAAACATTATGGTCAGTTATTGGAGAGGTGCAAGACAATTGGTTATGCAGTTTCAAAAGTTGTATTTCGTGGTTATTTTGCTCATGACAAACTACAGAAACTCCACGACACTGCTATAGAGAAGAGAACACAGTTAAAATTAGCTGTAAGTTTACATGTTTGTCCAATGGTAATGAATAAGGATTCAGTAACTCTATCCCAAGGGAGTATTGTCCCCCTCCCCCACCATATACACCACACCTTTGGTCTGTGGGTGTGAAGCAGAGGCTATTAATAGCTCTTTTCATATAATAAATAACCAATATTTCTATATTTGGGCCCAATCAAACAGACCAATGCTGAAAAAGAAAGAAAACACCCTGCAGGCATTTAGTGTTGAAATGATGAGTCGAGTAGTCATTGTCGATGCTGATATTGGCCAAAGTCGACTCTGGATTTCCATGTCGACTATTCCAAATGTGTAGTATTTCCTATAAAAACATTACAAATTATCAGAATTCCACTGTAAGGTCTACTGAGGAAGAGTTAAAACCATTGTCAGTTGATATGTTCAGAGGAGGCATGGTGGCATTGCGGTAACTGGTTCTTGTCAGAAGTTAAGCAACGTCGAGCCCGGTTAGTCCTTGGATGGATGACCATCTGAGCGATCGATTTGGACTCCCGCGTTGTGTCCTTGGGCAAGGCACTTAACCCCAATTGTCCACATGGGAGCATGATGACGCTGTGTACTAAGGTGTACTGCTCAACGATGGTGTGCATGTCTTCAACCTTTCTAACCCTGCCTGTGCTGCAGTGCGGAGTTACAATGTTGGGGAGCTAGCAGCTGCTTGTTGTTGCTTGGTTGTTCTCTCTGGGTACTCTGGCTTCCTCCACCAGTAAAACTGTCACCGACACAATATATGACCTTGGCTATTAAAGTGTTGTTAAACCTTAATAAATAAATGATCTGTTCTGAGAGTGAAATCAACAACATTAATAATGAGATAACTGACACAGACTTTGAGATCAAAGTAGACGTGAAAGTTAACTGTGTTGTGTCAGCTCCTTTGAACTCACTGAGAGTGGTTGCACTGCACATGCCTTAATACTGTTAACGGCGTAGTTTTTTTGACTTGTCTCCATACAATAAAATTTCCTTTATAGAGAGATTCCCTACTATTCAATTTATTACTTATCAACTGGCATCAGTAAAGTGCACAAGTCGAGAAAAATATTCATCTGCAGAGGTATTGCCAGTCTTGGTAATTCGCCATTACTCCCATGGCAAAAAATATGTCGACAGAAATTGTCCTTCCCTCGTCAATTGCCGAGGGTCATTGCATTCAGATGCTGAAAGCATCCGATGCTCATACCGGAGGCCCCCTCTGGGGACCTCATTCTGCAGATGACAGTCTGCCTATTTCCAGGCCTTGTGCTATTTACTGCTTCAGTTGCTTTTTCTATGCCAAAAAAATTTAGCCAGTTGAGGATTTGTAGTGCTAAATCAAAATTTTGTGTGGAATTCACTCCTGACAGCATGGACTATGATGGCCACTGTGTTTCCAGTCAAAATATTCCTGCAATTTGTATCAACTCATTTAAATTCTGTGAAAGGAAAGCCAGTTTATAAAGGCTCATGAGAGACCCCAGCAGGAGCTATAGCTGTATGTATGAGGCACGATATTATCTGCAATAAACACGAAGATGTCGTTGTGTTATCACAGATAATACCATGTGCCCTGTTCTTGCTGCTTGTGAAAAAATATTGAATAACAAAAAGTAGATGGGGAGGGTGTGTGCCAGGTACATCCCCTCTCTGGATCCACCCATGGTTGGAGGAAATACTGTCTACAATTATTACACATCTCCACTGCATTAGTTCTTAGGTTCAGTAATAATTTTATCCTACGGCCTAAAGATTCTGTAGTTTTAAATTATTATGCATCAGCTTGCACTGATTTCTGTTCATTATAATTTTTCTGTGTACATATTATCCGCACGACAAAATTTAACTTTTTTTCAGTTTGAGAAAGAGGAACAAGAACAGGGACTCACCGACATGAAGCTGAGAAACGAAGCTGAAAGGATTGAATTAGGTGAGCTATGGCAACACTAAAAATATGTCTTCTTCTTTTTTCTGAATTCAACTTTATCCATGAAGCTTCCTAATGAAAACTATTATCTTTAATTAACATTTGTGATGAAGAATGGATGTGAATTTAAGTAAGATGTTCACTGGTGAATCAAGGCCATGGAAAGGTGCTTGCTCAATTTATTCCTTTGTTCCTCATACATTTTCAATATCGTAAGGACAAATAAAATACTTTTATTTTTGTGTGAATTTTTGTTTTTTGCATTATATGAAAAGGGAAGTTAACTGATTTGCTGCACTCCCTTTAATTGAATACCTCTTAATTGAATAACCTTGTTAATTGAATATGACCTCCAAACACAAAACCATTTACCATACCTCGAGTACAAATTTGACCTGATGATTGCATATAGCTTATAGAGTAAACTACTGTTAATTGAATAATAAAACTTGTAATAAGTCATAGAATTACCTCGACAATCACACAAATTTCCCATGTTTAAAAGTCTATTTGGCCTTCAGCATTTAATCTGTTATATCTTGTTTGACAGAGCTCCATGAGCTCTGTCAAACAGAATATAATGGAATAAATGCTAAGTTTATCTCTATAATACTAGAACACGACCAAATTCCAGTTAATTGAATACTCCTGCAAATTGAATAATTTTCACAGACAAAGTGGCTATTCATTTTACAGGCTTACACTTTACCGAAAAGAAGAAAATGGAGAAGTTCAAGGTGTATATCTTTGCTTTTGAAGAGAAATGTTATTCTATGATACACTGTTGGAAAGTACTTCCCAAACACCTCTCTCATTACGTCAGCTTGATAGTGGTATGAGAACATGTTAACCCTTCATTTAATGAACAGGCCATCAAAATTTAATATATTTTTACACAGTATACCAATGGCCCAGACATAGCTGGTGCTAACTCTAAAATATCTAGGGCCAAACACAAATTTTTGCCTCCCAATCCCCAAAATTTGCATGCAAAACCGAAAATTAGAAGTCCTAACTGGTCCTCCATACATTTACCCTCTGCGCGTGTGCAGACGTCAGGAAGTGACTGGAATTGGCGCCAACACCATTCTTTGTTTGGCCCTTGTCAGATAACAACAAACTGATTTTTGTGCTTTTTAAATCTCTATTAATAATGATGCCAGACACAAATCAATGGTTAATTTGGTGGATCCAAGGACACAACTGGATGAAGGAAGGAAGAAACGGTGGTTTGAAACGTTCAGGGCTGTAATTTTATAATATTTATAAAAATTAATTCATGTTCCCCAATTTCGGGACATGGGCCTGACGTCATCATTGTTGATAATAATGATTTTTCCACTGTTGGTTAAGTATTCCTTCCCTACCCTCCCTTGATCCCCCCAGTTAAACTCCCAAGCTTTTTGGCTTGTTTATTGGAAATTTTTTTTATAAAATTTCTTGGGAGTTTAACGTGTTACACAGAAAGTTTATTCTGTATATCCCCAGGGTTACGTCCTCACCCTTAGGGTGTTTAGGCATTTTCAGTCATGCATCATACATCCAATGTATCGTTTTTTCTTCTGAGGAAGATCTTGCCTTACATCGGATAGTTCAAAAATCTGTTACTGACTTCGGGTCGTGTTGCCTGGGGTCTTGTTTCCGGTTTTCAGTCTGACGTTGTTTACATTAGCAACGTTCGTTATTTGTATTTATATATTAATTATATGGTAGGTCTGTTGTAAGATACATTATACAGTCCCGTAGTGTGGCAGTTAATTTTTTTGGATGAAAAAATTTATTTTGTCCACACTTGGGCTCTTTTGGGATACACTTGGGCACTTTGTTCCCTTTGGGAACTTGGGGGCTCTTGTCAAAATTTTTCAAAATTTTTTTTTTTCTGTAGACTATTTTTAGCTCAACTTTGACGTAAGTCAAATTTGAGCTCATGCCATGGCCAGTCGTCCGTCTGTCAACAATTCAATACGGCTCGGGCTAGAGGCCGTATTTATGAACTGATCTTTATGAAACTTCTTGGGTACCTTTGTTATCACCGTGGGACAAGAACGAGTGTTTTTTGGGTCCGGTGCAAAATTCAAGTTGGCCGCTGGCAGCCATTTTGTAGAAAATTAGGTGCAGTCAGATTTTTGCGCAGAACTTCCATTTGAAAGCTCTGATTTGAAAATTTTTTTGTATGAATGTTTAGTACCATGGGATACATCACATATAATACAGGTTTTTTTCTCGTGCATAAATTAAGCAAATTAGACTAACTTTGATGTATTTAGTGTTTCTTTCAGCACTGTAAGTGCAAATGCCAATACGGCTCGGGCTAGAGGCTGTATTTATGAACCGATCTTTACAAAACTTCTTGCGTACCTTTGGTATCACCGTGGGACGAGAACGAGTGTTTTTGGGTCCGGTCCAAAATTCAAGATGGCCACCAGCAGCCATTTTGTTCAACATTAGGTGCAATCAGATTTTTGTGCAGAACTTCCATATGAAAGCGCTGATTTGAATAATTTTTTGTGTGAATGTTTAGTACCATGGGATACATCACATATAATATGGGTTTTTTTCTCGTGCAGAAATTATGCAAATTAGATGAACTTTGATTTTTTCAGTGCAGCTTACACACAGTAAGTACACATGTCAACACGGCTCGGGCTAGGGGATGTATTTATGAACCGATCTTCACGAAATGTCTTGGGTACCTTTGTTATCAACTTGGGACGAGAACGAGTGTTTCTGGGTGTGGTCCAAAATTCAAGATGGCTGCCAGTGGCCATTTTGTACTGAAATTAGGTCTAATCAGTTTTTTGTACACAACTTCTATACGGCTCAGACTAGAGGCCGTATTTATGAACCAATCTTTACGAAACTTCTTGGGTACCTTTGTTATCACCGTGGGATGAGCACAAGTGTTTTGGGGTGTAGTCCAAAATTCAAGATGGCCACCAGCAGCCATTTTGTACCAAAATTAGTGCAATCAGTTTTTTGTACAGAACTTCTGTATGAAAGTTCTGATTTTAATAAATTTTTGTATGAATGTTTAGTAACATGGAATACATCACATATAATACAGGTTTTTTTCTCGTGCAGAAATTATGCAAATTAGATGAATTTTGATTTATTCAGTGCTACTTATACACAGTAAGTGCACATGTCAATACGGCTCGGGCTAGAGGCTGTATTTATGAACCGATCTTCACGAAACTTCTTGGGTACCTTTGTTATCACCTTGGGATGAGAACGAGTGTTTCTGTCGGTCCAAAATTCAAGATGACTGCCAGTGGCCATTTTGTACCGAAATTAGGTCCAATCAGTTTTTTGTCAACTTTTATACGGCTCGTATTTATGAACTGACCTTCATGAAACTTCTTGGGTACCTTTGTTATCACCTTGGGACAGGAACAAGTGTTTTTGGGTGCCTTTGTTATCACTGTGCTATGAGAACACATATTTTGGGGGGTTCAGTCAGACCCACTCTGGGACTCAAAGATTTATTTTCTAGTTTAGCATCTGCCTCTCACCCACCTTTACAATGCGGTCAGTATTTATGTACAGACCATTACAATACTTTATATGTACCTTTGTTATCAGGTCATTACCTAGATGTTTGTCATTGCTGTGTCACATACTATACATGTACATGTCTTAACAAGTTGAGCTACAGTGTCATTGACACTTTCATTCGATTTATATTTTGAATGTTTTTGTTATGTATCTTTTTATTTTATTTAATGTGGAATTGGTGGGGGTACGATCGACTTAGTTTGCTTCATTATGTAAGCATATTGCTCAATAAGCAAGGCGAGGAAGTCTTTCCTCTTGTTTTCATGTAGGTTGCCTTGCTTGTAGTCGATGTACTTCCACTAATTCTTGCTCAACATGTGTCGCATGGGATGACAAACGTTGCTGACGGGTGTCATGGTACATTGTTAGTGAGGGGCCACTGCCGGTCCTCTCGTGGTGAGAGGCTGCCCCGGTCCTCTCGCCCTAAGGTCGCTCTAGTTAGCTCAACTTTGGCAAAGCCAAATTTGAGATATTGCCATGGCTCGTCGCCTGTCTGTCCATCTGTCCGTCTGTCATACCATACACACGGCTCGGGCTAGAGGCCGTATTTAAGAACCTATCTTTACGAAACTTCTTGGGTACCTTTGTTATCACCGTGAGACGAGAACAAGTGTTTTGGGGTCTAGTCCAAAATTCAAGAAGGCCTCTGGCAGCCATTTTGTACAAAATTAGGTGCAATCAGATTTTTGCGCAGAACTTCCATATGAAAGCTCTGAGTTGAATAATTTTTTGTATGAATGTTTAGTACCATGGGATACATCACATATAATACAGGTTTTCTCATGCGTGACTTATGCAAATTAGACTAACTTTGATTTATTTAGTGTTACTTTCAGCACTGTAAGTGCAAATGCCAATATGGCTCGGGCTAGAGGCCGTATTTATGAACCGATCTTTACGAAACTTCTTGGGTACCTTTGTTATCACCATGGGACGAGAAAGAGTGTTTTTGGGTGTGGTACGAAATTTAACATGGCCACCAGCAGCCTTTTTGTACCGAAGTTAGTGCAATCAGTCTTTTGTACAGAACTTCTGTATGAAAGTTCTGATTTGAATAAATTTTTGTCTGAATGTTTAGTAACATGGAATACATCACATATAATATGTGTTTTTTTCTTGAGCAGAAATTCTGCAAATTAGATGAACTTTGATTTATTCAGTGCTACTTATACACAGTAAGTGCACATGTCATTACGGCTCGGGCTGGAGGCTGTATTTATGAACCGATCTTCACAAAACTTCTTGGGTACCTTTGTTATCACCTTGGGATGAGAACGAGTGTTTTTTTGTGCAGTCCAAACTTCAAGATGGCTGCTGGCGGCCATTTTGTACCCAAATTAGGTATAATCAGTTTTTGTACAGAACTTCTATATGAAGGTTCTGATTTGAATAAATTTTTGAACGAATGTTTAGTAATATGGAATAATACATCACATATAATACAGGTTTTTTTCTCGTGCTGAAATTATGCAACTTAAATGAACATTCATTTATTCAGTGCTACTTATACACAGTAAGAGCACATGTCAATATGGCTCGGGCTGGAGGCTGTATTTATGAACCGATCTTCATGAAACTTCTTGGGTACCTTTGTTATCACCTTGGGACAGGAATGCGTGTTTTTTGGTGTGGTCCAAAATTCAAGATGGCTGCCTAAGGCCATTTTATACTGAAATTAGGTGCAATCAGTTTTTTGTAAAGAACTTCTAGGACTATGTTTGTTATCATCATGGGATGGTAATGAGTGCTTTGGGGCTCAGTCAAAAATTCAAAATGCCTGTTGGCAGTCATATTTACCGGGAATTCTGTGTATTACATTTTTTGTACAGAACCTGTAAAGAAGATTTTTTATGTCAGTAATGTTCGCTATAAATTTATTGGGTGCCTTTGTTATCACTGTGCTATGAATATTTTGGGGTTCAGTCAGACCCACTCTGGCACTCAAAAAGGGAGATAATTAAAAATCTTTTCCAAAAACACCAATCAAAATAATGTTTCTTGAATTCAGCATCCCTAGGATGTGTATAATCAAGTGTGTTGAAGCCAAGTTCCTGTGTTAATATTTGTTGTTGTTTGTATATTATTAGCACAACCCGATTTTCTATTTACAATGAGAAAAATAAAACCTCCTCACCTGTGGGAACCCTATGAGCTAAAGATAAAAAATTCAAATACCTATATTTTAAGAAGAACTGGACAAATATTTATTAATTAGTATGACTCAACCTTAGAAGGGTTGGAATCAAACAGGCCAAAACAGTTGCTAACATGTGGCTTATGGTGCGCCATACAAGGATCCCCATTGTAACATTAACCCCAAGAAGATTTCTTTTCTAGTTTAGCATCTAACTGTCGCCCACCTTTACAATACTTTACCCATACATTTGTTACAGGCTAAGGTCAGCATTTATGTACAGACCTTTACAGTACTTTGTATGTATCTTTGTTATCAGGTCATTACCTAGATGTGTGTCATTGCTGTGTCACATACTATACATGTACATGTCTTACACAAGTTAAGCTACAGTGTCATTGACACTTTCATTTGAAAAAATCTCACCAAAACCATATCCTGTGACCCCCTCATTGGAATGAGCTCATTCCAATGAGGGGTGAGATGATATAGTTTCGTTGATACTTTTGGAAAAATAATCTTTTTTCAACTCCTAAATTTGTAAATCATGTGGCAGATGCAGCAGATTCGTTGGGAAAAGGGTTAATGGTATTTTAAATAAATATAATTGTCATTAACATTTTCAATGCAATCATTGTTTCAACAAAAGAAAATAGAGTGTTGTTGGATTCACTTAACTCTTTACCCAACATAATTTCCAAAACTGGCCAGCGCTATTCACAAAAATTATTATTAAATTTTCATTTTTTGTCTCAAAACCTAGCTTATGACCCCTTATTGGAACAAGCTCGGTGTTGTCTGCTTTTCATGTTAGGTAAAGGGTTAACAATGTAAAACTATAAATTGCATGACACAAGTAATTAATATTTGGTATGGATCATCCTTACAAGGAGTATAATCAACTTGATGAAAAAAATTTTGATTGGTTTTATATTAATTTATATCGAGGTCCCTCATTGTGGAAAATGAGGGAAACAGCCAAAAAATCTTCTAAACAACTACCAGTTTAAATGCTTCCATGCTTAACATTATCTATTTGTGTAAGGACAATTTACACAAGTTTGTTCCAATCAAACCCCTGAGGCCATACTTTGGGTGCCATGGGGCACTCGCATTTTAACAGTGTGGGTAATGAGGAAAATGAAAATAAACATTTTCTCTCAACTCACTGCTTTATAAGCTTCCCTCACTGATATATAATGTCCTTGTGGGTGTGATTTACAAGTTTGTTCAAATCAACCCCTTCTGGTCATATTTAAAGTGTCATTGGGCCTCAAACTTTTCACACTGTGTGGGGAATGGAAAAAAAAACAATAAAGAATTCTTCTCGCAAACCACTGCACTAATGCGTCCCATGTTTGATAAATAACATCTTTATAAGGATGCCTTACAAGTTTGTTCAAATCATGCACCTTTCATCAAATTTATAGGCATCATGGAGCCCCAGGTTCTAACACTGTTGGTAATGGGGAAAATATTAAAATAACCTTCTTCTCCCAAACTACAGCTTCAAATGCTTGGCTGTTTGATATATAACATAAGAGGCAGACTGGCTGTGTGGTGCATTTGGAAAATTCTGTGTGGGCCCCTATTGGATTCCCCCAGGAGCCCTAAAATGTGATGCAGGCCAACACCTGTTGGTACATAAAATTGGGTGAAAATTACCAAAAGGCGAAATGGATCTGATTGCATAGACTGCTGGTATATTGTAATGTTCTCTATGTGGACTGCCATTGGCAGTCCACATAGAGGACATTTCGATACACCAGCAGTTTAGTCTACCAGTGATCGCTCAGATGAAAGGAAACTGCATTCCTTCAGGTTCAAAAATCAAAATTTCCTCTGATTGGGCCAAACTATGGGCCAAACTATGGTCTTCAATGGGTCCCTCCCCTTCCCCACTTGTAGAACCAATTTTTGTCTAATGATCAATGGAGATGATACAAAAATGCCATCGAGATGTTCTCTATGTAGACTGCCATGGATCGCACAGATGCACGGAAGCTGCGTTCATTCAGTTTGCAAAATCTAAATTTTCTCTGGGTCTGAGGCCCCTTGGTGCATTCACGATAACTTTTCTTGGCCTAGTCCACCTCTGTAAAACATGTTTATAAGCATGATTTGCAGGTATATTCAAATCATTTGTTTGACATGACATTCCATTTCCAAGTTCCCCCCCCCCCCATCCCCAATATGAATCCTGGTCAATCAACATGGTAACTACTCCCATTGCTGACACCTCTGATGATGTGAATGCAGTTTTTGCTGTCTTCCAATATCAACACTTATTTTCTGTCAGTAATAGCTAAAGTATGTTGTAAACACTCAATTTACATGACAGTAAAGTGATCTTGTTTGTCGTATTCCATATAGAGTTGACAAGGTCAGATCACTAGATCACACAAGCCACCAAAGGCGGCGGGTATGATCCAGCGATCTGACCTCATCAACGAGATGGAATGTGACAAACCAGATCACTTTACTGTCATAATGATCTGTTTATTATATGCCATTATGGAAATTCACCTTTCACACGAGAAATCAATACAAGGGTAAATAATGTGTAATTGTAGCTAGAACTACATTTATTTTCAAACAAACAACACTTGTAAAATTATGGGGACTTCCCAAAATAGTGTTTCAAAGTTTTCCAAAGTTGACAGCATTCAGCATTTCATTCTTCTACATCAGAGTCAGATTCACGCATTAAAATAACAATAAAGTAAGAAAACAAAGATATTTTATTGTGATTAATAGGGGTTAGTGCATATAAAATTGGTTAAGAACTGTATTACAAATTCATGTTATTATATTTTGAACTGTAACCATCACTGAGTAAAATTCCAGCTACATCATCAAGTCACGAAGGCATGACTTGATGCTGTAGCTGGAATTTTACTCAGTAATGGTAGTTTGAACATTATATCAGTCGGAACTTGAGCCGTCCCAGTCACAACAAATTAGATTTACTGCACCCCCCCCTCACCCGCCCCCCCCGCCCCCACACTTCCTCCAATCAGTTCACCTTCCATACACCCCTGATTCAATTCGAGGTTCAATTCGATTTCAAATAATGGACCTGATTTGATTCAAGATTCGATTCAACTCTAAAGGATAGTTCCAGAAATCCAGTTATATAGAGATCATCAGTGCTTCAGCTATAACAAAAACATGAAACCCATGTTGTACATTGCCTCATTCACAAAATTCAGATCAAGTGTCAGACCTTCAGATCAGTCTAATTTGGGCATAATGGTAAATATGGATGTGTCCTGCATGGTTGGAGAAAAAGCACTGGTATTTCTTATCAATCTACCTTACAATTGTTTACTACAGGCTTGCACTACAGTGGAAGACCCTAACTCGGAAAATATACTCTCTATTTTGATCTTTCCCAAACGATTTGGGAAAGAAAGTGGTGCAAAAGCACCAAAAAAAAATAAGCCAAAACTGGGTTGAGTGCTACCGGCGCACACCCAGTAGGGGACGCTCTTCTCTAAGTACAATTCCACGGCTTCCAGAACCAGTGCGCAGACAGTGACCAATAAATCATTCTTTTTTCGTCCGCCATGTGGCAGGACGTCCATTTTTGAATTCCAAAACAGTGATAATTCAACTTGTTGATAATGGTTACCTGTGACTGGAATTATGGATCTGAGGATCGTATAATAACAGGACTGTGTTTTATATATTCTCATTATTATTTTCAACCACATTTTCATTGTATTTTATATATTTTCCGTGTTGTGCACAACTTTCGTGTACCATGCAGTTCGGACATAAAATTTTTCGGTTGATAAATTTTATTATTGGAGTTAGGTGTCAATGAAGGACTGTATGGACAGGATTTCTCCTCTCTGTTGAGGGCAGAATTTCTGTTTTTTGGGTCCCTGTTGGCCATCTGGGTTCAGTTGTGTTCCCGTCGGTCCTTTTTCTGCCAACTTTCTTTCGTAGTTGGGGGTGTACTTCTACTTTCTACATCTGTTGAGTTCACCTTTTTCTTCTGCTGCTCTCACCTCTGTTATGTCCAGTACTGTTCCTTTAGGGCAATGCCTTTTGCCCTCGCTTATGGTGCATTCTCATGGCCGTTCCTCCCACACCCGTGGGGGATGTGCAGTTTTTAACCGTGGTGGATACTGCGGGAGCTGTTGAGTTGTCTGGTGAAGAGATGCCTGGTTCCGGGACTATGGTCCCTCTCCAGTCGACATCTGAGGCTGTCACTAGGGTTGTGACTCCTCCTTTGGAAGCCGAGCTCGGTTGCTCTCTCCCCTTTTCAACCAGTTTGAACAGCTCTGGTCATATCTACTGCTACTGCTGTTCCGTCTGCAACGTCATCAGTCACTGTTTCAGCCGGCCTCAGCTTATCCCTGCAGGGGTCTGCAGCGATGTCTGGTAGTGTGGATGCGGGATATTGGCCTCAGCCTTCCCTGACTTCAACTCGGCAGAGTCAGAAGTGGCTGCCGACTGAACCCCCCGCCATGGCCTCTCCACCGTTGAGCACAGTAGTTTTATCCCTGCAGGGGTCTACAGAGATGAATGGTAGTGTAGGCGTGTGGTATCGGCCTCAGCCTTCCCTGCCTTCAACTCGGCGAAGTCGGCAGGGGCTGCTGACCGAACCCTCTGCTGTGGCCTCTCAGCTGTTGAGCACAGCAGTTTTATCCCTACAGGGGTATGCAGAGATGTCTGGTAGACCTGGGGAATTGGCCTCAGCCTTCCCTGACTTCAACTTGGTGAAGTCAGAAGGGGGTGTCGCCCGAACCCTCTGCTGTGGTCTCTCAGTCGTCGAGCACCGCAATTTTGTCATTGGATTCAGATGTTCATGGTGGGGTCACCATGAGCTCCGTAGCATTTCTGTCCATGCACTCTGGTCCCATGGCCAGTTTTGCGGGACCCACACCTTTTGTACAGCCTGGACTTCCTGTCCCTCAGAGGTCTGCGGCAACTCTCCCGAGTTTTCGCTCTGTAGATCCTCGGGGTATGTCATACCCTTATACACATCTGCCTTCAGATGTTTCGTCTGCAGCCCGTCGCCAAGCGTTGAGTGTATTTGAGGATCGTGACCCTTCGCTGGTTAAAAGGGTCAGGAGTGAAGCCACTTTGCCAGTTCATTCCCACGTTGAACCGGCCGACACGGGCAGTGAGCTTAGGGAGGCCCTCTCCTTGCTCACTCAGTTTCTTTCCAAGAGCCTTCCCATTGCTTCCATTGAGGCTACGAGTGGTTTCCAGGTGCCCCCTGTGGTGCTGCCTCTCGGGATTGGAAACAGGCTGCTTTCTGATCCCCCTGGTGTGCCTACACACGTCGGCTGGTTTGCCCATGATGGGCTATGTGTCTTCCGACTCAGGGGATGAGTCTGACTTACCTGACGTCGAAAGCCAATAGTCTTCTGACTTGGGGGCAGCTCTTGACTTTGTGTTTGGGTTCCTTCCAGATCTCAAACCAGCCAACAGTGTCAGCCCGGCCGCCATCATCGATCGCGCACCTACAGCCTGTGGAGCAACCTGCTTCGGGTTGCCTTTGACCATGCCAGTCAATACAGGTGGTTGAAGCGTTTACAGCTTTGGACTCTAAGCTGAGCTCCAAGGCTATGAAGACATTGTTCTTCACCAGGGTTGACACTTTTTTGCCTCCGGCGCATTATTGTTCCTACAATTCTGCCAATTCATCAGTCTGCCAGACTTTGATGGTCTTGGATCAGGACTCCAACTCCCTCGGGCTTTCCAAGCCCAAGTCAGCCGTTATTCCTATGGCGACTCTGGAGTCCGTATTGGGCTTATCGAGAGAGATGCTGGACATGCTTTCTCTCTCAGATCATATTATCTCTGCTTTGCTGCTTATCTGCCCCCAGATAAGTTTGACAATGTACAGGCTCCTTTGCATGTGCTGTCCAAAGCACTCATGCATCTTAATCACATGCATGCCTATAACACGGCTAACTTGGAATTGGTTTGCAGGAACGCTGTGCTGGACACAAGCTGTTCCCTTCCTGAGGGGCAGCGTGCTGCTCTTCGATCTGCTTCTTCGGCAGGTCCGCAACTATTTCATGGTTCCGTGGCGACCAGGGCTGGGAGGAGTTAAAATTTTCTTAACGTAGTTAACGCGTTAACGAAATAACGCGTTAACACATTAATAAAACGTTAACTGTGGTCTTTTGTACATATAATGAGTAATATCGACAATTGTTCAATGTAACATGATGTTTCATGTTTTAATGAACAAATAAATGACTAGTAACTCATGAACAGCGTTCTTCGCAATACTGGAAAAACTCCGGACTCCGGCAAAGTTCAATGAGTGCGTGCTTCGAGCGCTCAAAAGTTCTATACTCTTAAGTTAAGCTGAGTTAAGTGATAGTCGCTCACTCCGAATTCTCATGCATAAATATTATTGCCTGAGCCACGTCTTTAGACAAAGACATCCGTCTTTGCTCGAACACCAGGCATATGCCGAAAACAGCCACCCCGACGATGCAGACGTAGCAGGAATAGCTAAGTATCTTCTCGCAAGTTCCGCCATTTTGGGAAGGAGTCTTTCGTGGTCTTGCCATCATTTCAAAGGGTCGGCTGTGACAGGAGCAGTCTGAAACTTATCATACTCAGCAACTTCATCAGCAGATGATTCTTGGTCGTTCGATCCAAGCAGTTCTTCAAGAAATGATTTTCTTGCTTGTTTCGTGGGTGGAGGTTGAACGTCCTGCGAAGAAGAAGAATTACTAGAATTACTGACTTCATCAGTTTCACTGGTCGCCAGTTTGCCGACTTCTTCTCTCACCATTCGCTTCAGTGATACGGCCACATGTGGTTTGACAAACGATAAGTTTTTGAAACGCGCATCCAAGTAAGAGGCAATCATGGGAATACTCATATCACTGAGGAACTCATCATCGTTCATAGACAATCTTTCCGTGATATTGTCAATCAACATGATCTTGAGTAATTCCCCTGAGGATGTGGTTTTGATCGATTTCATCGACTCTACGACTGCAAAGATAACAGGGTACACAGTCGACACGGTCACAAATTTCTCCCCCTGCCACTGATCAGTAGTTTTCTTGAGATTCTCGAGTAGGTTCACAACGTCTGTTACCAATGAAACTTGCTCTGGGCTGAAGTAAAATTTTTGTTTGTTTTCTTGCTTACATATGCTTTTAACGGCCAGGTCTACTGCTGTGTGGAGTTTCAGAAAACTTTTGAGTATCATGCAGGTGAAGTTCCATCTGGTGTCACAGTCCATTTGTAACTCAACCTTCTGCACATCATCTGGTAACACTTGCTCACGATATTTTCGAATCTCCCGGGATAAGTTCTCCGATTTCCCCTTGAACTTTATCAGTTCACGAACTCTGTCAATCAACTCTATCACTTCACCTCTCTTTCAATGCATCGTTTATTGCCAATTGCAGGATATGTGCTAAACACCCGAAGTCATATTTCACACATTTACTAAGACGCAGACTTTTGTTCATATTTGCAGCTGTGTCATGAACACACATGAAACACTCCATTTCCCAGTCTTGTATGGTTGCATCTATAACTTGTGCTACATTTTCACCAGTATGACGGCCATTGATATTGGGACTGTCTAAATTATAACATTTCATTTTCCAGTCTCTGCTTATGAAATGTGCCATCACCACGAAAAATCCCACCATCTGTGTGTTGGTCCACCCGTCAACAGTAATGCTAACTTCCATACATTTCAACTCTGACATCAAACGCTTTCGATTGATGTCGTATATTTTCATCAAGTGTTCCCGCATCGCTCTATGGGTTGGGGGTTGGTAATTTGGTTCCATGAAGAGCAACCATGTGCACATCCCTTCATCTTCGCAGAATGAAAGTGGCTGAAGGTCTTTCACAACACAGCCCACTGCCAGTTTCGTGAGTTCTGATGCTCGGCCTGCTGAACAGGGTCGTTCTTTTGAAACAGACACCCATTCTGTTAGGACGGACTGTCCTTGTGCGGCTATTGACGTAGCCCCCTTTTGCTTGATGCTACTCCCACTGACTACCCGACCTGGAGCAGCTCGACAGGAAGCGTCCACATCTATGACGAGCTCTGTACCGGCTGTCGTGTGTGTGGTACTAGAAGCTGATTGAGAATCACCCTCAAGCTCAGGAGCTCTGGTTTCCGTGGCTGATGACCGAGAGAAGGAAGGCAGGAGTTTCAATGTAATTTTAGATGGAGTCTCACCTGTGGGGCATCTCATTCCATGAGTCTTCTCTAAATGGTACTTGAGAGTAGTTGTACCCCCTTTCAACGACATTTTCTTATGGCAGTTGTTACACTCAACTTTACCGTCTTCTAACTTTGTTAGGTGCTTCCATATCCACAACGTAGGAGGCATGTTCAGTTGGCCACACGAGTCTCGCTATCGTTGAAAATTTGAAATATTACTTATACTTATTATGATGAACGAGATTGAAGATGCTGAATCAAATCTCCCAGCAAGTGTATGGCACGACTGACTGGAACTGGATGACCGTGCTGGGCGAATCCATTTACATTTTAGAGTAATAGATTATTTCGTCATCTGCAAATAAAACTTTGGCGCGAAAACACTGTCATCATCGCGCGCGGATGATTTAATCTCCGAATTTAATTGCTTTGAAGACTCGCGTTATTAACGTGTTAATTTTTTTCTAACTCAGTTAAAATATTTTAACGCGTTAATGCGTTAACACTTTAACTCCTCCCAGCCCTTGTGGCGACAGTCCGGGATGATGCCCTATGTCATTCCATAGATCAGCTGCTGCTTCATCAGCTTGATCAGCCTTCTGTTGGAGGCAGGTTGGAGGCAGGGCCATCCAAAGCCTAACAAGCGCCCTTCTGCTTCCTCTGCGAAGCCAAGGGCTGATCCTCCTGCAACCGATTCTACTTACTCATGGGGTAAGGGTAGGCATCAGCAGTCGTCACCTCGATTCGTTACTCATGGGGTAAGGGTAGGCGTCAGCAGTTGTCACCTCGATTCGTCCCAGGTTGAGGCATCCAACTCAGTTGGGAATGCCTCTTCCAACACAAGTCCTTTTCGACGTTACACATTGGGAACTTTTGCTCACAGAGATAGGTAATCTCCTTCAAAGGGGGCGATCGAGGTCTTCAAGAACATTCATTCAGTGGGATTTTATTCCCGCCTGTTCTTGGTGCTGAAGAATGACGGCCAACTCCAACCGGTTATCGAGCTGAGTATCCTGAACCAGTCTATTATTGTGCCAGTTCAGCATGGAGACTTTCAGGTTGGTTCGCTGCTCCATTCACCAGGGAGTTTTCGCTTCCAGCATCGACCTGCGAGATGCTTACTTTCACGTTCCGATTCATCGGACATTGCGAACGTATCTCAGGTTCGCTTTTCTGGGGCGAGTTTACCAGTTCAAGGCCATGCCCTTCAGCCTCAACTTGTCTCCTTGGGCCTTAACCCGACTGATGTTGCATGTGTTAGCCTTACATCGCACACAGTCCCAGGTGACTACTTCAGCATATCTAGTCGATATCCTCCAGAGGCATTCCAATGCTGCCCTTCTGGAGTCAGATGTCGACACACTGTTGAGCCTGCTCACGTCCCTAGGGTTCAGAGTCAACGAGATGAAGCCAGACCTGGTCCCTTCTCTGTCATCGCTTGGGAAAGATCAAAATGGAGAGTATATTTTCCGAGTTAGGGTCTTCCACTGTTGTACAAGCCTGTAGTAAGCAATTGTGGTAGGTATAATAAGAAAGGAAATTTACTATAAAATTTAAATTTTCTTCTTCTTGGCATCTGTTTTAAGTTTTAGGTACCCCATCTTAAAATGCTAGTTTACAACCCTTTGTTATAGGTCTTCACCATTATCACTGATTCCCTTCCACCACCCTTTGACGTAAGTTTACTCGACTAACTCGAGAAGGCTTCTTAGTTTCCCAGTGTCGAGCCAAAGGTCTATTTGCATGTAAATTACACATGGCGTTTACTGAAAAATGCCACAAACATGAATATAATAGATCTCAAGCTATAAGTGCATGATCATATGGAATGGAATTTGCCACAGGAAAGCAATCGCCGTCGACAGTGTCTTTTATGATGACACTGTCGACGCTGATTGCTTTTCTATGGCGAACTCTGTGGATTTTTTTTTTTAAATTGTTTATCTGTTGCATTGTTTGATTCGAAGGTAAGCTGTAAGGTATATTGCAAGCATCAGGGAAACCTGGCCAAACTATATATTGCTGAAACACTGCAAAACTTTGGAAAAACTTTCAAACTCCGCATAATTTGGGCGCAATTATCTTATTTGGGCACAGCGTTTACCGTCGTTAGTTGGGAAGAATTTAAAGGCCAGTAAAGTGTGTTCTTGACATTTGGCTGACCTCCCTATTTGATGTTATCGCAATTTATTGTCTTAGAAATTTCAAGATCTTGTTTCTGTGCTGAATAACTTCAGCTATCTATCTATGTATATTGTGTCAGTCATAGAAAAAGCAAATGTGGTTACAGTTTGATGTTTACCAGCATTGATTGAGATATGCTATTGTACAATTAGAACAATCCCAATGACTATTATTATGCAATGACCAGCAGTAGTGTTGTGCGGTTTTATTTTTCTTGTTTCGGTTCGGTTTCGGTTCGGTTTTTTAAAAAAAAACTCGGTTTATAGGTCGGTTTTTGTTTTTTTATAGTAAGACATCTGCAGTTTCCAACAGAAACTATGTAGTGTCAATATAATGCCCATACTGTCATCTTTTCAATGATGATTTAATTGGCAGTGACTAGCATTTGTGCTAAGTGTATAAATGGCAGGCATTATCAAAACAAAATAATATAAAAGAAAATAAAATGTAACAGTGTTTGTAGAATATCACCACTCACCAATTCTAGGCACATGCCCCCCCCCCCCCCCCCCTCACCTCTGGTCTTTAAGTTCAGGCATAAGCGAGTCTGTGGTGAATTGATATTAACACATGGGTGTGAAACCATCTAATTCACAATTTCCCAGGGCTCTGTTCAGTGCCCACTCCTGGCTCGGGCCCTGGGCAGCCTAACAAAGTGACCCTACCAGGCATTGCAAATAATAACAAGCGTTGCCAAGTGGGTCACCTAGACACCCATCCTAACATACCTGACAATGAACTGATGTATGGACTCTTTTCCATACATTTCCCATCATTTCATGTCAGCCTGGAATGGGAAAGTCATATTGTTTGTAGCTGAGTGGGCTTCAAAACGAACCACTTTACCAAATACCTATTGCCTATGTCCCCCCCCCCCCCCCCCCCCATCACACACACACACACACCTCGCGCACGCAATGGTATTAGCTCAACAGAATTGATTTCACAAATTCACTGGTGTACTGTTATATATTGCAACTTTTTTGCGTTTGCGTCTTGCCATTCCACTTTCTATTTCTACCGCTGATTTGTTCCTTTGGTTGCCCCCCTTAAAGTTAGTTTTGTGGGAATGCAACCGTGGCACGTTGACAGCGATATTATGGAACAAAGCTTTTTCCCGTGGATATGGACGATTCGGTCTTGGGACGTTTTGGCCTCGGGACGTTTTGGTTCAAGACGTTTTGGCCTTCATATATTGAACTAAATAGAATAAGAACTTGCGGTTTCGTGTTTTTAGTTGGCTGAAACCTTCAGGACAAATCGTCTCAGGTCGGAACGTCCCAAGTTTGAACCGCAAGGAAACCTCTTCCCGGATAAGCACATCAAGGGAGGCAACAGACTACATACGAAACACGTGGTGGGGAAACCCGTGACAAATGCTATTTTCGAATACGACAATGAAATGCCAAGACCTTTTTCTGATATGATATTATTCACTGTCCAACAGATTGTAGATAAGTAATTTTAATTAAACTGATTGACTATGTCAGACAAACCTATTCAAAAACGAAGCCAATTGCACAAGGTATTTCCTGTAATCAGTGAAGTGTAGGCGTGTTGGCTGTCTTGTTTTGTCATTCTCACAGAAAACACAACCCATTTTTACGTCAACGATGTGTGATTGACAACTTGTCATACATCATTCTCGAGTGATCTGGACATGCTGGAGTGACCCCTTTACACCCAGAATGTGGCGTGCATTGACGACACTGTTATTTCCTGACAAAGCTCGACATTTCAGACATTGTTAGTGCAAACTGAATAAAGAAAACATCTCTTCCAGACATTTTAGGAAAAAAACGAAACCGTACTCATTTACCAGTTACACGGTTTCGGTTTCGGTTTTCAAGCAAAACCGAAACCGACTTATAAAACCGGTTAACCGTACAACACTAACCAGCAGTGCACGTGTTCTCGTTCTTTTTGCAAAAATAGTTTTCTCAAATGGAAATTATTTTACTTGTAGAACACAGAATGGAAACAGCAGCTCTAGAACACAAGCATGAAATGGAAATGTAAGTAATCGGAACCATAGAAAGGGGACATATCCTGTAGTCAGAGCAATGGCTAAAAAAGAAAAAAATCCTTTTCAGGCCCTCTCACATGTCCTCTTGTCTACCATATACTCTCTTTTTATTGCCTATGCAAACTTAAAAAAAAGAAGAAATTTCACGTCAGATGAATTATCCAAGCTTCGCCAACTATATAGCAAATTACTATGGCACATTTCCACCATCAGAGTAGGATGATTCTCATTGGTGAATGGTTGTGGGAGATGTTTCCAAATGTTGTGGATATGCTCATTCTCACTCATGTGGTGTGTAGTCATGTATCGTTATAATCGTTATCATTATAATCGTTATCATCATTATATAAATCATTGAAGATTCGGATAGCGATTATGACTTTGACAGCAAATCATCTATAATCATCTAATATCATTATAATCGTTATAAAAATCATTGAAGATTCAGATAGCGATTATGATTTTGACAGCGAATCATCTAATGACTTGTCAGAATATTCAGGCGACACTGAATCTTATAATGTAAGCAGTGACTCTGAGTCTGAAAATTATCTGCTGAGCACATCAAAGGGAACATGCACAACTGGTGCGAAACCAAAAAGGGGGCATGGCAACCTGGAATTGACTTCTCAATGTAAACAAAAAACATGTGACAATCGAAATACATATAAATGGGAAAACAAAAATGATATTTACTGAAATATATAATTGAAGAACTGACAATGATAACTGATGTTTGTATTCATTAAATCCAGGTTGTCAAATAATATGTTTATTTATCCATTCGAAACCAATATACTAAAAACAATTAGGTCCCCATGGGAAATAATTACTGTTAATTATCTAGTAGTGAATGAGTTAAAAAAAATAAAAATTAAATGGTTTATGCCTGATATTTTACCCAAGTTAATAAGGAGCCAGTTCCAAAGGCATCCAAGATTTTATTAGGCCTTTCCCCCTGGAAAAAAGACTTTTGTTTTTCTACGGATTATTATTATTTTATTTTTTTTTGTGGGGGGGGGCTATTTTTTTTTTCCACACATTTTGTCTGTACGATTCAGAAGCCATTTTCGAACCGATTTTCACAAACTTTTGCACACGCATACAGGGGCACAAAATCTAAAAATATACCGAAGGGGAATTTTCGATTTAACCCTTATTTCACCAGAGTGGGCAAAAAACTCTCAAAATTAGGGTTTATAGGCACTTTCTCGAAACACGTCTTGTAGATTTTTTGTAAACATTCATCATTGTTAAACCTGTCTGTGACACGACCATTCATATACAAGAGATATTAGGCAGTGCATATGCTAACCCTCCACAGGCTTCCAAACTTCGAAATTTTGATGAAATGGGCCGGTTGTCAGGCCCCAACAGCACCCAAATGCTACCCGAGAGGTAAACATAACTTCCTTTATTGGAAGTGGAATTCACCGAGGATCATTTTTGTAAGTAATAAGGTGTTCAAGAAACCAAGCGTTAACCCATTTTGGGCTGGTTAAACTGCAATACCCCTCAAAGCTCAAAAATTCATGTTTTCGGTGGATTTCTCTAAACAAGTTTTGTAGATTTTCAAGAAAAATTGGCCGCGTGCAGGTCTTGGTGTGGCAATAGAAGTTGCATGGACAAAATACTCCGGTGAGCATTTGTAAACCCTCCATGGGCTGCTAAAAGTAAAAATTGAGATAAAATGGGCTGTTTTTGGACACTAACAGTACCCAATGGGTACTCCACAATGAAAAGTGCCTTCTTTTATCGAGCGCAAAATTTATACGGAAACATTTTTGTAAGTAGTAAGGGTATTCAAAAGTCGAAGTCTTAACCCATTTTGGACAGTCTGAAGAGAGATAACCCTTAAAAGCTTAAAATTCCCATTTTCTGTGGATTTCTCTAAAAACATCCTGCAGGTTTTCAAGAAAAATTGGCTTTTCGTAGGTCTTTGTATGACATTACAAGCTGCATGGACAAAATATTCCAGTGAGAGTTCATTAACCCTCTACAGGCTACCAAGCGTTGTAATTTTGTTGAAATCGGCTGTTTTCGGACACGCTCAGCATCCAATGTACACCAGAGAGATAAAGATAATCTCCTTTGTTGGAAGTGGAATTCACTGAGGACCATTTTTGTAAGTTATAAGAGTATTCAAAAAACCAAGTGTTAACCCCTTTTGGGGTGGTTAATAGTGATACCCATCAAAAGCTTAAAAAATTCATGTTTTCCCTGGATTTCTTTACAAACATCTTGTAGGTTTTCAAGAGAAAAAGGCTATTGATAGGTCTTGATGTCACATTACCAGTTGCATGGATAAAATATTCTGGTAAGCATTTGTTAACCCTCTATGGGCTGCTAAATGTCAAAATTTTGAAAAAATTGTGTTTTTGGACACAAACAACATCAAATGGGAATGCCACAGAGAAATGTAACTCCCTTTACCAGACACAAAACTGATAGAGAAATTTTTTTGTAAGTAGTAAGGGTATTCAAAAATCGAGGTCTTAACCCATTTTTGACTAGCTAATTAGATATACCCCTTAAAAGTTTAAAATTCCTATTTTCTGTGGACTTCTCCAAAAAATCTAGTAAGTTTTCAAGAAAAATTGACCATTCGCAGGTCTTGGAGTGGCATTACAAGTTGCAAGGATAACATATTCCAGTAAGCATTTGTTAACCCTCCAGAGGTTGCCAAGCATAGACATTTTGAGAAAATGGGCTATTCTTGGGCACCCATAACACCCAGTGTGTCCCTGTGAGATAAACATAACATCCGTCATTGGAAGTGGAATTCACCGAGGATCATTTTTGTAAGTAATGAAGGTATTCACAAAATCAAGCATTAACCTGTTTAGGGCTGGTTACAGAGCGATACACCTCAAAAGGTTAAAAATTCATGTTATCCGAGGTAAAAACATATCGTAGATTTTCAAGAAAAATTGGTCATTCTCAAATCTTAGTGTGACATTACAAGTTGCATGTACATAATATTCCAGTAAGCCTTTGTTAACCCTATGCAGTTTCTCAAACATCAAAATTTTGATAAAATGGGCTGTGTTTGCGAACCCACAGCACCCAAAGTTAAGAGGAGAGATCAACATAAGACGAAGTAGAATTCACTGAGAATTATTTTTGTAAGTAATAAGGGTATTCAAAAAACAACCCTTAACCCCTTTTGGGCTGGATAAACAATGATACCCATCAAAAGCTTAAAATTCATATTCTCCCTGGATTTCTCTGAAAACATCTTGTAGATTTTAAAGAAAAAATGGCCATTCGCAGTTCTTGGTTTGACATTACAAGTTGCATGGAAAAATATTCCTATTAGCACTTGTTAACCCTCTACAAGCTGTCTGACATCAATATTTTGGATACATGTGAGATAAAATGGACCATTTTCAAATAGCCACAGAACTTAGTGGGTATGTGTCAAACAAATGTAACTCCTTTTGTCGGTCATTAACCTGTCAGACGACGATATTGATATAAACCCTCTCCACCATTAATGACAGTTTTTACCTAAACAGTTTTTTATCAAACTGAGTCATTTGAGACTACTATACCCATTTTTCTCATAACATCAAAAAAGGAACTTCATTGAGACAGTTAAAAACAATTCATGAGACACTCTGGGGTTATGAAAAATCATGGAATCTCATCTGGTAAAACCAGGATTCTCCAGAATCATAAAGTCTAGTTGGTAAATATTGTTTATGTTTTAAACAATTATCAAATTTAGTTTATATTTGAAAATTAAATAGCTGTGTTGGGTGAAGGGTTAACCTGTGTTATCAGTTTAGAACAAGAGTTCAACCATGGTGACACTCACAGCAGGTATTGATTCTCGCAACCACTTTTGCGAGAATCCCAATGTATTCTCCCAAATTTAGATGAAATATAAGCCCTGATAGATGTGAAGAATTCAGTGAATGTCCGAGTAGTTCTTCAACATATTACACATTTTTCAGCTCATCTTGACAAAGTCAAGCTGAGCTAATCTCATCGCTCTCCATCCGTCGTCTGTTGTCCATCAACACCACGTTTAGGTCTTCTTCTTCTTCGCCAAAACCACTGGGCCAATCAAGTGAAAGTTTGTGTGAGTGATGGTCCTAAAGGGGCATTACATTTTTGTTCTACTCAACATGCCCAGCCCCATAGGGAGGGAGTGAGGAAAAATGCTCCAAAATATTTTTAAAATCTTCTTCTCATGAACCAGTGTGTACAATGACTTGATATTTGTTATGGAGCTTCCTTTTGAGGTGTAGAATCAAGTTTGTTCAAACGAAGTTCGTGAAGCAATATTTGGCTTTGTAATGGGAGGGGTAAGATTTTTGGCCCCGCCCAAAATTTTTATTATTTTCGGAACCGATGGTCCAGTATGAACCAAATTTGGTATGTGGAATTATTGGGTCATAAGTACTTGACTCAAAAAAAAACAAATTCCAGCATCCCCATGGGAACCCTGGGAGCTAAAATTAGAAATATTTTCAAATGCCCATATTTCCCAAACCACAAGGAACAGAGAGCTGTTATTTGGTATGAAGCATCCTTATGACCAGTAGAATTGAATAGTAATAAAAAATTTGCCATCAGTTATGCTAGGGTGTTCTGTAATGGGCATCGAAAAAATGCTGAGTCCGCACACAAAAATCTTCTTCAGATCCACCAATCAGAATGCCTACATATTTGGTATGCAACATCTCTAGGGAGTGTGTGTGGGGTGGGGGGGTGGGGGGGGGGGTCAGATTCAAGTTTGTTCAAACAAATCAGATATGGTAGCCCAAATGTTTACTTAGTACGATATGAGGAAATTTCTTGATAAATCTTCTTTTAGATCCACCAGTCGGAATGCTTTCATATTTCGTATACAACATTTTTTTTTTTGGGGGGGGGGGGGTCAGATTTAAGTTTGTTCAATTCGAGTGCCTGGGTTAATATTTGGGCTCCATATTGTAACCTGAAATTTAACTTAGTACAATATGAGGGAATTTCTTCAAAATCAGATCCACTAGTCAGAATGCTTTCATATTTAGTATACGACATCTCTAGGGGTGTCAGATGCAAGTTTGTTCAAATCGGATCCATAGGTTAATATTTGGGCTTGCTATGGGGTAGCCCACCAAATTTTAACTTTATACAATATGAAGAAATTTCTTTAAAATTTCTCTTCTTCAGATCCAACAGTCAGAATACTTTCATATTTGGTACACAACATCTCTAGGGAAGTGAGATTCAACGTTGTTCAAATTGAGAGCCTGGGTTAATATTTGGGCTCCTATGGGAGCTGAAATTGGTTGAAGAATTAAAAATTTTGTATTCAGTACCCTCTAGAGAGGTGTAACTAAGATTAATCCACATAGGTTGTATCAAGCTGCTTCATAGGGGAGCTCTACATTTTACATTATGATCAACTGAAGAAAAGGCATGATGCCCTGATTATTTTTGTCACTCCTGAGGGAAAGGATTTACAGTGTATCCTATGGAGATGGATTGCTTAATGTAGACTCATTCTTGGACTCTGTTTATATTGTGTTCTGTTCAAGATGAGCACTTCAGGCCCCGTGGGGCCTCTTGTTTATTCAATTAACAGGAGTGTGTATACAATTAACAAGTCAAATGTGTACTGAAGGTATGGTAAATGGTTTGGTGGTTGAAAGTTAAATACAATTGAGAGGGTTATTCAATTAAAAGTTATATAATTAAGTCAGCTCCCCTGTACTGCAAACTTGCAGGTTTTAATTGCTGCTTCATAAATAGAATTGCAATCTGTATAGCTTAACCAATAATTTTCTTGCAGGTCCCAGTTACAAAGTAAACTGACTCTTCAGCTAAAACAGGAAGAAGACAAACTCAAGCAGTGGCAGGACAATAGTCTAGCAACATTACAGGTAAGCTTGGAGAGACTGTGATCCTTTTAACCCTTTACCTAACGTAACGGCCAAAACCGGCCAGCGCTATTCTCAAAAATCGCCTATTAATTTTCATTATTTTTTTCATTTTTTGTCTCAAAAACATAGGTTATGACCCCTCATTGGAACGAGCTCGTCGAGCTCATTCCAACGAGGGGTCATAACCTATGTTTTTGAGACAAAAAATGAAAAAAATTAGTTATTCAAGAATTATTTTTGCAAGTGTCGTCTGCTTTTCATGTTAGGTAAAGGGTTAACTGTATAAGTAAACTCTGAGCCAGAAATGCTCTGTCTGCTCCCTGAACTTGAAAAATGAATCAGCTTTATTCTGGGAGCAGACTTTTGTTTCTTAGTTCTTTGCTAAAAATTAGTATGTCACCTGAAATGGATGACTTCTCTGTTACCAAATAATAACTAAAACATACATTGCAGGGGTGGTGCAAATAGAGGGAAGTGGTGCTAACTTGGATGATCTGGCAAAATCATACAACAACACATTGTCTTGTTTACTGGATGGGGAAGCCCCTCTGAAAACAAAAAACATTAATTATATGCCTAAATATACCCTGGATTACCAATGAACTGAGAACTCTGAAAGTTAATCGTCAAAAGCAGGAGCGGGAAAGATCTAAATCTTATATAAGACTATTTGTAATCAGTTCTCCAACAAACTAAAAGATGCCAGAAAATCTTATTACACAACATGTGTTGAAGCTTGTAATGGTGACAGCAAAAAACTGTTTCAAGTTGTTAAAAATCTGTGTACAGAAAAACAAAGTGTGTCATTTCCACCACACGATGATCCATCAAAGCTAGCTGATCAATTTGGCGAATTCTTCATCAAAAAAATAAAATTAATTCAGGAAAAAATTCAGAACATATATGTGGACAAAATTAACATTAAACAGAGACCATCAGAAAACAAGCTTTCAACTTTTTGACCATTAGAAATCCACGCGGTAACCATATTAATAAAAGAATCCTCAAATGTCTCATGTCAACTTGACCCAATACCAACATCTATTGGCAAATCATGTGTAAACTCTTTGGCCCCTGTAATCACAAAAATGATCAACATGTCTCTGCTAGAAGGATATGTGCTTGATGCGTGGAAAATAGCAATTGTTAATCCTCTTCTGAAGAAACAAGGTGCAGAACTTGTGTTTAAAAACTTCCGACCAGTGAGTAACTTACCGTTCATCTCTAAGCTGTGTGAAAAATCCACAATTGACCACCTAATGTTACATAGTGATATGCATGCTCCATTACCGGCCAACACGTCTGGATTCAGAAAATTTCACTCGACTGAAATGGCATTACTCAAGGTTCAGAATGACATCCTACGTAATATGGAGTCTGGAAGTGCTTTTGACACTGTTTGTCATAAAACTCTGCTAGAGACAATGAATTCTGGTTTTGGACTTAATGGTGTAGCTGCTAGCTGGCTGTCATCATTCCTCAAGAATAGACAGCAGCGTGTATCAATAAATGGTAATCTCACAAAAGACTTCCATCTTGAATGTGGAGTCACACCGGGCAGTTGCCATGGTCCTGTTCTGTTTCTATTCTATATTTCAAAAATGTTCACCATCATTGAATCTCACCTGCCTGACGTCCATGGTTATGCTGATGACACACAGGTCTATTTCTCTTTTTGATCATCAATCAAGGATCAAACTAAAGCTCTAGAAACTATTGAATCATGTATTTCAGACATTCGCACATGGATGGTTTTAAACAAATTAATGATAAATGATGATAAGACTGAATTCGTAATAATTGGTTCACGACAGCAACTCACTAAAGTTGACATCAATTCAGTGAAGGTAGGAGATTCCACCATCAGTGCAAGTGACAGTGTATGTAATCTTGGTGTCTTCTTCGACTCTACCATGTCTATGGACAGACATGTTACAAATACGTGCAATAAGGCTTTCAGAGGTCTATACAAAGTTAAACAGATAAGACAGTTCCTCACGAAAGACTCCACAAAAACCCTAGTTCATGCCTTTGTAACTTCACATTTGTATTATTGTAATGCCTCACTGTTCAACCTTCCACAATATCATTACTCTTGCCTGCAGATGGTACTAAATGCATCAGCCCGAGTAGTATGTAGGGTATCACGTTCTCAACACATCACTCCTGTTCTGAGGGATATGCACTGGCTGCCAGTGAAACACAGAATAATTTTCAAAACTTTATTATTAGTTTTTAAGACACAAAACATGTCACCAGCCTACTTAGAAGAACTCCTTAATACCAAGAATGTGTGTCAATACAACCTGAGGTCCAATGGTAAAATGCTACTACACGTTCCAAAACATAGGTGTAAGACATTTGGAGATAGGTCATTCTCATTTGCTGGCCCTCACTTGTGGAATAATTAACCAGAACACCTAACAAGACTGTCAAATGTCAACCTTTCAAGAAAGATCTCAAAACATACCTGTTTCAAAAAGCCTATAAGTGATGTTGAGGACTATAAGATACTGTATATATTCCGTTTGTATATTTGCACAAGCTCAGTAACATGTACAGCGCCTTAGAATATGGTTCTACATCTTCTGAAGTATAATTTTGGCGCTATATAAATGTGTATATTACTATTATTATTATTCTATTCAGGAAAAAGCTGACAAAGATGAACAGAAACTTCAGCATTACAGAAAACTTCATGATGCCGGTGTAGATCTGACCAAGCTACTTCTATCGGAGAACAAGCAACCAGACAAAATGGTGAAGATTATTGCAATGAATAAAGATGCAAAAATACACTTTCATCAGTCTGCAGTTTAGAAAAGTGTTACTTTTATCTGTTGAACTATGAAAAATATTCATGGAATTTCAAAAGCAATGTTTCATGTATTTCACATTATTTATTTTGAACTTCCTCAGTGTTAAATCATGGTACTTTTATGACATTTTATATTTTTAACCCTTTACCCAACATAACGGCCAAAACAGGCCAGCGCTATTCTAAAAAATTGCCAACTATTTATCATTATATTTTCATTTGTTGTCTCAAAAACATAGGTTATTACCCCTCTTTGGAACGAGCTCATCAAGCTCATTCCTGTGAGGGGTCATAACCTATGTTTTTGAGACAAAAACTAAAAAAAATTAGTTATTCAAGAATTTTATTTGCAAGTGTCGTCTGCTTTTCATGTTCGGTAAAGGGTTAAACTGACATGCTCATTTAGCACCAATTGTGATCTAGGGAAAATGTTACTAGACACTTCATCTATATATAATACAGTGTTCCTGAAGGGCCTTGCATTCAAGGTATGGTCTTAAATTTGACTAAGGATCATTAAGCTCTTGAAATCCTGGAAAATGTGTCAGGAGGCCTTGAAAAGTCTTGAATATTCACAAAATAAAAATGCCGATGAAGCACATAATCACATATAGATTTTTATTATTATATACTAGCCTGTGAATTATCACAAATTATCTAAAAGATATTTCTTGATATCCATCAACTCAATGGATATTGAGAAATATCCCTCAGTAGCTTCTTAAATGACATCATGCTTCAGCGCATGACATCACCTTGAAGAAACGATCAGCAGATCTTTGTTATTGTTTTGAAACTGTTTGCAGTCGAATTGGTCTGAATATTGCCCAATAAAATGTCTCAGAGCATATAATAAAAAGAAAATCTATTCTATTGTAGTGAATTCATGAATTATCTCGCTCAAGCATACATGAAAAATAAAACTTTCAGGTCCACACTCGTGAGATAATTCCCAATATTCACTAATTCAGCATAGATATCCTCTATATATTTTTTTTATTTATTTATATTAATCTTATGTAGTTTTATATTCCAAGGTTTGTTATGGCATACTGCTAACTAGGACTCTTCGGTCATTACTCCCTCCTCCCACACTTTCCTTGAAGGGAAAGGGGAGGAGGTGGTAATTACTGGTGGTCCTAGTTAGGATGAGTGAATGCAGGGATTTGAAAATCCTCGAATTTTCCTCCTGTATAACCTTAAAAAAATGCGGAAATATATCAAGAAATGATCTTGAATAGCCTTGAATTTTATCAGGCCTTGCCTGCAGAAACCATGTAATACAGGGAGAGTAGGTGGGTAGATTTTCTACCTAACATTTATTTAGCATTAGAAAAAAAAAATGAAATTACTCTGGATATTCATTGAACCCTTTATCTAATGAAACAGTTACAACTGGTCATCATTATTGACAAAACTTCCATTCAAATTTCATTGTTTTTTTTTAAAAACATACCCCTTATAAACACCTATTGGAAGAATCTCTATGATGTCGTTCTGGTCCAAAATTAAAATTTTTAGTTATAGCCTCACAAAGTGAATCTTCTGTTTCTCAGGCCATTTTTTTTGGTAAAATTGCATATGGGTGGGTGTTTTTTTGTTTTATTTTTGTCATTTTTACTTTCCCATCAAAAGTTCATGTTCTTGGTTTGTTTTATGTTTTAGGCCACATAATCTATAAAATAGCATGGGGGGTGGTGTATTTCATCCATTGAGTGCAAGAAGGCTTTGCAATGCTAAAGCATTGCAAAACCTTGTTGCACTCAAGTGACAAATTTATCAGTTTTATTAAATTGGATAAAATATCAGACATAAACCATTTAATCTTTATTTTTTTAAGTTTGCATTGGTTATAAAATGGTTAGCATGCGGCAGCCAAAAGGACCATATGGGAGGGCCTGAGAAACATATTTTTTACTTTTTTAGGCCTATTCAGTAATTTTATTTTGCTAATGTCTCCAATTCATGTTACAGTACAAGTCAAAATAAGTTGTAGCATAACTGCAATAAACTAAGTATACTGCTGCTCCTGCACTGATAAGATCAGAATCTGACCTCATTTTCTGGAAGGCTCTCACTGAGTGCTTTCCAGAAAAAGATGTCAGATTTTGGTCTTATCAGAGTAGGAAGAGAAAGATACATAGTTTATAGTGATTATCCTACAATTTATTTTTGACTTATACTGTAGTTAAATTGTTAATCCATAAAGTTGAGAATTCTCTACTTTTATTTCATACAAAGAAAATATGCACTGGCCTTTTATCATCAATGAATGTGGCATATGTCAACTAAATTATTTTATAATGTACTTAACATGAATATTCTAACGTTTTTCTTCCAAATTCAAACCGAGATTGTGGAAAACAAGAGTGTGTTTTTTTATTACGCTAACTGATAGATTATCAAAATAATTGTGGAAGGATAGAAATCGTATCCCCCACTGTGAAGATATAGAAATTTTCACTTCCACAGTATCAATCAAAATGGTGGCTTTGAAAGCATCACTTCAAGGTGAATACAAGTCAAATTATTACTGGAAATGATAAATCTTTTCTAAAAACATATTATGAAACGAAAATCTAGTGTTTTTGAGTGGATACCGATCATTTCCAGCAATAATTCAACACATATTCACCTTAAATTGATGCATGAAACCAGCCAGCTGAATCAGATCACAAGATGCCACCTGTTCCGAGTATCGATCAAATCACTTCTACGTATCAATGAGCATCAGCTGTTTACTTTCATGCATCAATTCAAGGTTGAAACAAGTGGAATTATCAATAAGAATGTTGCAGTCGAGGGACGAAATACACCACCACCCATACAGTTCTGTAGATTATGAGGCCTAAAATGTAAAACAAACCAAGAACATAAAATTTTGATGGCAAAAAAATTATTACAAAAATAAAAAATAAAATAAAAAACTGCCCACCCCGCAAGCAATTTTACAAACAATAGCCTGAGAAACAGAAGATCTACTTTGTGAGGCCTAATAATTATTTTTTTTATAACCAGAAAGTGTGACTAACCCTGTACAATGCACAGGGTAAGTCACACTTTCTGCGTATAAAAAACTTGCAACTGCCATATCAAAAACTACATGAAAATATACCCTGACTAAGACTGTAAAAATGCACAGGGTCAGTTGGTTACATTTTACATAGGCTTCAGCATTCAAGGAATTGATGTAAATACTTATACTGGATTGTAGAAAGTTTGTTCAAATGAATTCTAATAATGAAAACATATTCTATTTTCAATTAATAGCTTGTTATGCCAGATCCTTGATTAGCTTGAAAATTGGACTAATGGCAAGAAGTTATGAAATGTCCTTGATCAAAATATCCTGGTAATTGCATGGCTTGTTTTGGTCAAAATGTTCGTGTAGCCATTAGCCATGAAAAGTGTCCACCTAAATAATACCTGCTTGTGTAACACTAATCCTTGGGACGCTGTATGAGAGAGAGAGATTCCCAACGATCAGTGTCAGTTATGAGTTTTATCCATCCGAATGAAAATCAAAAAACAATAGCCAGGGCCACTTCATTATTTTTTTCTGCAAAACATTAGAAGAATAGGAAACTGGCAGTACAGGTATATTTGAATCTAGAAGATGTGAAATGAAATAAAGCTTGAATTTTCAAATTTGAGGGACACACAAAATTTCCGAAATCTAGTATTATGAGGTGGGTTGATTCAACTCGAGAACCATCAGTTCTCCTATGAAAGTCTATTTTCGATTTCGAGCTTTCATAGCTGGAGATGTCTTGGCATCAGATGTGAACTGCTATTGCTAACAGGCATAGTAAAATGGTGGCCACTTACCTGGATATTTCTTAATTTAATAACCGAGTAGTTTAAAAGGCTGGTAAATCCCAAATGCAGCATATATCAACACTAAACAATGTCAGAATGTTGAACCCTGGTGGTATCTCCTATATCAGTTCAATGGAAGCTATTGGAAGAGTTCATATTCATTATCTGGGAGTAGACCAATTAATATTTTGGACATGCATTCTTGGTGCCGCACAGTGAAAATATTGATTGATCAACCCCCACACATTCACATTGTAGCTATCCTACTCCATGAGATTGTGATGCTTCACATTCCCGGGTCAGAAAAGTGGCCTCTTGGGTCCAATGGGTTAAGATAGAAACACTTTCTGAAAGATTCCACCCAACACCAGCCCACCTGGGTTCCTCCAGGTTCCAATGAAACCAGTTGGTGGGGCTGTGTCCCACAACGACTACTGGTAATGCTGTAGTGTGTTGGGGTTGTGGATCAAGGTTACTTCGAAATTTTGAAACATTGTTATTCCAAAAAATGTTTCACTTGAGTATACACAAAAATAGAATGATGCTTGTGGCATTCTTATTATTGACCCTCCCCCCCCCCCCCCCCCCCCCCACCCATTTCAGTTTATTCTGTATTTCATGCATGCCAGAGGCACTCTGGCATGCGTGAAATAAGGAGAAATTCCAACTGAGGTCATCGATTCAAGTCCCCCGTAATCCACCCTTCTTGTGTATGGTCTTAGTCCCTGACTCTTAATTATTTTGTATGAATGGTGAAATACTCGAATTTGTTTTATCACATCAGTGTATATGTGTGAGATTTTTTGTTGTTGAAATGTTGTGATGTCAAATTAAATTTTAGGATTGCTGTTGTTCATTGTATTTTTATCTGTAAGGACTCAAGAGTTGGTTTTACTACAATGGATTTAGATGTGTTATCTGTTAAATTTCATGTACATACTCCATTTTTTCCATTTGATGCAATCAACCAATGTTCATTTGACACATTTTAAACCACCTCTGAGTAGACTATTTCATCTTGTTATAGCTCATCCAATTTAGTGATTTTATTATGTAAGTTAGCTAACATGAATGTCAGTTATTTTTTTAATTTTTGAAATTTCAGCTTATGTGAACCTCAGTTTTTATCCAGAATTGTTTTGGCATTCACAGACATTAACCCTCTGCATGCTTGTGGCACTCTTGCCATTGACATAAGTATAATTTGGGCATATTTAGCCAAGTTTCCCCCATGTGCATTGAATAGATGTTTTGACTAATGATTTCTTGAGTTGAATTTACGTAATTTTTTTTATCAAATCTAGTCATGGCTGCTTCATAGCAGCCATGACTAGATTTAATGAAAATATATTGAAAATACTCTGCAGGTTAAAGGTAAACCTCCTGCACACTGATGTCAAATACATTTAAATTTTAGGCTGCTAATTTGTCCCATAATGTAACTAGGAAATTAGCCAATTCATTTAGCATTGTCAAACAAAATTGAGTTTGTTAAATTCCATGTTGCATTATGGAGAATAGGCTGCTTAAAATTCTGGGGGTTTTTTGACATCAAGAAAAGACACCTGCTTTGAGACCACCAAGTTTGTAAAAAGTTGGAAAGACAGCCCCTCCCCAAAGGCGTGAAAAATTAGCTAGAGTGTAATAACTGACAGCCATATGGTTGTCAGTTATGAGACTTGAGCTAGTCATATCATTAAGGAGAAGATACAGAGGGGTTGGTGAGACAACACTAAAAATTGAGGATACGGTTTATGATCCCTGGAAAAAATTGAAAATTACTTAGAAGAGATTCTTGAAAAAGCTTGAATTTTAGTTTTAGAAATCTGTGGTGTGAACCTTGAAATTGTGATCTAAATTCTTATGTTGTATAATTCGAAGAAGCTAATCATCTATTCAATATTATGAACATATATTTTCACAGTATTTAATGCAAATTGTTTTAGATTTGAAATCTTTCATCACACCAACTTCGTGGAGTTGGCCCATAAATAACATTAATTGAAAAAGCACCACAATGCTCAACTAGCTACAGAGGAAACCAGAAAAATATAAAAGATACCATTCTTTTAAGTTTTAACTGTTGTCAGTATAATTCTACCTGTGATATCTTTAATAACTCAAAAACGTTCAAAATTAAACTTTTATTATTTATTTTATTTATTTTTTAATTATTATTTAGTACTAATAATAAATTTACACTAGACTTGATTCTGTGTTTTATTATGATTTATCTGTCCACTCCTCTCTTCTTATCTCTGAATGTACATGAAATAGTCAGATGATCTATCAAACTAAAGTGTTGACAAACCAGAGGTTCATGGCAGAGCTTCCGAAAATAGAAGGTTTGGGTGGCGCAAAAAATGTTACACGAGCCCAAATATTGCCAGAGAAATTTTCATTGAACAAGCTTAAATCTTGAGCACACGAGGAAGGTGCATTCGAAATTTCAAAGCATTGCAACTGGTGGTACAGTGGAGCCCTCTTAAATGGATATCTCTTAACTGAATAATCCTGTTAATTGAATATAATTTCCCAGCACAAAATCATTTACCATACCTCCAGTACAAATTGGACCTGTTAAAAGAATATAAGTTATAGAGTAAACTCCTGTTAACTGGATAAAAGATCTTGTAACCGGTCGAGAAATTACCCTGACTCTCCCAAGTTTTCCTTTGTTTATAGACCTATTTGGCCTCAGTGCATCCAATACAAGCATTAATCTCTTATATCTTGTTTGACAGAGCTCATGGAGCTCTGTCAAACAAGATATAATAGAATAAATGCTAAGTTTATCTTTAGAATACAGGAATGTGACACAATCCCTGTTAATTAATTATTCCTGTAAATTGAATAATTTTCATTGGCAAAGTGGCTATTCAATTAACAGAGTTCTGATGGTATATGAGAAGATTTTTGAAGAATCTGGCCAGTGCTTCCAGCCGATTATGCTTCAGGTCCTCAATCAAAACACAAACAACCAATACTCAAATATAATTTGTGCCAAGTTTGGATAGTTTTTCTGAAGAAAATGGAAAGCAAAAAGTTAACATAATTTATGATGGACCCCAAATTGATGGCGACCCTAACTTTTAGTCAGGTGCGCTAAAAAAATGAACAGAGATCATTGAATTTTTATTATTTCATCAGAGTGGCTTGACAGCGTCAATGCAATGAGAGGTCAGAAGCTGTGTTTTGGATGCACAAAAGGAAAATTAGTTATTCAGGGAACTATTCTAAATGAAGCAGGGGGTGGGGGGGGGGGGCAACATTTTTATTCCTCCTCCCATCTCCCATGCTACACTTCATTTCACATAGTACTGGTTTGAAGATGAAGGGTTCAGGATCTTCAGGAAAATAACCATGAATAGATCTACCTTTAACTAGTAGAGTGCTGGAAGCCCACATTTGGGCTTTATTCTAAGATGCATGTACCGCTACTTAATGGCTTCATATTCTGTGTATACACGGCCATTTATCCTTGAAGTGAAGGTATTATGCCCTCAACCTCCGAAGAAGGATTTGGGGGTATCTAGTGGAGACCACCTTCCATCCGTCTGTCTCCTTTGATCTTTGCCGATAGACCCGCATGGGGGAGTGGATATGCACAAGGGATGGGTTCCATCCAATAATTTTTCCCAGAGTTATGGCTCTTTTTCACTCTTTCGACTTGGAAAGTTTTTCTGTCCCACAATACCTTTAAGACTACTTCGCACATGCCTGCGGGTTGGAGTCAGTGGCCCACACTTTGCGAAGTCCTTGTTTAGTCTGTATAGATTTGCCTGGTTGTAATTTATTGGTGAGTGCCTATAGGCACACACCCCCCCCCCCCCCCCCCATAAATAGTAACAAGGCAAAGACGTGAGAAATTTTCAGAACCAAAAATAATTAAACATTCTAACATTCTATCAATTAAGGCTTAATTTCTCAGAAAGTAAAAGCATAATTACAGCAAGATGACCGAAGAAAAAAAATATCAGCATGAGTGTCCACAAATGAGTTTTATGGATTTCAAGCATAAATCAAAGGTATAAAATGTTGAAACTGGAATTTTCCCCAAGTGTCTTCGCCGCTTGCGTTAAAGATTTAAAATACCAATAAAATGGAGTTAACATGCAATTTCAGTGAAATAACTTAAGACCTTGAAAGTTTGAGGCAGTGGTCCACTGGCTGAAACATTATTTGTGCTTTTTTGACTTTCTCATGCAACAAAAGGTATTGTCCCGTTGGAATCTCAACTCTATTGGTTTTTAGTGGGTTTTGTAATGGCATGATTGATTTGAGTCATTTGACCGTTTTCCTTACTATCAAACTTGTACCATTAATAAACTTCCAGAGCCGGAGTGCTTACCATTCAATAAAAATATTATTGAATCGTCCGCATTCCGGCTCTTGAATGGTCAGCATTCCAACAATTGTATTCGGTTGATGGAAGTTCAAGTATGGCTTGGAAAACATTTCGAAAGGCGAAAGGAGACCGAGATGTACATACAGTTGCGTTCTTGTGAAGGGTGCCAAATAGAAGTCTAGTCGGTTCTCATTACAAAGGCAAATGTTGCCCTACTTCGTTCCAACCAACTTTATTCTGCAACTTAAAAAAAAGGCAAAACCAAATATCAAGTTATTGTGTCCATCGGTTCTTGAGATTTCTTTAAAAAAATTCTAGTCAGAAGCTAAGCGGTCACGTGGGGTGTCAGAGAGCTGGTGTCGCAATTTGGGAAAGGGTGGTAAGCACACATTATTTTTAGCTCAACTTGACGAAGTCAAGCTGAGCTATTGCCGTCACTTGGCGTACCTACGTCCGCAGTTTCCTTTGGCACACCGCACAGGCCGCATTTATGGTAGCAGGACGAAAAGGACCAGATTGATTTTGGTCAGAACGGCCCAGATTTAGCGACCGTCGGCCCACATCTTTGGACAGAAGACCCCTATTTAAAAAAACCTCATTTATTAAAAAAAAATATTATGTCCCCAATATTGTTTTACAAAAGTATTTACTGGTACTGTAATCTAGTGTTTGAGGATAATGTCGGCGGCTAAAGAAAGAAGGGAAATTCAAAATCACCAACAATTGTTTTCAGGTCAGTTGATGGCAAAAGTTCAAGTATGGCTTGGCAAACCTTTGAAATTTTAGTGAAAGTGTTTAAGACACCCCTCAAATCCTTTCGTAAATGAAAAATTATTGAAAAACAAAATAATGTATAGAAAAATGACCAACAGATTTCAGCTCTTGGACCAATATCAATCAAGTACTCCAAGCACGATAAGCTTTAACAGTAACAAAGCAATTAATCTACTTCATTTCCTTCTTCGATAATTGTGACTGACTCAGAATGATTCTAATAAAAACACAAACAAGTCGAAAAATGATAATTGTTTTCCATTGTTTTGTACACCTGTTTACAGAGTAGTTAAATAACTTTTTAGCCCAACTTGATAAGTATGAGCTATTGGGAAGGGTTGTGATCCGTTGTAGTCTGTCCGTCCACAATTCCTTTAGCACACTTTACAGACCGCAGTTCTCACCCGATCAGTTCTAAATTTCATACGTGGCCATGGGGCAATGTCTCGATGGGACCTATCGATTTTTTCCGAATTTTGTTGAAAAGATGACCACCAGCAGGCATCTTGGATTTGGCACATAAATTGTCAATAATTCCATTGGCACACGCTACAGACCGCATCTGTAACCCGATTAGTTCCAAATTTCATATTTGCGTTTAGGACAATGCCTAGATGGGAGCTTTGGAACTTCTCTGAATTCTGTTGAAAAACAGGGCCGCCAGTGGCCATCTTAGATTTGGCACATAAATTGTCATCAATTCCATTGGCACACTCTACAGGTTACATCTCTCACTGGATTAGTTCCAAATTTAATATGCAGCTTTAGGACAACATCTAGATGGGAGCTTTTGAGTTTTTCTGAATTTTGTTGAAACACATAGCCGCCAGCGGCCATCTTAAATTTGTTGTATATATTGTCAACAATTCCATTTGCACACCCTACAGGTCGCATCTCTCACCCAAACTTTTTAAAATTTTATATGTAGCTTTTGTGTGATGTCTAGATGGGCGCTATCAAATTTGTCTGAATTTCGTTGAAAAACACGGCCACCAGCAGCCATCTTGGATTTGACATAATTTGTGAACAATCCCATTAGCACACCCTACTGGCCACATCTCTCACCCAATTTTTTTCAAATTTCATGTGTGGCTTTGGTGTGATGTCGACATGGGAGCTATAAATTTTTTTCTGAATTTCGTTGAAACACATGGCCACCATCAGCCATCTTTGATTTGGCATATACATTGTTAACAATTCCATTGGTACGCCCTACAGGTCGCAACTCTCACCCGATCTTTTTCAGGTTTCATGTGTAGCTTTGGTGTGATGGGTTTTAGGTCACCTTGACGAAGTCAAGCTGATATATCTATTCGCTCTCCGTACGTCGTCTGTTAACACCATATTTTGGTCTCCTCCAAAACCACTGGGTCAATTCAACTGAAAGTTTGTGTGAGTGAGGATCTCGATGGGGCATTGCATTTTTAGCTTAACATGACAAATGTCCCCTTTTGGTCATGATATGTCAACAGTGACGGCTCCCCAAGCCCGAAACCCCAAACTTTTAGCACAGTCTACAGGTCGTATTTAATTTGGAGGGATTCCATTGTAACTTGGTAGGATGACTCCGAGAGATTCCATTGTAACTTGGTAGGATGACTCCGTATGATGTCCAGATGAGAACTCCCCATTTGGTCGTGATCTGTCAACCGTGACGGCTGCCCGAGCCCAAAACCCGAAAACCTTTAACACAGGCTACAGGTCGTATTTATGGTGGGATTTCATTGTAACTTGATAGGATGACTCAGTATACTGTCTAGATGAGGACGTCCACGTTTAGTTGCGATCGGTCATCCATGCCGGCTACACAGGGCTGAAGCCCGAAAACCTTTAGCACAGTCTACATGCCATATTTATGAAGGAATTTCATTGTAACTTGATGGGATGACTCGTTATGGAATAACTTCACGGTAACTTGGTAACTTTGGTTGACATACATATACTGCGAGGGCCACATTAACCCACCCCTCAATTCTTTAGAAAAGTCTACACTTTGTCTTGAGGGGTTTCAAAACATGGTACACTTCGGCCATACTGAGTGGAGTTATGGCCCTTAATTATTTAATATTTGCCTGTTTTCAGCTCGTTAGCATGATAACTTGAACAAATATCAATAGATTTGATTTTTAGCTTAACTTGACAAGGTCAAGATACGCTATTGCCATCACACATGCAGAAGTCTGTTTGTCTGTGAGTCTGTTCACATTTTCCTTTAGCACAGTCTACACCCTGTAGTTCTTGCCCAATTGTCACAAAATTTCATATGCAGGTTTGGGGTCATGTCTAGATGAGAATGTTCCAGTTTGGTCGCGATCGATCAACTGTGATGGCTAAAGGGGCCTAAAGACCGAAAACCTTTAGCACAATCTTTCAGGTCGTATTGATGAAGGGATTTCATTGTAACATAGTAGGATGACTCCCGATAATGTGTAGATGAGAACGTCCCCTTTTGGTCGCGATCGTTTAACCGTGACGGCTGCCCGATCCCAAAACCCGAAAACCTTTAGCACAGACTACATGTCGTATTTATGAAGGGATTTCATTGTAACTTGATAGGATGACTCAGTATACTGTCTAGATGAGGACGTCCACGTTTAGTTGCGATCGGTTACCCATGACGGCTACACAGGGCTGAAGCCCGAAAACCTTTAGCACAGTCTACATGCCATATTTATGAAGGAATTTCATTGTAACTTGACGGGATGACTCGTTATGGAATAACTTCACGGTAACTTGGTAACTTTGGTTGACATACATATACTGTGAGGGCCACATTAACCCACCCCTCAATTCTTTAGAAAAGTCTACACCTCAGATTATTTTTTATTGAAAACACAGCATACAGAGAACAGAAATTAACATATTCTCAATTATCACATTTCTTGTCATATTTCATAATCCTTTTATAAACATTGAACATTATCATTTTCATCAAACACAACACCCACTCAAGTTAAGCTTCAGTGTCATTGACACTTTCATTGTTCAACTCAACATGTCTAGCCCCATAGGAAGGGGCTGGGGGAAAATGCTCCAAAATATTTTTTAAATCTCATGATATGTGGTATGCAGCTTCATTTTGAGGTGTAGAATCAAATTTGTTCAAATGAAGTTCGTGAAGTAATATTTGTCTTTGTAATGGGAGGGGCAAGATTTTTGGCCCCGCCCAAAATTTCTATTTTCTGAACAGAAAGTCCGATTTGAACCAAATGTGGTTTGTGGTATTATTGGGTCATAAATACTTGACTCACAAAAAAAAAAAAAAAAAAAAAAAAAAAAAATTCCCGTGTCCCCGAGGGAACCCCAGGAACTACAAATAAAAATATTTTCAGACGCCCATATTTCCCAAGCCAGAGAACTGTTATTTGGTATGGAGCATCCTTAGGACCAGTAGAAGTGAATGGTAAAATAATTACCACCGGTTAAGTCAGGGTGTTCTGTAGAGGAGCATCGAAAAAATGCTGAGTCAGCATACTTGCAAAATGAAAAAAAAAAATTTCTCCAGAACCAATGGGCAGAATCTTTTGATATTTGGTATACCGCATCCATAGGGGGGGGGGGGGGGGGGGGGGGGGGGGGAGGTCAGATACTAGTTTGTTAAAATGATGCCTTTTGGTTCATGTTTGGGCGCAATACAGGAGACCGAATTTTTAACTTAGGCCAATATGGGGAATAATCTTGAAAAATCATCTTCTTCAGAACCACCAGTCAGAATCGCTTAATGTTTGATATACACCATTATCCTGTATTGCGCTGTATTGCTGTATTGCTCCCTATGGAAGCCTAAATTTTAACTCAGTGCAATATTGGGGATCATTTTTAAAAATCTTCTTCAGATTCACCAGTCAGAATCCTTTCACATTTGGAAAAATACATTTATTTGCACAATAACTAGATTCCAGTGTAAGACAAAACGTGACTCGCACCGATGACGGATGTTCCATACTGCGGGGCATACTGGCTACTAAGTCGATCGGAGCTGGAAACCAAACTGCCTTCGTATCTTTTCATAAACAGTATATATACATATATTACATAATTGGTTATGGACAATCTAGTCTAATATTACTTATTATTTGTGATAGGATTGTCGAATTGATAAACAGAATTAGCTCAATGCTATTACATGACAAATTGCTTCTTTCCAAGCTTGACACTAAAAGCCCACCTGCAGCAATTACAGTTTAATTGAACCGTTGGGCATGCACACATTTTTGACAAATGAGCGGGACAAAGCAAAAACATTCATACGAAAAGAAAATTACTCATCGAGTTCTGAAAAACTCACCTCGACCAATCACACGCAAGCAAACCGGATAGCATTTAAGGAAATTAAATTATATCTGAACAACCGAATGGTAACAAACGGTAACCATGTAAACGCTTTACCTTGCGCGACTACAAACTATACTTTTAAACAAATTCATTGGACAACTAAATATTTTTATTTTGTACCTATAAAGAATAGACCCCTTTATTGGAGGCAAATTTTCCTTCTACTTTTATTCTTCAGGCAACGTCTTTTTTCCCAAACCAATGATCTTCACCCCCTTATCTAACTGATCAGGAATTCAGTTCAGCTTTGAACTCGACGACATTCCCATCATTTTGTTTGTCGCAGCCCGAAGCTAATAAATCGGGCGGGGATGTGACAACCGTTACTTATTCCCAGTTCCTTATTCGACATTCCTCTTCAATCGATTTTATCGTTTGATAACGAATGTCGAATAAGGAACCGGGAATAAGTAACGGCTGTCACGTCCGTTAATAAATCTCTCTCGACTGAACTCCTTCCAATGAGAGTTTAACATCTACAGTTTGGCCAGTAACGGAGCTAGGATTCTCAGATAAGGGGAGTCTGGACAATATTTAGGGGGGCATGATATAACCATGTTACGCCATGTCATACCGGTATTTATGGCCGGAGGGCCGAGCGGGTGGTGGGTCTTGGGACTCGGGGAAATTTTGAAAACTCTAGTGCTCCTAAAGTGAATCTGGGGTAAAATTTGCTCCCAACTGGAAGTAATTATCTGTTCCAGGAAGACAAGTAAATTGTGGTATGGACATACATGCTAATGCCTATATCGTTCTCATGAGGAACAAATCCTTAAACAGATCTTCAGTATATAGGCAAAATGATTGGTGATTCTTTGACGTTTCATAAATATGCAAAGTTTTAGAATTACAGCCACAAGTTATCGAGCCTCCAAATATCAGATAAATATCTGCATGCCAGTATTCTCTCTCAATCCACCTCATAAATGACTTTCATATCAAAAGTGAAGAAGATCCGTTCATTATTCAAGTTATCGTACGGAAACTAACATAAGTATGGGTGGTCGCTAGGACAGACGGACAAACCATTTACACAAAACCGGTTTTTCAAACCATGACAATAGCCCAGATTGACTTGGAGGAGTCGTGTTTGTGCATTATTTCCGAACGAACTGTAATGAACGTTCAGTGTCAGTGTGTCAGCCTCAACCTGGGTGTAACATGTGATACACGCTAAAAACTAAAGTGTTAAAAACTACACTTGAAGTGCTGTATTTAACACTTACTAAGCGCTGAACTAGCACTTTGTTCAAGTGTAGATATCCCAGAACTTGACAGGCGTTACAATAATACCACTTGACATGTGTAATGTCGCGACACTTAAAAGGAAACAAAGCAGATGATGCGGATCAGGCTCGAACTCTCGAGCCTGATCAGCGTCATCTGCGTTGTGTCCTTTTAATTATGTTCCCACCAAGCGCAAATCAAATTATGAACGATTCTGGAAGAATCATCAATGCTAGATACATGAGAAGCGTCATCCATTCAAGTTTCAGATGTCTGACGATTGTAATGTCTAAGTGCTTAAAGCATTGCACTTTGAGTGTTAAAATCAAACCCTAAGAGTTAGAATGGGATTAACACCTTGAAAGTGTCAGTTTTAACACTTTAGTTTTTAGTGTGTAAATGGGTGAAAATAGTTGAAATGGGGTTAGAAGTTTGGGGACGAGGCGGCATTGCGATGCGATTTGGGGGAGCCCCCCCCCCCCCCCCCCCCCAGCTCCGCCACTGGGTTCAGCAGATACAATAAATTATGTTTAAAATATTTTGTAAGTAAATGGTTAATATCAAATGTTCTAACAATGTAAGCAGAAGAACTGGAAGAACCCTGCTTGAATCCCGGAAGAGCACAAATATTACACCATCAACGAACCACACTTTTCATACTGAACTACCTCTTGCAACAGGTCACACGTGTAGAACCAATGTGTTGTACTGGCAGTGTATTGAATCGACATTCTCGGCATTATTTGAAGAATTATTCATGTAGGTAAATAGATCTTCCACAATTCTCTGTATGTGGGATTCAGCTGAAAGTCCACCTCCCAGTACATAATGTGTGACGTAGGTGTTTTATGAAGCTGAAAGGAAAAAGAGTGCCGATAAGAGTTGCTGTCTATTCAACAATACATAAAAAAACCTGTCTTATTTTCTGTTATCCCCATATTCAGAGATGCATCCAGAGGAGGATAACAGGAGTGAGACTCCAGTAGAAGATCATGTACCCGACCGACCCTTTTTGGCCGGAGGAAGATCCGGAGGGGAAGTGACGTCATAGTCACGTGACCCAGTGGCGCCATGTTGTGATGACATGGTAACCCACGTGTGCGGTCATTTGTGACGTCATCCCCATAGTGATACTTGCTCCTAATACGCATGCGCAGCGCGTGTTGTTAGGTTGATACGTGTTTCCGTTGGCCATTTTGTATACTTGAGGCCGCCAAGGTTTCTAAGGTAGCACGTGGTTGCTATGTTACCCAACGGCCTACAATAGAACAGGGGTATGTTCGTAGGGTATGTTCGATTGAATAAGAATAATTTCCCGATTCGAAGAATTACTCAAATAAACCCGACAATCCCTCCAAATCACCCCAAATGACTTTATTTGGTATGGATTCCCCACAAATCCTACTTATAATAGTAGTACGTAGTGCTATAGTACCGAGAGGCCCCAGTTTTCAGGTTCGCATTCCTACAGAATCCTCGTTTACGTCATAGAATTACGACAAACAACCCGATAATTGTTTACTTGGCTTAGATTCCCCACGAATCCTACTTATTACAGTAGCACGTAGTGCTATCGGATTAATTCCTTTGTATAAGATTCCTTTTTCTAGTTCTGATTCCGGCAGAATCTTTGAATACTTCGTAGAATTACCACAAACAAGCCAATAATCCTTCCAAATCACCAACATGCACTTTATTTTGTTCGGATTTCCCAACGAATCCTACTTATAATACTAGCACGTAGTGCTATAGGGCAAATCCCTTTGTATAAGAGTAGCACATTCTCAGATTATTCAATTTTTGTGTGTGTGCTATTTTTGTGCATTCATTATTCTAAGGATTATGGAGACTTCTGAATTTCCATGTGAGGTTTGTGGGAAAATAATCACTAGGATGGACAATATGGATCGACATAGGACAGCTCATGGACAAGGTAAGACATTTGACTGTAACAACTACTATAAAAACTATTCTAGGAAAGAAAATTTAGATAAACATAAAAAATTGGTTAGATTTATATGCATGTTTGGAATGTGGACAGGAATTTTATCAAATTTTCCATTTTAAAAGACATAAAAATACCGCCCATCTCCATGTTACTCTTCCCAAGAAACGAAATTCTGAAAGCCCGGCAACGACCCTGAAAAAAAACCTGTACTGTTTTGGACATTCACCGCATTGAGTTTGATCAGGCCCTTTTGGCAAAAACAAATGAATAAATTTTGGAAATTTATCGTAGGAACTGGAACACCATTCTGACCCATCACATAACAAATAGGAAAATACAGGGCCTTTTTAATTATAGGCTAGACACTACAGATTAATCTAAGATGAATTATGCATTAAGTAAAACAATCTTTGAATCTCAGAAAAATAAATTTAAAATTAATTTAAACTATGGCTTCATTTTACGTATCAATGAAACAGAAGAACTAAGATTTTATCACTCTTCACAAAATAATGCCCGGTTCTTAATAGTGCCACCACTTATAGAAAATGCAGTAGATTTTAGGAATTTCCTTGAAGACCTTGAACAGGAAGACATTTTTGAATGGGCTAGGCAGCAAAGACCCAACTCTGAATGGACTGTCCATCAATTTACCTATGTGACCTTTTATGTGAACAAGATTAAAATTCGTCCAATTGGTGGGGTCCCTGAAAATCTTCCCAAGTATATTTTGGAAACTCAATCAGTTGTTGCCCTTGTCAGTGATGGGAATAACCATTTTGTTGATAATGACACTCTCTGTTTTTTCCGGTGCTTAGCCCCATGGAGCGGAAGTGAGCGCCATACTCTGAATACTCGTGTGCTCCTAATGTGTTCCTAATAAACATACTTGTATGTTTATTAATATTGGGGAATTTTCCCACCCTATATGCACCTTATTTGGGCCTGTATGTTTATTAAAATTGCACTTCCAACAGGGAGGAGATCTTCAATTAGTAAATCTTTACTAGATTGTGTGATAGTCTTTTGTTTAGCACAGTGTATTCATTGCTGTAATCATGATGCTTATTAGTTTTCTTTAATAAAACTAACTGCAATACTGGAAAATAAGTTGGCTTTTAGATAAAATTAACTAGCATTACTCCCTACCTCTCAATGGATTTCCACCCTGTACTATTATTTGGGTCTGTACTTTTATTTAATTTTGATAAATGTTCCACCCCGTACTTTTATTCCCACCTGTACATTTATTTGGAACACAAGAGTACTGCAACTCAGACCCTGTATAGTAAATACATAGGTGTACCCAAGGATAAGTTTCCAAGTGTGAAATTAGATGACCTCCCCAAAGTTGAAAATGCATTTGAAATGAATATTGAAGTATTTGAACTCTTACTGGAAGATGACGAAGTTATGGCTAAAATTGTACATAGGTCTAATAGAAATTTTGAGAATACCATGTATGTCAATTTGTATGAGAACCATTTTAGTTACATCACTGACATTAATCAATATTGTAAATCCTTTGCTTGTCGTAAATGTGATAAATTGTGGAAATCGGTGAAAGCACCCCATCGTCACGAGAAAACCTGTACTGATGATGTTAGTGGTATCTATCACAACCCCAAGATCATTTTTGAAAAGTTACATGAAGAAGGTATTGTTATTTCTGAACACTTACCGTCATATTCCTACGGGGCTACATTTGATTTCGAATGTTATTTTGACAAAACTTCTCTCCCCACTTCAACTGATACTCTTGTCTGGGAAGCCCAAAACAAACCCCCAGTGTTAGTGTATGTAGTAATGTCCCCGGTTTTGATTGGCCCAAATGTTTTATTACTGATGGTGACACAGGCATTGATTGAAAATATGATGACTTATTTAATGGAAATTTCTCATAAAAGTTACTCTCTCATGCAAGAGATTCACATGGCCACCATATTATCCCTCAGGCAAATGATTCAAGATGCTTTGGCACAGGAAGGTAGAGATGATTGTAAACCCCACCCATTTGAAAAGTTAGCTGCAGAATTTACATGAAGGAAATGCCCGTTTTGAGTTTTAATTCCGGAAAATATGATGCGAACGTGATTAAACGAAAATTGATGGATTATCTGAAAAAACATGACCCACTCTCGTTTGTAGTAAAAAATGAGTAACAACTTTATGGTTTTGAAAACAGATCATTTGAAATTTTGGTATATTTATAATTATTTAGCCCCTGGATTTAGTTATGATAAATTTCTCAAGGCTTTTGGATGCAATAATAGAGATATCCAGCCATTCCTAGAAGCCACTGAGAAACAATCACAATTTTACTGGGAAAGGGGGATCGATATGCTTAAGGGTGGCATTAGCTTTCCAGGACTGACGCTAAATATTTGTTTAGTACCGCCGACGAAGGCATATCCTTTGAACATCAATGAGAATAGGTGCTTCATCATCTTATCAAGGACAACATTGTAGGGGGGAGGGGGGGGGGGGGGGGGGGCTTCTATCCCATTCAATCGTTATCACGATAAGAATCTTACTAGTATTAGAGGATTTAAGTATGGCGCAGCAGCAAAGGGATGTGGGGGGGGGGGGGGGGGGGTGTTGCTGGCTATGATGTCGACGCCTTGTACTTAGGTTATTAAAGCAGGAATTGCCAACAGGCTGCTACATTAGGCGCAAGGAAGAGACGGACTTCAAACCATGGTGTTCCCATATGTACGGTAGGATGGCCCATCAGTGGTTGGAATTTATGTCTGCCAGGGATGGTCTCCACATCCGACACGAATACAATGATACGGAAAAGAAGATTGGTAGACGCCAAGTGCCCGTAGATGGTTGGTGTAAAGACACCAAAACTGTTTATCAGTTTCACGGATGTTTCTGGCACGGTCATGAATGCTATCTGAACATCAAGGGCGGTACATTGGCCACTCACAATGTAGTCCGGGGGAAGTCCGTGGCTGAGCTTAGGGAAAAAAACCAAGGGAACCACCCAGTACCTCCAGAGCTTTGGGTATAATGTTATAGAAATCTGGGAATGTGAGTTGCATCAACAGAAAAAGACCAACCCAGCCCTAAAGTCCTTTCTTCGGAAAAAGTTCGGGACTTCGGTGGATGGTTCGATGACATCCACTGAACGTTTCGAGAAGATCCACACAGGCAGCATCTCTGGCCTTGTGGAGTGTGACATTGCTGTACCCGACCAACTGAAGCCCAATTTTGAAGAAATGACACCAACCTTCAAAAACACAAATATTTCTCGGGAAGATATCGGGCCACATATGAAAGCTTACGCTGAAGCCAACAATATTATGCGCCAACCTCGCCGTAGTCTCATTGGTAGGGACTTTGGCGAAAAAAACTTGCTGGCTCCACCATTATTGCAATGCTATTTGGAGCACGGACTGTAGTCAGCCGGGTGTATCAAGTCATCCAGTACCAGCCCAGTGCGTGCTTCCAAAAATTTGGTGATCAAGTATCACAGGTCCGACGGTAGGGGGACTCTGACCCAAGTAAAGCCATCATAGCTAACACGAAGGAACTGTTAGGTAATTCGGGCTATTGGAAAACAGTCACCAAAAAGGCAAAACATAGGAATGTAGTGTAATGTGATGAAGATAATGTGTCCAACCTCGTCAATAATCTGGCCTTTCGGAAATTGAATACCCTCACTGACGAACTTTATGAAATTGAAATGAATAAAAGCAGAAGCAAACTTGACTTGCCCCACCACATTGGTTTTTTCGTATATCAGTATGACAAGTTACGTATGCTCAAGTTTCACTATGGTTTTTTGGATGTTTTTGTTGATGGTAGGGTTTTGAACTTTGTGAATCGGACAGGGACAGCCTATAGATAGTCCATTCTAGATCCCCCCTTGAAGAAGTAGTCAGCCCAGAGAAAAAAGAATCATTCTATTGCCAAGCCCATAAATGGTTACCCCCAGAAGCCTGTGACGCCCACTTGGAAGATTATGTAAAAACTAAATTGAGGGGAGATAACTGGATACCATTACAATGCTGCAGAGACAAGAAAGCTTTTGATAAAAGAACCCTGGGTCTTTTCAAAAATGAATGGGAGGGAGAGGGGGTTATTGGATTGTGTAGCAAAACTTACTATTGTTTTGGCCCATCAAACAAACTGAGTTGTAAAGGAATAAACAAAAGACAAATGATTCAACAAAGGAAACATATTTAAATGTAATCAAAGACAAACAAACAGGAATGGGAAAAAACAAAGGTTTTAGACTTAATGGAAATGACATGTTCACTTATGTAAGATAGCTTATCTTACTTTTATCCAAAACGACTAGTGCAAGATGACGGTGTATCGACTTTACCATCAACAATTTAATTTCTAACTCTACAACCAGTATATTCTCCCACACTCTTTACAGAAGCCCAGAGGTAAGCATCATTCTTGTATTCAAATTATTCCAATCAATATTATTTTTATACATACAGAGATGGTTATCCAAGATGAAAATTTTCTTCTTTTTTTTCTCATGGGATGGGTGAAAGTAATTAATTAATCACTTAATTGTACATAATAGTAAATAATTTATGGAAGGGAATTTGTTCTTCAACAAACATCATTCATGTTGTAAACTCTTGGAGTAGGCTAAGCCTATTTATTGCCAATGCTCAAACATTATGTTTAGTTTACAATGTTGATTCCTGGTATCCCATATCATATATTATTTTATATATACAGAGATGGTTATCCAAGATGAAAATTTTCTTTCTTTTTTTTTCTCATGGGATGGGTGAAAGTAATTAATTAATCACTTAATTGTACATAAAAGTAAATAGTTTATGGAAGGGAATTTGTTCTTCAACAAAAATCATCCATGTTGTACACTCCTGGAGTAGGCTAAGCCTATTTATTACCAATGCTCAAAAATTATGTTTAGTTTACAATGTTGATTCCTGGTATCTCTTAAGTTACCCCTATTGGAACCGGATGGTACCCAATTATATTTATTTTCACAATGCTCAAAAATTATGTTTAGTTTACAATACTGATTCCTGGTATCCCTTAAGTTACCCCTATTGGAACCAGATGATACCTAATTATATTTATTTTCACAATGCTCAAAAATTATGTTTAGTTTACAATGTTGATTCCTGGTATCCCTTAGGTTACCCCTATTGGAACCAGATGATACCTAGTTATATTTTTTAGTTAACAGAATGTTTAGGTTATCCCCATCAATGGAGTAATTCATGTTGTCAGCTCATCATCATCATCATCATCATCATCATCATCATCGTCATCATTCTCTGTTGAACAAAGAATAAATTTCCTTCTTTATAGTAAATTAAAAAAAAACAAGAAAAAAATTCCTTTTGGGGTGGTAATGCTCTCAAGTTATTTGATCATTATCTTTTGGCCAATGATCAATAAACTTGACCTGACCCAAGTTCAGTACAAAATGCAGAGGGACACTTCTTACAGGATATCAGATTGAAATTGAAAATAGTCCTGGTACGAACTGTAGGGAGTGGGAATGCACTCGAGCTATTTGACTTATCTCCACTGGACAGATGTTTATAGCTTGACCTGTCCCAAGCCAGTATAAAATGCAGAGGGCCATATCCTACAGTTTAAGGATCAAGATTGCAGTTTGATCACCAAACTGACCAATCAGATCGAAGAGAATCGACCAATCAAATTTGTGTATTCCCATTTTGTTACTTTTCCATTACTTTCTATACTAATTTTGTAAATTTTCCAACTTTAACCTAATATCATATAGGAAACAAACACAAACTCCAACCAAGAATAAAAAAGTCGATCAAATTTGTTAACATCAGGTGATGTTTTCAAACACGTCCATCAGAGATATATAAGATTAGGCGAAGAATGGATTTTGCATCATTCACCTTCTAACCATTGACCAGAGAAGATGTTCCAACTTGGCACCAAGCAGATTTATGCTAATGTCACCCAGTACCAGGGTGAACTGAAGATACATGCCAGAAGGTACTTTGAGGGTAAAGTCCATAAATCTTATCCTACGAAGACTGGGATTGCACTATCTTTAGAAGAATGCCTTGAAGTCCCAAATAGAAGAAGTAGATGCAGCCATCAACCCCCAACAAAGAACTTTAACTGAAGACACTGAATCTGAAGATGCAAAACCTGCTAAACCCGAAGACAGTACACCAGGACCAAGTTACAGTGAATTCAAGAACTACTTTTGAAGAAGGCGATTACAGTGAGAATAACCAAACCACTACCAATGATCGTTGATGAAAGTGATAGTGAATTCAGGCAAGTTCGCTTACAACATGAACTTTGTTTGGCATATGCTCATTGCATGGAAGAGAACATTGATGCAGCGATGAAAGAAAAATGCTATGGATATACAGTCGATCACTCTTGCCTGATGATGACTCAAAAAGAGAAGGTTATAACATGTTTTAATGAAGCACTTGAAAGAGTTAACAAGAATCATCGGACGTCCATCTGCTGTGGCACTATAATACTTCTGGGATGAATCCACCACAAATACAGAAAGAGTATGAAGATATGTTCGAGAAACCTCTCACAAATGAACAGAGACTTTGTATTATGGATTTAGTGGTTGGATTCATGACCCTCAAGAAGCCTTTCAGTCTGAAGTTGTAAATAGAAGTTGTAAATAGATGTTCGGTTTTGTAAAAAAAAAAAAAAGAAAAAAAGTATAAAACGAAGAAGAAAAAAAGATGGCAATGACGCTAAAGTTATTTGATGTTTATCTTCTGGGCAAATATCAAACAAACTTGACCTGTCCTCAGCCAGTAAGTCAGAGGGCCACCTATGCTAAATACTTTTTTGGAGGGCGGTCAAAAACACCACCTTCCCAAAAGGTATAAAAGGGAGCAGTACCCAAATTCAGTGGCCATTATGGCCACCTCCCCAAAAGGTACAAAACGGGAGCAGTACCGACATATAATAACAAAGATGGATCCTCGTTGGAAGCATCCATTTACTTGTTTATTGTGTGGTCCCATGGGTGGAGGTAAATCACCTTTTGTAAATCGTGTTATTCAAAACATTCAAGATATTATCTCACCTGTTCCAAGTCACATCCTTTGGTGTTATAGTGAATGGCAGCCATTATACAATACTTTATCCCAAGTAGAATTTGTAGAGGGCCTCCCTCAAGAATTACAATCTGATAGTTTAGTCATATTGGATGATCTGATGCTCAATGCAGATGTTCGAGTGTCTGGATTATTTACTAAAGGTAATCATCACCGTAAGATTTTTTTTTTGTTTTTCATAATTTTTATTTCAGTTACAAAAACTACAACAAGATTCTTTTACAGAAAGTGTTTCATAATTGTTCTATACAGATATATACATGCAGTTATATATATATTTACGCAAGTTAAGTAAACACCAATTTAACATTTTGCGAAAATTATTATCGTCTTTTGAGGGACTTGCATCAGTTGCATTAAATATTTTTTCGAATCGTACGAATATATTACTCCGATTCAAAGAATGTTTCCAACAACATCCATCTCATTCGGATGGTAGCCGCTTTTGAGGGAGAGATGTTTTGAAGAGACAGTAGTTCGACGCTCCTAAATTGCTTTAGTTTCTCTACATACCCTTCAAATCTTGGAAGACATTTCCTCACCCTGCATGAATAGATGAATTTTCTATATAACAGTGTACAGAAGTCGGCTGTATCACTTGATGTGTTACGGTCCTCGTATTTTTCCAGGTTAAGCAGAACATACTCTGGCGTTGTCGGACATACTCTGGCGTTGTCGGAAGGAGAACGTTGCACTTTTCTCGAAGTTTCTGAGCCAAATTCAAGAGAGCTGTTTTTGAATGAGAGCATTCGAAAAACAGATGCAACAGAGTCTCCTTTGCTTCGTTGCAAAAAGTACATAATTCCGTTTCGGATAATTTACACTTAAATAATTTCAAATTTGAGTATAAAATTCTGTGCAAAATTTTAAATTGTAGGCTTTGTAGATACAAGTCATCGGTTAGCTGGAAAGACCTTCTGTATATTTGTGTCTAGTCATCGGATTGTATATCAATATTCAAAATATCTTTCCATCTAGATTGGCTTTTTAGGGGGTGGTTTTGCGAATAGATACAGAAATAAAGGGTAAATGCTTTGCATGTTTTGGGACAAACCTTTAATTTTTGAAGTTCATCCTTTCTGACGTCTTCTAATTTTGTGTGCGTTTTAGCTATTTCTTTCCATTGCTTTGGGAAAGGCGTTCTTATATCATGTTTTACAGAGAGAGTTTCATAATCTAAGAATGTTCTGTTCTCACCCAATAAATCATTTAGAAAGAAAATCCCCTTTTCCATCCAATTCCTATTAAAAAAATATTTATTCTGGATTTTATGCTATTGTTGTAAAAAAGGGGTTGGCTGAAAATTTCTGCAGGGGTTGTGGCGACATTTGTTTCTAAGGTTGACCAAGCATTCATTACACATTTCCAGAACGCGTTAAAATGTTCTGCTATTTTTTGAAGACCTTCTTTTTTCATGAACCATATTTTGTGACCCCCAAAATTTTCTAAATCGTCTATTATTAGGGTTTTCCATGGGCTTGTCACATATGGATCACGAATTTTTTTATTCCATGTCATTTTCAGGGCATAGCTGTAACTTTTAACATGAGGAAAATTTATACCACCGTTGTCTACTTTATTGATGACAACACTGCGTGTTATTTTGTCGGTTTTATTAGACCAAAGAAATTTACAAAACATTTGCAGGATTTTGTTCAAAATGGATGCATCTGGGTCAGGGAGAACTGACAGGCAGTGAATCTGCTGAGGAAGGGCTAGTGTCTTAATTACTGTACTTTTCCCTATCAAACTCATGTTTCTAAAAGACCAGTCGTTGAGTATTTTCTCTATTTTTTTTTTATTTTGTTTAGATAATTATTTATTACATAATTATCGGTGAATAGGTTAAATTGTATCCCACACATAGTAAACCCATTTCTATGATTCCATTGTAGTGGTACCTTAGTATGTAACTCTTCGCCACAACCCCTTTTGGATCCAATTCATATTACCTGCGTTTTATCAAAATTAACCTTGAGACCAGAGACTTTCGCGAATGATCTATTGCATCCAAAGCTGCCCCCGGAGATGACTGATCTCCATTAAGAAAAAGGAAGGTGTCATCTGCATATTGGCTGATCAAATACTCAGAGTGATTGATACTTATCCCTCGAATATCGGGGTTATATTTCAAAGCGGCACTCAGTGATTCGACACACAGGATGAATAAGTAGGTTGAAAGGGGATCACCTTGTCTGACGCCTCGCTGCAACTCGAATTTGTCTGAGCAGTGGCCATTGTTCAGTAGGCTTAAAAAAATACGGAAAACTCCAAAAATTTCACGGACGCACTCCAAAGTATTATGTGAAGATATTTCCTTCCAGATATCTTCGCAGACAGGCCACTGTGAAGCAGTGGTTCCTTCTGGGCTTCATGGCTGGTGTGCCACAGCAGCCATGGAGCCTAAAATGAATTACTGGGGCCAGCTCTTAACTTTTACCCGACTCCTGATTGTGTATTCACAAATTGATAAACTCTGTGTGGCCTATGCTAGTTAATATGTGTGTTAATATGTGTGTTATGTGATAAAACAAGCTACTGAAAATGGGATTCTTAAAAGACGGGAATTATTGAGAAAAAAGCACGTCCTTCCCCAGTCTTGCCCCCCCCCCCCCCCCACACACACACACCACACCAAAACGAAATTCAACATAGTCTGTTGAGGAAAAGGCAATTTTTGTGCGGACCTACTGTGGCAGCGTCCAATGTTTTGATAGGACAATGTCTCAAAGGAGACGGTTGTTGAGTTTTTGCAGAAAGATATTTTTCAGATACAGCAACTTACATATTTCGAATAAATTATCACATGTTTTGTATACACCATGTTCATCCAGGAAGACAAATGAGTTTGCTGACGTAGCTATCTATACTCTAAAGAAATCGATATGGCGAATGTCACTGTTGGTAGTCTAAATTGCCGAGGGCTTGCATCAGATAAAGTAAAACGTCGTGATATTTTCTCACAGTGCAGGGACAGATTTGATATCACGTTTTTTGGTCGACACGCACTCGACAAAGGAAATTGAACAAATGTGGAAAAACGAATAGGGTTATGAAGCCCTGTTTTGCTCTCACACAAGCTTAAGTAGGGGAACAGCAATTCTGTTCAAGAATACCTTTTCGTATATAATACACAACACCGTGTATGATAACCAGTGGAATTTTATTATTGTTGATATCGATATACAAGATCATAGATTGACATTAGCTGCTATATATGGTCCAAATGATGACAACCCCGTGTTGTACGATGATTTTTTCAGTGAGATTCAAAAATTGGGAAATCTATCTATTCTGATTGGGGGAGACTGGAATGTCCCACGCAACTACGAAATCGATTCTTACAACTACAGACATAGAAAAAATACGAGAGCAAATGAAAAAATTACACAATTCATGGAAAACTTGGACCTCCACGATGTTTGGAGACTAGAAAATGAAGGCACACGACGGTACACGTGGAAAGGACCGCGTAATAAAATGGCTAGGCTAGACTATTCTATTGCCTCGTCCGATCTACAAACTTTCGTGGAAGGTGCCGATATACATGTTCGTTACCGTTCTGATCACAGTCCAGTTGGCATAAAGGTTTCTTTTATAGATCAAAAAAGAGGAAAGGGATTTTGGAAATTCAATAGCCTTTTGAATGACCCTGATTATGTTACCTTGGTTAAAACACAATAGCAGAAACTGTACTTCATTATTCGAATAATAATAATAATAATAATAATAATAATAATAATAATAATAATTTTACAATAAATGATCAACTATTTTGGGAGAGGCTAAAACTAATGATACGTGGTAAAACGATATCATACTGTTCCTACAAAAAGCGTAAAACCGAACGAGCAGAGGCAAGAATTAGAAATGAATTAAAGGAATGGAATATTAAATTGGACAACGGAGAATTGAATGTTACTCGTGATATTGAAACCCTCGAGAACAATCTCCGAGAAATCAAAGACAAAAAGATAAGTGGTATGATTTTAAGAGCGAAAGCAAGATGGAAAGTAGAAGGTGAAAAACCCACAAAATATTTCTGCAACCTCGAGAAAAGGCATTTCACTGAAAAAATTATTGCAAAACTTATTAAATCAGACGGATCTGAGACAAGAGACTTGAAAGAAATAATATTTGAACAAAGAAAATTCTACAAAGAACTTTACTCAACTAAGCTTTCCCTCTCAAACATACATAAAGAAAGTGAACAATCTTTTTTCGATGTAGAAAACCCATTCTTAAATTTCCTTGCGGAAGATGAAAGTATGGCACTGGAAGGCCAACTAACAAGTAACGAATGTCTACACGCCCTAAAATTAATGAAAAATAATAAAAGCCCTGGTTCTGATGGTTTCACTGCAGAATTTTATAAATTCTTCCGTAGAGATACTGGCACATTCTTGATAAATTCACTGAACTACGGGTATACTTTCGGGGAACTCTCTACAATTCAGCGCAGTGAAATTATCACTTGTATTCCCAAATCTAATAAAGCAAAAGTGTATATTAAAAATTGGAGACCAATATCGCTGATACATGTGGATGTTAAAATAGGATCAAGTGCAATCGCAAATTGTTTAACCCTTTACTCAACGAATCGCCCGAATCCGCCCGCGTAACATGCAAATTCAGCAGCTGAAAGAATATTATTTTTCGAAATATTTCAACAAAACCATATCATGTGACTCCTCTTTGGAACGAGCTCGTCGAGCTCGTTCCAAAGAGGGGTCACATGATATGGTTTTGTTGAAATTTTTTGAAAAAATTAAAAAAATTATATTTCAAATAATAAATTTTGAAATCGTCTGCGTTGGGTAAAGGGTTAAAGAAAGCTCTGCCTACTGAAACTAATCTCAGATACACAACTTGGTTTCATGAAATCTCGGTACATAGGTGAATCTACCCGCCTAACTTTTGATTTAACTGAGAAGTGTAAAGAACAAAAAATTCCTGGAATGATTGATCTATTAGATTTCGAAAAAGCCTTTGACTCACTGGAATGGCATTTTATTGAAAAAAACATTGGCGTTTTTAAAATTTGGCCCTTCTATGATTAGATGGTTCAAAACGTTTTATACAAACGTCTACAGTTACATCGCCGTAAGATTAGTGTGATGTGCATTGTTCAAAATTTATTCGACAGAAATCAAATCCACAGGGCAGTAGCTCTCAATAGTCATTACATGATCTTGTTTAAGAATGCTAGGATCGTTCTAAGATCACATACTTGGCAGCACAGATGTGTCCTGGTATTTCAAAGTTTCTGAAAGTTCTTGAAGGTACCACTTTGACCCCATATGGTTACCTTTTAATCGATCTCAAACAAGATATTCCTGAACACATGAGAATGAGAAGTCAAATTGTTCCAGAGGAAACCCAGTAAGTGTACCTCCGAAAGGTATAAAAGGGGTCAGAAAGTCTGCCTCAAGTCAGAAGTATGTCTGACCGTCTCAAGGGCAACATCGCACTTCTCAAGCTTCTTATTAAATCGAAACCCACACTCGTTAAATTAATACTAAAACATGCAGGCAAAGATGTGATTACTTGTTTGTGTGACTGTGCCTCGAATATCTTGAGGGGGTAGTACCTCTGACCAAAGCCCAGAGAACCAAACTCGTTCATCAGATACAACTAGTGAGGGCAGTGGCAAATAAAGGTACCTCTGACAAAGGGAAGAGACAAATCTTGCAGAAAGGGGGATTATTGCGTGCATTGCATTATCCTGTACTACTGGGTGTTGTTAAAGGTATATGATGGAATATGCAAAGACGATGGCTTTAGTAGAACCAAGGCTATTTGAACGTCTACAAGAGACTCCAAGGCAGCCGAATGAAGTGGCTGTTTCATCATTGGATCGAGAAATGAGAGATATTCTCGATTACCCTTTTTTCTCAGCGGACGTAAAGATGACATACTATAACTATAATCAAGTTTTACAAAAATACTTGACATTTCAACACAAAGCAGTGGCTCCTCGTCCCATTAAAGTCGAACTTGAGAAAGATAATAAAGTCCAAGACATTCTCGATTCTGTACCTATGACTATGAAGAGAATGGCAAAGTTGTTGTTGAATCGTATTAGAAATGACTCAAATATATCTTGGAATGAGAAGTGTGAACTAGTCCACAAAGACCAAACAGCGGTGGGTCGATTGTAGCAGATCTTCTAAACGATTTGCTTAGAAGACGAAAATCTTTCCAGTCTAAGGCATGGGAAGTGTTTGCCGAAGCCTTGAGAGACAGTAACATACCCCAAACATTGATTGGTCATAACGAACGTTGGGATTTTATGAAACAGCTGGAGACAAAGTTGGAGACAAAGGCCGAAGCAAAACCTAAACGACGAAAGAAAACAAAAACGCCAAAGTGGACCGAAGAAGGGTATAAATAGAGCTTTCACTTGAAAAAGGCAGTCATGGAAGGATTGTACTATGATTCTGCAGCTCCTTGAAGTTTTGGTGGCATAGACGCTCTTCGTAGAGCGTCCAAGAAAAAGACCAAATAAGTTGTGAAATGGTTAGAGACTCAAGACACATACACTCTTCACAAACCTGTTCGCCGTACATTTCCAAGAAGGAAAGTGATCGTTATTATCGATGCACAATGGCAAGCTAACTTGGTAGATTTATCAAATATCAGTAAATATAATAAAGACACAAAATTTCTGTTGAAGTCTATAGATATGTTTAGTAAATATGCTTGGGTCATACCTCTCAAAAACAAACTTGGTGATTCCGTCGTTAAATATTTCACTAAAATTTTCAAACAAGGTCGTAAACCATTAAAATTACAAACTGATCAAGGCAAACAATTTCTGAGCAGAAAATTTCAGAATTTTCTCAAGCAACACGGAATAGATTCTTTTCACTACACAAGATGTGGAAATAAAATATTCCATAGTAGAAAGATTCAATAGAACTTTGAAAACCAAAATGTGGAAATATTTTACCAAGAACGATAGACTAACTTTTCCAGTTAAAAACTTGGTGAAATCTTATAATCATTCTCATCATCGTAGTACCGGTATGGCCCCCATTGCCATGAACTTTGAAAATCAAGAAGGGGTTTGGCAAAAACTTTATGGCAAACCCATAAAACACAAGGCCCCAAAGTTCAAAGTGGGAGACAGAGTGAGAATCATTAAAGTTAAGAAAACTTCTGAAATGCTGTATTTGCCCAATTGGACCGAAGAGTTATTCACAGTGGTAGCTATCAAGAAAGGCCATCCAGTCACATGCGCCTTACAAGATGATAATGGGGAAATATTGAAAGGGTCGTTCTACGCCGAAGAGCTTCAGCGAGTCGCACACAAAACTATATACAAAATCGAACACGTAATAAAGATTCAAGAAACGTGGTCGTGGTAAAAACAGAGAACTGTTCATAGAGTGGTTAGGATATCCCACTTCGTTCAATTCGTGGATCAAACAGAGTCCGCTCGCCTACAAAAGGAAGTGAACATGTTAGGTTTCTCCAAAATGGAAGAAGGATCGAACGGATCTCGACCTCTGTTTGGAAAAAGAATTCCAAGGAGCGAGATCACTTACTTTTCACAAATAATCATTTTGTACATCATCATCATCATCACCACCAGTGTCGTTAATCTCACTCTCGAGAACACAGACAGCAAGTTATGGACTGCTCTCTTGAGTAGAAGCCAGGCTTGGGGCGAATACTTTGTAAATGTATTCGAATACGAATACTTTGAAATTTCATGAATAAAAAATACAAATTTTGAAATGTATTTGAATACGAATACAAATACATTACAATGTATTCATGAATACATTTTTGAATACTTGAATAAATTAGAAGTAATTATAGCAAGGCCTTTAAGTTTTTTGTTTGTTGGGTTAAAAGTTATTTTTAAACTAATGGTCCTTTAGCTGAAGCTTTAATTGTGCTTACCATGCTTTGTTGGAAAACTAAAGTAATTACCTGACGGGACATCCACTCTGTGGGTGTCATAGTAATTAGACTACTCTCCATGGATAACACATCACAAAATGTGAGTGGATTACCTCTAAAAAATCCTCCTGAACGTTAAGTATCAATTGCAATGACACCACATAAGTAGGACTAGTAAAGTTTTAGCCAAGGCACTTCATGGTTAAACCTGGAGGTCTGTTGGCTAAAGTTTGCTAACAGCAGTAGTATTTTCTTTATAATGTTTACGTGCTTTCACCGATTATAATTAGACATACTGAGCTGTACAAAGGTGACCTTAAACAGGAATAAATACATAAATGTGTGTTTTCACTGTGAAATAATGGATAAATAGAAAAACTTTAAATAAATTCAAAAATTAGAATATAATATCATTGAATAACTGAGATGTGTCCAATAACACAAGTTTTTTTGTTTTATTTTTATTGTCCATGTTTTCAACAATTTAAAAAGCCATGGGGATATGTGGCCATTGTTACATAAATAGGTTGTATTGTGACAAGTTAATTGATAATTAAGTCTATTGTCTGCTTTCAATGCATAAATTTCAGACAAGGTGTTTGGTGGTATATAAATAATATCAGGGATTATTAAGTCTTTAATATTGATATGAGGTGTGAATTTGTTGTCTGAAGTCCATGGGCTTGATCTGTAAAAACCTTTTATTCAGTATATGGTTCTTTAAATCCAAAATATGGAAAGTATTCAAAAAGTATTCAAAATGTATTCATGAATACAGCTCAAATTTTAATGTATTTGAATACGAATGCATGTATTCATAACATTCAGTGCATACTGAATACATGTGAATACTTGATAAACTGTATTCGAATACGACTGAATACGAATACTGAATACGAATACCCCAACACTGGTAGTAGCATAGGGTATTTATTGCCTAATCCAAACATCAAGAAACAGTAATGTTTTATTTGACTCTGCCAAGTAACAGTTCTATGAACGTGTTTCCCGAAAACACATTGACTACGTATACCACGCAAATATCACAACCAGTGAATCTCACGATGGAATGGGAATTAGGTTTGGAAGAGATCCAGTATCCAAACACTTGGTTCAATATTCGTGGAGAAGAAACTTTCGTTACAGTGTTCTGGCCTTCGAAAAAGAATTATCGACTTACTCTGAAAGAAGGTCGTTATTCGGATCCTGCTAATGTGATACGGGGGTATCAGTGGTGTTTAAAGAATTACTCTTGCCTCGTCACGATAAGGTAGATTTTGAATTGGATGAAGTAACTGATAAAGGTCGTGTCACGGTACGTGATGGAGTCGTGGTCACATTGAGACCTACTCTTTAAAATATTTTGGAATTTAACGAGGGTGTTTTCAAATCAGGAACTTACAATTCTTCCAGAGTCGCTGATGTCAACCAAGGATTTTATTCACTCTATGTATACTGTGACTTGGTTCATGACCAAGTCGTGGAAATACAAGAATACCCCTTCTTCGTTCGTGACCAAGTCGGTGGGAGATACAAGAATACCCCTTCTTCGTATCGTACCCGTACGTGGAAAATATGGGAACATCATCTCCCAAACTTTTGCGAATGTGTATTATGTGCCAGTGGAACGAATTTTTTTAGCACCCTCTGGGTGTATATAAGAGACGACACATGAGCCATAGTGCCATTCGAGTTCGGGAAAGTCACAGTGACACTTCATTTCAGAAATCGTAGATCACTTCATTTCACATAACCATGACTTACTGTGGTAAGTCCAAATTATACGAAGAATATTACACGAAACAAGCTGGGAACGGTCTACCAGCTTTTTCTAGAGCTCAAATACAGAGAGGTTATGGTTTGGGAAGTATATTGGGAGGACCGAAGAACGCCGTGTTACCCTTATTGAAAACTACAGCCAGGACCGTAGGAAAACGGCTCGTGAAAAAAGGAGCAGCATTTTCTGAAGATGTCACTGAAGGGGAAAATGTTAAAAATTCAAAAGAGTCAAAGAGGCTGGTATGAGTGCTTGGAATGAAGTGATTGGTGAATCGAAACCACCCGGCAGGAAAGGTATAAAAAGGCTCACACCTCGCAAAACCGGCAAATCGACAAAAAGAAGGAGAACTGTACAGACACAAGACTTTCTCGGTGCATGATGTCACTCATCAATGAAAACTCTTGTGAGTGTGTCAACAGCGAACTCGACTTGTTTTCCATACCACCAACACAGTTAAGTGTGGAACATGAGCAACGGGTAGAACACAGGCCTTTGGTGACCATAGGAAACAGTGGCCCAGAATTCCACATTGCAGGATTAGGAGATGATTATTTGAATTTGGCACAGACATACTTGTTTGTTAAAACAACGGTTGTAGATTCCAATGGAGCATCAATTGCACCTGATGCTAATGTGGGCCCAGTCAATTTATGGATGCATTCCTTATTTAATCAAATCGATATCAGCTTAAATGAAAAACTGGTATCTCCTTCCAACAACACTTATCACTACAGAGCTTTCATAGAAACTTTGTTGTATTATGAACCAGATGCCAAGAAGTCACAACTGACTAATGCATTATGGTACAAGGATACGGCCGAACACATGGCAGATTTGACAAAAGATAACAAGGGATTTATTCTTCGAAAGAAATTTATAGAGAAAAGTAAAATCGTGGACATGACTGGGAGATGACATTTGGATATGTTTTCCAAACTTGTTACTTGCTGAATGGAGTTAATGCTCATGTTAAAATGAACAGACCCAAAGATGGTTTCGCAATGATGGCCCATGCCGAAACATACAAGATCAAAATTCTAGACGTATCTATGTTTCTACACAAAGAGAGACTCCAATCATCCGTGAGAATGGCTCACGAGAAAGCAATAACAAAAGCAACTGTAAATATCCCACCGACCGTGTGGAAACCAAAGTGTTTTCAATGCCAAAAGGAAATCTGAGCATTACACAAGAAAATTTATTTTTAGGCCAACTACCCAAACCCATCGTGGTGGGATGTGTAGACACGATGCTTTTAATGGAGACTTTTTAAAGAATCCATATAATTTCAAGAAGTACAAAATCAATTACTTGGCTTTGTACGAGGAGGGGCAGCAGATTCCAGCCAAACCACTACAACCTCGATTCGAACAACAAGAAGTGGCGAGTTGTTATTCGACCCTGTTCCAAGGGACTGGACAAATGTACGAGAATGAAGGAAACCACATCAGCCGAGAAGAGGACATAAATGGATACACCCTATTCGCATTCGACCTGACTCCAGACCTATCACATGGACAACACTTCGATCTAGTGAAGAGAGGAACCTTGAGACTAGAAGTCCATTTCGAAAACTCGTTACCAACCACAATCAACGTAGTGGTTAGTCTCCTGCGCAGCCCACTAGGTATTCACCTTGAGGTCTGCTATCAGCTTTAGCCATTTTAATATGGCGTCGCAAATAGAGTAGAAGAAAGACGTTTTTTCGGTAGGGAGTAGAAATTGTGCTGTTGTGTACGTTAAAATGCCCAGATCTTTCCCATTTCTGTCCCAATATTTTTTCGAGAGATTTTGTGATCGACTTGAATAAAAATGAGTGCAAATCACAGCCTAACAACAGCATTCGACGCATTTTAATGCGCTAGAGTCGCGTCGATTATTCATGTTTTGTTCTCAAATGTTTATGTCTTAGCGCGGCATAGTACCATAATACAGTGTATCGTAAATTACTCCAGATACCCGTCATTTTGACACCAACCTCACTACTGTGCTGCAATTCCTTGAAAGGTTACAGCTGATTTTGTCTATTTGACGCCGGGGGGTGGGGGTGGTGGTGGTTAGGCCTCACCCACGAACGATGGACGTATGGGACTTCGCATACAACGTGATGCGGAATGGCGAAAGGACACAATTTCTCATTTTAAAATAACAAAAGCTATAAGTATCGATAATGATGAATGAAAATCCCGGTCCAATTTCCAAGTACAGGTAACAGGATTTTCAAATGTTTATTTCCAAATTCCATGTGTGGTAGCACGTCCTCACACGATGCATCTGAAAATAAGGTCCATGGCTATTATAGTGATTCCAACAGCACACCTTGGCTACACTTGTTTTAAATGCCGCAGGTAATTTTCTCCTCCCACCAACCTATAGCCCACACACCGGTAGAGGAGAAGTTTACAAAACGTGCTGCCATTTATTCTTCCAAGTTGAAAGAAAATATACAAAAGAGAGAATTAGGAATTCAAATGTTCTGTAATATCATATTTTTTCAACTTATTCAGTTATAAATGTGAAGACAGTGGTGGCGCCGGGGTGTGTGTGTGTGTGTGTGTGTGGGGGGGGGGGGGGGGGGGGGTTGGGGCGGGGGCTAGGGGCCTGCCCCTCTTTTCCTTCACCCCCAATCAAATTTCAAATTGCTATCTGACCGTGGTTGTCCCACCCAATATCACACCCGCAAACGACACACAACAATACACATCATGCCAGGTGTTGTAGAAATGCTCAGATATCGCTCCTATGGCGTCCAAATATGAAAATGTTTCATGGGGGAGATCTCACAGACTCCCACACTCGTGGAGAGGACAGCCCTCCCACACCCTCCTCCAGCTAAGGCCTGTAGCTTTTGGGAGATGCCTTCGGCATCTCGACCTTGAACCCCCTCCCATATCTTACTTAGCCCCCCCCCCCACCCAACAGCCCAAATTGAAATCCTGGTGCCGCCACTGTGTGAAGAACAGGTATTAATAACACTTTGGCCCGCCGCTGGTTTGTCGAGGTATTAAAATATCAACCTGGCATTCACTGATTCGATAAAAATGAATGTAAAGTCTGTGTTGGAATGTCACACTTCAAGTGTTTTAGTGACAATCCACTCTCCAGATGCAATTATGTTCAGTTAAGTGCCTTTATTAACTTTGCTGATATGGATATGTCATAAATACTATGTAGCGTTTGCTTTTCATAAATGGGTATTTATATTTTTGAGAATTGTTACATTCATTTTTATCCCGATCGGTGAATGTTAAGTTGACATTTTTAGTACCTGCTCTTTACATGCATATTTGAATAAGACTGAGTTGAAAAAAAAAACATTATATTACTGAAAATTTGAATTCCTGGTTCTTTCTTTCGTATCTTTTCTTTCAACTTGGAAGAATAAATGGTAGCAGGTTTTGTAAACTTTCACTCAACAGGTGTGTGGGCAATGGGTTGGGTGGAGCGAGGTGGGGGTGGGGGGGGGGGGAGTACTTGCAGCATTTAAAAGAAGTGTGACCAGGGGGTGCGTTTGGTATTACCATAACAGCCATGGATCTTATTTTCATATCCATCATTTGAGGACGAGATACCACATCTGGAATTTGGGAATAAACATTTGAAATTTAATTCCTGTTACCTTTACTTGGGATTAGACCGGGATTTTCAATCATCAGTGTCGACATGTATAACTTTTATTTTAAAGTGAGAAATTGTGTTATTTCGCCATACCAAATCACGTTGTACGACAAGTTTCACCCGTACACCGTCCGTGGGTGAGGCATACCCCAGGGTGCGGGTGTCGGAAAGATAAAATCAGCTGTATTTTGCGGCGGCACAGAGGTGTAATTGGTGTCAAAATGACGGGTGTCGGACGTAATTTACGGCACGCTAAGTTGTGCTGCTATGGCGTGCTCAGAAATAAACATTTGATATCGAAACATGAATAATCGACGCGATTCTCGGACATTAAAACGCGTCGAATGCTGTTATTTGGCGGTGACATGCACTCATTTTTGTTCAAGTCGATCAAACAATCTCTCGTAAAAAGATTGGGACAGAAATGGGCAAGATCTGGGCATTTTAACTTGCACAGCAGCACAATTTCACCCCCCCCCCCCCCTACTGAAATTGTGCTGCTGTGCAAGTTAAAATGTCCAGATCTTGCCCAGTTCTATCCCAATCTTTTTCCGAGAGATTGTGTGATCGACTTGAACAAAAATGAGTGCATGTCACCGCCAACCTACTTGAAACGTTTTTATACTACTCTATGGGCACCGCAGTCCGTGTTGAAAGTCCATTCTGCAAGAGTGTTGGTGACAATCTGCTCTCCAGATGCATTCATGTTCAGTTAAGTGAATTTATTAACTTTACATACTATTTAGCTTTAGCTGTCAGGTTGACATTTTAATATCTGTTCTTTACATGTATTTCTGAATAAGTTGAAAAAATATTATGTTACTGAACATTTGAATTCCCAGTTCTTTCTTCAACATATTTTCTTTCAACTTGGAAGAATAAAAGGCAGCACGTTTTGTTAACTTCTACTCTACCGCTGTGTGGGCAATGGGTTGTGTGTGTGGGGGGGGGGGGGGGGGGGGGTTCCTACCTACAGCATTATAAAACAAGCGTAACCAAGGGATGCAGTTGGTATAACTATAGCAGCCGTGGACCTTACTTTCAGATGCATTATGTGCGGACGCGAAACCACACCAGGAATTTGGAAATAAACATTTGAAAATCCTGTTTCCTCAGTGCACCTGGGAATTGGACCGGGATTTTCATTCATCATTGTCGATATTTATAGCTTTTTATTTTAAAGTGAGAAATTGTGTCCGTTCGCCATACCGCCGTATCACGTTGTACGCGAGGCCCCATGCGTCAATCCATCACCCATAGGTGAGGCCTATCCCGAGGGGGGGGGGGGGGGGTGCAAAAAGATAAAATCAGCTGTAACTTTTCAACTAATTGCAGCACTGTAGTGTGGTTGGTGTCAAAATAACGGGTATCATGCGTACTTTACGATACACTATATTACGATGCCGCGCTTAGAAATAAACATTTGAGATCAAAACATGAATAATCGACGTGACTTTCGCGCATTAAAACGCGTCGAAAACTGTTGTTTGGCGGTGACATGCACTCATGTTTGTTTAAGTCGATCACACAATCTCTCGAAAAAAGATTGGGACAGAAATGGGATAGATCTGGGCATTTTAACGTACAGAACAGCACAATTTCTACTCCCTACCGAAAAAACGTCTTTCTTCTACTCTATTTAATCCGCCATTTTAATGGCTGAAGCTGATAGCACACCTGTTGTGAATGCCTAGTGGGCTGCCCGGGAGACCACGTATTGGTGTATGCAGAATTCCAGAACATCATTGAAGTGGATAAGAATAGACAAGCAATCTTCGATTACTCGACAAGAACACGTTGCACTTAGAGAATTCGATCAGACAGTTGTTTGAAGAGAACATGTTTGGGTGCATTTGCAAGAAACAGATTACTACGAAGATTACCAGATCACGAACCAGTGGCTTTGATAGCCAACACGGACCCAGACCACAGAAAAGGAGAACATTGGGTGGCTCTCTTTGTGAGTCACCACAACGCAGAGTACTTTGATTCCGATGGATTACCACCACAACACAGACCATTCCCGAATTTCCAGATATTAGAAGTATAATACAAAACGCCTCCAAGAACCATTACCCCAGTGTGCGGACAATACTGCCTGTTTTACTCGAAACATCGCTTTCGCGGTGTACCGATGGAAACCATATCCACCATGTTTACAACTGATCGATAATGATGTGTTGGTTAATGACGTCATAGAAGAAACCTGCCAAAAGATGTTGCTGTATTGAAGAAAAACTATAAAAAGGGCGCACTTGGTTTTCAGTTCATTTCTGTTTCGACAGAAGAAGGATGTCTACAAATGTGACTGTCTTCAAACTCAACAACAATTTACAGATTCAACTATTCACAAAAGACGTTGGGGTCCATTTTACCACGCGAGATTTGGAACAAGTGACCAAAGCAGTGGATATTGCAAAGAAGAGGAGCCTTGAAATAGGAGAACCCAAACCAAAGAGAGAAAGAAAACCAAAGAAGAATGAAGATAAAAAGGATTGAAGAATGTTCACTATTTCATGTTTGATCAGGATGGCGCGGAATGATTATCAATCAAAAAACCAAGAAACAAGAAATCCAAGAGACTTTGTACAAAGAATGAGAGTTTCATTCGAAATGTATTTTCGAGATGTTCCACCATCAGTACTGTGGCAGCTATTACGTGGAGACGATGAAGCTAAAATAAGAAAGACGCCAGAACAGAGACCACCAAAACACATCAAGTATGCATTGGAGGAAAATCTTCTCAAGACATTTGAATTCATGTTACAAAGTGAAAGTGTGAAAACCCCGAACGAACTGACAAAAGCTGCATTCTTTTATTTGGGGACAGGAGACAGAACTCAATGTTTTCACTGTGGTAATATTGTTCGTTTCTGGGAAACAGAAGATGATGTAATAGAAGTACACAGAAATATTCTCCAGAGAGTTATTACATTCATAATTTACCACCTGATTTCATGGACGTTGAAAAAGTTCAAGAAGAGGAAATGGCAGTCGACGAACAAATGGACACATCAGTTCAAGGATGAGATTCACGGAGGACGAAATGTAGTGTGTGTTTATTAGCTGAAGCCAATGTCTCTCCGCGACCATGTAATAATTTGTGCCTGTGCAAAGACTGTTGTAAACCACTGAGAAGATGTCCAATCTGCAGAAAGACAGTTTATGAAAATCTGATAATCTACATACCATAGAAGAAACAATTTCCATAAAAAGTTGTATTTTTGTTGTTGAATAAAAGAAACTAGAATGTTAACAAACATGTGTTGTTATTGTTTTTTTATCAAATCCAAAAAAGTATGAAAGTCTGGTTAATAATTTGGGGAAAAAAGGAGGATTTAGTTGGAAAACCGAGCCAAATAAAAGTACTATTGTACAATAAAATACGCTCCATTCTATTTAGGGTCATATAGCACTACGTGCTATATAACAAAGTAATGGTCCTTTAGCACTACGGGCTACTATTATAAATAGGATTCGTGGGGACTTCGTATCAAATAAAGTGCATTTTGATGATCTGGAGGGGTTATCGGCTTGTTTGTGGTAATTCTACGAAGTATTCAAGGATTCAGATTCAGATTCTTTATTCACGATATACATATATGTATGATGTAAACAAAAATAAAGATTATGCATGAGTAACAAATAGCATACCGTGGGAAGTGGCATAGCCAGATTGGCTGTCTACCTGCCATCCCCTAAAGGAAACAGAACTCGCGAACAGACTGTGACTAGATGAGTAAACATGGGGCGATTTATCCGGTCTATGATAGGGATGCTGGTTTTTCCGTTCCTTGGGTCGAAATTACGTTCAAGTGTGAGAAGGTAGGATAAAAAGCCAGCGGGACGGTGGTGTTTCTGTTTAGGCAGAGTCCGCAGAGAGCAACCTGCTTGCTAAATTACCATCATTGCTCCGCATAAAGTTCAAGAGACACAATCAGTCAAATCGAGTGGATAATATCGTTCCAACTAGAAAGATCATGATCTTTATAATTGGACGAGGGGTCAATGTCGGTGGGCGCACCATGGGAGGCGAATGCCGTAAACTAGCTGACAGCATTTAGGTGTGTGTCAGTTCACCGCATGCGACTTCCCATGATTAGCCGACCGACTTGACCAAGCACTTGCTTAAATACGTTTTCCCGAACGCAAATTTGTTCCTCAAGAGTATTGTTTGGAGCTTCTTAACCGTGTGTGTCTCTATGCGAGGTTAGTGGGGCAACTAGAGGGGAAAACTCTGCAGATTGCATCAGACGAGGGTGCAAGATTAAGACATATCGCACGACTAGTATGTTTCTATTGCGGATTTGTTTAATTTGCTAATGTGTCACTATGATCAATATTTACTAAGTACAGTCTGGGCAGTAGGGATTATCGCAACGGACAAACGTCGAATATGACGAAAGGAATGTTGAGGTCAATGCTTTCTTAAATGTAGCCTGGTTACTGATATTTCGAACTGTGTCGTCTAAAGCGTTCCATAGTTTCGGGATGGCGTACAGATGAAGTTTATCTAGGGTTCGTGTACGTGTTTTTTCTATGTATAAATGTCCCGACTGCCGGGTTGTCCTACCGAGTGGGTTGTCAGTAATCTTGAATGTATCGTTAAAAGAAGCCGGTAATCTGCCATTTTGCCAGTCATGCGCGAACAGTAATGCATGCAATTTGAACAAGTCATCTACTTTGAGTATTTTATTTTCCTTAAATAAGGGGTCTGTATGGGAATTGTACTTTTTGTTATTTATTATTCTTAATGAGCGCTTTTGCATGATAACTAGTTTATTAACAGCTCTTGAATTGCCCCATGCTAAAATCCCGTACACCAGATGACTATGAACCAGGGCGTAGTACAATGTTTTCAGGACTTTGCGTGGGAGAATATGTTTTACTTTGTTGAGGTTATAATTTGCGTGAGCTATTTTCGAGCATAGCCTAGATATATGAGCTTTGTAGGTTAAGTGTTCATCAATGCTTATTCCAAGAAATTTGAGAGATTTTTCAGTCTCACTTCCCCCGACTCTTTTGATTATTTATTTTTATCTCTTGACAGAAATTATTATTCTTACCTTTATTTGGGTTAAGTATAATATAAGTGGGTTTTTTAGCATTCAACAGCAGTTGGTTCGCCGAGCACCATTCAAATATTTTTTGAACTTCGTTGTTGAAATAGTGAGTTATGGCATTCCCGTCTGAACCGGAGCAGTGTACCGTGGTATCATCCGCAAACGACAATAGATCGAGTGATGTTGATTTACTAATATCGTTGATATATAAAAGGAAGAGTACAGGGCCCAGAATTGAGCCCTGTGGGACTCCACAGCTTTGTTTCGCTGAATCTGATTTGTGTTCTTCGTACATAACATACTGAAGCCTGTCAGGCAGGTAACTTCTGAACCAATTATTCGCGAGGCCTCGGATACCATACTTTTCGAGTTTACATAATAGAATTTCGTGATTTATCGTGTCGAAGGCCTTTGACAAATCCAAGAACAGTGCTAAAGTGCTGTTTTTATCCTGTTTGTTGTTTTCTGTTGCGGTGCTTTTCAGAAGTTGGAGGATTGGGTGAATGATGCTATGGCGCTTTCTAAATCCGTACTGGTGGGGGTATAAAATATTGAATCTATTTAGAAAATGTGTAAGTCTCGTTTCCATTAGCTTATCCAGTACTTTTGAAAACGCGGGAAGTATACTAACAGGTCTGTAATTGGTAAATCTATGCTCGTCGCCTGTTTTGAATATAGGTATCACTTTTGCAATCTTCATCCTATCAGGTACTTTGCCATTAATAAAAGAATTATTAATAACATGTGTGAGGGGATCCAATACTTCGTTTATTGTTTGTTTAAGAAGACTACTAGTTATACCATCGCAGTCTTTTGATAATTTGGGCTTCATTTTATTTACTATTCGGCTGACTTCTGTGGGATCTGTGGGTAACAGATAAAAGTTGTTGCAGATATTAGTGTCCATGTAGTCTAAATAGGACCTGTTTGGTTTCTGAATCTGGTCGGTAACAGCCTTTCCAATGCTGATAAAAAAATTGTTGAATTCGTTTGCTATGTTATTTGCTTCTTTTATTTCTATATCATCCTGTATAAAAAACGATGCCAACCCCCTTTCGCGTATTCCCTTATTTATAGCTTCATTTAAGATTTGCCATGTTCTTCGCATATTGTTTCTATTTTCGTTTAAGATTTCTCTATAATAAATGGTTTTGCACTGCTTTTTTACCTTGTTGAAGATTCTATAATAGTTTTTGTAATTTAATACGTTCTGTTCGTTGGGGGTCTTAAGTTTTTTGTTGTAGAATTTTTCTTTATTGATAGAGGATATGATAAGCCCCCTTGTCATCCAAGGCTGCTTCTTAATAAATTATTTCTTATTCTGACGAACACGTTTGTACGGAAAAGCTTTATCGTAGGCTTTCATATAGATGCTAAGAAAAGTTTCGAATGACTCGTTGGGACAATTCGACTCCATTACCGGGTTAAAATCACTCTCTGAGAGAAGTGTTTTGAATTCGGCGATTCTTTCTGCGTTTATAATTTGTTTCAGGGTGAACAGTGGTGCATTACATATTTTGGGTGTAACTTCAATGTAAAAAAACCCAAAAATGGTCTGATACATCCGATAAAATTATTCCCGGTAGTGCTGTTTGTGAAGTATTGTTTGTAAAGATATGGTCTATCAAACTAGCAGAATGTCTAGAAACTCTCGTCGGCTTAGTAATATAAGGTAAAAATCCCTGGCTAAACATGAGATTAATAAATTCTTCTGTCTTGGAGTGTGTGGATGCCTTCAAAGGGTCGAGGTTCAGGTCTCCCATAATATAATCTTTTTTATTTTCGGAATTAAAAACATCCGTTATTTCAGTTAATTTTGATAAGAAGAGGTTGATGTCGGCTTTAGGTGGGGTGTTGGGTCGATATATGATGTCAATAATTTTGGAGTTATGTTTATCTTTTATTTCTATAAATAGGGATTCGAAGATATGAGGAATGAAGACTGAGATGTCTCTTCTGACTTTATATGTTATTCCTTCTTTAATGTACAGCCCAACTCCTCCCCGGCCATCATCATCATCGGGTCTCATACATTTTATAATAGGGGCATAACCTTCAAGTTTAAACGAAGTGTCTAGAGGAATACAGAATATTTCGGTAAGTCCTATTATGTCGAAAGAATTTTTTTCTGTTTGTAAATTGCATAACAAGTGTTGGAAGGAATCCCAGAGAGCTTTTAGACTTCGGCAGTTGATGTGAAATAGTGAGAATCCGGCGTCTAAATTGCTAGTCTTAGACCGAAAGTCACTAGGCGAAAAGTATTTACAATCGTTTATGTGGTGTTTGAATGGGGATTCGCCATTTTCTGGTAGGGAACATACTTTTTCATTGTGAAGTCGGATAAAGTCGTACTCCGCTTCCATCTGCACCTCGTCGAGCGCAATGCTACCCGCCATTATGTGTCGACATGTCACCGTACCTTCCCGATGGATAAGAATACCGTATTTTCTTTGGGTGTTTTAATTCAAGATTAATCCAAGGTGAATATAGTAGGAATTCAAGATCCGGACACTGTGGCAATGTTTAATGAGGGTTGAATTGGTAGACGAAAATGTTTCTATTTTTGTAGTCACAGTCTGTTGCAGTTTAAGCATATGATTTGGTGTCAGATTGGGAACACAATAATTCTGTACAAATATGGTAAAAACACTAAAATATGTACATAAATTTGCTGAGTTCAGCATCACGTCATTTGGTACCTTGGATGGGTATGAAGCTTAACTGGAGAACTTTGTGGATAATGTGAGGATAGGAAGAAAAAACTAGACTTTAAATGGAAGCCTTACAATTCACCCTGACTAGGTGAATGGATGAGTGGCAGAACACGGGTCGTTAGATGCCAAGTCGGTGAATGATTGATACATTACTGGAGAAAACAAAGTATGTAATCTCGCTGAAAGTCTCTTATTAACAAGTACATATAACTTAATAAATTTTTTCGCAATTGAACAAATTCCGATGGGGAAATTTCTGAACAACATTTATTTATTTATTGAGTTTTCGCATATTCTATAACGGTTTTTGCTAGTACCGTATTTAAATATCATGCATTGAAACTCGAGATAAATGTGTTCGTACGCGATGTACAGTGGGTACAAATAACGAATTCTTTTGTACTCTCTGATGCCTTGTTAAGTGGGTCTTTTTTTTTTCATTGGAAGCACTAATGATTGATTGACAGCAATTCACACCACATCAATAGTTGTGAGTTTGGGCAAAGTTTGGACTACAGTGGTGCAGTACTGACGATGGGGGCGGGGGGGGGGGGGGTTAGATCATTGGATTATTACGCCAGTGAAAAATGCGATTAGTGGATTGGTGAATAGAAACTTGAAGTTATCCAAAAAATGGGTTGTAGAATGATTGGTTGGTAAACATCAGGTATACTTCTGGTCAAACATAATTGTGTTATATCAATAGTAATAATGTGTGTTACACAACAACTCATAACAAATAGTTGTGAACTTAGTGGAGTTTAGACTACGACAAATCATTCTGTTCCGTTACTGAATGGCACTTCAGCAGACGAGTTTAGAATTTAAACGGAATTACCAGAAACCGTGACTAATGAGAGTCTATGATTACCACATGTATTTCACCCAAGCATCCACTCACCCACCCAAAACCCACCCACCCACTCGTGGATGGATGGATGGATGGATTATACCTATGAGAAATGTCCTGTGAGGAAAGTCTGTGAGTGAATGAAAGAATAAATCCTAAATGGAAAAAACTGTATCCGTTATTCTAGTGCTATTCCACATGTAGAACAGTCCTCTGAGGACTGTGGAAGATTTTGCGAATTTGATGAGGTGAATTTAAGAATCAACTTCCCAATTCACTCCTTCTAATAACTGGACATGAGAATGAGTGAATATGTGAGTGGATAAGTAGCGGTTGAATGGATGAATAAGAGAATTTTGGTTCGCGGTGCAACAATAAAATAGTGAAATTTGATAAGGTGAATTTAAGAATCAACTTCCCAATTCACCCCTTCTTGTGACTGAACATGAGAATGAGTGAATGTGTGAGTGGATAAGTAGCGGTTGAATGGATGAATAAGAGAATTTTGGTTCGCGGTGCCGGGTTTGGCTACTGATATTCTCTGATGAACGCATACCTTTAATTTACAATAAATTAATGAACGGTTGAAGAAGTTTCATTGCACAGATTAACCGAACGACTTTTTATTCGAGTTCTCATTTTAGACATTCCAACACGGCTCTCGCGACCACCGTTTTCAAATGTCCTGCATGAAAATACGAATTCAATACAAATACTCTCCTTTGAACTACAAAGGCATTGTTAAATGGTATATTGGGTGTTAATTCTAATGAGTATAGTCTGGCACTTCACCATAGCAGTTATAAGGCAGGGGAGGCTTTTAGAAAAATATTTCTTTCCCTGTTTGATTGACATGAAGACTGTATGGGGGGGGTGGGGGGTGGGGGGGGGGGAGGGGTCATTTGGCAAAAATATAAAACAAAGCAGGAAACGTGGTAATCAAACAACACTTAAGAAATCTAACACTTCTGTCAATGCGATTGGGGATGGGAATAAATAGTTTTGTTGTAATGTTGTGTCCGAACACATTAATAAACTACCCTTCGTAGTTTCGTGCCGGATTCCCGAACACAGAACTCAATTATTTTGAGTACTATATTCGAAAATCCATCACGAAATCACGCAAGAAAACCGATGTTTCGGTAAAACAGTGGCTGAAACTTGACAGCTATCTCTGTTCCTTATATATTTTGAGAATAATATTTCTTTTTTTGTTTAATTGACCCTCCTGTCTCTGTGATTGAGGATGTAAATAAACAGCTTTTGTAATTTGTGTCAGTTTCCCTAACACATTAATAAACAACTTATCGTAATTTGACTGATGAATTTTGACAATGAGAATTGTCTGGCACTTCACCATAGCAGTTATAAGACAGCGGGGTGGGGGCTTTTAGAAAAATATTCCTTTCCCTGTTTGACTTACATGAAGACTGTGGGGGGATTTTGACTGAGAGTGGTATACATTTGTTTAGTCCGGTTAATAGAAATGTTCATAACTAGTGATTGTTATTGGTGAATTTATCACACTATGGAGGGACTTAGTGAGTGTGTAGAAACTGTGACCAGGTAGAACATGTCTTTCTGGTTGTAAATTCCGTTTAAGCACCAGGTGTAACGAAATAGCAGATTGAATGGACGAGTATGCAAATAAGACTAAGTGAACGAGAAGACAAATATGCATACATTCATACATCCACCCACCCAGGCATACACCCACCCACTCGTGGATGGATGGATGGATGGATTATACCTATGAGAAATGTCCTGTGAGGAAAGTACATGTATGTGAGTGAATGAGAGAAGAAATCCTAACGAGAAGACAAATATGCATGCATTCATGCACCCACCCACATACCCACCCACCCATGCCCCCAACCCACCGACCCACCCACCCACCGACCGACCGACCGACCGACCGACCCACCCACCCACTCGTGGATGGATGGATGGATGGATGGATGGATGGATGGATGGATGGATTATACCTATGAGAAATGTCCTGTGAGGAAAGTCTATGAGTGAATGAAAGAATAAATCCTAAATGGAAAAAACTGTATCTGTTATTCTAGTTCTATTTCACATGTAGAACAGTCCTATGAGGACTGTGGAAGATTTTGCGAATTTGATGAGGTGAATTTAAGAATCAACTTCCCAATTCACTCCTTTTAGTAACTGAATAGGAGAATGAGTGAATATGTGAGTGGATAAGTAGCGGTTGAATGGATGAATAAGAGAATTTTGGTTCGCGGTGCAACAATAAATTAATGAAATTTGTTAAGGTGAATTTAAGAATCAACTTCCCAATTCACTCCTTCTAGTGACTGAACATGAGAATGAGTGAATGTATAAGTGGATAAGTAGCGGTTGAATGGATGAATAAGAGAATTTTGGTTCGCGGTGCCGGGTTTGGCTACTGATATTCTCTGATGAACTCATACCTTCAATTTACAATAAATTAATGAACGAGTGAAGAAGTTTCATTGCACAGATTAACCGAACGACTTTTTATTCGAGTTCTCATTTTAGACATTCCAACACGGCTCTCGCGACCACCGTTTTCAAATGTCCTGCATGAAAATACGAATTCAATACAAATATGCTCCTTTAAACTACAATGGCATTGTTAAATGGTATGTTGGGAGTTAATTCTAGTGAGTATAGTCTGGCACTTCACCATAGCAGTATAAGACAGGGGAGGCTTTTAGAAAAATATTTCTTTCCCTGTTTGACTGACATGAAGACTGTAAGGGTGGGGGGGGGGGGGGGGGGGCATTTGGCAAACATATACAACAAAGCAGGAAACATCTGGTGATCAAACAACACTTAAAAAATCTAACACTTCTGTCAATGCGATTGGGGATGGGAATAAATAGTTTTTTTGCAATTTTGTGTCAGGTTCCCGAACACATTAATAAACTACCCTTCGTAGTTTCGTACCAGATTCCCGAACACAGAACTCAGTTATTTTGAGTACTACATTCGAAAATCCATCACGAAACCACGAAAGAAAACCGATGTTTAGGTAAAACAGTGGCTGAAACTTGACAGCTATCTCTGTTCCTTATATATTTTGAGAATAATATTTCTTTCTTTGTTTAACTGACCCTCCTGTCCATGTGATTGAGGATGGGAATAAACAGCTTGTGTAATTTGTGTCAGTTTCCCGAACACATTAATAAACAACTTATCGTAAATTTGACTGATGAATTTTGACAATGAGTATTGTCTGGCACTACACCATAGCAGTTATAAGGCAGGGGGGCTTTTAGAAAAATATTCCTTTCCCTGTTTGACTGACATGAAGACTGTAAGGGGGGGGGGGGGGGGAAGGGTATTTTGACTGAGAGTGGTATACATTAGTTTAGTCCGGTTAATAAAAATGTTCATAACTAGTGATTGTTATTGGTGAATTTATCACACTACGGAGGGAATTAGTGAGTGTGTAGAAACTGTGACCAGGTAGAACATGTCTTTCTGGTTGTAAATTCCGTTTAAGCACCAGGTGTAACGCAATAGCAGATTGAATGGACGAGTATGCAAATAAGACTAAGTGAACGAGAAGACAAATATGCATACATTCATGCATCCACCCACCCGGATTCTGCCGGGATGAGAACCAGAGAAGGACTCTTATACAAAGGAATTCGTCTGTTATTGAAAAAAGTAGGATTTGTGGCGTTTCATATCAAATAAAAGTCGTTTTGGTAATTTGGAAGGATTGTTGGGTTGTTTGTGGTAATTCTACATTTGTACAAATCGGGAAACTACTCTATTGCAATCGAGCTTACCCACGGGGGGGGGGGGGGCTGTCGGTACTATAGCACTACGTGCTACTGTTATATGCCCAATATGGGGTTTCATATCAACTAAAAGTCGTTTTGGGTGATTTGGAGAGAGATTGTCGGGTTTATTTGGGTAATTCTTCGAATCGGAAAATTACTCTTATCCAATCGAACACACCCTATAAACATACCCCTGTCCTATTATTGGCCTTTGGGTAACATAGCAATTACGTGCTACCATAGAAACCAAGATAGCGGCCTCCAGTATACAAAATGGCCGACGAAAACACGTAAAACCCTAACACTCTGCGCATGCGCACTAGCACCACGTATCACTACGGGGATGACGTCGCAAGTTGGTCGCTCACGCGGGTTACCATGACAACACAACATGGCGCCACTTGGTCACGTGACATGAGGTCACTTCGGGGGCTCGGGCTGGGGTCCGGCCAATGAGGGCCGTTTAATCGCTCTCCTACTACTGACTCCCTCTCCCTGTCATAGTACCCTTACAACAAACACCCAAAACATGTTGCAGTACAAAAAGTAGCGAACACTCCATTACTCTTCACTCTTTCAATACGTTTTAAACTTCCAGGTGTTTTAAATGTTGTTAGAGGCGCCGCAAAGCTGGTCGGTTGGAGGCAGGGTGTAAACATAATTTGTCCCGACAATTAAGGCTCGAGTCTCGACTGACTAATATTCCAACTGTACCATCAAGGCATGCCTTCGGTGAAGGCATGCCTTGATGACGTAGCTGGAATATTACTCAGTTGGGATTATAGTTAAAAAAAAAGCTCCAAGATTTCTTGGTAATTTATTTATTTATTTATATTTATTGATTATGTTTTAACGACATTTTAACAGCCAGGGTCATATCATGTCGGTGACAGTTTTACGGGTGGGGGAAGCCGGAGTACCCGGAGAGAACCACCGAGCAACGACGAGCAGCTGTCAGCTCTCAAACATCGTAACTCTGAACTCTGCACCGCGGCACAGGCAGTGTTAGATTGGTTAAAGACATACGCACCATCGACGTGCAGTACGCCTTAGTACACAGCGTCATCATGCCCCCATGTAGGCAATCTGGGTTAAGTGCCTTGCCCAAGGACATAACGCGGGAGCACGAATCAGTCGCTGAAATGGTCACCCATCCAACTGCTAACCGCGCTCGGCGTTGCATAACTTGGGTGATCTGACGAGAACCGGTTACCGCGACGCCACCACACGCCCCTGGTAATTTATTAGTGAATAAATAAACACACATGTAGAAGTCGTGTCGAAACTTCTTATTCAATTACCATGTACTGTACCGTAACCCACAAACCGAAAGGTGCACGGTTCGATCCCCACCAGGGGTTACTACGTTGTGTCCTTGGGGAAGGCACTTAATACCGATTACCCATGCGGGGGCACGGCGCCGTTGTGTAATAAAGCGTACTGCACGTCGCTGGTGCACTTGTCTTCAACCAATGCTAACCCCACTGGGAGTGACCGGCGCTTGCAAAATCAGTACGTTCCTTACTTCCGCTCGGATTCGTTCGAGACTTTTGCGCAGATTCCTTCCGATTTTAACAAGAAGATGCGTGTTTATCGACAACAAATGACATAAATATGGCGAGTACTTAACCAGAAAAGATCACAGGGTGATTATTACAATTGCTTTGGGTCTGACTGAGTCCTCGAGCATCTCCAGTTACAAAATGAGAACATATTTTGTTTCCATTTTTGTGAAACTTGGCACTGATCAATCCATTTCTCGAAACTTTCCCGTAAAATCTGATTTCTAAACAAGATTGTTGTATAAAAAACATAACAGAGAAACGCAATTACTCACGAAATCTTCAGTTCTATAACTCGTATGGTCAGCATAAGTTAAATATAATATTATCCTACATGTCATGGCGCTGAATCTTTCCATCAATGGCGCAGATTCGGAGGCAGACAGATCTGATGGGCTCAGATTCGTTGAAAAGCAAATCACTGAGACTTCTCGGAATAGTTCTCACAAAATGATCAGTATCACATGTCACTGAATTCGGTCGAGAACAAGAAATAATTCTTCCTGACAATACTATGCCAAAAGAATTATTATAAAGTATATAATTTTGACCAATTTATGAAGTATATCACTTCGAGTCATCTATATATAGGTTGAGTGGTATACAAGTATATTCTATCACATATTATCGTATTAAACATACATATGAAATGAACACTCACGGAATCGGCCAGGAATCCCATTTTACGTAATCTCTTGTATACCCTGTCTATATGTATACAGTGAAAATAAAGCAATCAGATTGAACATTTTGAAGGCCTGAGTGAAGGTATAGCGAAGGGATAGCTAGGAAGTAGTGCTACAAGTCAATATTAATGGATGAGACATGGGGCAGAATAACAGCAGCCAGTAGTACTGGTACAAGACTGCTGTAGAAGCTAATGATAGGACAGATAGACCATAGACAGCATAGACAAGTAGTTGGAGCTTTGGAAATAAGATGGAAGCCGTTGGCAAGACTACATGTATAGGAGCCGGACCATAGGTATCCTTAAATACCGAAATGAGGCTAAGAGGGATAGTAAATTAGACCTCATTGAGGGCTTTTCACATAGCCCTCATGGCCTCATACGACAAAAAAGGGGTGCCGAAGGCCATATGTTTTCCAAAAAGGGGTGCTGAAATTGGGATGCCTGGGGATATGGCTTTTAAATACCGAGATGAGTCTAGGAGGGATAGTAAATTAGACCTCATTGAGGACTTTTCTCATGGTCTCAAAAGAAATGAAGCTATGAGGGATAGTAAATAAGGCTTCATTGAGGGCTTTTCACATAGCCCTCATGGCCGCATACGACTAAAAGGGGGTGCCAAAGGCCAGACGTTTTCCAAAAAGGAGTGCCAAAATTGGGATGCCTGGGGATATGACTGTTAAATACCGAGATGAGGCTAAGAGGGATAGTAAATTAGACCTCACTGAGGGATTTTTTCATGGCCCTCATGGCCTCAAAAGAAATGAGGCTATGGGAGATAGTAAATGAGGCCTCATTGAGGGCTTTTCACATAGTCCTCATGGCCTCATACGACTAAAAAGAGATTCTCCAAAAGGTATCCTCGATAGGTATCCTCAAATAAACCAATATCCTCAAATACCGAAATGAGGCTAAGAGTCGCATTTGCGAGTTACCCGTTCGAGTAAATACTCTATGGCTTATTTTCTCGATGGGATTCGAGTCGTTCGAGCAATGACTTATCAGTAACTACTCGATAGATTTTTGGCATTAGGAATGATATAGGCTCTCATGGAGGTTGTCTGTCAGCTGGCTATAGTCCAAAGGGACCCCTCAGTACATAGTACTACGTGCTAGCAGAGGATTCTGGGTAATGGCTCTTCAGCAAAGGAACGTGCCTTTTATTGGGGAAAAACGTCATGGTATATTCTACAAAAGGGGATTCTGTTCCAGAAAACTACCCTAATTCAATCGAACTTACCCCAGGGGCCCCTCGGAACTATAGCACTACGTGCTAAGCCGATAAAATGGGGAATCCGTACTAAATAAAGTCGTTTTGGGTGATTTGGAGGGATTGCCGGGTTGTTTGTGGTAATTCTTCGAATCGGGAAATTACTCCTGTACAATCGAACACACCATCCAAACATACCCCTATCCTATTAGAAGGTTTTAAGTCACATAGCAACCACGTGCTACCATAGAAACCAATATGGCCGCCTCCAGTATACAAAATGGACGACGGAAACACGCATCACCCTAACACGCGCTGCGCATGCGCACTCACATCACGTATCACTATGGGGATGACGTCACAAGATGACCGCTCACGCGGGTTACCATGACAACACAACATGGCGCCACTGGGTCACGTGACATGACGTCACTTCCGAGGTCATCCACCGAGATCATCCAACCTGGAGGACATACTACTGAAGACCACGCCAGGTGTTGTAGAAACACTCAGACATCGATCCCACGGCGTCCATATATGAATGTTTTCATGGGAGAGATCCCCAGACCCCCACCCCCCCCCCCCCCAACACTAACGGGAGGGGGCACACCTTCCATACTCCCTTAGCGCAGGCCTGCGGCCTTATAGGGAGTTCCCTTCGACAGCTCGACCTGGGACCCCATATCTTACTCAGCCCCCATCCCCACCCTCCCTAAATCGAAATCCTGGCGCCGCCACTGTGGTCATTGCCTTTTGACCGAAAGAGAAATTCAACAAAGTGTGTGAATTTCCGAAGGGGATTCTCACAAAGTTCTCCCATTTCATTATCCGCGCCCTTTATTGATTGACTGACTGATTGATTTATTGATTACCACCTGGTGTGTGTGCCATTGAGAAATGAACGCAACGGTCTTGGAGTGTTGGGTCATGAACTTTTATAGTAATTTTCACACAGCGGACATGTGTGGACGCATAGGGTGTCAAAATAAGAATTGAATCTCGCTTTTTTGGACTTCTCAATGTAGTTTTGGGGCAAGTGCAAACAAAAAATGAACCCCGAAGTGGTTCATTCTTGTTTGCATGGCTAAAGGCTTCATTAAAAAGTCCAAAAGACGTCATTATATATTTATAATCCAGCTCTAAATATTGCACTTTTATGGGGTGGGTGGGGTGGGTTGGTCGGATTATATATATAACACTTTTTCAAAAGATGCAGGTAATATGTACCTGTTAGACCACATATGTTCACTATATTCACATCCGTCAGCACTCCGATATGCGGTCTGCTCTTAACAAAAAAATCGACACATGTATACTTGGGCGCTAGATATGTCGCAGAATAAAAGAAATCGGTGTGTGTCACTACCTAACCCGAGCTTCTTCTGACATACCCCTTTAAACACCTGGGCTAAGTCCCAGATGGTTTAAATGGCGGATTGTCAGAGGAAGCTCAGATTGGCCTAAACTACAAGGAGTGGAGCGAAACAATAAAAAGCGTGGGCTACTGCCCCTGACCCGTAGGCATGTTGGATAGTCTTAAATGTATTGCGGGACAGAAAAAAAATTAATTCGAAAGAGTGAAAAAAGGGCCATAACTCTGGGAAAAATTACTGGACAGAACAGGTCTCTTGTGCATGTCCGTTCCCTCATGCGGGTCTGTCAGCATAACAAAGGATATCCAAATCCGCCCGATGGCTTTGAGATTACAATCCAAATCGTTTTGTACGCACGGACGGAGAGACAGATGAACAGACAGACGGACGGAGGTCTTCACTAGATCCCACTCAAATCCTCCTTCGGAGGTCGGGGGCATAACAATGAACATAATTATCCAGGTACGGTACGTGGAGGTTGGATTGTCGCTAAATCGCGGTGAGTTAGAAGATTTCATACAATGGACCACCGGGTGCAACCCGATGGTCTATGAGATGAAATTTTGTTGGTGGTTCTTGAATTCTGATGCAAAATTATAGAAATTTTAAGAGTGGAAGCTCTACATCACCGCGATTTTGCGACAATCTACCCCCATGTACTGTACTGCAGTGTACTGTTGAAATTTATCACCGGCAAGTGAACACAGCTCTTCTACATATCATGTATTAACTCCTTACATGCTGCTGGCAGATATTCCTGCCAGGACAGAATTTCTCTTGCCATTACAATATGTATAATTTGGGCATATTTAATTAAATTTTCTCCCCTGTCAATTGAATGGATTTTTCCACCAATGATTTCTTGAGTTAAATTTATATGATTTTTTTATAAAATCTTGTCATAGCTGCTTGATAGCTACTTTGACCAGATTAAATGAAAAATACCTGGAAAATACTCAGCGAATTAAGAGTTAATAACCTTCTATTGTATATGGATTACCAGACGAAATCAATGTTGAATCGCCTACGAATCAGCACTCAAAAAGAGAGGAACGAATGTGATCGCAACCATAAAATCGCAAACGAATTCGCGCGTTCATCATACGTAAGTTCAAACGCTTCGTTCTCATAAAATACTACTGATTTGATCCCAATTCTTTCCATCTGCCTGAACGGGACAGAATACAATTTATGTGGATGTGCTGTGAATTTCCAGCAATCATCTCCACAATTTCCCTATGGAAAATGCACATAATTGTGGAGGTGACTGTATTATATGCCACAAAACTATTCTAGGATACCAAAACAAAGTTATTACCGTAAATTTATTCAGGCGAATGGCATCCGTAACCAATATTGGACAAAATACCCATTTTATACTCACATTTCTGTCATCTTTTTAAAAAAAACATAGCTTCCGAACTTTTTGAAAATCGGGAACGAATCTGCACACTATCAGGACGAATCAGCGTAAAAACAAGAAACGAACTGATTCTGTAAGCGCCGGTCATCCTCAGTGAACCCTGCATGTGTGGACTTATAGTAAGCTGGGAAGTCTAACAGCTGCTCGCCGTTGCCTGGTGGTCCCCCCCCCCCGGGTACTTCGGCTTCCTCCACCCGTAAAACTGTCCGACACGAGGTGACCCTGGCTGTCGAAAGTGTCGTTAAAACCCCAATAGATAAATACCGGTTATCCAAATTGGTCACACCTGGAATCAACCAGACCGAATCGTGTACTACGGACACTCATTTGTATGGCCGACTGTGTGTGTGACTGAGGCCAAGTATAAAATCTTCTCTTTTAAAAACTTCACACGGTTACTGAAGAAAGAACTGACACTTTAGATACTCAGAGGCAGCGGGGCCAGGGGGCACAGGGAACACGTGCCCCTCCAGCTTTTTCCACGGACATTTACGTGGTTACACAAGGAGTTAAAATGGGCGTATGGAAGCGTATCAATATATACAGGTATCCCTGTAATATAATTATTGGCTGCAAATCCAAACAAATTTAGTTGCATTTGGTTCAAAAATCCCACCATTGGTTGTTTCAGTCCGTCTCTTCTTCTTCAGTCATTTTCCAACCCGACGGCTAGTCTTCGGTTGGAAGATGATTGACGTAAAAAAAAGATAGAACGGGCAGTTACAACACCGCAGTAAGCTCATCTAAATGAAAGACTATAGTGGGTATTAAAGCTTTTAGGATTGTAAGTTTACTCTCAGCGGACTGAGCCGCAGTAGCCTTGGAAATTTGTGATTTTTGGAAATCCAGTTTTAATGTGCCTTCGCCGCCTCTGTAGACCCTACTCCTGACGACAAAGTCCCGACTTGGGAATTATTTGGGATGGGGGGGGGGGGGGGGGGGGGGGTGTCACAAGGATCAAAGCACAACAGTGAAGTCAAAAGATGATTGACTGATCGGTTCATTTTTGTCAGAGACGATCGCCACTACAGGCCGAGCGACTGCATCAGAGGTTTTGGCACACCATCACCGGTGTCAAGTCGAGGGATGAGGCCGTGTCCGGTTGGACATTATCAAAAATGAATATTAACATGCACTGAATGGATAATGTTTTTGCATAAAAGCACTCGAAATCCTCCAGGAGCCATTTTAAATCAAAAAAGCAATCAAGATCGGAAAACTACCAGTTAGGAACTGGTGCGGACAAAATGGTTATTTCTGAACAGAAAAAAGGGGCATAACTCGAAAGTGGAATGTGTGTACAGCATAATTTCATGTGTGTCTGAAATACTGAATATTCATGTCAGATTTCATTAAGACCGGGCCGCTATCCGCAGAGTTTTGAACTGATACGGACAGCAAGGTGTCTATTTTTCAGTGGAAAATGGGGCACAACTAACACGTAGAATACGCGGACAGCATAACTTGATATGTGTCTAAAAAGGTATGTCGTACTGAGAATCCATGTTAGATTCCAATCAGATTGAACCGCTGTCAGCTGATTGACTGCTCATACGAACGGACGGGGAGGGCGGATTTTGAGATTGACAGATGCAGTCCAGTATATCCCAATTGTTAAGCAACAGTCCCCACCCCGCATTGGAACGCGATTAATGAGCTCGTTCCAACGAGGGAGTCACATGATATGGTTTTGTTAAAAAAAATTGGAAAAAAAATTGAAAAAAAATCCAATAATTAAAATAATAAATAAAGATTATTAACATTATGTGGATGTACAAAATATGTATCCGAGTCGAGCTCCGGGTTCAAAGGGCAGATCACGATGAGTCGTGATCTACCCTTGGAACCCGGAGCGAGACTCGGATTCACATTTTGTACATCAACATAATGGTAATAATCATTTTATCTTGCAATATATTGGGGATAAGTCAAGAATCTACACGAATATGTAACGAACTCTTTATTCGTACGGATGAACAGAAAAAAAAAATGGAACTCACGCGAAAGGAACGTGCTTGTATCCCACCCCCTGATACAAAGACCTGTATCAGGGGGTCGGACACAACACATTTGCGGAGTTAATACAGACAAAATACATGTTGATTGTAAGATAAAGTTCGATATTCGTTGGGTAAAAGGTTAATGTATTTTCCAGGACCCGTATGAATCCTATGTACACTATATTACCTTCTTCTACGTCGGATATAAGCAATTTTTTCCCAGTCATTTTTTCCCATTTCTCTTTCTTTTTTACAAAATCTTCACTCTCCGAACTCAACTGCTTCTCCATAACCATTCTCCATTCATTCTGCAAATGCTTTACAATCTTTCTATCGTGTTCAGTATATCTAATCAAATATTGGTCTTCCACCTCAAAAATCAAAGAGGGTGTCAAAATATAATTGTTTCGAAGATTTCTTTCCGTTCTCGATGCTACCATATCAATGATACTCTCTTCCACATATTTTATCGGCATGTTAACACCATCCTCGAAATACTGCGGGTGATGTGCGTTTTGCTTATAATGTGCATTCAAGCTCTTGTTCCAAAGTTCATCTTCCTCTCCTTCTTGCTGCCTATAGGCTCCATATTGTCCAAACATTATGCCATAACCTAATGACTCTCTAAATCCATATTTACTTAAATCGTGTATATTACAATTTTCCTCCACCTCCGGACTGAGCTTTATCGACAACACTGTAGATACAAGTTGAAATATATTGGAAATCCACTGTCTGTGTGAAGCTGTCAATGAATAATGTTTGTGTACGTTATTTTTTATTAAAATCGCAACAACTTTATCTACATCCTCTCCGTGCTCACCTGTTCCCTCAGCGGGAAATTCAGACAACTGATCTTCGATATATTTTGTACATACCTGTATTTCTTCTTTACTAACAAGTTTTGGGTCGGAAAACTTACTCCATTCATCTGCTAACTTTCTAAGTGCAAGGAGAAACCTGTGGGGATTTTTCGTTGCCTCTCGCAAGTCTCCAGTGTTCACGTCAGTGGTCACACCGCAACGCTCTCCAGCGTCTTGCTTTGAATGGGCAAAACAACACAAATTAGGTGCATCCATAAGTTCTTTGAAATTAGATGCGAGACTATCTAAGAAATTTGCAGAATTGAAATTTTCGCACAAATATCAAATAAATACTTGTTTCCGTCTGAAGCAAAATTCTGAAAAGAAAATAAAGAAAATGATGTAATATCAAGTTACTGACATAATAGCAGTTGAACCTTTTTCAAAACCGTGTTCTTATCCAGGCAAAGAAGCTAGAAGGGTTGCGGAAGTGGGGGAATGGGGGGGGGGGGGGTGGTGGGGATGTAACCCATGACCATGTCTGTCGCAAAAATATTGTTGGTCGCCCGAACACCAAAATGTCCTCTGAAAGCAGCTGATTTGAAAGGTTTGACCATTTTGACGAAACCACAATTTTCATTAGGAATAAATACTCTCATGTTTGATATAAGTCCAGGCACATTTGGGTTCGCTAGCGACTAAAATCCGGAGGAAGCTGTTCAGGGATTAATGCGGCCGCCGGGGACTGGTCACTTTCCACGGGGTAGGCAGTATTTCCACGGACGCAATAATATTAGACTGCAACAACTAATTATAGGAATAAGCATCAAAAATTTAATCAATGAAGCACCGGGTACAGCCCGTGCTTCTTTAATTAAAATTTTGCTGATGATGATGATGATCCACGCGTGGATTACGACCAGTTCACGTCGACTGTACTGTAAGAAGATGTTTATGAACAACAAAGCAAAAGTCCCCGAAAATCTGAGTTGAGAGTTTTGTGACATCATGATTTTTCAATGCTTCAGATTCCAAAGCAATTCCATCAGGCCATATGCGAAGGCTGCCATGTGTAGACTAAATTAAGCACGCATTCCTCACAAATACCCGTCTATTGCGGAGCAGGTGTCGCTAGATATGTGCATTTGATTCTAAAGCTTACTACTAGTCGATATTCCGCGGTTGTGACATTTTTACCGAAGAGAGCATAGTAATTGGACGACGATTCGGGAAATTCTCCCATAAAAGAAAGCGAGTAAATATTCAGATGACAATGAGTTGAAATACGAACCCTTTCACTTGAACAGAGATAATAAAATTGATAAGGTATATCGAAACATCACCACTCTTGCTATTTTATGACCAAAAACTTGACAATACTCCCCCTGAAACGTACACCATGGCTTCGAGTGTCTGACAGGCTAAAAAGACCACATAACAAATCATTATGTCAGGAATGCTCATACGAATCACACAGCAGGACTGATAACATTTTCTGTTGTATTTTCCACAGGGTGCACCCTGATTCCCACCCTCGAATAACAACAACGACGACGACGATGAAGAAATTGACAAATTCTGTTGGAAAATTTAGGCACTCAACAAAACTAATTTAACAGGAAGATATTCTATACCTGAGCTGACTTGATCGCAGAAACATAACACAAGGCAGCAAACAGACGAGAGCCGAAACACTGAAAAGCGAATATTCAAGGGTGTCCAATTAATCTCTGGTTATTCATCAACTTCAACTATGTCAGTAGAGCCGGTTGGATCTGTCATTGCTACAAAAATCCAAATTACACCATGACTGGAGTATTTTGCCAAGGATGCTTTTCTGTGTCGTTCTCTTGCCACCAGAACCAAACAGTGCGGGTGATTTTGGTGCAAGCTCATATTTGATTTGAGATATCCCTCCATTTCGGACTGGGACTGAATCACAAACGGCTGATCATGGGATCGACCACCACTTCATCTCCACGTACCGTGATAGAATTGGCTATAGATGCTAGTGATTTGGCAGTGCCGGCGCGATGCAGCTTTATGTAGCTGAATGATTTCCCTACAACATTTGATACACATCCATTACCAGCAGTAACGACCTGGTCTCAATTGACTGATTTGTCTGCCACAGTACCAGATGACATCGAGGCTAACTGCAGTGGGTCTCTATTACGGAACGGGGAATGTACGCTCAACCAGTTGAGGAATTTGTTCATGCCACTGGTGTCATTTGCCTGTGCGCTTTTACGAAGATCCTGGTATTGGTCACGGGTCCAGTGCGAACTTCAACAAAGTTTTCAAGAGCATTCCACGTTGGCAGACAGAAGGAAGGGCGTCAACTCATTTCGCGCCACCAGCTTCAGTACCTTAAACATTCGCATAAGGCACTGCTCTGTGGTTTGGTCGGAATAAATCCCATCGCAGAATTTTCCAGACTTTCTGATCACGAAGAATCACTTCTCCATGCACTCTTTTTAACCCTTTACCTAACATGAAAAGCAGACGACACTTGCAAAAAAAATCTTGAATAATTATTTTTTCCCCCATTTTTTTTCTCAAAAACATAGGTTATGACCCCCCACTGGAACGAGCTCGACGAGCTCGTTCCAATGAGGGGTCGTATCCTATGTTTTTGAGACAAAAAATAACAAAAATTAATTGGCGACTTTTGAGAATAGCGCTGGTGGGTTTTGGCCGTTACGTTCGGTAAAGGGATGAGTCCTCGACGGGCAGTGCTCGGGAGAAATCCTCCATCTTTTGGAGATAGGGATGGGATTAGACAGAAATCTCAACTCGGATTTTGAGGGTCTTTTTGTGATGCATCCGCGATTTTATGACCAAACTAATATAAAAAACCCAAATTTTCTTCGATTTATTTCCTTATTTCTCGTCTTATTTCACGTCGAATGTGCTTGGACTAATAGCTATATTCAATATGAAGGCGCTCGTTTTTAGAACATGACAATCGAAGTCGTGTATTATTATTATTTTAAAGAATTCCTTTCGTTTGACGTAATAATAATCAACGAACATTTCCGACCTGTTTTGTTTATTATTGTTTTAAAGCAGTGTATTGAGCTTCGTTTTAATGACCCAGGAGCATTATCGGAAAACTTTTTTACTGAAATTTAAATGATACCGCAGAGAGCCTCACATCATATTCATTAAATCAGCTAAATACATCATATTCATTAAATCAGCTAAAAACTACAAACCGAACAAAACCATTGTCATTCGTCCAAAAGATAAACCTTGGATGAATTTAACGATCCGTAAAATGGTGAGAATGCGTGATCGATCAAACAAACAGAATAGCTAAACAGACAAACAGGGCCGAAAAGTGGGCAAGATTTAGACATGACAGAAATGACACTATATCACTCAAACTGACAGCCAAAGCGGAATACGATCTTCAAACTAAAACCTATGTATCATCTCGTAACTTTGGCAGTAAATACTGGCGAGGAACACTTAAACCATTCTCCAAAGATTACAATCTTAAAGAGCAAAATTTTTCGAACGAACTTTTCATACCACTTGAAGAATATGGGGAAATAATTAGTGATGCAATGTCGACTGCAGACTTATTAACCCTTTGAACCCTAGCGGTCGTTTTTTCCGGCCAGGAACATAATACGTCATAATTTCATTAAATATGATGGATGCTAAGTGCATGTGCGTGGTAGACCAATCAATATTTTCAACGTGCAGCCCTAAGGCTGCACTTTGAAAATATTAATTGGTCTACCCCTAAATAATGAACATGGACTCTTCATGTTGCTGTCATTGAACTAATATGGAAGATCCCACAAAATTCCAAAGGGTTAAATACGTATTTTGTTGATCAAGCTAACACAGTTGACGACAAAGAATTACCAACCACCCACGTTATGAAATGAGTTTTGAATCCACAATAATCTCCGAAGAAGAAGCAATGCCAGTTATTAGTAACTTAGACCTCCACCAAGCTGGCGGGTTAGATTTTAATTAATAACAGAATCATTAAGGCAAGTACTCAGCAGTTAGCTTCCCCTCTGACTTATCTTTTCAATCTGACCCTATCGCGTAACGAGTTCCCAAATTTATGGAAGATAGCCAGTGTTGTGCCTATTCATAAGAAATTATCAGTTAATGTCAAGGTAAACTATCGGCCAGTCTCTTAGACAAGTTCTGTCAGTAAAATTCTAGGCCCTCTTCATTTTCAGACACATTTGTTCCTTCTTGGTGGAAAACGAATTGTTAACACCCTTACAGTCAGGCTTCATTCCGGATGACAGTGTAATTTACCAATTAATAGATATTGGTAACTATATTGCTAGTAATATGGAAACCAATTAAGAAGTTAGAATAGTATTCTGCGATATAACTAAGGCATTCGATAGAGTATCGCATGGCAGATTAATTCATAAATTAGACTCTATTGGAATGAGAGGTAACCTACTCGCGTGGCTAAACGCAATCTAACAAATCGCCCACAGTATGTAGTCGTGAATGGAGAGAAATCCAAAATCGAATTATTGAAGCTGGCGTGCCACAAGGATCCGTTTTAGATCATCTTCTGTTTAATATCTACATAAATGTTATTGTTAAACATATTACGTCCAATATTAGACTTTATGCCAATGATGCACACTTTATCTAGTAATCGAAGACGCAAAATTAGCAGCAGAAGTTTTGAATAATTACCTGAGATAAATTGCCCAGTGGTACAAAACATGGCAGGTCCTATTTAATCCACTAAAGACTGAATCGTTGTTCATTTCAAGTAAAGTAAATCCCATGCTTCGCCCCAATCTTCACCTTCTAGGACAGCAAATGGAAGAGACGGACACTCATAAACATCTTGGGTTGATCTTTTCAAAAACAGGACAATGGGATTCACATATAGGGAGTTTTATAAATAAAGTCAGTCCTATGATAAATTGTCTAAGGAGCCTAATATACAGACTGTCCAGACACGCATCGGAAACTCTATATAAATACTTCATTCTCCCGCTGTTTGATTATGCCGATGTTATAAGGGATAGTTGCACGGAGACTAAATCAGCACTCCTAGAAAATCTACACCTGGATGCTCTATGAACTATAACCGTGGGGAACGTCTGTCGGGTCTATTGTGTAACTATGGAGTTCAACCGATGACTCGGAGACAAATTAAAGATGATAACAATTTAATAGCGAATCTAGTATTCCAAATATCTAACAGCAATCAACATTTAATAACCGGACTTGTTGGATATCCGAACAATTTTACAGCAATAGCTCATGGGATTTCCCAATAAAATGAAGCAGAGTTACGTTTGGAAATCCAAACTATAACTGAATTATTTCTTGTGATCAAGGCTATATATACAATATCATAAATGCGTCATGTCATAACAAGTTTTCTTGATATAAAGATTAAAGTAAGCTTTCATAGTGTCTTAATGATATGTCTTATTAACTTAGTGAATAGAGCTTAAATAAACAATGGACGAAAACAATGAATAGAGGCAACTTGTTAACAACTTCTATAAGAAAAGCTTGCTGTCACACGACGATGAAGAAATATGCCAAGTTTGAAACAAATGAAATGAAATTGGACTCAATGCGAGTAGTGTAGATTGTCAATTTTACAACAGTAAATTAGTCTTTTGTATCAGTCATTTATGCTCAGAACATGCTTCGGTGATAGAACTATGAAATGAACTATTATAGAGGTAACTTGGGGGTGGGTGTGGGGGTGGGGGTGGGGGCAAACTGCATTAGACTGCTCATTCTACGACCTGTACCAGAAATAATTTATTACCCGCTTAGATGTTAAAGGAAATTAAATGCAACACTAATAGGTATTCTAACTCGTTTCTGCCATCAGCGGTAAAACTTTGAAACGGCTTAAATGCAGATCTGCAGAACTGTACTTCCGTAGATCTAGTTAAGAAGAAACTCGCAAATAACGACAATGTCGTTCCTGGTGTTTATTATGTGAGTAGCAGAAGGGAACAAATTTTTCACACGAAACTGCGTTTAAATTGTAGTGATTTAAAAGGATATAAATTTTGATAGATTCATAAGTGATAATGCTTCTTGTAGCTGTGGTCATTTATAAGAAGACACTGAACACTATTTACTAATGCGGCCTCTATATACAGAATAAAGAAATTTTCTTCTAACAAAATTGGGTCAAACCACTAATATCACTCTTATGTTATGTGGGGATCCGGAGAAAATGCCTTAGAAAACGCCAGTACATTTAGTGCGGTTCAAGAATATATTTGGGAAACAATGAGATTCGAGGGAATAATTATTTACCAGCGGAAATGAATGCTGACAACACCTTTGCTGCGTAGGGAGAGAGAAGGTTTTTTTTTTATTTATTGTGGGCCTATCATAACTTCACGTGTATACCAGAATGCCTCCATACCCGAGAGGTAGATATAAAAGAGATGACGGGATATAGTGTGGTACTTTCTTTCTTTCCAATTCATTGGATCAGTTTCTGTTTTATGTGCAGTTGCACTTGCACCATTGCAATGTGGGTTTTTGTAGGGTACATGTACGGCATTAATATAGACATTGCCTATTCGCCAAACCCCATTTCAATGAGGAAATAAAAATATTGTTTAAAAAAGAAGACCCGGGAACACTGTCGGAAAATTTGAACTCTCGCCCCACCATGTCGGAATATTTTCAGATGCTTGTTTCGATCCTGATAAAGTTCAATACAATCCAGAAGATGAGAAACAGAAAAAAACCTGTAACGCTAATAGTATAGCAGGAAGACTTGCCCATGGGAACCACGAGAAGTAGAGTAGTGTTGGATTACTGTTGTAAACAAATTTAATAGTAAAATGGGATCCAGAAAAGGGCTGCTCGATATATCGATAAACCGATACATACCGGTATTCAAACCAGAACCAACTGAATACCGTTGTAATTATAAAAATATAGGTTTATCGTCATTATTTATTTACCCACAGTTTAATTTTCAGAATGTCTTGAGTTTTAACTGTAGTCACGAGTGAATAATATTACCCAATAAATTTTACCCAATGAATTGTCCGCATTATATTATACAAATTCAGCAGTTGAAAAAATATATTTCCAAAAAATTCAACAAAACCAGGTCACCTGATATGCTTTGTTGAACGTTTTCGAAAAAATCGATAAACTATTTAAAATAATAAATTTTGATATTGTCTGCCTTGGGTAGAGGGTTATTCGAACTGCATCATCAAGGCATGCTAATTCGTTCCACTGTGATGGCTCAAATCCCGATTGTGGTACGTATGTTCAGATATCTGAACAGTCTTTCGATATACCGGTATACCGCGGTATTTTTTTTTAATACCGGTATGTAATCAGTTTAGAATTTCGTGCAGCCCTAATCCAGTAAACAACGCAGGGAAGGAGGGCCTCTACACTGGATAGCATAGGTATATGTCGTTCAAGTTTGATGCCCATGTACCAAGGGACTTGATTTGAACAAACTTGAATCTGAGCCCAGATAGAGTATTGTATACCCAATATCAAAACATTCTGAATGGTGGTTCTCAAGAAAATTGAACAAAAATATTGCTCTTTTGCACCAAGTTAAAATTAGGGCTCCTCTATGAAGCCCAAATATTAACCGAACAAACTAGAAATTGCTCCCACACCTCAAAGATTTTGTATACCAAATATCAAATGTTATTGACTGGGTTGTTCTGGCGTAGAAGATTTTGATAATATTCCCAATATAGCACTATGCTAAAATTTGGGGTCCCATAGGGAACACAAACATCATCTCAGGGGCTTTATTTGAACAAATTGAATCTGACCTCCCTGAAGATGCTGTATACCAAATATCAAAAAAATTCTGATTAGTGTATTTCAAGAAGCACATTTTTAAAAGATTATTCCTCATATCGAATTAAGTTAAAATCGGACTCCAATAGGAAGCCCAACTACTATTAACCCAGAGACTTGATTTTAACGAACTTGAATCTGACTCTCCTAAGGATTATATAGTGTATACCATATATCAAAAGATTCCTACCTGAGTTTTCATGAGAAGATTTTTAAAGAATGTTCCTCATATTGGACTAACTTAAAATTCGGGATCCAATAGGGAGCCCACATTTGAAGATGCTGTATACCAAATATCAAAAAATTCTGATTAGTGTATATCAAGAAGCACAGTTTTAAAAGATTATTACTCATATCGAATTAAGTTAAAATCGGGCTCCAATAGGAAGCCCAAATATTAACCCAGAGACTTGATTTTAACGAACTTGAATCTGACTCACCTAAGGAGTATATAGTGTATACCATATATCAAAAGATTCCTACCTGAGTTTTATGAGAAGATTTTTAAAGAATGTTCCTCATATTGGACTAACTTAAAATTCGGGATCCAATAGAGAGCCCACATATTAACACATGGACATCATTAAAAAGGAACTTAGATCTGACCTCCCAAGGATGATGTATAGTGTATACGAAATAACAAAATATTCTTGCTGGTGGATCTGGTTAAAATTTGGGCTTCCTCGGGGAGTCACAATAATAACCGGGGCCTTTACTTGAAAGGAGAATTGAAACTGACCCCTATAAGGATGTTGTGTACCAAATATCAAAAGATTCTGACTGGTGGATCTGAGGACGAAGACTTTTAAAGATTATTGCCCATATTGCACTAAGTTAAGATTCAGGCTCCCATAGAAAGCCCAAATATTAATCGAGGCACTGACTTGAACAACCTTGAATCCGGCCCCTGAAAGGATGCTGTATACGATATATCAAAAGATTCCGACTCGTCGTTCTGCAGATGTTTAAAGATTATTCCTCATATTGGACTTAGAATTCGGGATCCAATAGGGAGCCCAAATATTAACACGGGGATTTGATTTGAAAAGAACTTAGATCTGACCTCGCTGAGGATGCTATATAGTGTGTACGAAATATCAAGATTCTGACTGATGGATCTGGTGAAAAAGATTTTCAAAGATTTTCCCCCACATTCCACTACGTTACAATTCAAGCCCCTACAGGGAGCCCAAATATTAATTAGAGAACTTGCTTTGAACAAAGTTGCATCTGGACGTCCTAACGATGTTGTATACCAAATGTCCAAAGATTCTGACTAGTGGTTCTGGAGAAGAAGATTCTTTAAAGAGTACATCTCATATTGAACAAAGTTAAAATTCGGGCTCCTGTATTGACCCCAAATATGAACCGAAGGGCTTTATTTTAACAAACTTGTATTTGACCCCTTTATGGATGTTGTGTGCCTAATATCAAAAGGTTCTGATATGTGGTTCTGGAGAAGATTTTAAAATTTTTGGCAAATACGCTGATTCATCATTTTTTCTTGACTCGCCCTGCATTATACTACGACACAACCGATGGCAATTCTTCCATTTCATTTCACTGGTACTAAGGATGCTTCATACCAAATAACAGTTCTCCGCTCCATGCGGTTTGGGAAATATAGGTGTTTGAGAATACTTCTATTTTTTAGCCCGTGGGGTTCCCATACTGGAAGATATTTCTGGCATGAATCAAGTACTTATGACTCAAAAATACCACATACCAAATTTGCTTCAAATCGGCTCATCAGTTCAGAAAATAGAAATTTTACGCGGGGCCGCCAAAACTCTTGTTCCTCCCATTACAAAGGCAAATGTTGCTCCACGAACTACTTTTGAACAAATCTGTTTACGCCCCAAAAGGAAGCTCAGTACCAAATATCAAGTCATTGTACCCACAGGTTGATAAGAAGATATTTTACAATGTGGGGGTATTTTCTTCCACCCTCTCCCCATGGGGTGGGGCAAGTTGATTTGAACAAAATCCGATACCAGAACAATCACCTTAAATTCAAATGAAATCAGTCCAGTAGCTTAGGTGAAGTTGCGAACACCATGTTCACCGAAAATAAAAGTTTTCTCCCATTGGGCCGAACTGTGGTCGGCCTGATGAGTTCGGGACCCCTTTGGTGCAACCATTTTTTCCAAATGAGCGATAAAGATGTTCTAATTGCATTATCAAGGCAGGCCTTCGACGAAGGCATACATTGATGAAGTAGATGGAATATTAGTCAGTCGGGATTTTAGGCATCACAGTCGGGTTTAGACTCCCTCTCCCCTACATACACCTCCGTCGCATCAGTCATCTGGGCGGTGCTCCTGCAAATTACCACTGGTCCGCCACACAGACGTTATTCGCAAAAAAGTTTTGAATTTTGGTCATCGAGGTCAGGAGAGCAAGTTTGGAAGTGTTAACCTTATTCATAAAGTATCGGGGGACAAATTTAGTTTATATATGTAGAATGATCCTTTTATATATTTTCGGACTGAATACTTTCGGAATTCACTACGCTTTTCTTACCTCTAAATGTCTTCTTGTCGTTAACTTTCCTTATGTCTTTTCTTTTATCTATGTGGGTTAGCGGTACGAAATCATATTTATTCTCGCGTACGTACGAATTAATTACCAACCAAAAGAACTGTGCTATTATGAAGTGGAAATAATTTCGCATTCTACTTTTATAATTCAATACAAGAGGGGAATTCCAAAGGAAACAGTATGTCGAATAACCCACGACAGCAAGCAATTCCATGGGAAACTTTGAAGGTCTATGTCGTATTTGTGTGTGTAATTCATTTCCCTGAACCATTAAGTTAACTCAACTGCGCCTTTTGTTTGTAATGACCGAAAACAATGCAATAATCTTCACAAACCCATCCCCATGCCGCTTCGTTTACTCTGTCGAAGGAGGGAAGTTTATTTTCCGTCATTCCAGTGCAGGCTGTGGTGAAACGACGGACCGTTTTTTACACTGTTCTGGCGTTTAATATTCGCAATGTGTTGGCGTGTGAATTACACTGCGGGTGACCGGCGCTTATAGAATCAGTTCGTTTAGTGTTATTACGCTGTTTCGTTCCGACCGCGTGCAGATTCGTTCCCGATTTTCCAAAAGTTCGGAAGCTCTGTTTTTTAACCCTTTACCCAACGCAGACGATATCAAAATTTATTATTTTAAACATCATTTTTTTCAAAAAATGTCAGCAAAACCATATCATATGACCCCTCGTTGGAACGAGCTCGACGAGCTCGTTCCAACGAGGGGTCACATGATATGGTTTTGTTGAAATTTTTTGAAAAATAATATTTTTTCAACTGCTGAATTTGCATATTACGCGGGCGGATGCGGGCGATTCGTTGGGTAAAGGGTTAAAGAAGATGGCAGAAATGTGAGTTTAACATGGGTATTTTGTCAGATATTGGTTACGGACGTCATTCGCCTGAATAAAATGACGGTAATAACTTAATTTTAGCATCCTAGAATAATTTTGTGGCACATAATATATAATACAGCCACCTGCACAATGTGTGCATTTTCCATAGGGAAATTGTCGAGGTGGTTGCTGGAAATTTCCAGCACATGCACAGTGCACAGAAATTGTATTCTCTCTCGTTCCGGTAGATCTGTAAACATTGAACGAATTGGGACCGAATTAGTAGTATTTTATGAGTAGGAAGCGTTTGATATTACCACGATGAACGCGCAAATTCGTTTGCGATTTTATGGTTCCGATCACGTTCGTTCCTTTTGTTCTAAGTGCTGATTCGAAGGCCATTCAAGATTGATTTCTTTTGGTAATCTTTATACAATAGAAGGGTATGCATAAAAAATCCGATAGCCATATCCGTTTTGCTGTTATTAATACATGATATATGGAAGAGCTGTGTTGATTCCGGTTTACTATCTGGTGCTAAATTTCAACAGTACATTGCAGTACAGTACGTGAGGTGGATTGTAGCTAAATCGGGATGATGTATAGATTTTCCACTCGTAAAATGTCTGTAATTTTGTGTCAAAACACATGAACCACCAGCAAAATTTCATGTCATGGACCACCGGATTGCACCCTGTGGTCCATTGGATGAAATCTAACCCACCACTATTTAGCGACAATACTGTACGTACTGTACATGGATAATTATGTTCACTGTTAATATTGTTTTGCTCAACTCCTTGGAGTTTTCAGTTATGATCGATAATAAACATGGGTAGCATGTAATATAATACACAATTTTTTTCAGTTATCTTCTTTCATTTACGGAAGGGAAAATAGTGAACATATATGTCTTACATGTACATTTTACATGCATCTTTTGAAAAGGGGTTTTATATATACCCAGGCCTGGCATTCTGAAAAATGCAGGAGGGCAAAAAATCGCTCTCCTCAATCAGCTTAGGAGAGCAATTAGCTTTACACAGCATTTTAAGTATCCAGTAGAACGAACTCATTGAAACTGAAACCAACAGACTACATCAGTGATTTTATTAACTTTACTAAGGTAAAGCGAAATCTCTTAGACATCTAGATGTCTCACTCATCAACCGAAGACACACTTGACAAGACCTGTGTGTGTACCCAGACCTGTTGTCCAAGAAAGTCATACGCCTACCACTACCACCTTCAACCCCCCAAGGGGGGTTGAAGGTGGTAGTGGTAGGCGTATGACTTTCTTGGACAACAGGTCTGCTTGAATCTACCGTCTCATCCTCGTGCAAGTGCTTCAAGTGACAGGATAGTAGTAATGGTAGTATATTATAGTGTCAATATTCCTTGAATAATTATCCCTCAAACTGTGATGTCAGTTGTTGAACTTGAAACTGACAGAAAAAAAAATATTGCTGTGACCCATTTTGCTTCAAATGATTGCAACTGTGTTTGGGTATGGTTGCAGCCATTACCTTTTACCACTAAACCACTTTCAAAATGAAATTACGTGATGTTATGTGACTTCGAAGTTAAATTACATTTTTGCTTTACAACAAAAATTTAATGTGAGCATAATACATGTAATCTCAATCATCCCAGACCAAAATATTTAGGAGGGCAATTTTTCGCTTTCCTTAATTCTTTCAGGAGGGCAGTAAGAAAAGCTAAAAAATCGCGCTCCTGAAATTGCCAAGCCTGTATACCCCCCCCCCCCCCCCAAATTAAAGTTCCACATTTAGAGTGGATTCGTAGATATAGAATGTCAACGAATACACTCGTAGAGTGGATTCGTAGACATTCTATATCTACGACATAGAATTCGTAGATATAGAATGTCTACGAATCCACCCCTTCGGGATTCATTTTCTTGTTTGCACTTCCAAAAAGGCGAGATTCAGTTCCTATCCAGACACCCTATACGTTCACATAGGTCTGCTGCGCGATAATTACTATAAAAGTCCATGACCCAACACGTGACCAGGGGCCATCAGCGGCTCGCAGCGTGCCCATCAATTTTGGCAAAAAATGCTTCCCAGATTGCCGGAAATGGCACATCCCAGGCCTTTACCGAAAATATTGGGGGGGGGGGGGGGGGGCTCCCCCCCCCCCCCCCGTGCACCGTTGGCATGACGCCACTGCACGCACCCGTTACGACCATTGCGATCATTTCTCAATGGTCCACACACCCGCTGGTAAACAATCAATCAATCAACCAATCAATCAATCAATCAATCAATCAAGGGCGTGGGTGATGAAATGTTCCCGCGTTGTGCACATTTTAATAAGTGTCGCGATCTACATCTCAGCTGATGTGATTCATTTAATTTTGGGGCTAACTTGTACGTCACATGGGATAGATCTATACTAAACTTTGTGAGAATTCCCTAATGGAATTCACACACTTTGTTGGATTTTCACTGTCGGTCGAAATGCAATAACCGCAAAGGATCCACTGTGCAATTTTTGAGAAAATTTTATATGAAAATATGTAGCACACCATTAAAGAACCAATAAAATAGACACTCAAGGTATCAAGGGATACTTATCATGGGTTATACAACTATTGAATAATTATCATGGCTCATTTGATACCGAATGTAATGTGTAATTATATGCTAAATCATCCAAACTAAAACATACCGGGCATCACAAATTTTAATTATCAAACACAATACCCTAAAGATAGGCTACCTTTAGGGTGTTCTGTTTGATTCAGTATTTGATTATTGAAATTACCGATGAATATATTTAATAGGTTCAGATACTTCCTGGTTAATACTTGATGATTATTAGTTACACGGTGTTTCAGCAGGGTGTACGGGACTGTAGTACCCTTCTGAGATCCGTGTTTCCTGAGGCTGAAACACTCACTTTCAACAAATGAAATGCGTTGTGTCCCTGGGAAAGATTCTTAATCCCGATCACCTACGTGGGGGCAAGGTGTATCGCACGTCGTTGGTCCACCTGCCCGCAACCAATGCTCACCCTGCTTGTGTGAAGTTAGTTCGCTGGGGAGTCTGACAGTTCCTCGCCGCTACTAGGTGAGGTGGCGCTCTCTGGGTAGGCCTACTCCGGCTTCTTCCACACGTCAAACGGCCGACACGAGGTGACCCTGGCTGTTGAAAGTGTCGTTAAACTCCAATAAATGAATGAATGAATAAATAAATTGGAGGACAAATCGTCCCTGTCCCTATTTTGTTTGGTCCAGACAACTGCTGTGCTAGCGAGAACATTCATAACATTGGCCCGTGCCGATGCGTGCTAATGGAATTTACCTATTGGAGTTCATATTACGAGAGACAGATTACCACTAAACCACCACGGAAGGATGTTTTCCACCCAGTAATTATTTTCAGGTTTAAGGGATTTGCAGAGGACAGCGCCAGCGGGATTTGAAAAATTGGCAGCGGTGCCTAAACATTTACATATAAATGTAAGTATAAGTCAGGTGTGAAATTCACCACACAACCGATGGCGTAGAGATCGCGTGAGGGGGTTAACCTTCCCCACCCCACAAAAAAATCATATACCACCTTGTGACTTGCAGCCTCCATCCCGCCTCTGCTATTCCTGCCTCACAAATTTACAAATTTCAATGCCACCCTCGCCTCCTGTCTAATTTTAATCTCAAGTTTCACAGAGAGAGAGAGAGAGAGAGAGAGAGAGAGAGAGAGAGAGAGAGAGAGAGAGAGAGAGAGAGAGAGAGAGAGACTGTGATGAACTGGAATTACCAGTATTGAGGACTCAACTTTTTGTTTTGTGATTTCACATTTATTTCAATTTTTTAATTGGACAACATATATATGATACATGATAATATGTGCTATTCTCAGTTTTTACTGGTGAACTTTGACATTTTATTTGCTATAAAATATTGTGCAAAATAATTTTGTATGACAAAAAATTATAAACATAACTGTGGCTCACCGCTGGAGTCCATCGAAATGATAGAAGAAATGTTATCCTGTGCTTAGTAGTTCTTATCCATTATGAATCGAAGTGAATCAAATATAATCATTAAACCAAATAATCTTGTCAAAAGCCTTTTCATCTTTGAACTCTCAAACTGAATCAAATTCAATCACATCATAAGATTTTTCATTTTACATGTTGTAGAAAGATTTGTCACTGATGCTGTCATATGTGGTATCATGATCCATGGTGAATGATGGTGATGGTTGGGAAACAGTTTATAATCTGAAATGACTAGCAGCTGGAATGCTGGTCTGGTGTGTGAGTGTGCTGCTAGTATTCGGTCCAGGAACTTGTGGTCTCTCTGCAATAGCACCAAGTAACACCTGCATCATTTGGAGTTGATGTTGCCTCTCTTCTCTGCGATTTCTCTCCTCAAATTCAAGTTTAGATATTTCAAGTCAATACGCTTCATCTCGGCTTTGAGTTTCTGATCCTCAACTCTCTCACTGAATACTGTGAATCCTTCCATTGCAGAATTCAAGGCAACCCCAGGCCGACTTTTATGATGCTGATTCCCTTTATATTTTCCCCAACTTCTGTCTCCTTTGGGCTTACTATCTGGGTTCTTTCCTTTAAATTGGAGCTGCGATATTTCGCTTTTTGAGCCTGGGAAATTATGTTTGAGTTGTCTGTTTCTTCAGCCTGACCTGTCATCTGACTGTCTCCCTGATCACCATCTCCTGTTCCATCAGCACTCCGATTCTCCAGATGATGACCTGTCATCTGACTGTCTCCCTGATCACCATCTCCTGTTCCATCAGCAGTCCGATTCTCCAGATGCTCGAATTCTTCTGAAGCACTAACTTCACTTCCTGTGTCATCAGAGTCATTGTCGCTGTCTGAATCCTTGGCATTAAGTTGTTCTGTAATACTAACTCGAGAAGCTGCTCAAATTCTCCTGAAGCACTTACTTTACTTCACTTCCTGTGTCATCAGAGTCATTGTCAGTGTCTGAATTCTTGGCATTAAGTTGTTCTATAATATTAACTGGAGAAGAAGCAGGTCTAGTGCCTAGAATCTGGTCTAGTTTGTCATAGAATTTGCATGCAGTTCTTTCTTTTCCACTTTTCCTCAGGTTAGTTTTTGTCAAGCTGTAATTCCGTTTCAATGTCTGCATCTTTGTTTTACACTGTTCAAGAGTCTTGTCGTATCCCATTTCCTTTATCTGAAATATCTGTACAAATTCCGCTTTTGTTTCTTTTGGGATTTTCAAGTTCTTCTAAAATCCAATATTCCCACATCTGAAGAAGCAGCAATGCTTCGTCATCAGACCACGCAATTCCTCTTTTCCTTGTGAATTTTTAATTTTTTTCGCTTGACTGGCCATAGTGACTTTGTGCAGAAGAATGATGTACAAAAATAAAAATGTACCCACACCATAATGCTTATGCAACATTTGATCTGGCATCGACCTGCCTCTGTGGAACTTTACCCCTGGTGTAAATATACTATGCATTCACATCACAAAATTGCACATGTGTAAATATACACATATGTAAATATATTTTTACACAACCTCCAGACTTGATGCAAATTTACTCCTAGTGCAAATTTGCACATGTGTGTATTCGCATTCACATGATGAGAATTTACACACCATGAAAATTTCCACATGTGTAAATGATGAGAAACAATGTGCCACAGCTGTGCGGTATCATCTGTAATATGACCCAACAATTCTTAAAACAACGAGAACAAGTTTTGTCAATCTGACACCAAGAAGTGACATTAACAATATTACATTACAACCACTATAAGCCTTAATATTTACGTTTGTCATTCGGAATTAGTATTGTTTTATGTTTCTATTTATGTTGATTTTGTATATACAAAGCAATCTGCCTTTGTTCTGGTGTATTTGCTTAATAAATCTTATCTGATCTTATCATGTGTAAATCTCATAATGTGAAGGGGGCCTTAGAAACAGCACCGTATATACACTGTTCTCACGTTTAATATTCCGAGTATGAATTAGGTAGAATTTGATGTGAATTTCGTTGAGATATGAACCCAGTTGAAAACGACGCTTAAAAACAGCACATTTTGTTATTTTCAGTAAAACGTCGACAACACTCACAAGATTTCACAATATTTTATTATCAAGAAATGTTTGGACTGTTAACTTTTTTTTAAAAATTAGATATTATGTTTGCTGCTGCATTTACCACCGTGTGTCTTTCTTTAACCCTTTACCTAACATGAAAAGCAGACGACACTTGCAAAAAATTCTTGAATAACTAATTTTTTTCATTTTTTGTCTCAAAAACATAGGTTATGACCCCTCGTTGGAACGAGCTCGACGAGCTCGTTCCAACGAGGGGTCATAACCTATGTTTTTGAGACAAAAAATGAAAATATTTTGAAAATTAATTGGCGATATTTGAGAATAGCGCTGGCCGGTTTTGGCCGTTACGTTGGGTAAAGGGTTATCACATACCTATCTAGATATTATTTCACGTCAACGGGCTATGTTGCATAAGCCCAGAAAAAAGGTGTTCTCTTGTAAGCTGCCCACACAGTCCACACAGTCTCTGCAGTGTCTATTAAACTGTTCTTATACAATTAACCCTTTACCCAACGAATCACCCGCATCCGCCCGAGCTCGTTCCAAAGAGGGGTCACATGATATGGTTTTGTTGAAATTTTTTTAAAACATTAAAAAGCTAATATTTAAAATAAAACATTTTGATATCGTCTGCGTTGGGTAAACCATTGGTTTTCTGACACTTTATGACTACCCAGTTCAGGGCACCAGTTGTGCATTCAATTTTTGTTTGAGTGGGAACTGAGCTTGGGAAAATTGAGATTAAGAACTGAGAAAGATCGGGTCCAAATGTCATTGGGAAAGGGCCCCATAAACGCTCCCTGGAGATACCCAAAATAATCCTCGATTTCTCTAAATAATAAGTATACTGTGATATAGAATTAATATATTTGCACCCCCCCCCCCCACCACCCTCACATACTCACTTGTCGAAAGTAGTGACGTTAACCCCAATACATAATTGGGGTTTAAGGGCACTTTCGATAGCCAGGGTCAACTCGTGTCGGACAGTTTTAAAGATGGAGCAAGCCGGCGCGCCCGGAGAGAACCACCCAACAACAGCAAGCAACTCCCAACGAACTAACTCTGCACCAGTGAGGTTGAAGACAAGTTCACCATCGACGTACAGTTCGCCTTAGTTATTTGTTTCCCTAGGTAAGACTCTGGATGATGACTGATACACACTCTTAATCCAGCACAAGATGAAATGAAGGGGGGGGGGGGTGAGGTGTGTGTGTGGGGGGGGGGGGGGGGGGGGCATTTTTCTACTGCCGATGGCAACAGAACGATTTTTCGTCCTCCACCAAAACTTGAGTTTGCCTGACTTCGCTCCTGTCTCCTCCATCCACTCCGAATATACCAAGCACTAGATAAAAAAATGTCCTATACATTTCCAAAAAGCTTAAAAATTAACTTCAAAATTAGATGACTTAGAAATACCTCAGGTGGGTCAAAACAAGTATTCATTAGGTGTAAACCTACTTGTATATCTTTTCAGGATCTTCACACAGAAGAATAACGCTGAAAACTAGGAATAAAACAGTGCCAAATTTACAACCGTCAGAATTGCTGGATAAGCTTCGATTAGGCTAGTTCTTTTGATTAATCCGCCGTCAATGGTAAAATGCGATTGCAAATCTATTTAACAAGATACCAGTCTAATGGGGGATTTCCCCGGGCTAGGACACGGTTAATCTTTTGAACAATCATTCAGACAAATAATCGTGGGGATGAATGAAAACTATTAAGAATAGCAGAGCGTGGAGACTCAATAATAATAATAATAATAACACTTCGGCCGACCGCTGATTTGTCGCGGTTTCCATGTGAGAGGGCCTTGGTTACCCCCTGTGCTCCCAACTGCCTCCCTATTCCCACACTTCTTATCTCCTCCCAACACTCCGAGGCGCACTGCTTGATGACATCCCGTGACCCCCTTCTTCCCACTCTCTCCGATAAGCATATTAACCCTCTCCTTTGTATCACTCACTATCCATATATCCTTCATTCTCCCATCCCATTTCCCCATTATACTCCTAGTGAGTCTTATTCTGTTAGACTGATATTTTGGGCATTCTAGTAGAAAGTGTTCCAGCGTCTCCACCACGCCTAAATTACACATCTGGCACTCCTTTTCCCTGTCTTTCCCAGTTTTTCCCCTCAGCTCCAGGGATCGCGACCTCTGCTTGAAGTGTTCTCCCAAAAGTGACATCAAGGCACTCTTCAAAACCTGGCTTCTCTTTACCACGCAGGCCATCCTCAGACCTCTTTGATTTGACCACATCTCGCCTATTAAGGTTACAATCCTCCTACAAAAGAGATTCAATAATAATAATAACACTTCGGCCGACCGCTGATTTGTCGCGGTTTTCATGTGAGAAGGCATTGGTTACCCCTGTGCTCCCAACTGCCACAGTTTTTCTCTCCCCCCAACACTCGAAGACGAACTACTTGATGACATTTCGTGCCCCTTTCTTCCCACTCTCTCCGATAAGCATATTAGCCCTTTCCTTTGTATCACTCACTAACCATATGTCCTTCATTCTCCCATCCCATTTCCCCATTATACTCCTAGTGCATATTATTCTGTTAGACTGATATTTTGGGCATTCTAGCAGAAAGTGTTCCAGGGTCTCCACCACGCCTAAATTACACACCTGGCACTCCTTTTCGCTGTTTTTGTTCTAATTTTCCCCTCAGCTCAAGGGACTGCGACCTCTGCTTGAAGTGTTCCCCCAAAGGTGACATCAAGGCACTCTTCGAAACCTGGCTTCTCCTTACCACACAGGCCATCGAAAGACCTCTTTGATTTGACCACCTCTCGCCTATTAAGGTTACAATCCTTCACGAGTCTTTATCCGACGATCTTTTTACCCTGGGTTATCCCTACTTCTAAGTCCGAGATCTCCAGTGAGTAGTTCTTTATTAACTCCCTCACTTGGACTATCCACCCTGTCTTTGTATTTAAATTCCAAATGTTCCGGAACATTACTTTACACCATCGGCTGTCAGCGATATTTACCAAATAGTTAAGATGACAAAGTTTCTATAAGTCTATTCTGTCCTTGATTCTCATCCACTCAAGCCCCCCCCCCCCCCCCCCACCCCCGATTGCTTCTAGTGCTGCGTCATTACTCTACCCCGTTATCCATCGGCATGCATCGTTCTGCAGGGTTTCCAAGCTCTTTAAAGCCGTCGTTTGATTTAGAGGTACCACTTCCGTACCATATGTTATACTTGGTAGACCCACCTGTTTCCAAAATGGTTTTCCAAACGAAAAACCTTATTAAAACTGTTTCTCTCTATAAGTTTCATTTGGTTAAGGATTCCCTTCCCCTTCACAATCAGTTTATTCGTGTGGTTTCGGAGATGCCTCTTCACGTTATGTTTATATTTACCCCCAAATATTTGTAGTCACCTGTTTCCCCTACACTAAGAAGTTTGTTGCTCCCTTCCAGAATACTGAACTCCCCCCCCCCCCCCCCCCACTGTCCACATTCGAGTAGGATCCGCTTTACGGCCCACGGGTATAACTTTGCTTTTGCTTTCAATTAGTTCAAGTCTCCATTTGTTTCCATATCTTCCAACAATTCCCATGATTTTGGCTGGCGCCATTTCGTTTTTTTTATACTAGCGCCATGCCGCCTGCAAGAAATAGCCCTGGGATCTTCAAGTACCCACTCGTCGCTATGCAGGAGTTCATCTACTAAATCTTTGATATACAATTCAAAAAGAAGTGGCGAAAAGATACACCCCTGTTTTAGGCCTATTTCCATGGGCACGCGTTTTGTTTTTATGTTGCACAGGCTAAGTTCACTCTGTACATCTTTATATATAGCCCAAGAACATTAGGTTTCACTAGGGAAAAAAATCGGAGAAAGCTGATTTTTTCAGAGAATGTCGAGTACATGTCACTGAACGATTAGACAAAAGTCCCCTAAAATCCCAGTTGAGCTTTTTTTTCTACAGCCTTTTTTCGAAAACGCGTTTGAAAAAAATATAAAAAAATCGCACGAACTTTGTAACCTCGAATTGATCCAACTGTATTTTTTGTTTACGCGTATTTCGAGCTACATAATGTCTAATATACATTTACCTAGAGGAAAATGTGCATTCTGTGACAATTTCTGCGAAAAATTATTGAAAATTCACAAAAAAGTATCGGATTTACGCAAAAAATGACGATTTTCCTATCGGATTTGCCCAAAGGGTCGTAGTACAGAACGGGATGTTAGTTGGACAGACGATAAAAAATCCACCACCATTTGAAGACTTTTATCATTGCTTACAAAATAAACATTATGGAAGACCCCCTCTGCTTCTGGCCGAGTTCCCCTTTTGGCATAAAATTCGTCAGCATGAGAACTCAACTATTTTCTGGCTTGGGACCGAACAGACACGTCTGTGTCTGGCAGCATTAGATCAATAAATAATATTTACAGAATGTACAAAAATCAATAAATAATGTTTACAGAATGTACAAATCAATCAACATGGATTAAGTTACATTGACTATTATCAACGCTATATACAGAAATGACATGACCTATATACATATTATTCATCGAACTCAGAAATTTCCGACAGGACAGTGTTTCTGTGGTTGTTACAAGAATCCGAACTGCAATTACACAAACCTGAGCAAGAGAGTCCTGCCTTCTTACACCCACACCTTTTTGTACAAGCACTCTTGCAACCACAACTGATCAGATTCAGTAGGTTATCGGGGGCACAAGGCTTTGTGGCTGCAGTCGGTACAAGAAGTCCATTGTCTAGCGACCACCCCCCAATCCGTCGGAGGAAGCGAAGTGCCCAGCCATTGTTGGACCTGGAGATAACATCTGTAGACATGTTGTTGTGCAGCATCGCTGCTTGGTGGGAGTGAGGCTAGGTCGATGGGTTTATTCAGTTTAGATTTTGCTACATAACGCTTGTAAGTGACATATCTATATTGGTCGAGAGAGGAAACAGTTTTACTCCCGTATAAGATCAGGAGAAGTTGTTCCCCGGCAGCGGCTACTGCACTGCTGCACTTGGTGTACTGTCATCCGCCAAAATTGTGTTGACATACTGTTGTGAGTCGCTAGTAACATCGGAGACAATTGTACTGAATACTTTCTTCTTACCAACTCGAAAGAGTGCAGAAGTAGTGTCACAACCACTTATAGAATGTGCTACAAGGAGGTTGCTTCTATGGTCACCCATTTTGGTTGCTATTTCACTAACTGAAACTAGTAAGTTTGGGGTAATGGAATACATCATGTGAATATTACATCCCGGTTGAACTCGAGAGGTAAGAATGACTAACAAGTCTGTGTCTGTTCCCACAACGACAACATTGTTGTCATCTTGAGCGATGTCAAGTGCAGTTTCGGCTATCAGTACATCAGCATCAGCCTCGGCCTGCTTGGACTGAATATTGATAGCAGATAGCTCCTGCATTAGAAGATCGATCAGTTGGGTTTTGTTCTTGGCATTTGCAAGGAAATCGGATTGGGGTGTGGTGGCTGGTAACACGGGTGAGATATTGATATCAATGGAATACCTGTCTTTAGATCTACGGGCTTGTTCCATGCCCTTTGTCGACATTGTACAAGCATAACCATCAAAAACAACCACGACGTTCGCCCCAAAATGTCTCACTAGATAATTGGAATATGATGTACATATGTCCTTATATGACGACTGTTTAGGCCATACAACTGCCCTCAATAAAAATCCACCATCTACAACAAACAGAGAATGTTCTGGGATTTTAGTTTGCTCGGAACCGTATGTTTTGAGGATCTTACCGAGCGTGCTTTTCTGTGTCTTCCTCATTCCAGCAGAATCAAACAATGCTGGTGGTGTCGGGGCGAGTTCATATTTGAGATACTCTTCCATCTCTGCTTGTGACTGAATAACACATGTGATGCGGTTGAACAGAATTGTGGGGTCAATCACTACCTTACTTCCACGGACGTTGATGCTATTTGCCATCGATGCGAAAGACTTCACAGTGTCAACACGTCGTAGTTTGATGCTGTTGAACGTTTTGCTTACAACATTCGATACGCAACATTCACCAATTTTGCGAACTTGGTCACAGTTCACAGTTTCGTCGGCCACAAGCCCGGTCGCTATAGAGACTAATTGTAGTGGATCTCTATTCTGAAAGGGGGAATGCACTCTGAGCCAGTTCAATAATTTGGTGATGTCATTGGCAGCAGTCAATTGTGAACTTTGACGGAGATACCGATGTTGTTCGCCATGACCAGTGTGAACATGAACAAAATTTTCGAGAGCATTACATATCGGAAGGCAAAGAGGTAGTCCATGTACCCATTTCGCAACAGTGCTATCGGTTATTCCCCTGCCATGTGTGAGACCACCAGGGAGCTTGAACATTCTCATTAAACACTGCTCTATGGTCTGATCAGAATATATCCCGTCCCAGAATTTATCTGAGCGCCTTATGGTAAAGTAACTTTTCTCAGTGAACAACTTCAAATCATCCTGTTGCATTATTTCTGTTAGCTCATTCATCTGCTGCAAATAGAGATGAGAACTTTTTGCGTATGCAAAATGACCACCTGCGTGAAATACTGGAATCATATTGCGAACACAATATGTGTGGAGTTCCCAGTCGCCTGTGCGCTCTGCTCTCAAGAACAACTGGAGAAGACCTATTTGCTCGTAGTATTGTACCCAAAGCTTTCCTGTGCGTCCTACGGACGCATTCTGGAGCAGTTCGTGTAATTTCTGGTATGAGCCGCGGCATCTCCCAACGTAAAAAACGGAGGCGTTGCGTTCTACTAACTTGACAAATATACACCGTTCTTTCAGCAATCATTCTGTGTCGATGAATTATCACTATGAGTACAGTTCCATGGCAAAATGTTCAATATGTAGACCCCGATTGTTTTTGTTTCTGTGTATATATCCCCTAACAATCCTTCTTACTGGAATACGATCAAATTCGAAAAATCTATATTCGCAAATATGGAACAAAAACTGGGAGATTATGGATGCGACGATCTAATTCTACTAGGGGTGATTTTCAACGCCCGAACGGGAAAAATGCCTGATTGCATTACAGATGATAACGCACTGCACGTACCACTTCCTGATTCTTACACCGTTGACTCTTGCTCTAACCGTTTCAGCTTAGACAAAATGACTAATATTTATGAAAGAGTGCTTCTGGCCCAATGTCAAGCAGCAAAACTGAGAATATTTAATGGGAGGAGTAAGAGAGATGCAATGGGTAACTTTACCAGCTACCAAAAACATGGAGCAAGTCTCGTAGATTATATAATAATATCAGATAAATATTTGTCCGATGCAGATTATTTTTGTGTTAAAGAGCCAACTGAGCACTCTGACCACTACCAACTCTGCTACAATAAAAAATGTATGCCATAATCTTCCGACCAAAAACGCTCCAAAATGCAGTTACATCCAATCTAAGTATACCCTAAAATGGACCAAAGATAGCCCAACGAGAGCTTTAGAGGCATTTTTTGCGGCAAGACATTCAGTTTAAAAATCAGCAGTTTATAATGAAAAATTACACTAAGGACGATTCTGGTACAGAAGAAGCAATAACTGATTTGACTGTTATACTGACCGACATAAACAATCTGGCATCCATGAGAATTTTGCGTGTCCCTAAAACGAGAAATCCTGAAAGGAAATGGTTTGATGATAAATGCAAACATCTAAAATACGCCATGCAAAATTCACTTAAAACTCTTCAGCAAAACCCTCAGGATAGATCTCTGTTGCAAAAGTTGTTTCATTGTAAGAAAATGTATAAAAGAGCAACGAAGAAAAAATCCAAAATGCACTTCAAAAAGATATGGGAAAACCTCGAAATTTACCATCTTTAAATCCCAAAACCTCTTGACAGACAATTAAGTCCTTTCGAACAAACGATGTTGAGAACAATCATCCAGACCCCAGCAGGTCTGTTGATTTCTTTAAAACGCTTTTGTGTCCACCACAACCCACGAAAATTCATCCGATGTTATAAACACAGAAGTGGATATACAACAACCATTGAATAATGACAAAATCTCGGCTACCGAAATAATGCACGCTCTGAGAAGTCGAAAAACAATAAATCGACCGGGTGTGATAACATTTCAATCGAACTCTTAAAAATAATAGTCCCGCATATGATTGATCATGTAACTAAACTATTTAATGAGGTATTTGAATCACATCATTATCCTCCCTCATGGAGTAAATCTGTTCTCACCACATTATATAAGAAGGGTGTTGCCGCAAGCGGTGCTCTGGGTAAGCTATTCAACAGAGTTATCAACGAGAGGATTAATACCTATCTTGAAGATAATTCCTTGATTAGTGATAATCAATTTGGGTTTAGGAAACACCGTAGTAGTATTGATAGCGCCTTTATCCTTAAAACAGCTATAAACAAATATAAAAAAGTTAAACAACCGTTATGTGCTGTTTTTGTTGATTTTAGAAAAGCATTTGATACTGTTGATAGAAACATTCTTTTTGATAAACTACACCGCCTCGAGATACAGGATAATGTATTTAAAATTTTAAAATCCCTATATAGCTCAAGTTACTATCAAATAAATACTTCGCGAGGATTAAGCCCACCCTTAATGTCAACTGTTGGTGTCAGACAAGGTTGTGTGATCTCACCGACGCTCTTCAAAATCTTTATCGACGACATTGGCTTAATCTTTGATGAAAAATGTGATCCCGTCCAACTACATACCACGAATCTAAGTCACTTACTATTTGCCGACGAGTTAGCGATTATCTCAAACTCGTCTCGTGGACTATAGAGAGCATTGGATAACTTGAATGCCTACTGCACTAAAAACACACTTGGCGTAAATGTAGACAAAACTAAAGTTATGATTTTTCAATCGCAAAAGAATAAGGAGCCCTATGGTTTTCATATTTAGAACAGTGAGCTTATGCACGCCCATCAGTTTACATATCTGGAACTTTCGTTTACATCCAACGGTAAACTACAGAATGCGCAACAAGATCTCAAACTAAAAGCTTAAAATCCCTATTCTTCCTGTACAACAACTTTAAAAGAAAGTGCATTCCGCTTGTTTCGGTTTACCTAAAACTATTCAACATCCTGATAAAACCCATCCTCTTATACGACAGTGAATTATGGGCCAAGGAAATCGACGATGTTAATATTGATAAATCGCCATGTGAAACCGTTCATATTCAGTTCTGTAAGTTAGTCCTGGTGTGAACAATAAATCATCGAACCATGCAGTGAGTGCTGAATAGGGACCTGCGAGCCGGGGATAAAACTTCGAGCCGAATCTCGAGCCGAATCTCGAGCCGAATCATCCCTCTGGTATCGAGTCGAGTCGAATCTCGAACCTTGAAACCGGCGCGACGGCGACATTCGTGCTTCCATAGTCTGCAATACCGGTACTCTGCATGCTGGATGAGTTCAGAATCAATTGGTCTGGAAGCGAGTATTCTCGCACTGCGAGAATACTCGATTCCAGACCAATTGATTCTGAACTCATAGACTCGCAGTTTTATTCTACCCACTTGGTGGTCGTGGCTCGTGCTCAGCCTCATCAGCACCAAATACCATTATTATAAAAGCAAACAAGGCATGTCGGAAAATATGATAAAAAATCTCAAACTCAAAGTCTCGTGAAACACAGTATCGCGCACTAATAGTGAAGATAGACATACAATATTCTCAAAAACCTGGGGACGAATATTCCCGGGGACGAATCTTCCCCGACCCTCAGAGATCGTACGGTAGCCCGGGGGTTTAATAATCAACAAAATTGGAGAGCTAATACGTTCAGAGAGCGATTTATTACACTATCGTTAGCGTATGACGGCGTGTTCTTGATGCGAGCGAGTGCACATATAATTCGCCGTTTGGACAGAGGTCGGTTCGAAAAATACGAATCGGAAGGTGAGGTATCGAGTCGAATCGAATCTCGGCGATGGTTTCGAGTCGAGCCGAATCTCGAACGGTTCGCAGGTCCCTAGTGCTGAACTTGGACAGTACCCACTGCACATAAATGCCAAAATCCAGGTGGCTAAGTTTGTATCAAAATTATATGATCTCCAAACCCCGTCCTTACTATCAGAGGCTAGAACTGAATCCGAGAATTACACTATGACAGACTCAATGTTGGTTAAATATCAGCAGCTTATAACCAATTAAAGTCCTGAAGATGTAAATCTGAAGAGAAAATTACGTGTCAACCTGTGGAATACATAATAATAAGAGAAAATCTGATAGTAACTCATTTAAATAATTTTTTTTTTGATGACAACAGGAAAAATGCAAAAAATAAGCTGAGAACTTGTCGAGAGGTTAAGAACAAATATCACCTGGAGCCTTATTTGATCTATACAATATCCCGAGGCGAGAAACATGTTTACTCGTTTGCGTGTAAATAACCACAAACTTTTGATAGAAAAGGGGAGACATATGCAAACACCCATCCCTGAAAGCGAACGCTTATGTGCGGTATGCGGCTCAGGTGCAGTGGAAACAGAATGGTACTTCGTCATGGAGTGCAGTGAATATGCATCTCTCAGAGAACGTGCATTTTACAAATTTGAACGTGAAGACCAAGAGTTTGTTGAGATGGGCACATCTGAGAGATTCATAGTCCCGATGAGAAACACTGAGCCACAGCTGTGCGGAATCATCTGTAATATGATCCAGTAATTCTTAAAACAACGAGAACAAGTTTTGTCAGTCTGCCACCAAGGGGTGACATTAACAATATTATATTACAACCACTATAAGCCTTGATATTTACGTCTGTCATTTGGAATTAGTATTGTTTTATGTTTCTATTTATGTTGATTTTGCATATACAAAGCAATCTGCCTTTGTTCTGGTGTATTTGCATAATAAATCTTATCTTATCATATATTATGATCACTTACTTTTACATAATCCAGGAAAGTCAACAGGCCCGAAGCACGAACTCCCGACAGGAGAGGCGGGGAAGTAAAGGTTTTCGATAGGGCAGTGGCGTAGCCACGGGGTGTGGTGGGGCTGAAGGACCTTGCCCCACCACCTAAAATTTTCGATGCCCATCCCTGAAAAAATTGGCACATTGCAACTTTGTTATTAGATAGAGCCGTAAAGTGGTCAACATAAAGGGCTACACAGTACATAGGCTACAAATGCCTCAGATTCCCTCTTATGTTTGCCCCCCCCCCCACCCCCCCCCCCCCCCCAAAAATGAAAAAAATGGCTAAGACATCCTCTATAATAGAATCCTGTCTTCTACGCCCCTGCGACTGGGGTACTCGCTTGGCACGTCGCAGGCATACTAAGAAGTGAAAAACATTGGGTTGGGGTGGGGTGTTTTCCTGGAGGGTCGAGAAGATGATCGATTGGGGAGGGGTGTACACACGATTTTGTCCAGACTGGGATGAATCAAGCCCCGATTGATCGAATATTCCAACGACATCATGACGGAATATCTTCGGTGTAGTTGGAATATTTGTCCTTGGGCAAGGCACTTAATCCCGATTGCCCACGTGTGGGCACAGTGGCGCAATGTACTAAGGAGAGCTGCACGACCATGGTACACTTGTCTTCAACCAATGCTTAACCCGGCTTGTGCGGAGGTAGCACATTGGGGGAGACAGACAGTTGCTTGTCTCTATTCGGTTGATCTCTCCGGATACCCCCGGCTTCCTCCACCCGTAAAACTGTCGGACACGAGGTGAACCCCGTGTGTCAAGAGTGTCGATAAAATCCAAAAGTTGGAATATCAGTCAGTTGGGATTGCAGATAAAAACAAGAAGCCCCATGTGGCCTGAGACGCTCACCTGACAAAGTTGTTTGAAGAAGGATTTAATTAGCATATACCGCCAGTCAACACTACAGAGGACTGAAGTAATGTAACTATTCATAACTCTGTTGTCCAGTAAGATGATTTTTTCTGGTATTGAAATACTACCACAAAAATAATGCTCAGATTTCCGGTAATGGAAAATAGTGAGCCCAAATATCAACCTATGGACGTAACTTGAATAAACTTAAACTGACTATTCACCCCACTTACCCCCCCCCCCCCCCCGCCCCCATCCCCCTCCCCGGTATGATTCTGACCACTGAATCTAAAAGAGGCAGAATTTCAAAGATTATTCCCCATATTGGACTAAGTTTAAGAGCCCAAATATTAACAAGATACTTGATTCTTTACCAACTTGTATCTGACTCCCCTTAGGATGGCGTATACCATACATCAAAGATTCTGATTGGGGGGGTGGGGGGGGGGGGCGGGGGGTAGAAGGTTTTTAAAGAATATTCCTCACATTGTACCAAGTTAAAATTACAGCCCCAACAAGGCGCCCAAATATTAATCGAGGTTCTTGATTTTACCAACCGTGAATCTGGCCCCGTAAGGATGCTCTGTACTAAACATCAAAAGATTCTGGCTGGTAGATGGATAGGGATTAGATAAGCTCAGCTTGACTACGTCAAGGTGAGCTAAAAAAAAAGTTGGGATATCAGTCAGTTGGGATTGCAAATAAAAACAAGATGCCTGCCACGCTCACCTGACAAAGTTGTTTAAAGAGGGATTTAATTAGCATCTACGACCAGTCAACACTACAGAGCACTGGAGTCATGAAACTATTCATAACCCTGTTGTCCAGTAAGATGATTTTCTAGTCTTTTCCCTCTGGAAAAAACTATTGTTTTTCTTCGGATTATTATTATTTTTTTCCCCACACATTTCGCCCGTACGATTCAAAAGCCATTTTCGAACCAATTGTCAGAAAATTTGGCACACGCATAGAGGGGCACAAAATCTAAAAACGTACCGAAGCGGAATTTTCGATTTAACCCTTAATTCGTCAGAATTGGCAAAAAACTGCCAAAATTGGGGTTTATAGGCACTTTCTCGAAACACGTCTTGTAGATTTTTTTTAAACATTCATCATTGCTAGACCTGCCTATGACACGACCTTTGATACACACGACATATCAGGCGATGCATATGGTAACTCTCCACAGGCTGCCAAACATCGATATTTTAATGAAATGGGCCGGTTTCGGGCCCCCACAGCACCCAAACGATACACGAGAGATAAACATAACTTCCTTTATTGGAAGTGGAATTCACCGAGGATCATTTTTGTAAATAATAAGGGTGTTCAAGAAACCAAGCGTTAACCCGTTTTGGGCTGGTTAAACAGCAGTACCCCCATAAAGCTAAAAAACTTCATGTTTTCCGTGGATTTCTCTAAAGGAGTCTTGTAGATTTCCAAGAAAAATTTGTCACTCCCAGGCCTTGATGTAACAATAGAAGCTGCAGGGACAAATTACTGCAGTGAGCATTTGTGAACCCTCTACGGGCTGCTAAAAGTCAAAATTGTGATAAATTGGGCTGTTTTTGGACGCCAACAGCACCCAATAGATACGCCACAAAGAAAAGTGCCTTCTTTTATCGAGCACACAGTCTATATGGAAACATTTTTGTAAGTAGTAAGGGTATTCAAAAGTCGAAATCTTAACCCATTTTTTTGGGGGGGGGGGAGGGGTGGGGTTAAAGAGAGAGACCCCTTAAAATCTTAAAATTTCCATTTTCTGTGGATTTCTCTAAAACATACCGTATGTTTTCAAGGAAAATTGACTACTAGCAGATCTTTGCGTGACATTACAAGTTGCATGGACAAAATATTCCGGTGAGTGTTTATAAACCCTCTACAGGCTGCCAAGCGTCGTAATTTTTTTTGAAATAGGCTGTTTTCGGACACGCACAGCACCCAATGTATACGCGAGAGAGAAACATAATCTCCTTTGCTGGAAGTGGAATTCACCTAGGACCATTTTTGTAAGTAATAAGGGTATTCAAAAATCCAAGCGTTAGCCCCTTTTGGGGAGGTTAACAGGGACACCTTTCAAAAGCTTAAAAAAATAAGCTTCTCCCTGGATCTCTTTACAAACATCCTGTAGGGTTTTGAAGAGAAAATGCCGTTGATAGGTCTTGGTGTCACATTACCACTTGCATGGGCAAATTATTCTGGTAGGCATTTGTTAACTCTCCATGGGCTGCTAAATGTCAAACATTTTGAAAAAATAGTCTGTTTTTGGACACCAACAACATCAAATGGAAATGCAACAGAGAAACGTAACGTCTTTTACTTGACGCAAAACTGATAGGGAAACATTTTTGTAAGTAGTAAGGGTATTCAAAAATCGAGGTCTTAACCCATTTTCGACTGATTAAGGAGATATACCCCTTAAAAGCTTCAAATGCCCGTTTTCTGTGGATCTCCCCAAAACATCTAGCAAGTTTTCAAGAGAAAATGACCATTCGCAGGTTTTTGAGTGACATTACAATTTGCATGGACAAAATATTCCGGTAAACATCTGTTAACACTCCAGAGACTGCCAAGTATAGATATTTTGAGAAAATGGCTGTTCTTGGGCACCCATAACACCCAATGTGTACTTGCGAGATAAACATAGCCTCCCTCATTGGAAGTGGAATTCACCGAGGATCATTTTTGTAAGTAATGAAGGTATTCACAAAACCAAGCATTAACCCGTTTAGGGCTGGTTACAGAGCGATACCCCTCAAAGGTTAAAACTTAATATTATCCGAGGATTTCTCTGAAAACATCCCGTAGATTTTCAAGAAAGATTGGCCATTCTCAGATCTTAGTGTGACAAGACAAGTTGCATGAACAAGATATTCCAGTAAGCATTTGTTAACCCCGTGCAGGTTCTCAAACATCACAATTTTGATAAAATGGGCTGTGTTTGCATACCCACAGCACCCAAAGTCAAGAGGAGAGATCAACATATGTGGAAGTAGTATTCACTGAGAATTATTTTTGTAAGTAATAAGGGTATTCAAAAACAACCCTTAACCCGTTTTGGGCTGGATAAATAATGATACCCATCAAAAGCTTAAAATGTATGCTCTCCCTGGATTTCTCTGAAAACATCGTAGATTTTTAAGAAAAAATGGCCATTCACAGTTCTCGGTGTGAAATTATAAGTTGCATGTAAAACTATTCTTTTTAGCACTTGTTAACCCTCTACAAGCTGCCAAACATCCATATTTTGGATACATTTGAGATAAAATGGACCATTTTCAAATAGCCACAGCACTCAGTGGGTATGAGTCAAACAAACATAACTCCTTTTGTCGGAGTCTCTGTGTCTACTCTCGCAAGCGCCTCTCCGAAGCACTTGTCAACGCGCTCATCCGAGTCCATCATCATCAGGCATACGTCATGCTGTATTTGGGAGGGCTGGTCCACACTACAGCCATAACACAGTTCTTCGGCCACTTTTGGAATCTGTTCTGCTATTAAATCAGCATAATTCTTTCTCGATCTGTCTTTTCGCAGCTCTGCCGTAATGTTTTCTTCCCATTCGCTGAAAGGGTGGGTACATCTCTTTTTTTCTTTTTGGGTATTTTCCGTCCTTCCTAGTCTGTTTGCCTCTCTATGTCATCAATAATTCTCTTCAAATCTCGCCATTCGTTCATATCCATTGCAATCCCCGTCTTGGGCGGTGTTGTCGATTCTTTGGTATAACGCCGAATATGAATTTTCAGTTGACCTTGAAATGGAGCAACGGTGACAAAAGTATTTCTCAATACGATCTGGAGTTTTTCCATGACTTCTTCTCGATATGACAATCGTATAGTGAGTGAATATTATCCGCCCTCGTTTATAAAAGGCTATTTCGAAAAACAAGTTCAGACACGTCTTGAAGATAACGAGCACCTGTGGGACTGATGTAATCTATTTATCAAATAAGTGTTTACACAAACAAGATAATCCTCTTAACTGAGTACTTTGAAAATATCTCGATACAATATTAACCCAAACACACTGTATATTTCGGAAACAGGAACGAGATTTTTTAATTTTAATTTTAATATTTAAATCACTGGCAGAGTAGCTTATTTACGTCACAGATATCATGGGGGGAAGACGCCATCTCGTCATCCGCCATCTGCCATCTTGGGCCGCCATCTAGGGCCCAATGGGCGTTGGGTACAGGGAGGGAGGGGGAGCCCTCCCACTTTGTGTATTATGGTAGACACGTCACAGATATCATGGGGGAAGACGCCATCTTGTCATCCGCCATCTTGTCATCCGCCATCTTGTCATCCGCCATCTTGGACCGCCATCTTGGGTCCCAATAGGCTTTGGGTACGGGAAGGAGGGGGAGCCCTCCCACTTTATGCATTATGGTAGCCACGTCACAGATATCATGGGGGAAGCCGCCATCTTGTCATCCGCCATCTTGGGCCCCATTAGGCTTTGGGTACAGGGAGGGAGGGGGAGCCCTCCCACTTTGTGTATTATGGTAGCCACGTCACAGATATCATGGGGGAAGACACCATCTTGGGCACAGCGCCCAATAGTCTTTGGATACAAGGAGGGGTAAAGGGTTGCCCAACAAGGTTTAAGACATAAAGGGGGTTCTGGGAGGGGTGAGGGAGCCTAACAGCTTTGGGCACAGGGAGGGTGCCTAAGGGGCTTTGGGCGCAGGGGGTGAGGGGACCTAACGGGTCTGGGCACACGGAGGGGTGAGGGGAGCCTAAAAAATGGCCTGGGCGTTTTGGGCGCGAGTCCCCCAACGAGGTTCCCCAAAAACTACATGGTTGGTGCAGCTCTTACTACTGCCGGTGTTCAAGACAGATAGTTGAAGTCATGGAAGAAGCGGATGGTAGGACTGCTATGAGCTACAAGCCATAGAGGAGCGAGGAATCCCACTTATGGAATCTCCCTTACTGGATCTCACTAACAGAATCCCTTTTGGGGAAAAGAGTCGTACGTGTTCTGCACACATTGTGCACTGGCACACAAGCACATATCGGCACATCCAGCATGTGCCCATGTGCTGCATGTGGCGTGTACATACTGTGAACCAGCAACCAAGCCGATGGTCGCTGAGCAGTTTCTTTGATTTTTCTGTAGATCGGATGTCGTCTGAACATCCTTACTCGATTCATCGCCCCCCCCCCCCCCCGACAAACCTCTTACAGACGGAATCTCTCACAATGTCTTCAAGAGATTCCCTGGCCTCTTCGATGGCATCGTCTTTGGGCCAGGCATTGTCTATATACGGCGCTTTCAATGATGGGTACTCCGTGATCAAAACAAAACTAATATCCTTGCGGGGGTTGGGGGGGGGGGGGGGCATATTGTAAAGTCATTTCCCTAGTAATATGATGCATGGTGGGTACTCACGGGATCAAAATGTTATTATCCATACGTGGCGGCCATGCCATGACGCCACCGCTAAGTTAATATGTTAATATGATGCATTGTGGTAAACAGAATATTTAAGAAAACATTACCTCACCTGTCCCTCTCAGCCAAAAAAATAAATGAATCCCTTAACGCAAATTGTTCTATATGGTGCTCCACCGCTAAGTAGATAATTTAATAATATGCTTCAAAGGAAATAATTAAACACAGACCCACCCTCCCACTTAATGCTTATACGAGTCCTCCGCAGACGGCGTTTTCTAGTCCACATCACATTTTTTTCAACAAATAAATGCCCTGACTTTTCCTTACTGTTTGAAAGTGACCCACCCTTTCAACTTTCTGATCCTCCCATACAGAAAATAACGCTTTCTGTGGGTATCGAAATAAATGTAAACAGAAAATATTGTTTGTAAAATTATAAAAGTACCACCAAACTTCTGTCTCCATCAGTTTCAATTTCAAGTTTATTTTTCATTTTATAATTTCAAACATGGCTTCCCCAACTAACAAAGGATGGAAAACCCTCCTCCCCTCCCCTCCCCCACCCCCCCCCCCCCACCTAAATAACAGTATTTTGTGATTTTAAAGCTTTGTTTTAATTATCAAGTTTAATTATTTTTTTCGTGGTTCTTTATATGTTGGTGAATACATGGAAAGGCAATATGCATCCATATATCCAAATATTGGCAAATAATACTTACTTCTAACCGTTCGCCCATTGCCAAGGAGCCATCATCAGGCGACTTTGTACCCAAAAGGCCAAAGATGAAGATTCTGTTTGCAGATTTTTTCATCTTTAATCTTTTGGGTATAAAGTCTCCTGATGATGGGTCCTTGTCAAGGGCCGAAACGGTTAGAAGTAAGTGTTTTTTTGGGCTTAACCACATTTTCAACATTTAAGGTTATTTTCATCTCGCACAGTTTATCTGTTCATAACATTAATGTCTCCCTAATCGTAATCACACGCAGTTTATCTGTTTAGAAATTTGACTGGCGTAAAGGACACCAATGCTGTCATTGATATCCGAGAGAGAGAGAGAGAGAGAGAGAGAGAGAGAGAGAGAGAGAGAGAGAGAGGGTTTAGAGAAAACAGATGGCTAAGAATTTTTTTGTCTCTATATTGAATTTTATTTCAAAAACATTAAAATCCGTTTTACAAAATATTAATTTTACAATAAATCATACAATCATATTAATTTGTTTTTAAATGTAATTGCTTATTTTTTACAATTTACACCGATTTACAATCAATCATTTGTTTATACAAACAGTGAAGACGAATTTACATAAATTTATAATCAGTAATTTGTTTTTACAAACAGTGAAGACGAATTTACATGGATTTACAATCAGCAATTGGGGGCGCGATGGCTCAGTTGGTAGAGGTGCAGGCTGCAAGCCGAGAGGTCCTCGGTTCGAATCCCACCTGCGGCAACCGCTTTGTGTCCTTGGGAAAGACACTTCACCCCCCCCCCCCCCCCATTGCCCACGTGGGGGCACGGTGACGCTGTGTGCTAAGGCGTACTGCACGTCGATGGTGCACCTGTCTTCAACCAATGCTAACCCTGCTTGTGTGGTGTTGGTATGTTGGGGAGCTGACAGTTGCTCGCCGTTGCTCGGTGGTTCTCTCCGGGTACTCCGGCTTCCTCCACCCGTAAAACTGTCATGGTTAGCCATTGTGCAGAAATATGTGACCTTAAACACCAATAAATAAATCAATCAATCAATCAGCAATTTGTTTTTACAAGTAATTAGTTTGTTTTTACAATTATATTTGAAGATATCTATGACATGGCGACGTAATATTTGAGGATGACTTTTGAGGATACCTGTTGGGGATACTTATCTGAGGATATCTGGTCAAACCATTTCTCGGTGTATAAAAAGGAGGACACCACCACAACTTCATAATTTTGCTTCAGACTAGCAATGGCTTCACATCACACTTGTAAAGAGTGCCACAAAATGTTCACAAAGAAACGTAATCTTTATTGGCATAAGAATGCTACCTCCAGTTCCATAATATACCAATGTACTAGATGTCCAAGAAAGGTTTACAGAAAAGACAACCTAAGAAGACACCACAGGGGCGGCGGAACCGGGACTTCAGCCCCTCCACTTTTTTGCCGGGCCATGTTTTTCTGTATGCATATATTTTAACACAACAAATGACTGGTGAAACAAGGGGCGGATCCAGAGCCTCTCCACACATTTTCGCCAGCTATGTTTCTCTCGAACTGGTTCAGTTTCGATAGATTTCGGATCATTTTTTGCAGTAAGTGGCAGCAAACGCTAAAATGTATACGGTCTGTTAAAAAATCGGTTAACTGAAGTAGATGGTAATCTTACAGACATACAAGTCCCAAATCCACCCCAGACAAGATAATCCACAGACAGTATAATTGCTGTAATCGTCTGGTAAAGCATACAGGTGAGGTTTATTTATCAGCTTTGGTCGTTACGACCAAAGCTGATAAATAGACCTCACCGGTATGCTTTACCGACGTTTTTTAACGGCCCTCAAAGTGTGAAATCTTTCAAGTACATCTCCTGAAAAATCTCAAAATGTCCACTCAGATGCATGGAAATGGGAGTTTTGGGACCCTGGAATTTGGGACCCTGGAATTTAAAATTTTCATACCCACGACCATCCATCGCCCGATCCAGCCCCCCCCCCCCCCCCCCCCCACCACACACACACACTTTGAAAATCGTTCCACCGCCCTTGCACCAGATGCACCACTCACTCTAGGAACTACGACATCCCAGCAAAAAAGAAGAACACAAAAGAATAAACCAAGAATAAAACCAGGTGAATAAACTACTTTTGGATCCAGAGCATAATCCAACAACGAAGGCGCAACAAAAGAGAAAAAAAACTAGAGAAAACAGAATTTACTGCACCCAGTAAATTCAAGTCTGTGTGAAATGGGTTAAAGTATCAGGAATAAACTATACAGAAAGAGAATTTATGGAGGCTTATTTTCAGGAGTAAAATATTTTTAAACAAATCAGAAATGGGTTTTCGTTAACAGTATTTACAGATATTCATACTGGAATCAGGACAATTATTTATAAGAAACCAGAAAAGGCATATATGTGACCAGCATTCGAAGGGTTCGATACTCGAATCAGAAATGGGCATTTTTGGCTCTGCCCACTAATTTGAGTGATGAAATACGTTCATAAACTTTAGAAATGCATTAAGGTGTTATAAAATTCATTTCCCAGTATTTCTGAATAACACGCACTTGATGACTTTGGTGACCTCTTTCAGGCGGACCCCTAGGTGATCTCCGTGACCTTGACCCATATTTTGAATTTCCAGCAAGTGTCAACTCATTTGGTGTTAGTTCCAGGTCCATTCATCATACCATGATTGTGATATGAGCATGACCCACTTTTCAAAAATGTTGGCCATGCCCTCCTTTTAACGCAAAAATGCATGTATGAATCTCAGGAATGCTGTGTGTGTGGGGGGGGGGGGGGGGGGGGGGGGGGCAAAAAATGTGATTTCCAACAATTATGAAAAATGCACTCAATGACCCCTAGATGACCTCCGTGACCTTGACCCATATTTTGAGTCTCCATCAAGTGTCGACTCATTTGGTGTTGGTCCCAGGTCCATATGTCATAGCATGCCTGAGATATTGGCGAGACCCACTTTCAAAAATTTTGGCCATGCCCACTTTTTTTTACGTCAAAATGCATGTGTGTACGTCAGGAATACTTTAGAGGATCAAAAAATGTGATTTCCAGCAATTCTGAAAAATGCACTCAATGACCCCTAGTTGACCTCCGTGACCTTGACCCATATTTTTAACCTCCATCAAGTATCGATTCATTTGGTGTTGGTCCCAGGTCTGTAGGTCATACCACGCCTGAGATATGGGCGTGACCCACTTTCAAAAATTTTGGAAATGCCCACTTTTTTTACGTGAAAATGCATGTGTGTACATCTGGAATAATTTAGGGGGTCAAAAAATGTGATTTCCAGCAATTCTGAAAAATGCACTCAATGACCCCTAGGTGACTTCCGTGACCTTGACCTATATTTTGAATCTCCATCAAGTGTCCACTCATTTGGTTTTGGTCCCAGGTCCATACGTCATACCATGCCTGAGATATGGGCGTGACCCAGTTTCAAAAATTTTTTGGCCACGCCCAATTTTTTTACGTCAAAATGCATGTGTGTACATCAGGAATACTTTTTACTTTTGGGGTAAAAAAATGTGATTTCCAGCAATTCTGAAAAACGCACTCAGTGACTCCTAGGTGACCTCTGTGACCTTGACCCATATTTTGAATCTCCATCAAGTGTCACCTCATTTGGTGTTGGTCCCAGGTCCATATGTCATACCAAGCCTGAGATATGGGCGTGACCCACTTTCAAAAATGTTGGCCACGCCCAATTTCTTTTACGTCAAAATGCATGTGTGTACGTCTGGAATAATTTAGTGGGTCAAAAAATATGATTTCCAGCAATTCTGAAAAATGCACTCAATGACCCCTAGGTGACTTCCGTGACCTTGACCTATATTTTGAATCTCCATGAAGTGTCGACTCATTTGGTGTTGGTCCCAGGTCCATACGTCATACCATGCCTGAGATATGGGCGTGACCCAGTTTAAAATTTTTTTTGGCCACGCCCTCTTTTTTACATCAAAATGCATGTGTGTACATCAGGAATACTTTTGGGGTAAAAAAAATGTGATTTCCAGCAATTCTGAAAAATGCACTCAATGACCCCTAGGTGATCTCTGTGACCTTGACCCATATTTTGAATCTCCATCAAGTGTCAACTCATTTGGTGTTGGTCCCAGGTCCATACATCATACCAAGCCTGAGATATGGGCGTGACCCACTTTCAAACATTTTGGCCACGCCCAATTTCTTTTACGTCAAAATGCATGTGTGTACATCAGAAATAGTTTAGGGGGTCAAAAAATGTGATTTCCAGCAATTCTGAAAAATGCACTGAATGACCCCTAGTTGACCTCCGTGACCTTGACCCATATTTTTAACCTCCACCGAGTGTCGACTCATTTGGTGTTGATCCTAGAGGTCATACCACGCTTGAGATATGGGCGTGACCCACTTTTAAAAAATTTGGCCACGCCCACTTTTTTTACGTCAAAATGCATGTGTGCACATCAGGAATACTTTAGGGAGTTCAAAAAATGTGATTTCCAGCAATTCTGAAAAATGCACTCAATGACTCCTAGGTGACTTCCATGACCTTGACCCATATTTTGAATCTCCATCAAGTGTCGACTCATTTGGTGTTGGTCCCAGGTCCATATGTCATACCATGCCTGAGATATGGGTGTGACCCACTTTCAAAAAATTTGACCACGCCCACTTTTTATGTCAAAATGAATGTGTGTACGTCAGGAATACTTTAGGGGGTCAAAAAATGTGATTTCCAGCAATTCTGAAAAATGCACTCAATGGCCCCTAGGTGACCTCCGTGACCTTGATCCATATTTTGAATCTCCATCAAGTGTCGACTCATTTCGTGTTGGTCCCATGTCCAAACGTCATACCACGCCTGAGATATGGGTGTGACCCACTTTAAAAAATTTTGGCCACGCCCACTTTTTTATGTCAAAATGCATGTGTGTATGTCAGGAATACTTTAGGGGGTCAAGAAATGTGATTTCCAGCAATTCTGAAAAATGCACTCAATGACCCCTAGATGACCTCCGTGACCTTGACCCATATTTTGAACCTCCATCGAGTGTCGACTCATTTGGTGTTGGTCCCAAGTCTGCAGGTCATACCACGCCTGAGATATGGGCGTGACCCACTTTCAAAACACCCCCACAGACACCCCTGATACCCCAGGAATCTGAAAAACATAGGTGGCCGAGAACTTGTAACTGTCTATCAGCATACCAAAAATCAACGAGATAGGGCAATTCGTTTTCGAGTTATCTTGCGGACAAAAAAGTGATGAGAAGACAGAAGACAGAAGAAGAAGAAGAAGAAGAAGAAGAAGAAGAAGAAGAAGAAGAAGAAAAGAAGAAGAAGAAGAAGAAGAAGAAGAAGAAGAAGAAGAAGAAGAAGAAGAAAAAAGGAGAAAAAAAAAGAAAAATAAACCGTACAAAAACAATAGTCTGTGTGGTTCACACAGACTAAAACATTTGGTCGAACCCAGTTTACTGGAAAGCTTACTAAAACAACATTCAGGGCACAGAGAAGCAAAGGGCTTACCACGATGGACCTGGATAGAAACATACGAGAGATCATAGAATCCCAAACCATGAACAAGAATGAGAAGATTCTTCAATACAAACAAAGATACAGAGAATTCTACATCAAATCTTCACGATCAAGATACAGAACCAGTAATGACAAGGGTGAGAACAAAGTGAACATGAAGACGGAAGAAAAACGGAACAGAGTAAAAAGACTGAAGCCTTCAAGCTTGCGATAGATAAAAGGAAATTTTTGTTCGACCCTTTAATAGAAGAATATGCATACACATAATTAAAAGATGGAGATCACGGCAGATGGCTCTGTTTGTACCACGAATAAATGGATGCTCAGTGTGAGGAAACAGTTCCAGACGACGAAAAGTGAACGAAGATCAAGAACCAAATGAACAATGTACTGAAAATGAAAAATTGTATTGTAAAATGTGTGAAATTGAAAATGTATGTCAATAAATTATTGTTTTTGTTAAAGTCTATTAGATATCTTGAAGGAAATATACTTTATAAAATAATGGCAACATCAAATGTCTCGGACTAACATTATAGCAAACTTGTACCGTTTCGAAACAAGATTTCCTATTATTCTATGGATAAAGTGTTTTTATACCATGATTACCTATTCTACTATATATGAATAGTCTATAACATAAGTTTTAGCTTTACACACCAACTGTGGTGAACACGACAGCAATGGGATTTCAGTAGTTAAAATTTACACCCACAGTGGAACTCCATCCAAGTTGATGTTTGGTGACGTCGACCTGAATGCAAACTTGTCAAAATTTATCGCACGTCGCCTCGCAAAGAGTGAAATGAAAGTGGCAATAATTTATTACGTTTTTAAATGAGTTTACCCCAAAAATTAACAAACATGCATTGTTGCATTGTCTCACGTTAATAAAGCAGCCATAACTCAAACTAGTGTGCCATTGTGTTATTAAAATGAAAAAGGCCCCGTTTCTTTTTCCATGTCGTTTCGGAGATAAAATTGACAGCGGAAGTACCGCCCACCGATGCTCATGAAAACAAAAAAAAATTCGCACGTTTGTACGACTGCTGCTCACTAAAATCAAGAAAAATAATAGCGACTCTCAATAATCTACAATCATGGTATAAATAAAATATACCCAAAGTAGCTTGGTGTACCAAATGTTCACCACTCGTGGTGAAGTGGTGTTAACCGCGTGCCAAAGCTCGAGGTTAACACCACTTCACCACTCGCGGTGAACATTTGGTACACCAAGCTACTATGGGTATATTCTATATATCTTCTTAACCAGTCAGACCAGAGCCTAGGTCAGTTATTTGTACAATGAGGGTCAATAATGGCGACACGAATTGTCGCTGACTTTATTAGTGCAAACTTGTAAACAAGATGTTTTCACTTTATCTGTTTGGGTAACCACGTTGGTATAAATGTTTGTGGAACAAAACTAGCAACATTTTTCCTTACATTTCCCACAAGAAAATTGATTGTTGATCAAAACTCTACTTTCGATACAAAAAAAGACTTTTCTAAGATCTGTCAACAAGCTTTTAGATAAAGTTTACTCATTTCTTTGAACACTGGTCGTAATGGCATTAACTTACCAGCCTATCTGTTGATAAAGTTATCAGACAGATGTTTGGATACATAGATGCAAATTGCCTTACCACGATTTCACCAACATATAAAGAACCACGAAAAAAAAACCCCACAAAAAATAAGGCTTTAAAACCCCAAAAGAATGTTATTTACGTGGGGGGTGGGGGGGGGGGGGGGGGGGGGGGGGTTGAGGGTGGTGGGGGAATGGAGGAGTCTCCATTCTTTGTTATTTAGAGGAAGCCATGTTTGAAATTGTAAAATCAAAAATTAAACTTGAAATTCAAATTGAAACTAATGGAGACAGAAGTTTGATGGTACTTTTATAATTTTGCAAACAAACTCTTATTGGCACGGCCGTGAAGGAAGCAACGAAAGATTTAAGAGAGGATATAGTAATGTTAAAAGCCGAAAATTCATAACTTAATGCGCGGAATAACGATCTCGAAATGAGGGTGGATGAGTTGGAACAATATACTCGAAGGTATAGTTTAAGAGTCAGTGGAGTGAAAGAAACAGAACATGAAAACACAGACGAAATAATCTTAACACTTGCTGATAAACTACAGACAGAGTTAAGTATAAGTGACATTGATAGATCACACCGGGTCGGGCCAGAAGGTAGCACAAGACAAATTATTGTCCGTTTTACTAACTTTTGAGCTAGGAGGAAGTTATTTAGAGACAAAAGCAAGTTAAAAAACAAAATTTCCGGATTCGAGAGGTGTTTCATTAAGGAAGATCTGACTAAGTTTAAGTTGGGCCTCTTCAAGGAGGCACTGTCATTGAAAAAATCTAAAAAGGTAGACAATTGTAGGACATTGACGGAAAACTGTTTATGAAATTAAATGGAGGCCAGATTGTACCTATTAGGTCAAGGTTGGACAAAGAGAAGATCTAATGAATTACGTGAATTTGATCTTGTTTGATCTAGTTTGCTCACTGACATCCCTCCATTAAATACTCCATTAACTACCACGCTTTTATACCACACTATTACTGGTATTACCACATGAATGCCAGTAATAGGCCAAAATACTGCCAAAATACTGTACCCTTCCCCCAATTCACGATTTACGAAAAGAATGCAATTTAAATGCCAACCATAGCCTAACTGAAGTAATTTATGTTAAATTCCCTTATATGGGATTGTAGATTTCAAATCCCCAAACTTGTAGTTGCTAGTTGTACTCCCCTCCCCCACCCCACCATTTACAAAAGAAATGCTATTAAATGCGAAAATCCACCCCTCCCCCATCGCAGAATAAATGAGATGCTATTTTAAATGACATACGTGAACTTGATCTAGTTTGCTCACTGACATCCTAATAAGCATGTGCATGTACAAGTGCATATGCATGTGTGTGCTACTCCCTTCATTAAATACTCCATTAAATACCACGCTTTTATACCACACTATTACTGGTATTACCACATGAATGCCAGTAATAGGCCAAAACACTGCCAAAATACCGTTCCCTTCCCCCAATTTACAATTTACGAAAAGAATGTAATTTAAATGCCAACCATAGCCTAACTGAAGTAATTTATGTTAAATTCCCTTATGTGGGATTGTAGATTTCAAATCCCAAAACTGCTAGTTGCTAGTTGTACTAGTTGCACTCCCCCCACCCCCACCATTTACAAAAGAAATGCTATCAAATGCGAAAATCCACCCCTCCCCCCCTCCCCCATCGCAGAATAAATGAGATGCTATTTTAAATGACAATAATAGCCCAAACTGGGCACTTAATGTGGAATTACTGAATGAAGACCCCTATTTTGTGTGTCTCTCCCCACCCACCCCCCTCCCACCCCACCATTTACAAAAGAAATGCTGTTAAATGTGAAAATCCTCTCCGTCCATCGCCGAATAAATGAGATGCAAATTTAAATGACACTAATAGCCCAAACTGGGCACTTAATGTGGAATTACTGAATGAAGACCCCTATTTTGTGTCCCCCCCCCCCCCCCCAACATTTACAAAAGAAATGCTATTAAATGCGTAACCCCCCCCCCCACCATCGCCAAATAAATAAGATGCTATTTTAAATGACAATAATAGCCCAAATTTGGTACTTAATGTGGAATTGCAGAATGAAGACCCCCCCCCCCCCACCATTTACAAAAGAAATGCTATTAAATGCGTACCCCCCCCCCCCCCATCGTCGAATAAATGAGATGCTATTTTAAATGACAATAATAGCCCAAATTGGGCACTTAATGTGGAATTACTGAATGAAGACCCCTATTTTGTGTATTTTGTGTACTCCCCCACCACCATTTACAAAATAAATGCTATTAAATGCGAAAATCCTCATTGTATAGGTACGTGTGTGTGTGGTGAGTGGGGGGGGGGGGGGGTATATATGTCTATATATATATATAGCCATGCATGTTGATGCCCGGAAAGTAAAGGTAATATATGTATATATGATTATGTGTACACCCATGCATACTGGTCTTGATGAAATTCCATATTGACAGAGCTGCTATGTATGAATATTATTCCTTATTATATTATAACAGAGTGTGGTAATGGAAATGTTGATATGCCCCCACCCCGTGTGGGATTCCCGGAAATCTAAGATAATATGGATTATTAGGTGATAACAGATATGTTGACATACCCCCTACCCCCACCCCTGCCTATCTAGTGCAATGAATATATAATAGATCAATACTCCTTTTGTCAATTCATGACAAATGTACCAAAAAGTAAACGTAATATATGTATATATGATTATGTGTACACTCATGCATACTGGTCTTGCTGAAATTCCATATTGACAGAGCTGCTATGTATGAATATTATTCCTAATTATATTATAACAGAGTGTGGTAATGGAAATGTTGATATGCCCCCATCCCCTGTGGAATTCCCGGAAATCTAAGATAATATGGATTATTAGGTGATAACAGATATGTTGACATCCCCCTCCCCCACCCCCTGCCTATCTGGTGCATGAATATATAATGGATCAATACTTCTTTTGTCAATTCATGACAAATGTACCAGTAAATTCAATGTGTATTTGGGCTAATATGCATGAATGTCATAAATTCTCAATGTCGTTGCTAGCACGTGATAATGAGAATCAGTTCATGATTAATATATGTTTATACATATATATATGGTAATGGAAATGTTGATATGCCCCCATCCCCTGTGGAATTTTCGGAAATCTAAGATAATATGGATTATTAGGTGATAACAGATATGTTGACATACCCCTCTCCCACCCCCTGCCTATCTGATGCATGAATATATAATGGATCAATACTTCTTTTGTCAATTCATGACAAATGCACCAGTAAATTCAATGTGTATTTGGGCTAATATGCATGAATGTCATAAATTCTCAATGTCGTTGCTAGCACGTGATAATGTGAATCAAATCATGATTAATATGTTTATATACTGGCCCAAAAAAGAAAGTGTGCATTGCAGAAATTGATCAAACTCCAAAAAAATAATTTCGTAGGTGTAAAGATTGTTAACCTGTTCATGAATAAGTTATATTGAACACAAAAACAGCTTTCCCCGTTAAAATTGCATTAACGTTAAATGACGTGCTGCACGTTGTTGTCACATTTCTGCAACGCCACGGCCCGGCGTCATTCTACAGCAGGACAACGCCCGACCCCACGCAGCTCGTGTTGTTCAACAGTATCTGCAGTAACAACAAGTGGATGTTCTTCCCTGGCCCGCAAATTCGCCCGATATCTCACCCATTGAGCACGTATGGGACGAAATGAAACGTCAGCTACACCGGCTTCCCCATGCACCGTCAACGCTTGTGGAACTCCAAAGACAGCTTATCAGAATATGGAACAACATCCCACAACACTTCCATGCTAACTTGTTCGCTTCCATGAGGCGTAGATGCACAGCGGTAGTCGATGCAGACGGAGGTCATACCAGATATTGAGTGTGTGACTTTTATGTTTGACCCTTAGTGTCTTTGACTCTCCATGGCACCAAAAGTATTCGTCATAGCGTAATGAATTTTCTCGTGTTGATCACAAATTGATTCATCTGTGATTGAATAAAATTTCCATGAATGAAAATGATATATATCTTTTTTTAGTGTCATTTTTTAGCATGCACACTTTCTTTTTTGGGAGAGTATACATATGTATATATGTATCGAAGTGTATATATATGATAAGAACTAGGGAGTAAAAAACTAATAGCTGGCAGGAGAGATATGGATACCCCCCCCCCCACACTCTATCCTTTCATGAAATGTAAAGAAAGCTAATAGCTGGCAGGAGAGATATAGATATGCCCCCCCCCCCCCACCCTATCCTTTATCCTTTCATGAAATGTAAAGAAAGCTAAAAGCTGGCAGGAGAGATATAGATATTCCCCCCCCCCCCCTATCCTTTCGTGAAATGTAAAGAAACTGAAGATAATAATTTGACTTATTATGTGGTAATTAGTTGATAATGTTAATCAACTTATTGGGTGACCACGGGTGCGTTGAACTATTGGTGGTAGTAAGAGTTGATTTCTCCAGCCAACTCATGCTAACAGACTGAAGATTTTAGTTGTGGCAAAGCGTCAATACATGGTAAATGATATATGGATGTGCCAATCTTGTTATTACTGCCACTGATGGTTTAACATACCTGTGGTCAACTTATTGGTTGACCACGAGTATGTTAAGCTATTAGTGGTAGTGAGAGTAAGTTTCTCCAGCCAAGTCATGCTAACAGACTGAAGATGTTAGTTGTGGTAAAGCGTCAATACATGGTAAATGATATATGGATGTGTCAATCCTGTTATTGTACAGTAAGGCCGAAATGAATTGACATCTAATAATTCGCATTCACGCATTTAAGGCTAATATGCATGAATGTCATAAATTCTCAAGTCGTTGCTAGCACGTGATAATGTGAATCAAATCATGATTAATATATGTTTATACATATAGATATGTATCGAAGTGTATATATATGATAAGAACTAGGGAGTAAAAAACTAATAGCTGGCAGGAGAGATATAGATATCCCCCCCCCCCCCCACACTCTATCCTTTCATGAAATGTAAAGAAAGAGAGGCTCTATCCTTTTGTGAAATGTAAAGAAAACTAATAGCTGGCAGGAGAGATATAGATATCCCCCCCCCCCCCCCCACTCTATCCTTTCATGAAATGTAAAGAAATTAAAGATAATAATTTGACTTATTATGTGGTAATTAGTTGAGTTACTAGTGGTAATCAACTTATTGGTTGACCACAGTTATGTTAAACTATTTTGGGCTAATATGCATGAATGTCAGATTTTCAAGTCGTTGTTAGCACATGGTAATACTAATCAAATTATGATTAATATATGTAAATATAAATGTATCGAAGTGTATTTCATGAAATGTAAAGAAAGCTAATAGCTGGCAGGAGAGATATAGATATGCCCCCCCCCCCCCCCACATTCCTATCCTTTCGTGAAATGTAAAGAAACTGAAGGTAATAATTTGACTTATTATGTAGTAATTAGTTGATAATGTTAATCAACTTATTGGTTGACCACAGGTGCGTTGAACTATTGGGGGTAGTAAGAGTTGATTTCTCCAGCCAACTCATGCTAACAGACTGAAGATTTTAGTTGCGGTAAAGCGTCAGTACATGGTAAATGATATATGGATGTGCCAATCTTGTTATTACTGCCACTGATGGTTTAACATACCTGTGGTCAACTTATTGGTTGACCACGGGTATGTTAAGCTATTAGTGGTAGTGAGAGTAGGTTTCTCCAGCCAAGTCATGCTAACAGACTGAAGATGTTAGTTGTGGTAAAGCGTCAATACATGGTAAATGATATATGGATGTGTCAATCCTGTTATTGTACAGTAAGGCCGAAATGAATTGACATCTAATAACTCGCATTCACGCATTTAAGGCTAATATGCATGAATGTCATAAATTTTCAAGTCGTTGTTAGCACATGGTAATGCTAATCAAATTATGATTAATATATGTATATATATATGTATCGAAGTGTATATTTATGATAAGAACCAGGGAGTAGTAAACCAATAGCTGGCAAGAGAGATATTGAGATGCCTCTCACCCCCCCCCCAATCCTTTCGTGAAATGTAAAGCAAATGAAGATCTTCATGTCTGTTGGCGTTATTGTATTGCCGGGAGGAATTGATATATAATAACTCTTACTCATGCATTTATGGGCCAACATCCATGAATGTCATAAATTCTCGAGTCGTATATATCACCTGGTATGTTTATGTTTGCAGATGTATATGTATTATACGTATATGTGTATGTAATGTATGCATGTTTATGTATATTTGAGGATGTATATGTAAGTACCCCCGTGGAAACCCTGTTATCACCGGTAGAATAGGACCCATTCATTAATGCTTGTTGCATAGTTTAGATAACAGTGTGAGGAAAGCGGTACTAGGAATTTTAAGGGGTCACCCAATAAAACATCTTGCGTTGTAGAACATGGGCTTTCATATTTCATGGGTGCATGTCCTCTAAAAATGGGCAACATGGGCATAAACGATTGGTTTGACTTGACATTATATCCATGTCGTGGTCATGATTAGCCATTATGCAGAAATATATGACCTTAATCATCAATAAATAAGAAAAAGAGACGGGCACGATTAGCCATTGTGCATAAATATGTGACCTTAAACACCAATAAATAAATAATAATAAGAAAAAGGCTGAACTGACGTTAACACCAATAAATAAATAAATAAATAAATAAATAAATAAATAAATAAATAAATAAATAAATAACACGGCAATTATACATATGAATGATAAAACATCGTCAATGACAAATCGGGGTATCACAAAGCAAGTAATAGATCCCACGAGGAACAACAGTTTGTCACACAAAGTCTGTCAATCTTATGATTGAGAAATGAATGTTTGCCCATGTTGGCCCTATAGTTCGTGACCTACAATTTTTTCCTCAGAAAATAACAATTAATACAGTATTACCAAACATAATATCTTAACAGGTTTGTACCCTGGAAACGCATTTTGCTTGGAATTTTCTGTACTTTTCCCCCAGGTATCTTGCCATACGTGGTGTGCGATACATGTATGTGTACTGACGTCCATATACACTAGAATGTAACACGGTCACCCTTATCAGTTCTCCACCTGGACCCCAATTCTAAGGGTCGAGTAACTCAACGTTTTAGGCTTGTTTACTAAGGTAAACAAGTTATTGGTAAACTGGGACCTGGTGACCAACACAGCCATTCTGCCAGTGTTGCCGGCTGGAATGAGTTGGCATTGCAGCTGGCAGCTTTCTCATCCTAGGGCACGAATGACTAATTATTGAAGGAATAATATAATTCAGCCATTGCAAACTGAATCTCGGTCTTGAATAACCCTTGCGAAACTCTTGAATTTTTCCCAAAGGTTCTGTATGAACCATGGATAAAAACCATCTCAATAACACACCATTCCACCTCTCCCTCTCAAAATCCTTCCTTCTCCAATCATGAAACTTGTATATATGTTCTTGTTGATGTTTGTGTTTATTTTTCAGTGCATTGCGCATACAAATGTTCCTGCATTGTACATGACTGATTATTTAAGTACAGGTAAAACACACCATATACACAATATATATATGGCTGTGGGAGTTCTCAGATTATCTGAAAATATTAACAGGCAACCGTCAAATTATGCTTCTGTGTTTATGAATTGGCACGAAATTGCTCGACTTGGCAGTGTTTTTGTGAATAATGGCGGGTAACATTAGTCTCGATGAGATACAGACGAACCCGGAATTTGACTTTATTATGGTCTATAATGACAGAACATGTGAACTTTCCAATGATGAAGATTCCCTATTTAAAGATAATACAGGCGACTGTAGTTATTACTCACCCAAAGAATTTCAATCAATGAACAGCAAGCAAAGTGATCAATTCTCAATGTTTCATTTAAACTGCCAAAGTTCAAATGCACACTGGGACTCCTTGAATGAACTGTTGAGTGACTTACATGGTTCGAAAAATGCCTTTAGTGTTATAGGGTTAACCGAAATATTTCGAATACCTTCGAATATGTCATACCACTTGGACAGCTATTATCCACTCATTAATAAGATGCGACCTGAGGGGGATGGCGGGAGGCGTGGGGTGGGACTTTACGTTAAGGAGGGTCTGGCGCCCACAATACGGAACGATTTGTCTGCTTTTATTCCCCATGTAATTGAGTCCCTGTTTGTAGAAATCAAGGTAAATAATACTAAGAAACTAATTGGGGTCATATATAGACCAAATACACAACCAAAAGCGGATATAGATCTCTTTCTTACAAAACTAAATGAAATAACTGACCTAATTAATTTGGAACGCACAGAGGCATATATTATGGGAGACTTCAACATCGACCTACTGAAAACAAATTATCATCCTAAAAAACAAATCTTTCTAGACCTCATGGTCAATCAGGGTTTTCTACTGTGTATCACCCGACCCACTCGCATAACCACTCACTCAGCAACGTTAATAGATCACCTCTTCTCAAATAATATAACAGCAACCTGTTTGTCTGGAATAGTCATCACAGATGTTGCCGATCATTTTGGCATATATTATATAGAAAATATTATTACTGCAAAGGGTATTCCTAAAATTATATGCAAACGTAAATTCACTGAAGCTAACATGGCCATATTTAGGGCACTTCTCCACCAAAGTGATTTTTCGTCAATTCTTGAATCAAGCTGTCCTAATGCAGCATTCGAGAACTTCATGGATGTCTATTCAACAGCTTTTGAACAAGCGTTTCCTGTAGTAAATGTGCAACTGCAAGCTAAATTTGTCAGAAAACAACCGTGGATGTCCATGGGACTCATGACTTCATCTCTTAATAAGACGAAGTTTTATAATAAAAAAATAAAATCCCCAGCAGAACAAAACATACAAAACTACAAAAACTACTGTAAAATCTTTAATAAAATAAAAAAACAAAGTAAAGCAATGTATTATAACAAGATATTAAATGATAACATAACCAATTTAAGTGAAACTTGGAAAGTATTAAATGAAACAATAAAGAAAGCAAAACGTACAATTAGCTTGCCTTCTACTTTTTTCAAAGACAATAATTGCGAAATAAATGACCCAAAGGAAATAGCATGTGCATTTAATAACTTTTTTGTAAACACGTGAAGACATGCTAGTGCAGAATTGATGCAAACAGATAAATCCTTCCGAAACTTCATGGGTCCGTCTTCCACAAATAACTTCTACATTACACCCACTACCCTTGTGAAGTGATGGATGTGGCCAAACGAATGAAAGCCAAACGGTCAGAAGACTGTGATGGCATCTCAACATATCTTCTAAAGAATTCTTTTGATATATTAGCCCACCCGTTTGCTCATATCGCTAACCAGTCCTTTATCAGTGGTGTTGTACCAAACCGAATGAAAATCACTAAAGTTATCCCAATTTATAAAACAGGGGATGAAAATAGATTTAATAACTATAGACCTATAAGTATTCTTCCAGCCTTCTCTAAAATCTTAGAAAAATTAATGGCTAATAGAATGGTTAATTACCTGGATACATTTGATATTCTTTATCAGCATCAATATGGCTTCAGAAAAAATCACAGCACCACACATCCTGTGATGCAACTTCTTAGACATATTGCTATAGAAAACAACAAACCAACAAAAGATTTAACACTAGCGATATTTATAGACTTTTCGAAAGCTTTTGACACTATAAATCATAGTATTCTAATAAGTAAATTAGAAAGATATGGGTTCAGGGGTATTAGCATTGACTGGTTCACAAGTTATTTATCCAACAGAACCCAATATGTAAAATGTGGTGAAAATAATTCGAATGAAGCCCAAATAACATGTGGAGTACCACAGGGTTCCATACTCGGGCAATCTTGTTCCTCCTTTATATTAACGATATTCGTCACTCGACTTTATTAAACCTCCTATCGTTCGCGGATGACACGACAGCCTATGCTTCAGGTCCAAATGCAAGTAGATTGGCTGAATATATAAATCTGGAATTAATCAAATTAAATGAATGGTGTTCAGCCAACCAGCTTGTCTTTAACACAAATAAAACTAAATACGTTCTTATAATTCCAACCCACAGTACACTAGTCCCAGAAAATTTAGCTATCAAAATACAAACCCAAACAATAAAAAGAATAGGAAGCCATGAACAAGATAAATCATTAAAATTTCTTGGTATCAGTATTGACGACAATCTATCATACAGTGCCCATATCTCACATGTTTGCTCCAAAATTGGAAGAGGAAACTATGCATTGAATAAAGTGAAAAAATTATTGCCACATAAGGCTTTGAAGACATTATACTTTGCCCTTATATATAGCCACCTGTTATATGGCATCCATGTATGGGGTAATGCTCGGGCAATTAGTAAAATTCTTTTTATGCAAAAACGCTCACTTCGTATCATTAATAATTCAAATTACAACGCCCATACTGATCCCTTATTTGTAAAAGACAAACTACTTAAAATTAATGACTTGTTCAAACTGCAAGCATGTCTCTTCATATTTGATTGGAAAATGGGACAACTTCCGTCATCGTTTAATGACTTTTTTAACCCAACACAAAATACTTCACAAAGAGTTACGAGACAATCAGACTTATTATATATGAGTAGAACGCGTACTAAAGCCCTCGATAGGTTACAGATCCATGCATTTCCTAGGGTGTGGAATGATTTGGATCAAGATTTAAGGTCTATCACTAATAGAAATCTATTCAAAAAATTATTAACACAAAAATTCATCTCTCAGTACCCAAGTAGTGTGGAATGTGACAATCCCTATTGTCGAGATTGTAATTTTAATGTCAGTAGATGATTATGGATTCAAACCCCTGAAAAATAACTAAATGTCTGCACAGCCATTAATTTCGCACTTCACTATACTTTGGTCATTTTCCGATTTGTGTGCTCTTTGCATGTGATAACATCAAGTAACATACTCCGTCTGTTAATCTCTCCCAATAGAAAAGTATGATTTAACTGCCAAGTCTGACACTTTCAACACCAGAAAATAAATCTGAATGCAATTGAACAATATGCCTATAACCCACATCCGTAATCAGTGTACAATGCTCACGCTAGAACAAATATTAGTGGGAGATGACAGGTAGACAGCCAATCTGGCTATGCCATCTCCTTACGGTATAGATATTTATTCATATTCTCATATTGTACTAATGTTTTTATGCCTTCTAAATCTTGTATTACTATACATGCATTGCTGTAATTCCTAGCTATACCGTTAAATAAATAATCTAAACAATATTTTCTATTTATATTTATTTCGATACCCACAGAAAGCGTTATTTTCTGTATGGGCAGATCAGAAAGTTGAAAGGGTGAAGGTCACTTTCAGACAGTAAGGGAAAGTCGGGGCATTTATTTGTTGAAAAAAAATGTGATGTGAACTAGAAAATGCCGTGTACAGAGGACTCACATAATCATTATGTGACAGGTTTGCTTGGAAATACATACCGGTTGTTTTCGATTCTTGTCATTGTGGTATTTTGACACTTCCTGTTGTTTCCTTAAAGCTGATAAACCAATGTATCTCATTGGTTGTTCATTTCCAGTGTCTGTAACTTTCTAGTTGGTTGAATCCAAAGCGAGGGATCAATCATATTCGAGTTCTCCAGCTTGAATTGGTTATATAAAGCTGCCTTCACTTAGTGAAGACCCCCCATTCTTGGCATCAAAGCTCTAATTCAGCAGCGCCATAACAACTGCCTGTTGAGGTTAGTTGAGGGGCCATTCTGTGCTCTCCTATTCAGGGGTGTTATGGACCAGAATCTATTCTGGAGTTGCTCCATTATATGGGGCACATACGCCGGTAGAGACAATGTCCATGACGTGCCTTTTCCGGTGGAGGTGCTCAATATAGTGGAGTTGCCCAGTTAAGGCCACCCTACAGTTGAAATTGGCAGTATATGGCCTCCCAAAATGGTTTTTTTTTTAGATTATATAATTTTTATATTAGGTTAGAAACCCCACCTGAAATTGAGCCAAATTTGGTCCCGGTATTTTTCTTTTTATTTTTGTAGCATACTACTGGCAATGTCACCCACAAAGGGCTGTGGTTTAAATAAAATATTATAATTTGGTTGAGTTTGAACTATTTTTTTTGTTTTGTTGATAATTTTATTTTGATTTTGTTTAGTTGTTGAATAAACCACGTTAAACTTATTTCTTGTACTTTTTTATCCTTAACTGGCTGAGAGCTTCAAATCCTTACGAATCTGACATTGACAGGGTTCCAATCTTCTGTATATTATTATACTTAGTCCCATCCTGTTACATTTTTGGCGAGGCTACCAGGATTTGAAGGGTGATTCGACCAGATATGGATTCTGTTACAAGAGATAATTTACAGAGAGTAGGGAGTCCAGTTAAGCATGGACAATTTGGAAATATGGGTCTAAAGACCGATCCCTGGGGTACACTTTCAACATTTTGTGCAGTAACAAGTTCAGTACACCCTTTGATGAGTACAAGACCAAAAGTATCTTGTGTTAAAATTCAAACATGTGTAGGTCCCCCATCTTTTCAAGCTGGACCCTTGTATACAACAGCTAGGGGTACTCAGAAAAAATATTGTGAGTCCCAAGGAAATCTGGGGCCTACCTTAAATCAAAACAGAATGGGGCCTGGGTCACCTGACTTACTTTTTGATTATTCCCCTTTTGATTTTGAAAGGACTAATGTTTCAGGGGAAATTTTGAATTTAGGTTTTCATAGTGAGAGCAATCTGAAAACTCCAGGAGAGTTGAGTTTGCCTGCTAAAAAGTTACAAACTTCTAGTACCACAGCAATTAATGAAAGATATCTTGATTATCAGCCTCCTCAGTTCAGTGAGTTACATCTTCCTAGGCTGAATCGTGGGTATATTCCTGCTGGGATGGATTTTTTAAGCTCCACTGAAAACCTGAGTTTATGTGCTGTCTCTTCAGAAGCTACTCCTTGGAGAGCTGTAGACAGGACAAGTGCATTTAGTTTGCGAGAGGATGCAGGACAGTTACAGAGGCCTATGGAATCCAGATGTGGGGTACATTTTTTTGAAGATTCTTCTCACCTTCCTCCAAAGTTCCCTTATCCAGTATATGAGAGGGCAAATCAAGGTATATCTTCCCCTATAGGAGAACATGGTTTTTCCTTCCCTTCCTTTGTGGAACAAAAATCTAATTCATTTGCAAAATCATATCCACAATTTCTGAATAGACAAAATAGGATTGATTTTAATCATGTTAAAACAAGTTGTGGAAATCAGAGCTATGGCCAGTTATCTTCTTTACAAAAAGGGTCTAATCTTGCCCCCTTAGAAAGGTCATCTCCAAAGTTAAATGAGACCCCATACAATGTGGGTAAATTAGGAGACGTGAACGTTGGTCAGGCAAAGGTACATCCTATTGACCCTGCGGTATGGGGTCCAAGCATGTGCCAAACATGGACGTCTCCTTCTGGTCACCGACAGAATGAGTTTTCACAGATTCCTACAAATCATGCCCAAGAAAGCAATAACTTTTATCATGATCCATTACATATAGTAGAGACACCTGTAGGTAGGAAATTGACTGGAAATAGAACCCCCAGGGCTGAAGCTGAATATTCAAATGTTTTTCTTAAGGTCAAAAGCCAAAATACAAAAGAACCACAGACATGTGACGGCTTATCTGACTTTCAGGACTACTTGATACATTTCGAGCAAGTAGCTGCCTGGAATGGTTGGAATGATTGTGAAAAGTCTCAGCAGTTAATAACGTGTTTGAGAGGTTCTGCTCAAAAGATATTGAGTGATCTCACTCTTAGTCAAGTTAGTAATTATGCTGAGGTTAAGCATGCATTTTTGCAATGCTTTAAACCTCCTGGTCGAGAAGTCGCATATCGAATGGAATTTAGGAATAGGAATAGAATAGAAACTGAAACTTCTGCTGAATTTGGATTTGCCTTGTGTCGACTGGCTAATTCAGCCTTTCCAGACTTACCAAGCTCAGCAAAAGAGGCTTATACTATTGATCAATTTATTAATGCCTTGGGGTCTTATGAGCTCAGAAAACATGTTCAATTTAGCCAAAAACTCTGGATGAAGCAATAACTAATGCTGTAGAGTTTGAAGCTTTTGATGGATCTCATAATACCACAACCAAGTCGGTAGAAACAGAACATTTAGTGTCTGTGATACAGGAAAAGAGAGCTCAAAGTAAGCAACATGAACCAACTGGCCAAGACATTATTGATGTTATTCGGGAAGAGTTTAGCAAACTGAATAAAATTGTAGGGGATGCCCTTAACTCTGATAAAGGGAAGGGAAAGTTAAAGACATGTTTTAAATGTGGTGAGAATTGGAACTCTAAACACAAGTGTTCTGGTAAACTTGAGAACTATGTAGATATTAAAATGAAGTCTGAATCAGTTGAAAAGTCAGGAAAATAAAAAGGGTCAAGTTTGAGCCCCAGAATTTGGCCTTGGATTATGTTTGTAAAGATTCAAAATGTGGGCAAACAATATGTATAACATCTGTTCAGCCAAGTTGTCTTTTTGTGAGGACTCTGATTGAAGGTAAATCTGTTGATTTTTTAGTGGACTCTGGCTCTGCCGTGTCTTTGGTATCTTGGGATATTTATGATAAGTTGAATGGCAGTTTTACTTATGATATTAAAAGTGTTGCTGTCACACTGTTGTCTGCTTCTGGTGATAGTCTTTCTGTTCTTGGAGAAACTTCATTGGAGATTAAAATTGGTAGTCAGAATTTTGTTCATAATGTAGTTGAAGCAGATTTGGATAATTTGTCTGGAATAATTGGAGTAGACTTCTTAACTAAACATAATGTTAATTTGAGTTTCAGTCAAAAACTACTTGATGTAAATGGTGAATGTGTTGAACTTTTTCCACAGTTTGGGAAGCATTGTGCTCGAATAAGGTTAGATGAATCCGTGATGGTACACCCTGGTACTGAACATGTAGTTCGAGGTATTGTAGATGGCTCATATGTTTTGAATGAAGGTTTAGTCGAACCAACCTCATTGGTTAAAAGCAAGGGCTTGCTGATGGCTCGAGCCGTAGTGAAAACAGAAAACAGTGGAATTTATATGTCAGTGATTAATATTGGGAAAAAAAGAATTAAGATTAATGGTAATTCTGTGGTGGCAACTCTGTCCCCAGTGAACATACTTTCTGATGTAGGAAGAAGTATCCCAGATTGGATCCCCACAGCACAAACTGGCCATTTGGAGTCACATTTTGATGGAATGTCAGAAAAATTAAAGCCTGAACAAAGAGAAAAAGTAAGAGATTTACTCATTGAGTATCGGAATATTTTTGTTGGGCCTGATGGTAAACTTGGTAAAACAAACTTAGTGGAGCATAGTATAAATACTGGAGAACATAATCCCATTAAGATACCTCCCAGAAGAGCATCTTCTGTTAAAAGGGAAATTATTGATCAGGAAGTTGATAAAATGCTTAAAGAAGGCATTGTTGAACCTAGTACAAGTCCATGGTCGTCCCCTGTAGTTTTGGTTTCTCAAAGTGATGGGAGTGTAAGATTTTGTATTGATTATCGTAAGCTAAACTCAGTGACAAAAAGGATGCTTTCCCTTTGCAGAGGATAGATGATGTGTTAGATACTTTGGGCAATTCACAGGGGTTTAGTACCTTGGATCTCGCAAGTGGATACTGGCAAGTTGGTATGGACGAACTAGATAAACACAAAACAGCCTTTGTCACTCATAAGGGGTTATATCAATTTAATGTAATGAGTTTTGGGCTCTGTAATGCCCCAGCAACGTTTACAAGGCTAATGGAATTGGTTTTGGGTGGCCTACAGTGGTCTAAATGTCTTTGTTATCTGGATGACGTCATTGTGTATGGAGCCTCATTTGACATTACCCTAGACAACCTAAGAGCTGTGTTTGAGTGTTTCCAAAATGCCAATTTGAAACTAAAGCCAAAGAAATGCAAACTGTTTGCTTCAGAGGTATTATATTTAGGTCACAGGGTATCTGAAGAGGGAATTAGTTGTGATCCTGGAAAGACTGATGCAATTCGACAATGGCCTACACCAAGTTCAGTTACAGAGGTAAAGAGTTTTCTTGGCTCTGCAGGGTACTATCGCCGTTTTATTCCGGATTTTTCAAGTGTGGCCTCTCCACTAACAAAACTCACACAAAAGAATTTTAAATTTAATTGGAATAAAGATTGTGAGCAGTCTTTTGAAAAGCTTAAAGAGCTGCTGACTTCGGCTCCAATTTTGGCTTATCCCACCAGTAAAGATTTATTCATCCACAAGCCACACCTTGAGTAGGTCCCAACAAAATTATTGTGTCACTTATAGAGAATTATTAGCTGTTGTTACCTTCTTGAAACAATTCAGACACTATTTGTGGGGACAAAAGTTCTTGATTCGAACTGATCATGCCTCTCTAGTATGGTTAAGGAATTTTAAGGAACCAGGAGGGATGCTAGCCAGATGGCTTTCTATTGTTGATACTTACAATTTTGAAATCCAGTATAGAAAGGGAAGTAATCACCTCAATGCAGATGGCCTTTCAAGAAGAGCCCAGAAATGTAAACGTGATGATTGCCCCTCATGTGGAAAAGAGATTTTTAGTAGAATAACATCTGTTGTTGGTTCATCTAACAGCTCTCTTCAGGTTGGCAGTTTGGATTGTAAGGTTTTGACAGTGTTGGATGAGCCATTACCGAGTGTTATTTCTAACTGGGTAGATTCCTGGTCACTCAAGCTGTTGAGAGAGTGGCAGGAAGAAGATTCAGATATACAGCACATTCTTTTGTTGAAACAGAGATATGATAAAAAGCCACCTAAGTCTGTGTTGGCAGATTTGAATCATAATGTAAGGATATTGGGACAAATTTGGGAAGTATTGGAGGTTAAGGATGACATTCTCTATCGTGTGTGTGAAAAAGATCCCCAAGGGAACCTTTACAACCAAATTATGGCACCTTTTAATATCAGAGATAAAATATTGGAATTTGTTCATAACACAAGAACCTCAGGACATCTGGGAAGAGATAAAACTCTGCAAACGTTGAGAAAATGCTTTTATTGGGTTGGAATGAGTCAAGGTGTGAGGAGATGGTGTTATGAATGTGAACAGTGTGCCAAACACAAACCAGGGGCAGGCAAAGGAAAATCTCCCCTCCAGCAAGATCCTAATTCAAAGCCTATGCAGAAAATTGCAATTGACATTTTGGGAGGTCTTCCAGAGACCCAAAATGGCAATGAATACATTATTGTAGCTGGTGACTATTTTTCAAAATGGAAAGAAGAATTTGCTGTTCCTAACCATAGAGCCTATACTGTGGCTGACAAATTAGTCACTGAATTCTTTGTATGTTTTGGTGTGCCCTTACAAATTCACACAGACCAGGGAAAAGAATTTGATTCTGAACTTTTCAAAGCCATGTGTGATAAACTGGGCATAGAAAAAAGTAGAACAGCTCCTTATAGACCACAGTCTGATGGGTTGGTGGAGCATTTTAATCGCACATTAATTCAGATGCTCTCATCCTTTGTTAATGAAAATCAAGAGGTCACCATTTCTTCTGCAGGAGAGACTCACTGTACACGCCAGATGAAGAGACACTGGAAGATTGTGGATGAAGAATCTGATGTTGTACAAGAAATTGCCACGAAGAGAGCTTTTAGAAAGTTTAGAAAAACAGAATGATTTTATTATTTCAAGATTTTTTTTTTGATTTAAATGTGTACCACCACCACTGAAGGTGATGACCTGTTTGGGCCATCAGCTTCAGTGATGGTGCTACACATTACCCTTGACATTGCCATTGGTATGCTTCAAAATATTATTTCATTAATCTTAATAGTTATGAAGTCGAAAAATGTGTATACATTTTGTTTTTTTAAGGAGGGGGGAGTGTGGCAGGTTTGCTTGGAAATACATACCGGTTGTTTTCGATTCTTGTCATTGTGGTATTTTGACACTTCCTGTTGTTTCCTTAAAGCTGATAAACCAATGTATCTCATTGGTTGTTCGTTTCCAGTGTGTGTAACTTTCTAGTTGGTTGAATCCAAAGCGAGGGATCAATCATATTCGAGTTCTCCAGCTCGAATTGGCTATATAAAGCTGCCTTCATTTAGTGAAGGCCCCCCATTCTTGGCATCAAAGCTCTAATTCAGCTGCACCAGAACAACTGCCTGTTGAGGTTAGTTGAGGGGCCATTCTGTGCTCTCCTATTCAGGAGTGTTACGGACCAGAATCTATTCTGGAGTTGCTCCATTATACGGGGCACATACGCCGGTAGAGACAACGTCCATGACATGCCTTTTCCGGTGGAGGTGCTCAATATAGTGGAGTTGCCCAGTTAAGGCCACCCTACAGTTGAAATTGGCAGTATATGGCCTCCCAAAATGGTTTTTTTTTTGATTATGTAATTTTTATATAAGGTTAGAAACCCCACCTGAAATTGAGCCAAATTTGGTCCCAGTATTTTTCTTTTTTATGTAGCATACTACTGGAAATGTCACCCACAAAGGGTCGTGGTTTAAATAAAATATTATAATTTGGTTGAGTTTGAACTATTTTTTTTGTTTTGTTGATAATTTTATTTTGATTTTGTTTAGTTGTTGAATAAACCACGTTAAACTTATTTCTTGCACTTTTTTATCCTTAACTGGCTGAGAGCTTCAAATCCTTGTGAATCTGACATTAACAGGGTTCCAATCTTCTGTATATTATTATACTTAGTCCCAGCCTGTTACAATTAAATGGGAGGGTGGGTCCGGATTTAATTATTTCCTTTAAAGCATATTATTATTATTATTATTATTATTATTATTATTAAAATATCTACTTAGGGGATACAGGTACTTTAACCAATAATGGTAACATAACCAGACCAGCTAACTGGCTTGCTTGGCAAACTGTAGAAACTGATCAAAGCGACTTCAGTTTGAACAATTCACACAGATTTTAAAAATGTCTTTGATGACCTAGAAAGCTCTGCAGATTTTTGCAACCTCAAATCCTCATAATAAGGTAACAGTCTGACTTATCAGTGGTCTCTAGTGAAGTCTTGGCTGCCTATACAACCTGCCAGAACGTCATTAGAAACCACTGCCAAGTTACTGTAGACTTCCATCAGAAAGACCACGAACAGCCTAAAAGCTGGAACACAATAATAATAATAACACTTTGGCTGGCCGCTGATTTGTCGCAGTTCTCGGGTGAGAAGGCCTTGGTTATCCCTGTACTCCCAACTGCCTCCCTATTCCCACGCTTCTTCTCTCCTCCCAACACTCGGAGACGAACTGCTTGATGGCATCCCTTGCCCCATTATTCTCAACCTCTCCGATTAGCATATTAACGCTCTCCTTTGAGTCTCTCGCTAACCACATGTCCTTCATTCTCCCATCCCACTTCCCCATTATGCTCCCAGTGGGTCTTATTCTTTTAGACTGGTATTTTGTGCATCCTAGAAGAAAGTGTCCCAGGGTCTCCAGCACGCCCAAATTACACAACTGGCACTCCTTTTCACTGTTTTCCCCAATTTTTCCCATCAGCTCCAGGGACCGCGACCTCAGCTTGAACAGTGAGCCCCCAAAGGTGTCATCAAGGTACTCTTCAAAACCAGGCTTCTCTTTATCACTCAGGCAACCCAAAGACCTCTTTGATTTAACCCCCTCTCGCCAATTGAGGTTACCATCATCCATGACCCTTTCTCTGACGATTTTTTTTTACCCTGGTATGCCCCAACGTCTAGGTATATATGGTCTACATATGCATTTAAGACAAACTCACCAAAATCAATAGGAAATAGGCCCTTAAGGGTTATATTTATTTATTGGTGTTTAAGGTCACACATTTCTGCACAATGACTAATCATGTTACGGGTGGAGGAAGCCGGAGTACTCGGAGAGAATCACTGAGTAACGATGAACAACTACCAGCTCCCCAACATACCAACTCCACACAAGCAGGATTAGCTTTGGTTGAAGGCAGGTATACCATCGACGTTCAGTACACCTCAGTACACAACGTCACCGTACCCCACGTGGGCAATGTGGTTGAAGTGTCTTGCCCAAGGATACAACGCGGTTGCCGCAGGTGGTATTCGAACTGAGGACCACTCAGCTTGCAGCCTGCACCTCTACCCACTGAGTCACCCCCTCCCCCTTAAGGATTGAACTCCAGTAAATATATAAACATGGAAGATGTACTTACAGGGGTATAACAGTTCAATCGGATTCTAAATTATTCAAGACCTGAAATTGATTCATACAGCAGGTGTTCGAGAGACTCAAAACCGATTCTCGTGAATTGGGTTAAATTTTAATATTTTGAACCCTATATATATAGTGATGTCTTCTATTTCAGTTAAATGACAGCCATTGGAAGAATCCCTATTCATTATTTTGGGGTAGACCAATTAATAATTTCAAAGTGCAGCCTTGGGGCTGCACGTTGAAAATATTGATTGGTCCGCCCTACATTTCACTTAGCAGTCACCCTACTCAATGCAATTGTGATGCATCATGCTCCTGGACTGGAAAAGGGGGCTCACGGATTTAATGGGTTAAGGCCTGTAGAAGTGTGCATAGAAGATGTAAATATAATTTTTGAATAGGAATCCACAACCATTGTGTGGTATCCTACCGTGATGTGTTAGAGGGGAGGTACAATCCAAACGTGGAAAGGTGAACTTGGCATCTCCAGCCGTGGAGGTGATTGAATTGTTATGGAGGGTCAAAACCATGATGTGTTAGACAAAAACTAGCGATAAAAAGCACCACAAGATGCATGAGATGGAAACTAGAAAGCGACAATTCTTGGTGTCACCGGTTTCTATCGAAAATTTTTGGTCTGAACTTTGATTTTTTCTTTAGAATGGATGTCCAAAGGCGTACCCCATTAGACTGTTTAACAATGAGCAAGCGTTATGGAGAGAGTAATCCGGAAGTTTAGAAAACAAATCGAAATTTCTATCCGAACTGAGCATCAGGGAGCAGGGGAAGCAGATCTGTGACACGCGGAAGCTTCTGGTCACACCATTGTCTGGAGTAGCAAAACATGGATATAATATATATATACACAAATGTAAATAAAAGGTCAACAATGTATAATTTTAATCTCCCGCGGTCACATTCATGTACATAAGCCACACCCACTACGTTTATGACACTTTGCTACGCAGAACAATTGTACCGAAGTGTGTTGACTTCGGACTGGTCTTGTAAACTATCACACTCTTAGACCTTAATAAAAGCCCATGTAATGTACCGATAAAATATCACACCTTCAGACCTTAACAAAAACTAATTTGGTAATGTTGAAGGTCGCACGATTTTTGCCAAATCGTTGTGTTGGATTGATACACTTGGTGTGTGTGTAGTCCGTGCAGCAATGGATACTGTTGGGAGTTTGCATGGAAATGTTGTTAAATATGCAAATGCAGAGAGACAGTGATTCACTTTCTTCTTGGATGTCGTGTGACGAGTTGTTATTCACTTCGATAGATTTTTCATCCATGGGCCCCCGAGCAGAATTATAATGGAGTTTACGTTATTCGGTGTGCGTGCTTAATATATGGAATTCACAAAATGTGAGTTTTGACGGCTTAGTATTGCGCAGTCAAATGTTGAAATTTTGGAATGTTTGCGACAAAATTTAAGGCTGTTAGTAGCCTTTGAGAAGTTTGTGTTGAAGGCTTGCACACTGATGTGGTTTGCATTGAAAATTGGAATATTTTGTTCTGCTCGACTCAGTTTCTGAGACGAGTGGCACAAAATGTTCTCTTTTTCCGTGGTATTCGTTGTCATGTTATTAAGTTTGATTTGTGGAAACTTGCGTCTAAAACTTTAGTAATTTCGTGAGAAATTATATTCTAATGTGAATTCGTTCCTATGGTAGCCTGGTAGCACCAATTGCGATTCGTATCTGGCCATATTTTACGCTAAAGATATTTTCACCTCAGGCACTGGATTGTGATTTGGATAGTGTGACCTATTCGATTACGAAAACCTAGTTGCTGAATTTAGCATATATGCTGTATTTTTGGCATGTTTTCCACAATTTAAGGCCGTTAATAGCCTTTGAGAAGTTTGTGTTGAAGGCTCACACACTGATGTGGTTTGCATTGAAAATTGGATTGCATTGAAAATTGGAATATTTTGTTCCACTCGACTCAGTTTCTGAGACGAGTGGCACAAAATGTTCTCTTTTTTCGTGGTATTCATTGTCATGTTATTGAGTTTGATTTGTGGAAACTTGCGTCTAAAACTGAGAAATTATATTTTTATGTGAATTCATTCCTATGGTAGCCTGGTAGTATCAATTACAATTGATATATAGCCTATCTGACAACGCATGGAGATTGTGTGAGCACAATTCTGGTTGTGGAACGTTGATTTTGTTATAGGGACTTTGAATGTTGCATATATGGGAATGGTTGTTGAATAAAATGTCATATCATCTAGATGAGTTGTTGATTATTAAATCTATCATATTTTTATGAATAATGCAGACCGGAGTATGGTGTTCCCTGTTTAGACCCTTCGCATATACAGTCGTGGGTAAATATCTCAGATAATTTTCCAGCCAGTGTTATACCTAGTAAATGTATTATTTTAGGAGGGGGGTTACTTACCTGTGTGGGTGGTGTCCCAAACCCCACTTTCTTAAAGCTTAACGATACCCTTCACTTGGACCTCTGGGACACTTTATATTTTCTTTTGATGATTGGTCCGAGTTGGGACGTTACAGTTTTTGGCGTCGCCGACAGGATAAAAAAAAAAAAAAAAAAAAAAAAATTTTAGGTTGGGTATATTGTCTCCATAGTGGTGACATTTGATAAGCTGTGGTGGAAACTGGGATTAATAGGTGGTTTCTGAGTAATAAATGTAATACAATTTTTTTTGTTTGTTTTTGTTTGTTATATAATATGGTATATTGAAAAGTAGGGCTAGTGGTGTTAGACGTAATCTTCAAGATTACTTCAAGATTTTGCAAATTTTATCTAGGGGGCTAGAAGGGGACGAGTTACATACACAGATGGCGGAAGTTACACCAGACCCATTGTATACGTCTGATTCCGTTTCGCGGGAAGTTACACATATTAAAACTATGGAAGACAGACTTGCAAAATCTTTTCAGACACAGATGGAAATAATACAAAAATCAATTGGGGCATTGGAAGAGCAGACTAGTGAATTAATTAAGAAGAAAAAAAAGTTCTGATGCTGCATGTCGAGCTAGTACATCCCTGTCAGATGGGGGAGCTATTCCCAAGCATGGATATGAGGGGTTGACCCAGATGTCACCAGTCGGTGAGCACCGTGTGACATCACCTATTAGAAGACAGCGTGTGTCTTCTCCGCACAGTGATTACCATATGTTGCCACAACAATATAGGGAACAGCGAAGCTATTCTCATATATGGCCTGAGTTTCCAAAGAAACCTGTTGTTTCACCAGAAACGTTTAATGGATCGACCAATGTTAATGATTGGTTGACCCATTTCGAAAAATGTGTTGAAATAAATCAAATGGTCCGAGGCCCTTACCTGTAAATTTTTAGTAGTTTCACTAAGAGGGGCGGCCCTTCAATTTTATGAAGATTTAGATCCATCTATTAAGGCCGTATCATCTACAATTAATTATGCAGAGTTTGAAAGATAGATTTGACCCCTATAGAGGTACAGCTATTTATAGATCACAGTTGAGATCGCGTCGTCGAACAGCTCGCGAAACCTTGCCAGAATTGGCAAGTAGTATTAGGAGGTTGGTCAAACGTGCTTATCCCGAGGTCCCTTTGATAGTCAGAGATGATTTGGCCAAGGAAAGTTTTATAGCCACCTTGACTGACGCAGATGTTCGAATGCAGGTTCTTAGAGGGAAGCCAGAGACCCTTGATATAGTGGTTCGTTTAGCTCTAGAAGAAGAGTCCTATAGAAGAGTAGAAGTTTCGTCAACTTCTGTCAATGTTTTCAATGAGCCTCTGGAACGAGATACGATAGGGGCATTGACGAAATCTGTAGACGAATTGAAAGATCAGTTGGCAAAATTAAGGTTGGAGCAACTAGACTTGAGGAATGAAGTTAACGGTCCTAATTGTGATAGTGGTTGTGATCAACAGTTAAGGTCTAATGATTACCGCAGAAATTGGGGTCGAGGTAGACGTGGTTCGGTGGGAAACTATGAAAGGCAAGGTCAAGGAGGTGGACGGTGCTCAAAAGATAGTCAATTAAAAGGTTAGGGACTGAGGTTGGGGTCGAACCTCAGTCAGGAATTAATAGGACCCCTTTGAGAAATAAGTCTGGTTATGTTTTTTTAACCCTTGAACTGTGTAAAAAGGAAGTTGATTTTTTGTTGGATACTGGTTCGTTCGTTAGTTTGGTGAATACCAAGGTAGTGGAAGAGAAATTTGGTATAGAGCCTTCTGTATTGAAGTCTGTACCCCATGAAGTTCTTGGGGCAAATGGTCAGCCCTTGAATGTAGCTGGAGTTATAGATTTGCCAGTTGTAGTTGGTGAAATCAAATTAAAACATACTTTTTTGTGGCAGAATTGCCTTGTGACGGCATTTTGGGTATGGACTTTTTGCGAGCGTATGGTGTAGAGATTTATTTGAGTATAAATAAAGTTAAAATTGCAGGAGTTGACCTTCCCCTAAAGTGCTCGGAGGAAATGCGAGGCCAGAATCACGTCATGTTGATTAAAGATGTGGTCTTGCCCCCTTCCTCCGAGATGATTGTTGGCGGATATTTAGAAAGTACTTCTGTTGTTAAGGGAGTTTGTGAGGTTGATTCAAATTTTGTTAAAAAACATTCAGGCATTATGATGGGGCGGTGCTTTGTTGAGAAAAATGCTAATGGCATAGTACCATTGCGGCTAGTTAATTTAACCAGTATGCCCCAATGTTTAAAGCAGGGTGAACTGGTTGCAGAAATGCAATCAGGTGAGATCATGGTGGAACCCCAAGGTAGGGGTACTCCTGAAAAAGTAGACAAATTTAATTTAAATCAAATGATTGATCGCGAAGTTTTGGATGATGAACAGGTAAGTCGGGTTGAACAACTCTTGGAAAGAAATCGCGATACTTTTGCTCAATATGAAGGTGATTTGGGATGAACAGACAGAGTTAAACATGAAATTGACACAAATGACCATCCACCCATTAGACAAAGAGCCTATTGGCTTCCTGTACATAAACAGCAGGAAGTTGATAGACAAATAAACGAAATGTTAACTCAGGGTGTGATAGAAGTGTCAGAAAGTCCTTGGGCAGCACCAATTGTTCTTGTTAAAAAACGAGATGGTAGTCTACGTTTTTGTGTAGACTACCGTAAACTTAATGCAATAACTCGGAAGGATGCATACCCATTACCCCACATTGATGATAGTTTGGAAGGAATGTCGGGTGCTAGTTGGTTCTCAACGCTAGATTTGGCTTCTGGGTATTGGCAGATGGACTTGGCTACATCTGCCCAAGAAAAAACAGCCTTTAGTACTGGTAAAGGCCTGTATGAATTTGAAGTACTCCCTTTTGGGCTTTGTGGAGCTCCAAGTTCCTTTGAGAGGCTTATGGAGCTTGTTTTGAAGGGGCTTCATTGGAAGACTTGTCTAATTTATCTAGACGACATTATAATCTATGCCCGTACCTTTCATGAACATGAAAGTAGATTAGAAGAGGTACTTGGGAGAATTAAGAGAGCAGGATTGAAATTGAAGCCTTCAAAGTGTGCTATTCTTAGGCGTCAAGTGTCCTATCTGGGCCATATTGTGTCTCTGGATGGAATACAGGCTGACCCTGAAAAAATAGCCTGGACCATGGATTGGCCAATACCTAAATGTGTTAAGGATATTAGGAGCTTCGTTGGTCTTTGTTCCTATTATAGAAAATTTATATTTGATTTTTCTAATTTGGCCCGTCCCCTATTGGAATTAACGAGAAAAAATGTAAAGTTTCTCTGGAATCAGAATTGTCAGAGTGCATTTGAAATTTTGAAAAATAAGTTGTGTCAAAGTTCAATACTGAGATTTCCAAACTTTAACCAGGAATTTATTTTGGACACTGATGCGAGCGATCACGCCAGTGGAGCGGTGTTGTCCCAACTTGTTGATGGTCAAGAACGAGTAGTAGCATATTTTAGCAAAGTTCACTCTCCTGAAGAAAGAAACTATAGTGTGACCCGAAAGGAGCTATTGGCTGTGATAAAGAGTGTGAAGAATTTCTGTCATTTTTTGATTGGGAAACATTTTACACTTAGGACAGACCATGGTTCCCTACGTTGGCTTTTTAATTTCAAGGAACCAACGGGTCAAGTGGCACATTGGTTGGAATATTTGAGTGGGTTTGAATTTTCTATTGTTCACCGTCGTGGTGAGCAACATAAAAATGCGGATGCATTGAGTCGAATACCTATAAGTTCTTTCTCACTTGCTTTATCAGTAAGTGTGGTAGTCACTGCTGATAATCAGCAGAGGGACCCAATTTTGAAGAAATTATTAGCCGCTAAAGCGAATGGAGTTAAACCAACTGTAGAACAACTAAGGGGAGAACCCGTTATGTACAAACAGTATATCTCCCAGTGGGATCAAACTGTGGTAAGAGATGGCATGCTATTTCGAGAATGGTTTGAAATTAATGGTGGCAGTAGGTTCCTATGGATTGTTCCAGAAGGAGACACCGATAAAGTTATGAAATGTTTTCATGATTCCATTGTTGGAGCACATTTAGGAATTTTTAAAACTTTATGGAAAGTTAGGCTGGGTGAGGATGAAAAGAGATGTTGAGTTATGGAACCGAACTTGTGAAGTTTGCCAACGTCGTAAATCTCCAAATAAGACTCTTCGAGCGCCAATGGTTACCAATAGGGTATCCGAGCTGATGGAGCGAATTGCCTTAGATATACTAGGACCACTTCCTGAATCCAACAATGGAAATGTTTACATATTAGTAATTTCCGATTATTTTTCCAAATGGACAGAAGCGTATGCTATCCCTGATCAACGAGCTCATACTGTTGGGGAATTTTTGGTGAAAGATTGGATTTCGAGATTTGGTATGCCGAAATTTGTTCATTCCGACCAGGGGGCAAATTTTGAATCGGAGCTTTTTCTCGAAATCTGTAAATACTTCGAAATAAAAAAAACTAGGACTACCCCTTACCATCCACAGAGTGATGGACAAGTGGAGAGGTTTAATCATACTTTAGTGGCTATGTTGGCTTGTTTTGTGGAGGAAAATCATAGTGATTGGGAGTATTATCTGCCTTTTGCTATGATGGCCTATCGTGGTGCGGTTCATGAGACCACCAGGTATACACCAAATCAACTTATGTTTGGAAGGGAGGTACGATTGCCAGTGGAAATTGTGGCTGGTAATGTTCCTGAGAAAGACTTAAGTCCATCGCAATATGTGCGAGATTTGGAAAATCATTTGGCTAACATTTTTCAGTTAGTCAGTCAAAAATGTGAAGCTGTTATAAAGTACAGAAAGAAAATGTATGACCGGCAGGTTCATGGTAAGCCTTACGAAGTTGGCGATCGAGTTTGGCTCTATGTACCTAGAATAAATAGGGGCCAGACACCCAAATTTGCCAAATTTTGGTCAGGGCCATTTATAATTAGGAAGAATTATCTGATGCCAATTATGTTATTTGTAGGGAACATGGTGGACGTTTACAAGTGGTCCACTTTAACAGGTTGAAAAAATGTTTTAATCGTGTAGGGGCGAGTTTTGGTGAGGATATGGGGCCTGGTAATAATCAGCCCTCATATGAGGAAAATTATACAGGAAAGGGGGAATATAACAACCAATCTGCTCGGGGGGGGGGGGGGGGGGGGGGGTCATGGTGAAGTGGCATATTCCCCACACGATGAACCATCGAGCCAACGGGGATGAATTCTCTGCCATCCCCATTGGATGGAAAGTGGCCAGTATGCCTGGATTGAACTGTAGACATTATTTGTTTAAAGTTCTACAGTTATTTTTTTTGAGTATAAGGGAATTGACGCCGGCATTATAGGACTTTATGTTTGTGATTTTGAATAATTATTCTCAACTGTCTCTGCAATGGTGAGGAGGTTCCTGTTGGAAACTCCCTACTGATTGTAGAGGTGCAGTTTAGAGAAAAGCAATATTTAAAATGAATATAATGTGTTGCTGATAAAGCATGCATATATAATTGAGAGCCTTACCTGTGAGCAGGAAATATGTTTTAATGCGTTATGATGGAGAGTTGTAATATAATATATTAAGTCATGACGCGTGAGGAATGTGCAATGGCATGGTAATTGTATGTAGATTGCGCATACCAGTGGCCAGCGATAACTCTGTAGAGTTCGTTTGGCAATAATTTGGAAGGCTAATATGGTGACAGTTGTGCACTTGGGTGACCAGCGGAAACCCAATGGAGTTCGCTGGGAATAAATTGAATCGGAGATTTGTGTAGAGATATCTTTTATGGTATGTGCCTTTTGTCAATAATTTGGAAGGCTAATATTGGTGACAGTTGTGCACTTGGGTGACCAGCGGTAACCCAATGGAGTTCGCTGGGGCTAAATTGAATTGGAAATTTGTGTTAGATATCTTTTATGGTATGCATCTTTTGGCGATAAATTGGAAGGCTGTTATGATGGTACTTTTGCACATGTTAATAGCTAGCGAAAACTCAATAGAATTTGCTGTGCTTGAAGTAGCAAGTTATGTACATTAGAGAAAGGTACATATAGAATTTGAATCGCCGTGGCGATTCATGTCGCAGTATGATTGTGAATCCTCAATGGTTGGGCCCTCGTGGGTCTGCACATATGTACAGAATATTAAATAATTTTATATTTTGGAGGTGTAAGTATGTTTTCATGGAAAACAAAATTGGATATAAATACACCTTATTGACAAAGGCGTAATTATTGTGGAATGAATATTGTAATATATGTACAATTGCACCAGTGTGTGTTCGTGTGTGCGGACCTAGAGGGTTTCCCAAGATTTTAGGTGCTCGCAGGGTGGGACTTTCAATTTATGATGTGGACTGTGTGGGATGGATGAGTGGTTTCCGATCACGTGGCCTATTTCGATCAACTTGCATGGCGCGCTTGTGGGTCGGGGTTTTTTTTGGGGGGGTGTGGTGCGAATGTGTATGGTGGGTGGTGTTAGAGGTGCTAGAGTAAGCCAGGGTTTTGTAAGTAAATTAAGTTCTGCAGAACAAGTATGCATCTTTTCGATTGAGATGTGTCCGTGTGTCTAATGCAATCAGTCGATCGAGATCTACCTCCTGAGTGGAAATGGCTTAATTCCCATATAGATTTGCAGAGCCGGATGTCATTCCCAAGTGAAAAAGAAAAATTAAAAACATCTAATTAACACTTGTTTCCTTAGCTAAACAGACAAAAAGGGTAAGCGTCTGTTCCCTTCTCTACAGGTACTGCTGTTGGTGTTAATTTTTTTGTTTTAGGTCATTGGAAGATGGGCTTCGCATCACAAACTTGATACCTGTAGTGAAAATTCGAAAAATAAAACTCATCACAAAATGGACATTCGCATTAAAGTTTCGATGGCCTGATCATCAAATCTCATCACAAACTTGTTACCTGTAGTGAAAATTCGACAGCCAGTTAAATAAACCTCATCACAAGATTGGTATTCTTTGATGAAATAATGAAGTTCTGATAGTCGTCTACTATATAGACTATTTATACTTAGTCGAGATGATGACCTGGGTATCTGTGCATGCAGGACTTACGTATATGTAGTAGTTGCTGTGTGTCAAACTGTAACTGAGAGTATAGACTTTCATATTGGTAATCATGAAAGGGATGATCATTGGCCATAGTTTTATTACGAGACTTTATCATTTTATCCTTGGACACTTGAATCTTTGGCGCCTGAATATACCAAGGACCCGGGTGCAGTTTTGGGGAATACCTGGGGGAAAAGTACATAACTTGAACAATGTCGACGTGTGTGGTGTGAAGTGGGTTTTCCTTCAGATTGGAGGTAATGACCTGGACAGTACTGACTTTTCATTGGTGACATTCTTAGAAGAATTGCAAACTATAATTAATAAATGGCAGTCCTGTGGAGTTGAATATGTAATTTTAGGAAGTGTGTTTCCGAGATTGAAAACAAGAAATGTGTCTCACCAAATGTACGAAATCCGGAGATCAGCTGTTAATGAGTCCCTGCGGTCTGTGTGTGATGGAGGTATTCAATACTTACATCACAGGCAGGTCGCAGTGTCTCATATGGCACCGGATGGAATACATTTAAATTATAAAGGCCAGCAGTGTTTCTGGAGGCATATCCAGGGAAAGGTCGCCCGTATCCTATAACTTGTTTGTAGATGGTGGTATACAATGCTTCCATCGATCTGGAGTAATTTCTAATCGAGCGGTAAGATCTCTTGTTGCATGTCTTTGTGTGGCGGCAAGCAACTTCATCACGCGTTTGATGAGGTTGGCTTGTGGGGGCTATTCTGTATCGGTTTAATCTTTTGTTCCTACCTATGTATAGTTGATTTTTCCTTGGTTGGATGGCTCCAGAAATAGAGTAAAATTGTAATTTAACTTACGTATAAGAAGCCAAAAATCCAGGGCATATATATATATATTTTTTTGCGAAGAAGTGTATTTTGAGATTTTGTCCCTTTTAGGGACCATGAAAATATGATGATGGACATTTCTTTCTTGATAAGGTTTTCCTTAAAACGGGGTCGTTTCGTCTTGGGGTGGGGATAATGTACCGAAGTGTGTTGACTTCGGACTGGTCTTGTAAACTATCACACTCTTAGACCTTAATAAAAGCCCATGTAATGTACCGATAAAATATCACACCTTTAGACCTTAACAAAAACTAATTTGGTAATGTTGAAGGTCGCACGATTTTTGCCAAGTCGTTGTGTTGGATTGACACACTTGGTGTGTGTGTAGTCTGTGCAGCAACGGATACTGTTGGGAGTTTGCATGGAAATGTTGTTAAATATGCAAACGCAGAGAGACAGTGATTCACTTTCTTCTTTGGACGTCGTGTGGTGAGTTGTTATTCACTTCGAAAGATTTTTCATCCATGGGCCCCCGAGCAGAATTATAATGGAGTTTACGTTATTCGGTGTGCGTGCTTAATATATGGAATTCGCAAAATGTGAGTTTTGACGGCTTAGTATTGCACAGTCAAATGTTGAAATTTTGGAATGTTTGCGACAAAATTTAAGGACGTTAATAGCCTTTGAGAAGTTTTGTTGAAGGCTCGCACACTGATGTGGTTTGCATTGAAAATTGGAATATTTTGTTCCGCTCGACTCAGTTTCTGAGACGAGTGGCACAAAATGTTCTCTTTTCCGTGGTATTCATTGTCATGTTATTAAGTTTGATTTGTGGAAACTTGCGTCTAAAACTTTAGTAATTTCGTGAGAAATTATATTCTTATGTGAATTCGTTCCTATGGTAGCCCGGTAGCACCAATTGCGATTCGTATCTGGCCATATTTTACGCTAAAGATATTTTCACCTCAGGCACTGGATTGTGATTCGGATAGTGTGACCTATTCGATTACGAAAACCTAGTTGCTGAATTTAGCGTATATGCTGTATTTTTGGCATGTTTTCCACAATTTAAGGCCGTTAATAGCCTTTGAGAAGTTTGTGTTGAAGGCTCGCACACTGATGTGGTTTGCTTTGAAAATTGGAATATTTTGTTCCACTCGATTCAGTTTCTGAGACGAGTGGCACAAAATGTTCTCTTTTTCCGTGGTATTCATTGTCATGTTATTGAGTTTGATTTGTGGAAACTTGCGTCTAAAACTTAGTACTTTCGTGAGAAATTATATTTTTATGTGAATTCATTCCTATGGTAGCCCGGTAGCAGTGGCGGATACAGAAATTCTCAAAGGGGGGGGGGGGCGGATCGTGCAGATGCCGAAGGCATCTGCCACGAGTGCCGAAGGCACGAGCTTTTGTAGGGGGGTCTGGGGGGGGGGGGGGTACTCCCCCCAGAAATGTTTTGGAAATGAGCGACCAAATGGGGCATTCTGGTGGTTTCTGGGGTGGAAATCCTCTTGAATTTTTGAACGGCTAATTAACACTTTTTAAACAGCATGTTTCAGAATTTCAAATTCTGTCATACGTTCAAGACAGAATTAGAAAATTTGAAATATGCTCTTCAGATCAGTTTACCATAATACTGTATTTTGGACACACTGTTTACAGTCATAACCGACTCAACCTCAGGAGAACATTGCGATCTGCCAGCGTTTGAAAGTTTTCAGCAGTCAGCCCTCTAGGCTCAGGTACGCCATGACTATGCCAATTAAGATCCTGACCCATAACTGGCATAGCCATGGTGTGCCTGAGGCTAGGGGCATGTAACACCACAAAATCATGCTGTGTCTGTGACGCTATAAATGAAGGCGACCAGTAGATATATTTTGCATAATTTCAACGGTATATTTGTTTTCCATAGCGAATGGTGATGGAGGAAATAAATGTCGTTGTATGTTTTTACTTCAATTCATGTATTGTCCCCAAATGAAAATCCTGGCTACGCCCTACATACGAGACAAACACGAGCTAAAGGGGGGCGGGGGGGGGGCGGTCGCCCCCCCCCCCCCCTCTGTATCCGCCATTGCCCGGTAGTATCAATTACGATTGATATATAGCCTATCTGACAACGCATGGAGATTGTGTGAGCACAATTCTGGTTGTGGAACGTTGATTTTGTTATAGGGACTTTGAATGTTGCGTATATGGGAATGGTTGTTGAATAAAATGTCATATCATCAAGATGAGTTGTTGATTATTAAATCTATCATATTTTTATGAATAATGCAGACCGGAGTATGGTGTTCCCTGTTTAGACCCTTCGCGTATACAGTCGTGGGTAAATATCTCAGATAATTTTCCAGCCACAGTTATACCTAGTAAATGTATTATTTTAGGAGGGGTGTTACTTACCTGTGTGGGTGGTGTCCCAAACAGATTTAGTTGGCCCGGACAGACGGACGACTGGCCATGGCATAAGCTCAAATTTGATTTACGTCAAAGTTGAGCTAATAATAATTATTTTTACCATAATAATAATAATAATAATAATAATAATAATAATAATAATAAAAAAAAATAATAATAATAATAATATTAATAATAATTGTAATGGGCAATTGAACTCAACAGTCTTGGAAGATCTGTTAAACATTGAGTTTTCAGCGAAATCTTCATGTTTTTAAAATAAAGTTCTGCGTTGCTATGAAGATATTCCTGTTTTCTTTTTCTGACAACATGGAGCTGCCAGTAAAAGTACTTCTGTGTCGCATATTGTATAATCAATGCTTTCAAATAATATTTGTCGCTGTGTAATATATTTTGGACAAGTTAGAAGAAAATGCTCTGAGTCTTCATAATTGAATCCACATGAGCATCTTGGATTGCTAACTAAAAATCGTTCAAACATATGACCTTTTAGGTCACTACACCTTTGTCTAAGTTTGTAGTGCAGAATCTGATCATTCCACCAACCGGCATAGTAATGCTTCGGGACCGCTATGTCGTTCCTTTTTAAATATCGCTTTAGGAGTTCTGTTGATTCCCAGGATCTAATATTTGGGTCCAAAGCATTCGAAAGCTTTACCGAAGATGGCAGGAATGAGTCTGCAAAACGCGAAGTGCGACATTGTATTTCCCGAAGATTACAGGAAGAATGTAGCGGGTAAGTCGTTATATCAGACACTTGGCGGAGAATGATAGACCTAAGGTACAAGGGCGCATTTCCAGTTATAATTTTATGCATTGTGGTGATTTTGTGCCTTCTTCTGCATTCTTTTAGAGTTATGAACCCAGTTTCTGAATATATACGATCATGGCTTATGCCTCTTGGAATACCACATATTGTACGCAGAGCACCACTTTGTAGATTTTCTAATACAATTAACTTGTTCTCTGGACAGTTATCCCAGATGATATCAGCATAGTCAAAGAGTGGAAGAATAAAGCTGATATGCATTGTTTCCAAAGCTGATCTGGAAAGTCTGTATTTCAAGCTATGAAAACAGTTTATCATGGGACTGACTTTACCGGTTATTGAATCTACATGAGTATTCCATGATCCTGAATAATGAAAATTCAGACCAAGATGTTTATGAGTTTCAGCATCGCTCACAGTAGTGTCTATAAAATAGAGAGTTGGCTTTGGAAGGGGATTACACTTCCTTGTGAAGCTAAGCGCCACTGTTTTCTCTAGGTAAAAATTGACCTTCCACATTTTCGCTCAGAGACGAATACGCTCAAGATCTGTATTTAAAAGATTTGAGGCCTGGGTCGCATCTTCAACAATTAAAAATATGGATGTCTCGTCTGCATATAGCCTAATATTGGACTGAATATTGTCCACTATATCATTTATGTAAATGTTGAATAAAAAGGGTCCTAGAACAGATCCCCGAGGGACACCAGCAAATATGTGGTTTGGTTGTGAGTTGCTACCATTAATTACAACTAGATGTGAGAGATCGGTTAAGTAGTTTTTGAACCAGGTCAACAAACTGCCCCTGATACCAATCGCATCTAGTTTATGTATTAGTCCATCATGCCAGACTCTGTCAAAGGCTTTACTTGTCGCAGAATACAAACCTAACTTCTTTACCTTCATCAAGGGAGGATTTTATGAAATTGTCAATGTACATTAGTAGATTACTGTACTATCCCCTCGCCTGAAGCCTGACTGCATGTCATATAGACGATTATCTTCTATGGAAAATTCATAAACATGGTTGAAAACTATTTTTTCAAGAACTTTACTTATGCCACATGTCAACGAGACTAGCTAGTTAGTTTTCTTTATTTGTAGGTGATAATTTCTTATGAATTGGTATAACATTTGCTATTTTCCATTTTTGTGGGAATATTCCTGTCGATAAAAATATGTTAAACAGCCGAGAAAGTGGGTATGATAACTCGACTGAGAAACGTTTTAAGATCTTGTTACTAATTTTGACAGGGCCACAAGCCTTGGACGTGCCCAATTTTGACAATATTGAGTCAACCTCTGAAGGATTAGTTCGACAGACCCATCCATATGTATAAGGCTTGGTAATTCCACATCACTAGGTACGGTGTACTGTCTCGCGAAATAACCATTAAATATAGTCACAATGTCAGACGGGGCACTTATAACTTCCCCGCTTTCAAGCAGTGGATGGAAAATATCACTAGTATTTGGTTGCCGTCGCGAAAAATGCTTCAGATTTTTCCACAAGTGGTTAGAAGAAGGGTTCTTGGTGGGTACAAAGGTCTCTAACTTGAGGTCGTAATTTCTTTTTGCTTCCCTCACACATGTTATAGTATTATTTCTTATTCGTCTAAACTCCTGCCAGTGTTCTGGGTTATTTGTTCGTTTTGATTTACCGTGAGCCCTATTACGATATCGTATTTGCCTTCGTACAACAGCAGTCATCCATGGATTGTCATTGGGGCGCACTAATATAGACTTTGATGGAGTAAAGTTTTGGGCTGATTGTATGATATAAGTAGTAATGTTTTCGGTAATTGCATCAACACTCTCCGCTATAAAACACTCGTCCCAGTTTGTAGCAGAAAATGTTTGTGATAATCCATCTGCATCCATATTTTTGAAGTCCCAGACGACCCTACTACACGGAGTGAAATGTGATCTCATGCATGTCACATGGGCGGATATAGCGTGGTGATCACGACAAAATGGGGGGGGGGGGGGGGGGGGGGGTAACTTCTACATTATAGGTTGTGACTCTACTCGTATTTTACAATTGTGCAGATTCTATATGCATAAAAATAACAATAAATAAAATGTGTCATAAAGACTATAATGTGTGGTTACTTCTGAGGTTCGGATTGGCTGTGCGATCATCAGGCTTTTTCTATTTTTTTTTTACTCTGTGTATCGCACTGTGGTATAGAGAGACTTCTCATAATTTCGCTACGGCTTTCCACTGATTCGGATTACGGATTATCAATTTTGTCTCAAAAACATCGCCTAAGATCCCTCATTGTCACGAGCCCAACGAGCTCGCTCCAATGAGGGACCACAAACTATATTTTCGACACAACAGGCTATATCTTTGAGGCAACAGTAGTTGTAGTGGCTATTTCAGTAAGCGATTTTGAATCTATCCTCTGTGTTTGAACAAGTCGGTATATATGGATAAAATTAAGTTAATTCTGCATGCAAAGTGGAAGTATACATTTTTTAGAGAACACTTTTTCTCCAATAATTCAAAACTTAAGCGAGACTAACCTGTAAGGTGAGTTTTGATTGGAATTCTACCGACTCATGGAGACTAAGGAGGCTAAGCGAGATAAACTCATGTGCACGGACGTCCTATTCACCGCGTGAAGTCTTGTGGTCACTATCGATGGGTTGGGTAAACGTTTTTGTCAAAGAACGCGGGCGGGCGCTAGGCCTCCTTAGTCTCAATGAGTGGGTAGAATTCCAATCAAAACTCACCTTACACGTAGTCTCGTTTAATTTTTGAACTCTACCTCCCATTCCTACCCAAGGAGGCTACGGGAGACTTCAAAGCCCACAAGACCGAACTGAGAGTCTGATCAAACATGCAACTCTTACGTGTATATGGTCTGAAGCAAACTGAATTCACATACCTCTCTACTTTGTTGCCAACACATAGTCAGCAAATCCTTTTGAATTCTGTATTGGTTTGCAATAAAACTTTGCAAATGTCGATGAATTTGATCATCATGCCGATGCCATGATGGTGTTGATGTCACATTTCCTGTGCAGGGCTATACTGGTGGAAGCAGCACGCAAACTATGAGATTTGAACACTGAAGTATCTATGCCTGCCTTAAGCATAACGGTTCGGATCCAGCGTGCTACAGTGTCTTTTGAAACACACTGATATGGTTTGCAACTTTGCAAAAACTAATAAGAAGTCTCTTGTCTTTACGAAAAGGCCGGGTTCGTTTATTATAGACATCTAAATATGTGACCACACACAAGCGCCTATCCGCTGGGAAAGATTTCAGTTTCAGAGAAGGTTGAACTCTTCATGGTGCTGATTGTTTTATCAAGTCATGTATGCGAAACGTATAAGAGCACTTTCCCCATATCATATAGCCACAATCCATAAAAGTAATAGTTTGACATCTCTATCCAGTAACCAGATTGCACAAGACAACTGTTTTGAGAGCCAATTGTTTCAAACTTAAACATTTCGCTGGTGACAATTTTTTTAAGTTGGTCAGTAAAATATCTACTTTCCAGATATCTTTATCTGGTTAAAACAGGACTTTTCACAAAAATGCCTCTGAGAAATCAACGTATTAACGGATGTTCGCCCACAACACACTCTGAGTCTGAATTTTTTATAAATTGCGATAGTGCAGAGCGTGCAGTATTGATAGCACTGTAATGTAATCCACTTTGAAAAAGATGTGTTAAGTATTCAATGGCGTTGTTCACAGTAGGAGACATCGTATTCAAATTTTGTTGTTTGGAAAATCTGATCCATTTATCCAGATACACTTTGTATTGTGAAACTGAACTTTTTCTCCGTGATGAAAAGATGATATCTTGAGCTGCTGATGAAATTCCTGTCTGTCTGATGTTCTCCCTGATAAGAGACAGGCCATCAAAATCATTTTTCCCTGGAGTGGATGTTTCGCTGCTTGGTTGAATGGCAGCTTCAAAATGTTTCTCTTGGGCAGCAAAACTGGCAGATCTAGTAGTACTGATATCAACACTGGAAACCAAACTTGTGTTTCCCAAAAGGGTACAATAAAAATCGCCTTGCTCTGGTCGTTCACTACTTTTGTGAGAACTTGTGGGATAAGGCTAAAAGGAGGAAAAAGATATAGAAATTTATTAGCCCAGTTTAAAGCAAAGGCATTTACAGCTAGAGCACCTGGACCTGGTTGCCACGAAACATATGGTTCAAATTGGAAATTCAATCGTGATGCAAACATATCAATATTGGGTAAGCCCCATTTCTTAACAATCTCTGAGAATATTTTTCGCTCCAGTTTCCATTCCGTTCTACTGTTTGTTAATCGGCTTAATCTGTCAGCCTCCACATTACTTTTACCAGCAATATGTGTTGCCGACAACCAAATTTTCTTGGGAACACACCAGTTCCAGATTTCTCTAGCCATAAAATTACAGTTACATGAGAGGGTCCCGCCCATGTTATTGATATAAGCTATAGCTGTGACATTATCCATCTGCAGCTTAAATGTGAATCAGAAATTTCATGACAGAAGGCCTGCGAACCAAAGTATGCGGCTTTCAATTCAAAATAATTAATATGAAATTTTGCTTCCTCTAAATTCCAGCTGCCCCCTGCAGTCCTGTCTTTCCAAACAACACCCCAGCCCGAGCCAGATGCATCTGTTTGGATAATTATTTGTGGATTACCATGAGAAATATGTCGTGGGCTTTGGAAAGCATTTGTTAACCACCAGGTAATGTTGCATTTAACATCCTCAGATAGTGTATATGTAGCATCAAAACTACCATTAGCTTGCACAAGTGTTTCATTTTTCTCAATTTCCAAGTGTCGATAATGAAAAGCTAATAATCGACCCCTGGCCAATAATGGACCATGAGACCAATGAGTTTGGCTATGTGGCGAACGGAAGGTGCAGAAAGAGACAAAATGCTCCTTCCTAAATTTGTTAATTTCTCATTCTTTTCTGTACTGATAGAAACCTTCATGTTCTGGTTTCTAGACAACTCGTACCCACGGAAACTCGTACCAGTCAAGTCGTACCCAAAATTGGACGACTCGTACCCATTTTCGGCTGGACAACTCGTACCCACAATTGGACAACTCGTACCCAAGGTTGGACAACTCGTACCCATGGCTGGTCAACTTGTACTTGGTGTTTAATTGTATGGGCGAAGGCCGTTAATGGCCTAAGAACTATAGAAGCGGGGTTTTTGCTTTTGTTTTATCCGTTTAAGGTGCTGTAATAGTAATGGAAATCAGTTTACTTTGAAATTCCTTCGTCAGATATTCCATGAATATGAATGAAATATACACAAAGTTTACGATACACAGAACAGGAAACATATATTCATTGACCGTATTTTGTTGATAGCAGGCACCAGTGGTTCCTGAAAGTCTGCAATCGTATTCGTACGAGAACTGGCGTGAATGACACCCCCCCCAACCCTGACACCCGGTTTCTGTGCTTCAGTTTTGGGAAACAGAGTACTGGAAAAAACTAAAAGGCCTCGCATCTAGGCCTAGGCTCTGCAAATTATCAGGGTGAAAACCATAGCCTTCGTCGCATTAACTCTTGCCTTTCCTAATTAATAATGCCACTCTCCACCTTTAGATTATTTTTCGTGTGGCAAAGTTACATCACTGGTGAGGCGCCGCTCCGGTCAGGCGAGAAAGGATTTCATTGGAAATAGAGAGTCCATCCGGATTTTGTACTTGAAGCGTAGCACATTTACTGGCTGGGAAGAAAAACGGCAAACAATGACCAGTGATAGACTGAATCAAGAAGATCACAAATGATGTTCATTTAAAAAGAAATCTAATTAAAAAGCACAAATACATCTCTCTATATGAGTCCACTAGCTCGCATCAATTGATTTCTGTCGGAAATTTTATGGTCAACACCGACACACCTGAAAACTCGACCGTCATTTAATTTAAACTTACCCGGCAGTGACAGGTGTGAGATCATGAAGAATTATTTTCTATCGTCTATTACCTTCTAGTCGATTGGTGTTTAATTTTCTTCCAATTATCTGTGCATATTATTATCGCCAATTAAGTTAATCTTCCAGTTGGGAGGTGTGTTTTTCTAACAATTATCTTCCATGACAATCATGAAAATTAAATGATAATTTGCATTTTTTAAGGTTTGCAATTAGACTATAAATGTGAATAAAAGTGAATCTCTCTCTCTCTCTCTCTCTCTCTCTCTCTAGGCACCTGACTCTCGTGCCTCGACCGATCAAAACAAAAATTGGCACAGGTATATATAGATGTAATTTAGTTAGTTTAAACAATATTTATTTCCAACTTTCAGAATATACATGAAACAGTATAATGATGTATGTGGATTCGACAAAAAGCTGATAGCTTATACAAGGTCGTTTCCACTAGATGTAATTTGACCAGGAAAGGACTTCTGATGGCCACGATCGCGTCCGACATCGCGTTAATCCTTCAACTAATGAAGGAGTGGGTTAGGGTGGGGGAATGAGCCCCGATCGCATCTGATTTTGCATTAACCCTGCAACACGTGAACTGCTGGGTATGACTACCAGTACAACAAAATATTACGTAGAAAAGCCCTAAGAAGTTTAACGAAGAGCCAAAGATTACCCGATTTTGGGGAGGAGGGGGTGGGGGTGGGGGGGGGGGGTGTTGTCGTCTCCCGTATATCCACACCACTGTATTAATATATAATTTAAATGTTTCCTGTTTCCTTCGAATTGCTCTCTTGATGAAATGTTCATACCGGAGAAATTGACTTTCGGCGAAGTCTGTCCAGACTGTTCTGCTGAGATATATGCTAAAAATGGAAAGTTTTTGCCTTTATGCACACCCATTGAAAGCAGACACAAATCTTCTCAAGTCCTTCAGCCAATATTCGCCTTCGCCCATACAATTAAAGACCAGGTACATGTTGACCAACTGTGGGTACGAGTTGTCCAACCTTGGGTACGAGTTGTCCAACTGTGGGTACGAGTTGTCCAACCGAAATTGGGTACGAGCCGTCCAATTTTGGGTACGACTTGACTGGTACGAGTTGCCGTGAGTACGAGTTGTCCTGATACCCGTGTTCTTAGAATCTAGTATAAATCCCAAATGTTCTATTACACGTGTGGGTATTGTAATAGATTTTTCATATGAAATATAAAACCAAAGCTTCTGAAGCAGGTCACAAATGCCATCAACATTAAGTTTACAATCATTACATTCTTTCGCTGTTAAAAAGAAAGCATCCAGATAACCACTCGATAGAAAACCTTGTGCCCTCAATTTTGCAAATACAGGTTTTAACAATTTTGTAAACACCCTAGGTGCACATGCCAGGCCATTCGGAAGGACAATAAATTGATTGAAAGTTGAATGATACTTGAACCGTAAATATTTTCTATAGCTTTTGTGCACCGGTACTGAATAATGTGCATCTGTTAAGTCAACTGAAGCCATAAAGCAATTCGGTCTCATCAATTCTATGCAATGGTGCAATGTATCCATTTTAAAATGCTGATATTTTAGAAATTTGTTGAAATTTTTCAAATTCAAAATTAGCCGAAAAGATCCGGATTTCTTAGGACAGAGAAAAATATTAGACGTAAAATCTCCATCTTCCTTTATAAATTTTTCAATGATTCCTTTATCTGCAAAATCATGTATCTGAGCTTGAATGGTTGATTTCCCAGGAACTTGAAAACGAATTTCTTTAGGTTCAACAGGCTGAAAAGGCTGTTCATCCAGTTCGAATGTACAGCCTTTTATGAGGGAAAGAAGCCATGGATCACTACTTAAAGATTGCCACATATTATACTTAAACCGAATATTTCCAGCCATAAAGGTATTAACATTTGTGCTATATACAGGGTTATTACTGCCAGCCGTGCTATTTGTTACTGTTTTCTGCGGTCGTTTTTGTAAGCATTCATGCCTTTGTTCTGGAATCCTCCTGATATGTTGTTCTTCGAGTAACTTATCATTGGCGCCACCCTGTTCGCTGGCCTAATAAAAGGAAATTTGCGCTGTCCAGATGTGTCTGTATGGGGTTGGTATGGCTGATGTCTGACTGTTGTTCTCGGCTTAGTAACCTTGGTGGTGAGCCGCTTTGTTTCAGACAGGTCTTTAACAGTTTGCGCCAAATCATCCCCAAACAGTTGTTTGCCAATAGGATCCCGTTCATTGTAAAGGGATTTATATTCAGTTCTGGCTTAAACAGCATTTTTCTCCTCACATCCAAGTGATGACTTGAGTCGGCTAAAAGCCTAACAGCATCTGATAGGCTCCTCATAACTTCATGGGGGTTAGGTGTTTCACCCCTCTCTCCTTCTCCTTCAACAAAAGCATTTAGCAGGTTGATAACAATGGTGGTACCCTTCAAAAGTGACCTCTGAATATTTTGCCGAAGAATGTCCTGTGTTGTGGTAGATTTTGAGTTGAAAATTTCCGAATTTACTTTGACAACATCTAGTCTAGGGCAATTTTCAGGTCTCAGAATGGTATCAAAGCAGGGTTTTTTGTGTCTTTATCCATCCCATGCTCAAGTAGTTGCGTTGTAAGCTTCGCCAGCTGGGGGTTAATGTTACCACCGTTTGTCTCATCCTTGTGCAGACTTTTCCAGAATTGCGAAAATGCTGTTGCCTTCCGACACGTCTCCACCAGTGACATTTGCGTCCACTTTTAGAACTATCCGCTTGCAGGAACGCTTCAAGAGGACGTCCATGCGCATATCTCGAGTAGCCTCCTTAGGTTGGAATGGGGGGTAGAACTCCTAATTAAACTATTATTTGTGTAGAGGTTGACATGCGAGATAAGAGTGTTGTTGATTATTTTGTAAATTGTTTATTTGGATTGAGTCGAACATGTACTGCTCTGCTATGCACTGCCGGAGTTCTACCCAAACATTGGTGACTGGGTCCTATTTTGGCAGTAAAAATGAGGTTGTTTATTACAGTAAACAAGCACCACTTCACTTCCAGATGTTCCCATGGGGAATTCGTTCTCTATAAGATTAAACACGGTGAATGGGCGCTGAATAACATAAATATCCTGCACAATAAAGCAACAAGGTACCAAACAATATCTTCTTCTCTTGACGCTTGTAAATTCTCATTTTAGCCTAAACAACTGCTAAAACAAAAACCCAGTACAACCACCTATACCTTCCTATATCTGTCCTCAAGTCTGGAAGTCTGGTTGACTTCAAAGTGGAGCTCAAGCCACCTGAATTAAACAAAATACTGTGGGCCATAAAAGACCCCAAATAATGTTTAGTCTGCGATTTGTATCTACTTTTAACCCTTTACCCAACGTAATGACCAAAACCGGCCAGCGCTATTCTCAAAAATCGTCAGTTAATTTTCATTATTTTTTCACTTTTTGCCTCAAATCATAGGTTATGACCCCTCATTGGAACGAGCTTGTTCCAGTGAGGGGTCATAACCTGTTTTTGAGACAAAATATGAAAAAAATTAGTTCAAGAATTTTTTTTGCAAGTGGCGTCTGCTTTTCATGTTAGGTAAATGGTTAATAAAACATATAAAATAACAAAAACACATAATCCTTCATCATGTGTCTGCCTCTGTGTCACTAACACACCGACTATCATCTCCACTATCTCTGAACATCTTGAGATGTGTTGTAGTGTCCTCCTGACTTCCCATAATAGTCAATATTGACTGCGAAGCAGAAGTAGATATGTGCACTGTAAAAGATTACTGTTTAAAAACTCAGGGGTGGCAGTGTGGGGGGGGGGGTCATGTGGTGGGGGCATGTCTCACGTGAGGGTGGCACGTGCCCCCCCCCCCCCCCATGCACACACACTTTGTTCACCAATTATAGGTACCCGAAAGGCATTTTTCGACATATCATACGCATCCCCTATGGTCAGTACACATCACCTATACATATATGACCACACAGATTTTCAGGATTTTACTGAATAAAAATAGAAAGCTCCAGATGGAGTGTAATATTTCAAAGGACAGTTTCAGAGTTATGATTAGCCCTTTGAACCTGAAAGGCCGCATTTCCGGCCCACGAACATGATACTTATAAATTCATTAAGTATCATAGCTAGTTAGTGAATATGTGGGGAAGACCAATCAATATTTTCAACATGTTGCCCTGAGGCTGCACTTTGAAAATATTAATTGGTCTGCCCACAAATAATAAATATGGCCTCTTCCAATTGCTGCCATTGAATTGATATGGAAGATATGTAACGAAATGCCCTCCATGGGACACATGGGGTTAATATAATTTGACCTGGGAGTCTTGGCTACTTAAGTGTTAATAAGAGTGGCCAAGTCCCACTTGGTAATAATTCTCCGGAGAATAGACTTTAATAAATATGAAAACTGTTCTCAAATACTTCTTAAAGGGACGGCTATGCTATCATGCTATTTTACAATATTCGGATTTCTAATTAAAATTGCATAACAGTATATAAACAGTGCATACGAACCACACGATCAGTTCTCACACTCTTGCACGTAAACACCAGATGCAATCTGACCTGCAGTAACCTTATCAAAATGTTCTTGACAGAAATTGTTATTATATTCTAACCTGGCATAACCCCGACACACCAAGATCTACTTTTAGCGATGGGAACTGCGTAAATAAGCACTACGATAATAAAATATGGGTGTCATATGGTAACTCCCTAACCTTGAGAATAAATTCGGACAAGCTGAATAAATGCAAACCAACAGCATGCCAGCGTCATTTTAGTGTGAGAATTCATACTGATAGCACAGGATGCCCCTGCTATCCCGGAATGGAGATGAGGGGTTATAATACACCTCTCTGCCATCTTGGGGTATACGTGGTGTTTTGTGGTATCAATCTTCCCATTGTACTCTTGTGGACGTGACTAGCTGTGCTCGGAAAGTCACGTACACAACAGTATATAAACTGGTGGAAAGACCCGAGAACTTCACTTCTCTCTGGGCTTCCAACACGTACAGAGGTCACTCTCCTATTTTCGTGGAAGAATGCTGCCAGGCCAGACAACAGTTGGAGATGAATGACATGATGAGAACGATGTGATATTTTCTGACTTAATTTCGTTTTGTAACTTTCACATTCTTATTATCACCAGAGAGAGAAACAAGTGTAGTTGTAGGTACTTTAAAATAGGGTTTCAATAAATAGAAAACTGTAAGTACATTTTTATTTGTTTTGACTTCACCCATTCCCTGCGGCTGCAGTACTTCAAGAACTTTTGCAGACTCCAAAGAAACTGGTTTCCTTTTTGAATGAACTCTTTAAATTGTTCTGTGGCCAATTGCCACGATAGAAGTCCTAACCTAAATCCACTAGACGATCATTTTTAACGGGGTACTTAACCCTGCTTCACCAAAGGCCAGTTTATATGGTGCCGCTCGTCAGGATTTGGACTCTGACTACTAACTTTCTTGAGACGAATGGGTGAACATTCTAAAACATCTATTAACCCTAACGGACCCAGTGAAGCTGAAATTGACTTGCCGCTGGGGAGCACAGTGAACTTGTGAGAACTTTTTTGATACTGTTTATGAGGGACAGTCATCCCTTGATTTACTGGTAAATTGTATGCCTGGCAGCAGACACTCATAATCGCCCTCTGAACCCAATATTCGAAAATTTACTGGTACAACTACATGGTGGAACTGACTGCATGTTTGACTGAATGTCCAACATGCCATTATTTACTCTTATGCCGTCCACCAATCACTTCCATATTCAAGCCACACTTGACTGGTCGCACCGAGTGTTGCTCCTAAGATATATAGAACTTCTGACAGAACATCAGGGAAAAACGGAAACTCAGGAACCAGTGCAAAATCTTCAGGAGTTCGCGAAAATTCTGGAAAGACTTCCATGCATGTTTCAAAATCTACAACACTAGCAAGGTAAGTGCAATTTTATTCATTTCTTGTTCGTTAACAGCAGAAATTGTAAATTAATTGAAAAATGACTATGCCGCGAGACAAAAAACAACAGTTGCTAGACGAAATAACGTGACTGCGGCAAGACGGAGGGTCAAGCGAATCAGTATGAGAAGCGACTTTCTGACCTGAACAGCCAGGTACACAATTGGTCGCAGCAGCATGCTGCCTTGCAACAAACGCTCCAACAAACGCAGACAGCCCTCGCCCAAGCTCAGGCGGCAATGGAACAGCAAACAGCTGATTTGGAACTACAAATAGCCACTGATAAAACTAATGCACAAATGAAGCAGGCAAAATTAAAGAAACAACTGGCAGAGGCTATAGAGAAGGCAAAGATAGTGGAGGACCCAACAGCCTTTGCTATCATTGACCTTCACGAAACCGTGCGCCAGAGTGAGAAGAGTAATTCAAAAACCACAAACGCCACCCAGGCACAGTCAATAAACTCCCATATTAAGAAATTCGACGGGAATCCCATGAACTTTCGAGGATGGATAAAATCCCTTGACCTTTTCTGTGAGACTAATGATGTAGAAGAGGAGCGATGACCCAAAATCATCGCTCAAACTAGTGAATTTGTGGTAGCAGACTTTATTTTGCGAACAATGAAGAAAAATCCTCGTATGCCTTGGTCCGAACTGTATAGTGAATTGAAAAGTCGCTATAGCGCCACCATGGATAATTCCATGGCCACCAATCAGTTGCGCCACATGCGGCAAGGGAAAAATCAAACCTTTGTCTCATATGCTGAGCAACTGCTTGATCTTGCAAAAGATGCTTTTGATCATGAAATTGATAATCCAACCATACAGAAAAACCTCTCAGATTCCTTTTGTGACGGGTTATATGATTCTGATGTTCGAATGAAATTGATCTGTCGCATGCCAAAGATGCTAGAAAGCGCTGTTAGTCAAGCATTATTCGACAACGCTGCGAAAATCAAATTTCACGCTCGTTCTGAGGCCTCTAAAGGAAAAGCGCCCTTTGGAAAAGCATTTGATCGACAATATGAAGAATATGAACGGTATCGGGACCCTGTCTTTTGAGACCCCATCTTTCGTGACCCCATAGACGAACATGAAGAACCTGTAGATCTCCAAGGGGAGACAAGAGATGAAACACCCATGGACATAAGTGTGGCGCACCGAAGACATAAGGTTAATATGTTAACTAAAAATTACAGTGGTGGTTATTCGCGACCCCCATATCAGAATCAGAATAGAACTCAGTACAATAATAACCCATACAGAAACAGAGGAAGTCAAAATTACAACAGATATCAGAAACCGACATGATTTACACGTCCGGTTTGCAATCGCTGTAATCGTGTTGGCCACGTGAAACACGATTGTCACGTAAACTTGAAAAAACGAATGCTTGATATTCAGCCAGCAGGTGAAAGGTCACCAGGGGCGACCTTTTGCTGCTTTCGCTGTGGGAAGCCAAACCACTTTGCTCGCGATTATCAAGTAAATGTAAATGAGGGAAACTCTGCCCATATGGGGCAATGAACAGAGTTAACGAGAAGTCACATGCTCCCAACAGGAGTGAAAGTGAAAATCACCAGGGAGAAGTGATAAATAATGTACAGAACAAATGCATGAATATGTGTAAAAATAAAATTGTAAATAACAAGGCAGGTGGAAATACGGGTAATAAAATATGTAATATAAAGCCAAGTACTTAGTCTCAAACGAGGAGAATCAGAAATGGCTCTCCTCCAGTGAAAAGTAAGGCCATTCAATGCACAAGGTGTGGCCAGACCACACATAGTAGGAAAAATTGTACAGTAAAATTAACAACTATTCCTCTGACAGGTAGGCCGAAGAAACTCAAGACCAACTCACAAAATGGCTGCCCATCAGAGGACAGTCAGCATGAAAAATTTAATTCACAGAATTGTTTCAGCTATCAGACCACCACTGGCCTGGAAGTGAAAGTATACAGGTCTGGTATAACTCAGGTAGCTGCTGACGCTATGGTGAATGCGGCTAATAGCCAATTGACCCATGGCGGAGGTGTTGACAGAACTATATCTCTTGGAGCTGGTCCAGCTCTTGAATGAGAATGTCCACAATATATCTGACAACATGGAAATCTTCCAGTAGGTGAGAATATGGTTACCACTTGTGGAATGTTGCCATGTTTAAAAGTTATACATGCTGTAGGACCATGGTGAAATGATTATAGTGATAAAAATAAATGTTTATAAGTATTGTACAGAACTGTACAGAAAGTATTGCAGGTATGTGATAACAAATATTTTGCAATCATAGCTATCCCACTGATTAGTAGCGGGATATATGGTGTACCTAAACAGAAGTGTGCAGATGTTTATGCTAGAGTTATACAAAACTTTACCCCTAAACAATTACAAGAGATACACATTGTAGATGTAGACCCTGATATCACAATTTATATGAAAAATGCTTATGATAATCAACCAGGTAAGCAGGTTTGTGTTTCAATAAAACAGCAAAAACAGGAAATATTTGAATCAGGAAATAGGAATCCAAGAAAAAGGAACCAAGATCCATCACTTGGGAAAAACCCAAAACAACAAAACAGGAAAATCCCAAGGGGAGATAATTGGAAAAAACCCAAAGCAACAAAACAGGAAAATCCCAAGGGGAGGTATTGGGAAAAACCCATGTCAACAGGAAGTAAAAGATTCTATGGAAACCAAGGGAAATAACTTAGTAAATAATGATGATTACCCAAATGGGGAACAACAGCAACAAAAACTTAGAAATTCTCAACCGGAAACCATAACCATTAATTATGGAGCTGCTTCTTTGAATAGTGTCTTGGTGAACATCAAAGGACAGCGAGTATGTGCCTTATTGGATACAGGGGCACAGACAAGTTGTATTAGTACTAAATTTTGGAAAAATCTTAAACACCGACCGAAATTAGTTGGTGATAAACATACTTTGCCTCGCATTTCAGGTATCACTGGGAATGACACTATCCCTCGAGGAAAAGTTAGACTTGAATTTTATATTCAAGGGATTTATCAGGTGCATGAGTTCTTAGTGTTAAATGAATTGAATCGAAGTATGTTGTTAGGAATGGATTGGATTAGGGGCAATCGAGTTAATTTATATTGGGAATTTCATAAGTTGAGATTAGATGGTCACTATGTACCCATTGTTCAAGACATACAGGTGAGTTGTCTTACTCGACTGATTAATCAGGTTGAACTTAAAGCACAATCAACTTGTTTGTGTACAGCAAAAGCTTCCGGTGCAAAATCTGTCTTTGATACAAAATTCTTAGAACATCATGGTTTGACTAAAGGTCATGTGGCTGAACAACCTGGCCTCTTAGTAAGTAACAGTATAGTAACTAATGGTAATAAAACCATACCTGTACTGTTGATGAACAGTACCAACAAACATTACAGCTTAAAGAGGGGATGTGTGATTGGAAAACTTGAGCCAATAGAACAGGAAGAAAAAGTCTTAGAAGTTAATCAGATCTTAACTCAAAATACACCTGAAGACCAGATCACAGATGCTGACATACAGGTGCCTGAAGACAAACGGCACCTGTTGATGCCAGTCATCAATAAAAATAAAGACTTGTTTGCAAAAACTGATAAAGAATTAACACAGACAGATACAGTTAAGATGCGCATCGACACTGGTGATGCGCCACCAATAAAGAGTAGAGCATATAGGGTTCCATTACTTAAGAGAAAAATTATGGATGAAGCACTTGAGGAGATGCTTCAATAGGGAATTATCCGAAGGCCAAATAGTGCATGGAGCTTTCCTTGCTTGCTTGTAGATAAGAAAGATGGCTCAAAACGGTTTTGCATGGATTTCAGGAAACTTAACAAGGTCACGAAAGTTACGAACTGGCCGCTCCCATTAATTGATGACATTTTTACTTTGTTGAACGGATGTCAATACTTTACCACTCTTGACATGAAGTCAGGTTATGGGCAAGTCAAGATGGATGAAGAGGACAGAGGAGGGTCTAGAGGACATTTCTCAAGCCTACCTTGACAATATTTTGATCTTTAGCCATGACGTAAAATCTCATATTGCCCATATTAAACAAGTATTTGGCCGACTAAGGAAACATAAATTGAAACTAAAAGCTAAGAAGTGTTCCTTCTTTCAATCTGAAACATCTTATCTTGGTTTTGTAATTAGTAAAGAGGGAATTAAACCTGAGACTTCAAAGGTCGAGGTCATTCAAAAATTGAGTCCACCGAAGACAGTAACAGAAGTGAGATCTTTCATGGGGATGACCTTGTATTACCGAAGGTTCATTCCTCGGTTCAGCGAGATCACTCAACCATTATTAGAACTAACAAAGAAATATGCAAGATTTCATTGGCGTGAAATACATCAAAAAGCTTTTCAAGAGTTAAAAGATCGCTTCACTCAAGTTGCTCATTTGTCGTATCCAAGTCCCAGAAAACCTTACGCTGTGTATGCGCTGTTTTGGCACAACCATGTGATGACGAAACAGGTCAACTACCCGGAGTACCTGATGAAAAAACCATTGTCTTTCTATCTCATAAGTTGGGAGAAACCCAAAAGAAATGGTCAACATTTGAGAAAGAAGCTTTCGCTATCTCTTATGGTTTGGACAAGTTCAATAGTTACTTACAGGGAGCAGAATTTGTTATTAAGACAGACCATGCCCCCTTACAGCACTTGCTGAAAAGTCCACAAAACAATGCCATGGTACAACGCTGGGCATTGAAGATAGCTAGCTACAATTGTAAGATTGAATACTTACCAGGTAGAAAGAATACGTGTGCTGACCTTCTTTCTTGGTTACCTGAGGGAATAGCAAATGCCGACCCTGGGTTCGAGATGGATAATGTCGAAAACCAGAAAGCACTACAAATTGGAGTTATAAATAGTAACACAATTGACCCTCAGAAATATGTACATGTCATCACAGAAGAACCTAAGCTTCCACCTGAACCACAGGTGATTAATTATAAAGATTTGGACATGAAGGTAGAGCAACAGAAAGATGAAAAGATTGTAGAAATAATTAAGAAGTATCAAAATAACAATACCCCTGCATAATTAGCAGTAGATATCTCATGATTGAGGGAGTATTATATTACATTAGTACAGTAGAAGATAAGCCGCGAGTACGTTTATGCATACCTGAGCAACTACATGCAGATGTATTGAAACAATACCACGACAAATTAGGTCACCTTGGCATAGACAAAGTGTACAATAATATCAGTAGAAAATATTATTGGAAAGATTTATATAAACATATTTATAAACATGTAGAGAACTGTCTTGTGTGTCGAGCTCGTAACACCAGAGCTCACACTTTGCCATTGCAAGAGACTGATCGACCTCCGTATCCTTTTGCTAAGATAGCATTGGATATGAGTGGTCCACACCCTGAGACTTTATCTGGTAACAAGTACATCGTTACCTTTATAGATATATATTCTGGCTGGCCTGAAGCGTTTCCAGTACCTGATAAGAAGGCGGAAACAATTGCTAACTTGATAATAGAACAAATTTTTCCAAGATTTGGATGTCCTTTAGAGATATTAACAGACAATGGTTCTGAAAATGTAAATGCAGTGATGAAATATTTAACTGATTATTTCATAATACATCATGTAACCACTTTCTACTTCCATCCACAATCTAATGGGAAAGTAGAGAGACTACATAGAACACTGAATGACATTTTAGCTAAACTTGCTCGTGAAGAACTAGAAACATGGGATTTATTCTTAAACCAAGCTATGGCAGCCATCAAGTTTAATGGTAGCGAATCTTCTGGATTCTCTCCATTCTATCTGGTGTATGGCAGAGATGTGGTTTTACCACTCGACAATATACTGAAACCTCGAGTAAAATATGTAGGCGAAGAACCTCATAGGATAGCCATTCAGGAACAACCTGAAGCATTCAGAAAACAACAAGCTGCACAAAAGAAACAAGTATTAAAGCAACAAAGGTTGCATGATATTACAGCAAAGGATATCACCTTTGAAGTAGGTGATCCTGCCTTATACTCGTCAGGTAAATCTAAAGGAAAATTAGAATCGAAATGGGAATACCCATTTCGAGTCATTGAGAAAACAGGTCCAGTGAGATACAAGATCAATTAACTTGCAGAATAATAAAGTGTCATGGAGAAAGACTTAGTAAAGCACCTCAAGAATGGGAGGTGCCTCATCCTGCCAGAGCGCGGTGAGTACAACGTTATGTTGCCCCACCAGAACAGTCTGCTACTGAAGACAATAGCAGTAGTGACAGGAATGATGAAAGTGACAATAGCCAAGGGATTCAAGAAAAACACCCTTAACGTCATTCATTAAAAATAAACGACAAAGACGAGAACATTTGTCTTCAGAAGATGGTGTTCCACTTGCTGAGTTACGACAACAAGTACAACAAGTACGAGATTACAAGAAACGTATGAAAGAGCTACGAGCTCCTTCTGATGATCAACAGCCATCACGATTCATTGCTGACGATCAAATCGATCAATTAAATGATTCTATGATGGAAGTTGATCACTTACGAATAAATGAAGAAAAAGGCCAAAGTAGTGAGCCTCAACCAAAACAAACAAGTAAAGATATAAAAGAGATGATCTCTTGCATTCAAGCTGTGTTAAGGGATCATGAAAAGATTAAAGAACCAGGTGAAAAACTAGTAGGAGCGGTAATGATACCACCTACCACCTGGAGCACTAGTGATTAAAATGTTACCACAGACTTAATAATAACTAAACGTAAACACATAATGGCAGATGCCTCTCCTTATGTTTGGGAGAGACAGGAGGAAGTGCAAGTGAGTAACAAAATTATATTGAGTTATGATTTGTTCAGTAACGAAACTATAAGTGGGATCTTGCCAGCCTCGCGAACTGACTGAAACTCTCTTGTAGTCAGATTAACACTTCTGACCTTTTACACCCGGGAAGTAATTTGTCAGAGCAAAAGTAATTGACTTGAGTATTACTCATTGCGCTAACTCTTGCTTCCTTTCTCAATGTAGGAGCAAGATGTTGCATTGGATGTTATTAATTGGTCTTTTGACTACAATAATGGATGGACATACTATTATTAGAAACAATGTTATCTTTAAGAAAGTGAAAGAAGTAAATATGGTAACAAGTGATTGGACTACAATGTTTGTTTATGAACTTCAACCCTTTATACAATATATGCGAAGACTTGATCGAAGTATGAAATATACCATTGGCTTGGATGACATTACTGAGAAAACTTTTGGACAAACTTTTGAGGCATTAACCGATGAAAATTCTACCTTCTCCGTTGCGTTAAAATCGATCATAACGGATATGAACCACAAGATCAGATACCTAAATAATTGTGCTACATGAGTACAAGAGAATCTGAACGATTATCGCAGAGTACATGGATATACATCCTCGTCTCGGAAGAAACGAGGTTTGTTTGATTTTGTAGGTGAAGGATTGAGTTTTCTCTTCGGAACTGTGTCCCAGTCAGATTTAAATGGGATAGCAGACAATTTAAGACGTTTAAGTACTAACCAAGCAATGATACAACATGTCCAAAAACAAAGTTTAACCTTCATTAAAATGAATCGTGGAGCGATTCTCAAAAACAGAGAATTTATGTTAAATTTATAGCGCGAACTGATCCTATTTCAAGGTCGAGTGAATCAAGTAGTTCAGAATCATGAAGATCGAATAATATATCTTGAACATTTCACTCAAGCTTATCACCTTATCAGCTTGAGTTTGTAATGAGTCGAATGGAATCAATGATAGCTGCCGCAGAAGCAATGCTGCGGGAGTTACATGACAAATGGATATTTTAGCCGATGAGAAATTATCACCAAAAATAGTGGATCCTTCACTAATGACCTCAGTATTATTGAGTATTAAAGTGCAATTGGATGATAAGTCAATGTTGCCGCTAGATCTGATGACAGAACTATGGCAATATTATCATTTGCTTACAACGGCTACCATTTATGACGACGATAAACTGGTGATCTTAATGAAGATCCCCTTATGAAATTCAAATTTACAATTTGAAGTGTTCAAGCTGCAGGCTTTGCCTGTACCCTTTGCCATTGTAACTAAGAACGCGTTGCGAGCCGCAAATAAATTAGTAGCAATATATACACTTGAATCTGATATATTAATTGTTAATAAAGAAAGGACGAAATATGTCCCAGAGATAAGACATGATCAATGAGTAGATAATAATAAGTTGTTTTGTCCTTTAGTAGGTGCCATGCGAACGATACATACAACTACAAGCTGTATGTTAGCCTTGTTTCTGAATATGAAACCGGAAATAATGCAATTAAGTCAAACGGAAGTTCGACTGAATATCGACCTCCCGTTTAGTACTAGAATCGATGAAGAAATGTGGTACATCACAACAGATGTCCCACTACAATTCTCGATTACGTGCCCGAAATGAAGAAATCCGAAACCGAAACAGATTCTTCCACCAATTGGAATTTTGGAATTAAAACCTTTATGTATGGCATCTAGCGGTCAATTGATGTTACCAAGTTATTTCCATAAAAGGGATAATTATACATTTCGGCTTGTTACAAAGACGGTGTTACCAAATTTCTCGTTGCTACAACGACAGATGTGGAAACCCGTAATAGAGAGAGTAAACATATCGACTTTTATGATACCAAAAGGAATAGAACATTTAGATGATTTATCCATGGATGACTTACTCCATGAACTTGACTCGCTAAATTTACAAATGACGGAATCATTTGAAGTCCCTAAGTGGGCTTATGCTCTCGCGACTGTTGCGTTAATAATAGGAATATATCTGATTTGGAAGTGCTATCGAGCCGATAGACACAAACAGATATACAAATGGTTAAGAAACTGGAAAAGAAAAACAACTTTTTCTGCTGTTGATGATAGTGAAATGTCTAATTTTGCATTTGCCGATGATGAAATCTATACTAGTATGGGACCTAGACCACAACCTTCAGCTCCTGCTGCTCCAACTGGATTACAACAACCACAACAACCTCCTAAGAGTATTAGAGACATGATGAGAAAAGCTGTTCAAAATTTTACACCTTCTCCTCAACCTAATAGGAAATCGATATATCCCCGTGTACAACATGATGTGGATTCTGCCACTGTCCACGTAACTATGTTACATATAGACAAAGAAACTGAAAAACAATAGTTCACACACTGTGTGTTTTTGTTTCAGTGTACAATGGCAGAATCAGATTCTAGTGTTGACAGTGGAATTGATGATTTCCCTGATTATCAGAGTTATTATAATGATCGTGACAATTTATATGATGAAACTTCAAGTACAGTTAGTACTGGGACAGACAGTAATAGTACCGTTTCACGAGAACTTTTCCAAGATACTAATTCATCCAGTTTGGATGTAAATATAAATAACAATGCATCTGATATTTGTGTACCTTTATTGGCATCAATAAGAGCTTCACCTTCAATAGCATCTTCTGACCTTTTGTCAACCCCCCCCCCCCCCACCAAGTAGTGTTCAAACCCCTACTGATTCTATTTTACTAGATTCACCTCATTCTCCTGATTATTCTTTTGAACAGATTCCACCTTATTTGCCAACGGATATGGTGGAAATGTTAGTTCTCCCTTCAAGGTTGGTTACCTATTAGAACACATGATGCAATTATTGGTCGAGACCCGAGAACCAAGATGGGCTCGGTGGATTTGTTTATGACATTGCAACAGTATCACATACTTCTAGTATTACCACACCCTCGAGTGAATCTATGCCTAGTGATTCTACCACTGTACTAGATACTGATGCAGCAGAGTCCGGTATCAGTGTGATACAGGACGAACTTGTGCGATCCGATCTTGGATTAGAAAGACGCACTCCTCCTCTAAGTGACGTGGAAGCAAGACAATTTGCTCCCTTACCTACTGATGTTGTCCCGCGACCTATAGTTGATATTCAACCAAGACCGTGGGAATGGGCCAGGAGCGAGTTTTTCAATACACCTCACCCGTTGGCCCCTCCTCATGATTTTGATCAAGATATCATACGGCCCAATACATATGAACAAGATTTTATGAAAGATACGGCTCTCTTGGGCCTTGAGGATGAATTTGGATGTCAATATTTTGATTTTGATTTGAATTTGCTATATATAGAGGTTGAGCGTGAATTAATATATTATCATGATAGTGCTATTGATACTCATTTAACTTTTGCAAATCGGTCTTAGGTATATAGTGATATATAATTGCCCTGACTTACAATATCCAAAAATAGATGATCAAGGTAATATAAGGGACCCTCTGCGGTATTACAGTCACCGGGTGGCTACTACCAGCAGTGTACATCATAGGTTTCACATGTCAAGCAGAATTTACTCCTTTTTGTGCAAGATATCATGACTATAGCCGTCGAAAACGAGCACGATATCACTCAGATGGACGACCAATGTGTTTTCAACCCTTTGTTGTCTATCGACAGTACCATCCAGATTATGTTGGACATTTTGCTGAGTCAAATTTCGATTATCGAACAGGCCCAAACACTGTGTATCGGCATTATCAGTTGCCAACACGGCATGAAAATCTTCAGAGTGAAAACTAAATAATAGAATTATTATTATTATTATAAGCAGAAAAGTCTAAAAAAGACTATATAAATTGCATATAAGATTTTCATGGATCTGGTTTCCTAATTTTTATGCATGACTCTTTATTGGAAATCTGATGTATGACAATCACGGGTTGTCTGTGTTTGTCTTGATTATAGTAAAAAATTCTTAAAAACTTGGTAATTCTGTATTCAGTGCAACGCAACATTATTAAATTTTGGAGTTCCTGGAGTGTATTAGATAAGTTGCACACAGGACTCCGTAATCAAGACATTCGATTAATTTGAAAGTTGGTGGAAAGAAAGGTATTTGAGTGCGCCAAGTTGCAGACGAACCCAGGGGAGCGAATTATTTCTGTAAATTTTAGTGTACAGAAACGTAATCCTTATAAAGTGGTTTCCCTTTAATATTTGTGGTATTTGGTAAATTTTTGAGTTTTGAGTTATTTTATAATTTTGTTTGCTGAATATTGATTTTACGAATGGCTTCAGTGAATGTTACCGAATTTACTGAATTTCAAGAAGAACAGGAAAAGTATGAAAAACATAAAAATGAAGCCATCCAACATGCTCTAGATGGGAATGGGAGAAACATAATATTTCCTTATGAATTATGGAGTCGCCACCATCAAAGACGAATTCGGTACTGGGAAATAAGACATTATAATCCCGACACTGGCAATAATGAATTAACACAGTATGAGATCTATTACTGTTTTTACCTCTCAGAGGAGCAAAAAGTGATTTTTCCTCATCTTGTGCCTACTGTGGGGCCCACAAGAATTGCTACACAGTATGAAACCAGTGGTACCAGTCCTGATGAGATTATCCATTATTGGAATGACCATTGTTGGAATGGCCGGTATTATGATCATCGCCAGAACACACCGAGAACTGAACTAATACCCAATCCTGGACTGGTTTGTCCATTCAGGGATATGGAGATCGGTGTAGAGGGTTTGAATGGCGATTACAAGAACGAGTTTTGTGCTTACGTGATGCACAAAGCCTACCCTAAAAAATTCTTTCCTCCATGCGATGTAAAAGCGACATATGCATTCGAAAAACGTACATGTCATTATGATCTCCTTCACAAAGCTCTCATACGACATGAAATTCGAAGATTACAAAGATTGGTAGACAGAAGAAAAGCTATCGCCAGTAATACATCACCACCAATGGGGACTACTAGTTACATGGGTTCAGGAGAGCCATGTTGTATAGGTTTAGAAGAGGTAGAGCGAAAATTCCAGAGTTGTTTTATGTGTCAGCAATGTCGTCAACAAGTCCATTTTCAATGTGGACATAAATGGGCTGCATCGAAAGAAAATGCAACGTGCCCACACTGTCGAGCTCCGATCACGTGGACCGTTCATAAGCAGTATAATCCCGTACCGTCGAAAATTAATCCCAATATGTTTTAGCAAAAACTACGACTCCCTACAGCTGCGCGCTGTCGGGCACTGTTGTCATCTTTGGACACTGTCTCTAGCAAATATTTTCAAGCGAATCATTAGTAATTGCCAGAAAGCCAAATTGAAATAAGCAAAATTGAAATAAAAATTAAATAGTGACATTCTAGACGTGACTCCTAGTTTGGTCACTATCGACAACAGAATAAAAACCATCGAAGAACCTTAACGGGGGAAAGTAGAATTGTTCAAACAGCACAGCTGTAGAATAGTGTAAAATAAATTTTTTTTTGTGGTTGTTAGAGTATAATCATTCAATTTAATTTTTATTGATTTTTGAATAATCTGCACTATAAGTTTAAGTTTTAGTTCATAGTTTGTGGTTTCAAGTATTTTGAGCATTTTTAATAGTAAGTAATAGCCTTAAGAAGAAGTAAAAAAAAAAAAAAAGAAAGAAAATGGACTCTGCATCTGCGTTCCACTTAGTTAACCCGACTTCAGAGGATTTTCTTCTGGAGCAACTAGAGTACTGGACACAGAGCATCCCAGTCCCTATGATTTTTCGACATGGAACCACGGCTTTCCAGCGCCAGATCCGTGTATGGGATGAGGTCCACTTAAACGAAAACACTGGTCATCTGGAACTGATTAGAACTCAGGTCTTGTACTGGTATTGTCTCAATACTTCGGAAGTAGGGCACGAACTTGTGATGCCTCACCTGGTGGTAATTGAACATGAGGCTCGATTGGCAACTCCACAGGAGGCAGCATGCTCAAGCCGTCAAAGTGTCATTCGTTATTGGAATGATCGACTGTGGGACGGAAGCTACTATGACCAACGTATACCTTATGAAACAGAGGATGGGACCGATACATTCGTCCCATCTACACTAATCCGCCATTTCGCCCCAGTGAGTATAGCCAAATTGTCATACCCCAACGATATCGAATTTTAATTGGTGAAACGTTCCATCATGTGCAGGTGGAACATACTTATGAGTGGGAAAGTGAACAATACAGCTTTCAAGTACTACAACATGTGCTAGAACAGTATGAAAGCCTTCGAGTTTTTCAAGTAACTCAAAATTTAGTTGATGGAGACGAGAGACAATGTGCGATATGCTTGTTGGACATCACAGGGCCTCGTGCGGCATACCGCTGTCCACAATGTACTCAAATAGTGCATATACCCTGTGGGTTAACCTGGATGCAGGAAAGACGAAATTGTCCTCTGTGCCGTTTTGGCCTCTTATGGGGAACCCCTTTGAAAAAACATAGTTTCGACTATACAAATTTCTATTATCAATTCTTTCCCAATCAATTGATGTGAGATATAGTTTATTTTTCAGATAATGTAATTCCTTAAAGGAAGGTGATTCCTCTTGTCTGGTAGCGTTCTTGTGGCAGCATTCAGGTAGATGTGCAAACAATAGTTACAGTGTGTAAAGTCCGTGTAGTGCATTTCTTATTTATTTATTCACTAAAACTAGCCACTAGGTGGTGACAGATCCTGGTCACGGTATTCTGACCATTTCTTGGTCTTGTTAACATCCTAGTCACCCGATTATTCCTATCACTTAATTCACCCGAGCCAGACGCGAGCTCCGATAGGCATTACCAGACCTCGCGTCTTGGTTGGGAGGATTGTAACGAAATACCCTCCATGGGACACAAGCGGTTAATATAATTTGACCTGGGAGTCTTGGCTACCTAAGTGTTGATAAGAGTGGTCAAGTCCCACTTGGTAATAATTCTCTGGAGAATAGACTTTAATAAATATGAAAACTGTTCTTGAATACTTCTTAAAGGGAAGGCTATGCTATCATGCTATTTTACAATATTCGGATTTCTAATTAAAATTGCATAACAGTATATAAACAGTGCATACGAACCACACGATCAGTTCTCACACTCTTGCACGTAAACACCAGATGCAGTCTGACCTGCAGTAACCTTATCAAAATGTTCTTGACAGAAATTGTTATTATATTCTAACCTGGCATAACCCCGACAGACCAAGATCTATTTTTAGCGATGGGAACTGTGTAAATAAGCACGTACGATAATAAAATATGGGTGTCATATGGTAACTCCCTAACCTTGAGAATAAATTCGGACAAGCTGAATAAATGCAAACCAACAGCATGCCAGCATCATTTTAGTGTGAGAATTCATACTGATAGCACAGGATGCCCCCGCTATCCCGGAATGGAGATGAGGGGTTATAAAACACCTCTCCACCATCTTGGGGTATATATGGTGTTTTGTGGTATCAACCTTCCCATTGTGCTCTTGTGGACGTGACTAGCTGCGCTTGGAACGTCACGTACACAACAGTATATAAACTGGCGGAAAGACTCGAGAACTTCACTTCTCTCTGGGCTTCCAACACGTACAGAAGTCACTCTCCTATTTTCGTGGAAGAATGCTGCCAGGCCAGACAACAGTTGGAGATGAATGACACGATGAGAACGATGTGATATTTTCTGACTTAATTTCGTTCCGTAACTTTCACATTCTTATTATCTCCAGAGAGAGAAACAAGTGTAGTTGTAGGTACTTTAAAATAGGGTTTCAATAAATAGAAAACTGTAAGTACATTTTTATGTGTTTTGACTTCACCCATTCACTTCGGCTGCAGTACTTCAAGAACTTTTGCAGACTCCAAAGAAACTGGTTTCCTTTTTGAATGAACTCTTTAAATTGTCCTGTGGCCAATTGCCACGATTGAAGTCCTAACCTAAATCCACTAGACGATCATTTTTAACGGGGTACTTAACCCTGCTTCGCCACAGATACCACCAGGGTTCTAAGGATTAAGTAAAAATAAATACGCTGAGGTTAGTGTTTTAAATAGAGTGGGTTCAAGGGTGAGGGGAAGCGCATATAAATATATTTTGCATGAATACACTGCCCCACTATCATTCACACCACCCCACCCCAAAGAAAAATTATTTTCCATCCTACACCCTTGTGGTAAAAAAAGAAAGGTGTGACCTCCCCCCCCCCCTACCTTTTTGGTGCTTCCGCCGCCTCGGTAAAAAACTTGTGATAGAAAGGTTGTGGTTTGTTTTTTGGCCAAATTTCGGGCCTGGCCTGCGCCATTTGCGCTGTGACATGGAACAACGCCGTTAAGCTAACCATCAATTACTCAAAATGGCAGTGCGGTGACAGTATTTGATTTTGAAATGGGGAGGTGCACTGAAAACTGCTCGCTTCCACTTCAGGTGAAACGCTATTGTTGAGTCCCAGCACTGGGAAAATGTTTGCACGCCGTTCACTCCACTGGTGCACAGGAAGTAGGGATTCCAAAAATATAACCCGATTTTTCGAATAAGCTTTTCGCGGCACAACCAAATTTATTTGTGCTCGGTGTAATATATGAAATGCAACTTCAATGGAGCAATCGTAAGTAAATCAGATGATCTCCACAGAATGCACTAGCTACAAGACAGTGAGTAGCATTACTGGACTTTGATGTTTGTCGAATTTTATACCATGATTACCTATTCTACTATATATGAAGTACCTATGACATAAATTTTAGCTTTATACACTAACCGTGCTAAATACGCCAACAATAGGATTTCAATAGTTAAAATTCACATCTACAGTGCAACTACATCCAAGTTGACCTTTGGTGACCTGAATGCGAGCGTGTCTAAATTTATCGCACGTTGCCTCGCGAAGAGTGAAATGAAAGAGGCAATTATTTATTATGTTTTGAAATGAGTTTACCCCATAAACCACCCAAAAATTAACAGACATGCATTGTCTTATGTTAATAAAGCACCCATACCTCGAAATGGTATGCTATTCTGTTATTAAAATGAAAAAGGCCCATTTCTTTTTCTAGTTTGTTTCGTTGATAAAATTGACAGCGGAACTACCGCCCACCGATGCTCATGCAAACAAAAATAAATAAATTCGCACGTATGTACGGCTGCTGCTCAGTAAAATCGAGAAAAAATAATGACGACTCTTAATAATCTGACAATCATGGTATAAAAAAAATATAACCAAAGGTGCTTGGTGTACCAAATGTTCATCACTCGTGGTGTTAACCGCGCGCCGAAGGCTCGCGGTTAACACCACTTCACCACTCGTGGTGAACACTTGGTACACCAAGCTACTATGGGTATATTCTATATATGTTTTTTACGAACCAACTCTCGGAAAGTTTGATTAGTTTGAGGTCTTGGAATGCTGCAGCTTATAATTCTGTTTGTATTGTTCACATTTTAGTGCACGCTTTGTATTGTTTGGACAATAAGCCTTTTTCGAAACTGCCATGTTGGCTTTTAATCTGTGCAAGGTCACAGGTTGCGAGGTGTAAACATTTCAAGAAGACACGTTGTCATCAATGTGACAAGAGAGCAGGTGAAGTGCTTTGGACCCAATTACGTTGATTAGTGCCAATTCAAAAAAAAAACATTTAGCCACGGTTGCCATTTGTTTAAGACAATGGTAATATTGTATGAGAACTTTCATTGTTTCGAATTGAGTTCCTATCGACTTAAATGGTGTTCGAATGCATGTTGTGTCATGAATCTGTGGCCGTCGGCACTGTCTCGACAACTTTCAGGGATTCCCTAAGCTGTGCAATGAGTGTTTCCTTGTTGACACTCAAAATAAGTCCTTACCTCCGTAAAAAAGTCTTTAAACCTGCGATATCCCATCGTTTAAAGTCGCCTAGGGTTGCCCCTTCAGTTAATTCGAATGATGACATCAGTTCTACGAATTTAAACTTGATATTTCACAAAACTATTTGTCTTGGCTGATACAGAACTCAACACAGCGAACATGGAAATCGCTTTTTTTACAACCTGCGACCTGTGACCTTGCATAGGTTAAAAGCCAAGATGGCAGTTTCGAAAAAGGCTTATTTACACGAAAAATTTTTACCCATTTTCAGAAAACGCATGATAAATTGATTTGAATTTTTTTCCCCAGTTCTTAAAAAATTCAACAAAACCATATCATGTGACTCCTCACTGGAACGAGCTGGTGCCAATGAGGGGTTACATAATGTGATTTTGTTGAATTTTTTCTACTGCACAATTTGTACATAAAGTGGTTGATACAGCCAATTAGTTAAGTAAGGTTAATCGCTCGCCAGTTGGAACCGAAGCCAGCTGTTGTCTACTCGTAAAAAAATTGCGATGGTGGTGGCGCGCAAGAGTGACAGCTCTCCTCAAAATCGACACTGGTGTCAGGACAGAAAAGTAAATATATTCTACCCAATACTATAGTGACATTGAGTAAAGATGCTTGATACACCACACACGTGGAATGCCGTCTACATGAGAATGTCATGTAAAAACACATCTGATTGGTCGATATGCATCTGAGTGATTTTACATGTATGACATGGATGAAATGCTTCGACACAAAACAGTGTCATGCAAGAATGTAAATATAGCTTCCAAGATAATACTTTTCTTCAAAAATATCAGCCGCATTCACTTAATTCAAGTGGAATTAGAGCAGGGGCATACCTAAGATTTCCAATTGAGAGGGGGGGGGGGGGCATAATTTCCTTCGGGGTGCCAGGTCGATATATGCCACAGGCCAGGCATATCCGAAGGCTGTACATGCCTGGGGGGGGGGGGGGGGGGTGGTAGGTATGGTCCACCCATTGGTTGGGGTTGCCATACTCACCCTAACTCAGGTCTACGGTATCCCCCTCCCATTCGTGGGCGTTGGGACTCCCCCAAGAAAAAAATGAAAATTCAATACCTGAGGGTGAAACTGTGACCCTCTGTAGCTTTAATTTTCCCATTTTGAGGGGGTGGCTGCACTGTTATATTTAGGGGGAGTGCCACCCCCCCTCCCCCCCAGGCTATGCCACTGGAGTTGAGTACGGGGGGACTGGAATCAACGGCCCTTATTGGGAATATTTCCTGTATTTTACGTGTGCCGTTTCCAGGTCCCTCACCTTTATAGTACTGGTCCGTGGATTAAAGTCCCGTTTAGCCCAGTTGGCATGATGGAAAGACTGGCAGAAGCTTACTGCTATGCGGATAACCTCTCCACCCTAAAAACTGGGAAACAAGGGACCTAGCCCCACGTGGTCATTCAAGGGCATTTAACTCTGAATCCTCACCCACATTCTCTAAGATGGCTATAGTAAGCAAAAGAACCTCAAAAGAGAACAACGTATAAAGTGATGTGAACAAAAAATAAAACTGAATATCTAAATGATGTCTACATTAACATCTTCATACGTCTAAAAAAATACAAAAAAATATACATCTGAATACTGAATAAATAAATGATATCTATATTAACCCCTTATCTAACACTTGAAGAAATTCCATAACATATTTTACCTTTTCGCCAAAAACGTCTAAAAACTCCCCTCCAGAACGAGTTCTGCGAGCTCATTGCAGGGAGGTTCCTCGGTTTTGAATTGAATCCACGCAACGATATTTAATCGAATTTAATATCGAATATTCGCCGGCCTTCATGTATATGGCATGGGAAAGTGTAATATGCCGAATGGGGCAAAAGAAGATTGAAGGGGAATAAAGTCAAAAAGTGACAAAGAAAAAAGGTGTATTTGAATTATCAAATGATGTCTGTACTAACTGTTTAACTAACATAACAAGAAAACGACACCTGTAAAAAGTTTTTTTTGTTGTTGAAGAACTAAATATTTTTGGGTTTAGTGCCAAAACATTCTTAAGAGCCCCTCACTGGAACGAATACGACGAGGTAGTTCAATTGATGGGCATATGTAAAGAATTGAATATAAGCAACATCGAAGCAAACCTGGAATGTGCACGGGGTCCCATATAAAAGGTAGGGTAAAAACGCAATGTGAGTGGGGCAAAAATTGAATTTAAAAGGGAATAACGTGTACCAAAAAGGCAAAAAACAGAAAAGGATTTATAAAAATTGAAATGAATTATTTGTCGCTTTATTGGAGTATATATGTGAGATGGGAGTGTTAAGGTGTATGAAGTGCATAGCACTTCTTACAAAACTTGACACGCCCATCCACATTCATACTCCAATAAAACGACAAGTCATTCATTTCAATTCTTATAATTTAATTCAGCGTGTTTGCTTGTGTTACCCTTACGCGGCGAAGTCTCCGTTGTTTATATCATTGCAATCATATCAACTTATGCGCACACGACAGTTTTATTATTTTCTACATCGGCTAATGCACGTGGTCTTGAATACTGAAGAGAAAACCGGCGTGAACAACCCACGTCAACACTAACAGCCCACCTACCAAGTCTGGAAATAAGGAGACTGTCACCTGCAGAATGGGGTCCCCAGAAGGCGAATTTGGTGATGCTGCCTTGCTGTGCAGGGTAGTATCACCAAATTCACCCTCTGTGAACCTCCTTCTGAATCAAGTCTCAGGTCTAAACAGAAAGATGTACCCAGAGATTAAATTGGGGGATTCTAGCCTACTGTATGAGATAGCATCACCAAATTCACCCACTGGGGACCTCATTCTGAAAATAACAGATTGCTTATTTCCAGGCTTCTCACTAACAACCCACCTGCAACAATTACAGTTTAATTGCACCGTTGAACATGCTCACAATTGTTGACAAATGGGCGGGACAAAGCAAAAACATTCATACGAAAAGAAAATTATACATAGAGTTCTGAAAAACTCACCTCCAATCACAACCAAACGGTAACCATGTTAACGCTTTACCTAGGTCGACCACATACGATACTTGTAAACAAATTCTTTGAACATCTAAATATTTTTAATTTTTACGTAGAAAGAATAGACCCCTTTATTTGAACGAATTTGACGAGCCCGTCCCAACGAGGAGTCATATGTTATGTTTTCAGGCAATAACTGAAGAGTAATAAAATTTGATTGCCGATTTTTGTGAATGTGGGGTGACGTAGGTAGAGTTAAAAAAGGGAACTGTTTAGAAAAGCATGCCATTACCATCAGAATTAAAACTCATGAGGGAGATGAGCTTCCTAAATCCCCACCAAAAATTCTGAATTCTACGACCTGCAACGAATGAAATTACAGATGGCATACCACGTTGGGTAAAAACTTACGCTCTCCTGAGCCTTGAAATGACACTAAATAGCGTCAATTGGGGCTTGTTTTTCAAACATTTATGAGTCTCCAGCAATGCGTTAGGGATAGGGACGCCCCATCCCCAGTCCAACCAATGCTAGAGGGCAACAGCTCAATGCCTTCCACAACTCCGATCTTCGTGATTGCCGGCAGCTTAGATATGGAAGTGAACCGTCCCAAGGAGATTCACATAACCCCCGCCGTCGAGCGCATCACCTTTCAAGAGAATAAACACATCGTTCACTGAGTGAAACAAGCCGCCACTTATATGCAAAGGTATTGCAGATGGCACCCTATTCCATTCAAGGGGCGAAATATCTTAACTGGATGCAAAGATTTTGATTTGGTCAAAATGGACAACAATAAATCGATTTGGACGAGATGATGAAGATGCCACGTAAAAACCAAGAATTTTCTGAAAAACAGAAGGCACAATTCAGCATATAAGGTAACAACAATAGCAAGCGTCCATTAAGGAACCAACTTATTCCTCCTTTCTTTATTTAATCAAAACTGAAATCGTTGTTTTGCAATGTGATTAGTAAAAACAAATGCATAATGTTCACAGTCTTGCAGTTTGAATCTACATTGATGTATTTTTTGCGTCCCAAATGACCATCAGTTTGTTGACGATCCTTCTCTGATACGATCCGAAGTTTCTGTACGTTGCGGACTCTCATTTTTACTCACTATCTTCCATATAATATCACTGCCTCTATCTAATCTTGATCAACAATGCAGGGCAGCTATTTTCAAAGGCAACTAAACTAAGTCTTCTTCGACGGCATGGTTCTGTCAAACCAATGTCAATTATCTACTCTGATTTGTTTTGGCGTTTACAGAGTGCCACAATTTGGGATGCACCCAGGTTTAAATACATATGTCCATGGTTTACCTGGTTTCGGAAAAGTTCCATACACACACTATTTGAAAGTCATTGATCTCACTACAAAGATCAGAGTCCACTTGAGACGTAAGAAAAAAGGCAACAAGTTAACTCCAAACTAATACTGAAAGTTAGTAAGCTGTCAAATTCGAAGTGACAACAGAACTCACAGTTGCCTGATGGATCACCCTGATACACGAAAAAAACAAGAGCCCACAAGCTGAAAGCCATGCATGCATACAAATGTCCAACAAACACCAGACAACCGGTGGAGCCGATGGATGTGCCCCGAGCATAGTTGAGATGAGGTATGTCAGTGGATGTTATATGAGAGAGAGAGAGAGAGAGAGAGAGAGAAAAAAAATATTCCTTCTACATTTATTCTACAGGCAACGTCTTTTTTCACAAATCAATGATCTTCAACCCCTTATCTAACTGATCAGGAATTTCAATCCAGCTTTGAACTCTACGACACTCCCCTCATTTTTGTTTGTCGCAGACCGAAGCTAATAAATTGGACAGGGATGTGACAACCATTACTTATTCAAAGTTCTTTATTCGACATTCTTCTTCAACCAATTTTATCGTTTGATAACGAATGTCGAATAAGGAATCGGGAATAAGTAATGGTTGTCATGTCCGTTAATAAATCTCTCTCGACTAAACTCCTTCCATGGAGAGTTTATCAACTATGGTTTGGCGAGTGGCGGAGCTAGGATTCTCAAATATGGGGTGGCGGGGGGGGGAGGGGAGGCTGGCCAATATTTAGGGGAGGGGGGCAAAGCATAACCATATTACGGCATGTCTCGAGGCCCGAAGGGCCGAGCGCGTGGTGGGTTTCAGTCGGGGTGTCCCCTATAACCCCTAGTGAATCTGGGGTAAAATTTGCTCCCAAATGGAGGAAATTATTTGTGCCAGGAAGACAAGTAAATTGTGGTATGGGCATACATGTTAATGCCCGTATCGTTCTCATGAGAAACAGATCCTCAAAAAGATCTTATATAGGCAAAATGATTGGCGATTCTTTGACGTTTCATAAATATGCAAAGTTTTAGAATTACAGCAACAAGTTACCGAACCTCCAAACGTCAGATAAATATAAAGTATTCTCTCTCAATCTTCCTCATAAATGACTTTCATATCAAAAGTGAAGATTCGTTCATTATTCAAGTTAACGTACGGAAACTAATATAAGTATGGATGGTCGCAAGGGCAGACGAACAAACCATTTACACAAAACCAGTTTTTCAAACCATGACAATAGTCCAGATTGACAAAGAGGAGTCGTGTTTGTGCTTTATTTCCGAACGAACTGTAATGAAGGTTCAGTGTCATTGTCTCGGCCTCAACCTGGGTGTAACATGCGATAGATGGGTGAAAATAGTTGAAACGGGGTTAGAATTGGGGGAGGGGTGAGGGCGGCATTGAGATTTGGGGCACCAGTCCCCCCCCTGCTCCACCACTGGGTTTTGCAGATACAATAAATTCTGTTTAAAATATTTTGTATACTAAATGGTTAATATTAAATGTTTTAACAATGATAGCAGAAGAACTAGATGAACCGCGCTTGAATCCTGAAGAGCACAAACATTGCACCATCACAGAACCACACTTCTCAAACTGAACCACCAAGTAGGGGACGAAACGTCCCGGGGACGAAACGACCTGGACCCAACAGGTCACATGCGTAGAACCAATATATTGTATGTGGCAGTGTATTGAATCGGCATTCTCCGCTTTCTTTGAACTTGTACTAGTAGGTAAATAGATCTTCCAAAGTGCTCTGTACGGGGGGAGTTCAGCTGAAAGTCCATCTCCCAGTGGTCAAGGTGTGACGCAGGTGTTTTATGAAGCTGAAAGGAAAAAAAGAGTGCCGATAAGAGTTGCTGTCAATTCAACAATACATAAAAACATGTCTAATTTTCTGTTATCACCATATTCAGAGATGTATCAAGGCATGCCTTGATGTTGTAGTTGGAATATTACTCAGTTGGGATTATAATTAAAAAAAAAAGCCCCAAGATTTCTTGGTAATTTATTTATTTATTTATATTTATTAATTAGGGTTTAAATTTATTTATTTATTTATATTTATTAATTATGGATTAACGACACTTTAACTAACCAATCAGATTGATTGATTTCCCGTAATCTCTATGCAGAGTTATCTCCCCTTATTACCATATATTTTCCAAAAAGGGGTGCCGAAATTGGGGTGCCTGGGATATGGTTGTTAAATACCGAGATGAGGCTAAGATAGTAGATTACACCTCATTGAGGGCTTTTCTCATGGCCCTCATGCACTCAAAGAAATGCGGCTATGAGGGATAGTAAATGAGGCCTCATTGAAGCTTTTCACATATCCCACATGCCCTCATACGACAAAAAGGGGGTGCCGAAGGCCATATGTTTTCCAAAAGTGGTGCCGAAATTGGGGTGCCTGGGATATGGCTGTTAAATACCTGAGGTTAAGAAGGATAGTAAATTATACCTCATTGAGGGCTTTTCTCATGGCCCTCGTGGCCTCAATCGAAATGAGGTTAAGAGGGATAGTAAATTAGACCTCATTGAGGGCTTTTCTCATAGACCTCATAGCATCATACGACTGAAAGGGGATTTCGTAACAGAGACATTTCACAAAAAAGGGTTTCCATGGGAGGTGGCCATTGGATATAGAGGTGATGAGGTTCGAATAGCACTTCATTGTAATAAGGGGAGATAACTCTGCACAGTGATTACGGGAAATCAAGCAATCTGATTGGTTAGTTAGTACCAGTAAAGTGAAATGACTGGGTGATCTAGATAAATGAAACAACAAGAGTACACGGAATAGAGTTAGAACTAACAAGAAGAGACCAGAAAAGCTAAATATAGTAATAATAAGCAAAGCTGTTCCAGCTGATAGGCTCTTTTACTCTAGTGGTGTATACTCCGGGAAAATGAACATGCCCAGATAGACGAAAACTATTGCATAGATAGATAGAAGCAGATAATTCTGAAAGTATTCTGAAATAGTACAACTTGTCGGGTTGTTTGTGGTAATTCTACGAATTAACCGAGGATTCTGGGGCCAAATCCAAGCCAGAATATTACTCCTATACAATGGAACTCACCACATGTGCCCTCAGTACTATACCACTACGTGCTAAGCCGATAAAATGGGGAATCCGTAGTAAATAAAGTCGTTTTGGTGACTTGGGAGTGATTGTTGGGTTTATTTGGGTAATTCTAGAATCGGGAAATTACTCCTATTCAATCGAACATACACTCCGAACACACCCCTGTCTTGCTGTACGCCTTCGGGTAACATACCAACCACGTGCTACCATAGAGACCAAAATGGCGGCCTCCAGTATACAAAATGGACGACGGAAACACGTATCACACTAACAACACGCGTTGCGTATGTGCACTAACACTCTGTATCACTATGGGGATAACGTCACACGATGGCCGATCACGTGGGTTCCTGAGACAATACAACATGGCGCCACTGGGTCACGTGACATGACGTCACTTCCTAGGTCCTGCCAATGGGGGACGATCCATCCCTCTCCTACTATACTACCCTGCTTGTGTGGAGTAAATAAATAAATAAATAAATAAATAAAATAAATAAATAAATACCGTTAATCCAAATTGGTCACACCAGGAACCAATCAGCCTGAATCATGTTCTTCGGACACTGTGTTCACTGTGTCCAAGTATTATTAAATCTTCTGTTTTAAAAAAGGCATACGGTTACTAAAGAAAGAACTGATATCTTAGACCATCAGAGGCGGCGGAGCCAGGGATGCGTGCATTTTACGTGGTTACACAAGGAGTAAAAATGGGCGTATGGAAGAGTATCATTATATAAAGGTACCCCTGTAATATAATTATTGTCTACAAATCCAAACAAATTTAGTTGCATTTGGTCAAAAAATCCCACCACTGGTTGTTTCGGTAAGATGATTGACGTAGAAAAGATAGAACGGACAATTACAACACCGCGACATGCTCATCTAAGCGAAAGACTATAGTGGGTTTTAAAGCTTTTAGGATAGTAAGTTTCCTCGACTGAACCACAGTAGCCTTGGAAATTTGCCCCCCCCCCCCCCACAGTTTTATTGCGCTTCTGCCGCCTCTGCAGACCCTGTTACAACCAGTTGGGGAGGGTGGGGTATGTTGATCCCTGGGGTAAGATGAGCCACCACATTTGATTAGGTTTATAAAACAGACTACAGTCAAAGTTCTTTCACTTTGTAAAACAGTTAGAGTTATCTTTCTTCATGAAGTTGTAGGTTGAATGTTTTTCAAAAAAGACTTAGAAGTTTGAAGGACAAATGTAAAATTTCATCCCAAAAGTGAAAATCGCAAAAACAGGTAAATGAATTTATTATAGACACACTATAAGGACTTTCACCAAATGGGATTGTGATTTGAGATTGTTCATATGTCTGTTGTTTTCTTGCAAACTGCTACTCTTTCAAGGCATGTTTATATTTACTTTCCATTCTTGGTTCAAAATGGAGGTCATACCGGGGCATGTTGAGCCTGTTAAAAGGGGTAAGTTGATCCAGGAAAGTGAAGTGGATCAACTTACCCCAAGTTCATATAATCTGTCAAAAAAAATTGAATGATATCGGGTTTTATCTAACAATCATATAGATTTTGGCCTGAAAACCACGAGAAACGGTACGTATCACATAATGTGTTCCGATTCCGTATCATATAGACGTCTCATTCTAATTCCGTATCATATAGACGACTCGTTTCCGGGAGCGCTACGGGCTATCATAACAGGCAGATGGATACATTCTATGCGCGTTTCTGTGATCGACCGAACATTATGTCCCAGAAATGTTTAAAAATAATTTAACTCTTTACCTAACACGAAAAGCAGACGACACTTGCAAAACAAAATTCTTGAATGACTATTTTTTTTCATTTTTTTGTCTAAACCACATAGGTTATGACCACTCATTGGAACGAGCTCGACGAGCTCGTTCCAACGAGGGGTCATGACCTATGTTTTTGAGACAAAGAATGAAAAAATAATGAAAATTAATTGGCAATTTTTTCTGAATAGCATTGGACGATTTTTTCCGTTACGTTGTGTAAAGGGTTAAGATTTAATCTATTTTTGTGACAGAATTGTTAGATAAATTAATTATCATGATAATGTGCATGTCCTGAGAATTGCATCAGATTCTCGGTGGTGTCCAGAATGGGATCTGAAATGGAATTCAGTGATGATGACATGCCAGAGTTGATGAGGTTAATGGCGATGAGTATGAGGGCATATTCCTTCAAAAAGTTTCAAGCCGCATAGGTTCTGAAGAGTCACTTTTCGTTCCAAACCCCCAGGATGAGTCTGCGTTCTCGAGAGATGATATTGTGCATAAACTTCCACAACCAAAAATTGCGGGAGGATCCGCCTTGGCGAAGTTGTCACCTTCAGTTCAAATGTGATTTGTCAAAATGGCAACTGAATTGATAGTAGGCCTATGTGACCTTGAAAAATAGGACAGAATGATATTCGGTTGTACATTCGCTGATATGCGGCAATATTTTATTCGCTGTTAAGTGTTTTATTTGAAAATTTCCATTTTAATTTGGAAACATTATGATTGATGACTGCCTTCTCTATGTGAAATAGAGTTCAATTTGTAGGACCTAACTGTGTGTTTTTGTTTCACTTTTATCGGTTGCCACCAATATTGATGATAATTGGATCATGAGAAAAGTTCTGGCAGGCCCGCCGGAAGATCAAAGGGGGGGGGGGGGGGGGGGGCAGACAGGGGAGCTATTGGGCCACCCATCAAGATAAGTGCAATTTACTGAGAGCAGGGGGGGAAGTGCCCCCCCCCCCCCCCCCACCCCATGCCCCCCACACCGGCGGCCCTGAGTTGTGGGATCTGTTACCAACAAACAAACAATCTAGGAGTTGAATAACCTTTAATAAAACTACAGGCTAACAGTATCATCAACGTCGTCATGCAATGAAATTATTTTACTTGTTCTTTTAAGTTGAATCGCCCGTGGGGAGTGTTGGATCAATTTACCCCATAGTATGGAACAACTTGCCCCTTACATGGGGTAAGTTGTTCCATTTTTTTTCATTTCTGTACCCGAGTCTTTTTATCAGTTGCAACCGTTCAGCTTTTCTGCCATGGTCACAAATGGCAAAACACATTTAGGTCAATAAATCCTCCTGTGAACCGAAATCCCACTTCGATTCGTCATTGGAGTAAAACGGGGGGCGCGGTGGCTCAGTTGGTAGAGGTGCAGGCTGCAAGCCGAGAGGTTCTCGGTTCGAATCCCACCTGCGGCAACCGCGTTGTGTCCTTGGGCAAGACACTTCACCCCGATTGCCTACATGGGGGCACGATGACGCTGTGTACTGAGGCGTACTGCACGTCGATGGTGCGCATGTCTTCAACCAATCTAACCCTGCCTGTGCTGCGGTGCAGAGTTCAGAGTTACGATGTTGGGGAGCTGACAGCTGCTCGTCGTTGCTCGGTGGTTCTCTCCGGGTACTCCGGCTTCCTCCGCCTGTAAAACTGTCACGGTCACGATTAGCCCTTGTGCATAAATATGTGACCTTAAACACCAATAAATAAATAAATTGGAGTAAAACCATGAAGAAGTGAAAATGGCACAACTTACCCCACTCTCCCCTAGTGTATAAATTTACCAGTAATGTCGAGATCGACCAGTAATGTTGAAAAAATTAACCAGTAATGTCTAAAAAATTGACCAGTAATGTAAAAATCCGTAATGTCGAAAAATTAACCAGTAGTGTCAAAAAGTAACGACCAAAATGACGATTTTTCGCAAAAATTTCAATATTTTTTCGGGTTGCTCAAATTGTACTTTTGCCTATATTTATCGACTTTTAATCATTTTCGAGCAAGTTTAAACACATTTACCCCAGTAAATATGGAATTTTGTGTTTAACAATTATTTCCCTCTTTCATATGCACAACATATCCCATCCTATTTGCTCTCTCTCTCTCTCTCTGCCTTTGCCCCCCCCCCCCCTCTATCTATCTATCTATCTATCTATCTATCTATCTATCTATCTATCTATCTATCTATCTATCTATCTATCTATGCCCCTCTCTCTCTATCCCCTGTCCCTCTGCCCTACCCCTATCTCTCCTCTCTCTCCCCTTCTTTCTCTCTCTATCGCTCTCTCCCTATCCCCTTTTCCCTCTGTCTTTGTCAAACTCTCTCTCTCTGTCTCTCCCCCTCTCTCTCTCTCCCTCCTTCCCCCTCTCTCTCTGGATAGATAATGAATTGATACGACGCTGAAATATTTAGTCTAGTATTTAGCGCTTGCACAGACAGACATACAGTCACACATGTAGGCTGGCAAGTGTGTAGGCAGGCAGGTTAGCAGCATCCAGGCAGACGGACAGAAATCCAGACAGACAGGTAGCAATGTGGCGTGTAAAAAATAACCCCTAGACGTGGATAGACAACTGAATGACGGAAAGATAGGCAGACCTACATACAAAGATTGATTGGTTGGTTGATTGATTGATTGATTTCCTTTACGACACTTAGTTTAAAGCACGCGCACCATACACGTGTCATTTCGGCATGTGGCTTGGCACACGAAGTCAACGTGCACCTGGGATAAAGTGTCATTCCCAAGGACACAACTTAACTGACCTCGTCAGGCATAGAACCCGGATATTTGTGGGGAACATTGACTTTACGCACTAGGATAATTACCAACAAACATGACTTAAAACTCCCTATGGACTGGGGACAGGAATCCACCAAAAACTGCTATAAATTAACTGACACCATTACCGAAAAGCAGCATGCTGTGTGCTAAAACCCCCGTAGTAGAATGTCAGGACATGAGTTCAGGTTTTCACACACAAGGGAGAATGCCACAAAATAAAGGGTTATTCTTTAATAGATAAATACGATTCAAATCTGTTGAATTCTTTAACCTGCATTCTTCATCTGTGGCCACACCACATACTATCATTGGACAGAAATACACAATACATGGGGACAATGGGACAGGGTACATAGAGGGTTAAAATAACTCTCACACGGGAGTTTGCTTATTCACTGTGATATTACACCACTTCAAAATAAGCAACACTTGAATAGCATACGGAATAAAGGGGAACAATGTAATTGATTGAATCAACACTATAAACTTTATTATGATATTGAAGCATTTAAAATAGCCTAAAAATACTGTTGCAAGTGTTGACACAATCTACAAATCTAGAAATTCATTATTCAGGAACATTTATTCAAACACTTGAGGCATTACGCCCCTTCGGAATGGATAGATATCTCTGAACGATGGCAAATTGCCATGAACCGAATCGGAAAATAGAGGGTTAACTGTGTGAGGCTCTCACTGAATTGGCCCGAAATAATTTAGACATAAGCAGCCGAAAAGTTTCCGTAAGTTGGACTGGATCTGTATTCAAGGCGGAAAATATTTGGAAATATTAGGAATCTACTATTAATAAACTAGAAAGGGTTAACAGATAATTTGGCGACAGCATTACGCCGTTCTAGGACGTCCGAAATAGATGTGTAATTTAATTAGTGTTGGCATTGCGCCACTATAGGCCTACTAAGTCCAAAAAAGTCCAGTTTTCGATAACGTCCAGTTTTCGATAATTTCGAAATGTTTTTGATAATTCGCGTGAACGCGTTCTTTTGACGTCAAAGAAAACAAAACTGTAAAAACCAACGAACTTTTCAAGAATATTTTATCGAGAAAATGAGGATCAAAAATGTGAGTATACATATTTGTTAATATGGGCACATCTCTTATTAGTTATGAAATGACAGGTGCACGTTTGTTGCAAAGAAGCAGCACCAGAATGGTCGATCAAACCAATGCTGAGTCAGATTCATCTGTAAACAAAGTCACGTGATGACAACTGTCAATCCCTCTCGGCCTCAATTCGATAACTTGTTTTGTGGTATGGAAGCCCGTTAGCGCCAATTTAAGCATCCAGGCTATGAAGTCGTCGTTCTTAACCTTTGAAACGATAGGTCACATTTTCGTTGCTTATTTGGGGTGGTTTTTTTGTTGTTGCTGATTATTTTCTGGCAACCTACCCGCTCTCTTTTCAGTTTTTTTATGAATTACACCCAAACCGGCCTCCAGCCCAATAATAATCAGGTATTTTTTACGAGCAGATGAAAGGTTTTTTTTCTATACTCGCCGTTTTTAGAAAATAATAATCCTTATAACTTTCAGAACATGATAATCCTCAAGTAAAAATTGGAATAATTTTAACACAACCAAGAACAGTAAATCACAATACAACCTGTCATTGTGGATAGCTGAAAATAAAATGATAATGCTCATCTTGGTATTTTTGAGATTTTGACACCACTCAAAACATTGTTTTTTAGTTTCTTTGAAGGGTATTTTTATAATTTGGCTTGGGGGCCAGTTTAGAAGAAAATGTTGGAGGCCGGTTTGGGTAAAATTGTGGAGGCCGGTTCGGGCGAAAATGTTGGAGGCCGGTTTGAGCATATTCGTTTTTTATTACATTTTAAATAAGTGCTAAATTCCGCACCGCTAACTTCCCCGATTGGGGGGGGGGGGGGCTAAATTCCCCACAGAGGGGGAGGGGGGGGGGGGGCTAAATTCAATTTAGCGGGGGAATTTAATTCCCGACAGGGGCTCTACACAACAAATGCCCTTATTTCGATAGGTAATGATTTCAGAAATAGAGTTGTGGTCGCCATGCAGAACCTCTCGAAATAAAGGACTGGACCCCCACCCCCACCCCCGATTGAAGATGGTGTCTCCCCAAAACGGGTATAGATATAGGTGCTGCCCAAAATGCAATTTTTGGGGGCATTTTCTCGAAAAATCTTTATTTATTTCAGAAGAAACCACATAAAACTACAACGAAGTACAGGCAGTATGACTTGGAGACCCTGAAGCTTGCCTACAATGATGTTATTCAGAAGAAAATGAGTGTCCACAAGGCCTCTATTTCTTACATGGTCCCATTGACAACACTGAGGGATCGAGTTGATGGCAGAGTAAGTCTGGAAACAAATAGTTCCGGTGCAACTTCATGGTTCACTGAAAATGAAGAGAAGGAATTATGTGAAAACATAATACAAATGTCGCAAATGGGCTATGGTTATACAAGTTCTTCTCTGAGGGTTAAAGCTGCCGAGCTGTCAAACTCAATCGGACGCAATACAAAGAAGAATGTGATGAGCGAAAAGTGGCTCCGAGATTTTTTGAGAAGGAAGCCACAAATAAAAGCTTTGAAGGCGAGAAAACTCTCGATGGTTAGAGCCAAAAGCTCAACACCAGAGGTGGTAGAAAGTTATTTTGATGAACTTTCAAAAATATTCAAAAAATACAACTCGTCTAAACATTACACTGAGTCATCGTACCAAGATACAATGAAATCCCTTCCCACGAGGTGTCACATGATATGGTTTTGTTGAAATTGTTTGAAAAATAATATTTTTTCCAACTACTGAATTTGCATATTACGCAGGCGGATGCGGGCGATTCGTTAGGTAAAGGGTTAATGAGATCGTTCCAAGGAGAGAGTCACATGATATGGTTTTGTAAAAATATTTTGGAAAAAAACTGAAAAAAAACCTTTAATGAAAATGATAAATTTTGATATCCTATTCGTTGGGTAAAAGGTTAATGTATTTTCCAGGACCCGTATGAATCCTATGTACACTATATTACCTTCTTGTGCGTCGGATATAAGCAATTTTTTCCCAGTCATTTTTTCCCATTTCTCTTTCTTTTTTACAAAATCTTCACTCTCCGAACTCAATTGTTTTTCCATAACCATTCTCCACTCATTCTGCAAACGCTTTACAATCTCTCTATCGTGTTCAGTATATCTAATTAAATATTGGTCTTCCACCTCAAAAATCAAAGAGGGTGTCAAAATATAATTTTCTCGAAGATTTCTTTCCGTTCTCGCTGCTAACATATCAATGATACTTTCTTCCACATATTCTATCGACATGTTAACACCATCGCAGTTCTGCGGATGATGTTTGTTATGCTTATAATGTGCATTCAAGCTCTCTTTCCAAAGTTCATCTTCAACACCTTCTAGTTGCCTATAGGCTCCAGATTGTCCAAACATTATGCCATAACCTAATGACTCTCTAAATCCATATTTACTCAAATCGTGTATGTTACAATTTTCCTCCACCTCCGGACTGAGCTTTATCGACAACACTGTAGACACAAGTTGAAATATATTGGAAATCCACTGTCTGTGTGAAGCTGTCAATGAATAATGTTTGTGTACGTTATTTTTTATTAAAATCGCAACAACTTTATCTACATCCTCTCCGTGCTCATCTGTCCCCTCAGCGGGTAATTTAGATAACTCTTCTTCGATATACTTTGTACACTTCTTTATTTCTTCTTTACTTACAAGTTTTGGGTCAGAAAACTTACCCCGACTCCATTCATCTGCTAACTTTCTAAGTGCAAGGAGAAGCGTGCGCGGATTTTTCGTTGCCTCTCGCAAGTCTCCAGTGCTCATGTTAGTGATCGCATCGTAACGCTCTCTAGCGTTTTGCTTTGGAGGTGCACAACAACAGAAATACATAAGCTCTTTGAAATTAGATGAGACCCTATCGAAGAAATTTGTGAATTAAACTTGTTTTCGTCTGAAGCAAACTTCTGAAAAGAGAATAAAGAAAATGATATAATACCAAGTTACTAAAAAAAATAGAAGTTGTACGCATGAACCCTTTCAAAACCGTGTTCTTATCCAGGTCACAAGCTAGAAGGGTAGCGGAACGGGGGCTGGGGGGGGGGGGGGGGTTGTGTATCGACCCATGACCACGTCTGTCGGAAAAATTGTTAGTCTCCCAAACACCAGCATTTTCTCTGAAAGCAGCTAATTTGAAAAAAAGGTTTGACCATTTGACGAAACCACAATTTTCATTATGCATAAATACTCTCATGTTTGATATTAGTCCAGGCACATTGGGGTTCACTAGGGAGAAAACACAGGAGAAAGCTGTTCAGTAATTTATACAGTACGGCCGCAGGTGATTAGTTACTTTCTACAGGGTGGGCAATATTTCCACGGAGGCAATAATATGAGACTGCAAAAACTAATCACAGGAATAATCATCAAAAATTTAATTAATGAAGCACCGGGTTCATTAATTGAAAGTTTGCTGATGATGATTTTTATTACAAATCTGGGGTAGAAGATTTTGATAATATTCCGAAAATAGCACCAGGTTAAAATTTGGAGTCCCATAGGGAACACAGATATCAACTCGGAGGCTTTATTTGAACAAACTGAATCTGACCTCTCTGAAGATGCTGCCTATCAAATATAAAAAAAAATCTGATTAGTGTATCTCAAGAAGCACATTTTTAAAAGATTATTCCACATCTTGAATTAAGTTGAAAATTAGGGCTCCAATAAGAAGCCCAACTATTAACCGAGAGACTTGATTTTAACAGACTTGAATCTGACTCTCCCAACGATTACATAGTGTATGCCATATATCAACAGATTCCTACTGGGGTTTTTGTGAGTAGATTTTTAAAGAATATTCCTCATATTGGACTTACTTAAAATTCGGGATCCAATAGGGAGCCCAAATATTAATACAGGGATTTGATTTGAAAAGAACTTAGATCTGACCTCCCTAAGGATGCTGTATAGGATATATGAAAAGATTCTGACTAGTGGTTCTGCAGAAGAAGATGTTTAAAGATTATTCCACATATTGAACTTAGTATTCGGGTTCCAATAGGGGGCCCAAATATTAACACAGGGACTTGATTTGAAAAGAATTTAGATCTGACCTCCCCGACGATGCTGTACAGAGCGTACGAAATATCAAGATTCTGACTGATGGATCTGGTGAAGATTTTTAAAGACTTTCCCTCATATTGCACTAAGTTAAAATTCGAGCCTTTATAGGGAGCCCAACTATTAACTAGAGACCTTGCTTTGAACAAAGTTGCATCTGACCCCCGTAACGATGTTGTATATCAAATATCCAAAGATTCTAACCAGTGGTTCTGGAGAAGAAGATTCTTTAAAGAGTACTTCCTATATTGAACAAAGTTAAAATTCGGGCTCCTGTATTGATCCCAAATATGAACCGAAGGGCTTTATTTTAACAAACTTGTATTTGAGCCCCTTTATGGATTCTGTGTGACAAATATCAAAAGGTTCTGATCCGAAGATCTGGAGAAGAAGATTTTTCAATTTTTTGCAAATGTGCTGACTCGTCATTTTTTCGATGACCCCCACAATTCACTATGATACAACTGATGGCAATTTTTTCACCATTTCATTCCACTGGTCCTAAGGATGCTTCATACCAACTAACAGTTCTCTGTTCCTTGCGGTTTGGGAAATATAGGCGTTTGAAAAAATCTATATTTTTTAGCTCCTGGGGTTCCCGGGAGATATTTCTGGCATGGATCAAGTACTTATGACTCAATAATACCACATACAAAGTTTGCTTCAAATCGCCTCATCAGTTCAGACAGTACAAATTTTACACGGGGCCAAAGATCTTGCCCCTCCCATTACAAAAGCTAATATTGCTCTACGAACTTCTTTTGAACATATCTGTTTTACGCCCCAAAAGGAAGCTCAGTACCAAATATCAAGTTAATGTTATTTGTGGGTATTTTCTTCCACCCTCTCCCTATGGGGTGGTGCAAGTTGATTTGAACAAAATCAAAATGCGATACCAGAACAATCACCATAAATTCAACTGAAATCAGTCAGGTGGTTTTCAGGGATGCACCGGATAATGGTTTCGAGCGGAACTATCCGGCCGGATCTGACTTTCACATCTCGTTTCGGTTCCGGTCGGAACTCTTTCAGAATCTGGTCGGAATTGGTCTTCCTTAAGATTCTGCCAAACTAGATTTCTTGCTGGGGTTGTGGTCATGGTGTAGATTTAGATGTTGAAAAGACTTTTTTAAATATCACATACGTGAGTGTATAAAGGAAACTTACATGTGTTACTGAATATATTTTCCTGACTTAAATCAACACAAAAGAAAATGTAAATATTATTTTTTGCCCAGACGTCGGTTTTGAACCATTATTAGACAAAAATTGATATGATGGTTCTGAGTGATCATAATCTGTGGTTTGGAAGAGTTAAAAGTTAAAAGAAAGTTTGAAATGGTGATTTTGCATATTTTGCTTGATACTATTGGTGAATAGCAGCCTCTTAGTTTGGTCAGTTCCGTGACAGTTCCAGGAACCTCCAATGGCAGACAGCAACCACTGCACTGAGATCAGTTTTCTCCAACATGATTGAAACTCTTCATGTTTGAACTGCAACTGCCAATAGATTTCAGAAATAGGTTTTATTCTCTGACCAAGTGTGTCTGAACACTTACAAATATTTTGAGAAACATGCTTCTGCAGGAAGACCTGATCAATGGATACAGTTCAGTTAAAATATCCGGCGCCGGCCGGATAATTATCCGGCCAGATAGTGTAAAATCATTATCTGGTTCCGGTTCCGGTGTAAAAGGAATGGAAGTCCGTAGGAACGTTAGTCCCTCTGGACTATTATTCCGCAGAATTATAGTCCTAGGTCTAACATTTCTAGGAATAGTAGTCCGGCGGACTACTGTTCCTAGAAATGTTAGACCTAGGACTATAATTCCGCGGAATAATAGTCCAGAGGGACTAATTTTCTTACGGACTTCCATTCCTGTTACACCGGCCAGAATTCAAATTAAGTTCCGATGCATCTCTAGACTGGTTTTGGGGAAGTTGCGAACACCTTATTTACGGACGACAGACGACGTTCACCGGACGACGGAGAGCGAGTGATCAATACAGCTAACCATAACTTTCAGCCAGGTAAGCTAAAAACAAAAGCTTGCGCAACATCCTTGTAGGGACTAAATAATATCCAATCATGTCACCCAGTTTAACGAGTTCATAATCTCAGCACTTGGTTTAAATCAAACTCGTGCACTTTATGTCATGCTTGGATTAATTAAGGCACAAAATATATTATTTAAACACTCCCCCCCTCCCCCCAACATTTCGGTGCACACACACCCCATCTCACGCACAGCCACACACACGACGAGGGGGTCATAGGTAATGTTTTGAGGCAAAATGTGAAACAAATTATAAATTTAAATGGTACATTCTGTGAATAGGCTGGTCGTATTTGGCCGGAAGTTTGGGGGAAGGGTTGAGTCGATAAAATGTGTGATCCAAGACAATGTGGGGGAAAATTTCGGCTTAGATCGTCCCTCAAGCAATACCGAATTTGGTCAAAGTCACAGGTACTCAGCACAAGGTGTGAAATCGAAAGAAAAATATGATATTTGATAGCAATTTTGAATCGAGCTGACGTGCCCCCATAATGGTATATAAATATTAACGTTAATATTTATATACCATTGTGGGGGCACGTCAGCATCGATTCAAAAATGCTAACACATATCATTTTTCTTTCGACTTCACAGCTTGTGCCGAGTACCTGTGGTCAAAGTCATATAACTCCAAATTGTATCCTAACTATAAAAATGTTGGTCATCGAAGAGTTAACGAATGAAAAGCAAGCGCAAATAGAAAAACATCTGTGCACTTCGTCTGAAGTCTAGTAATATAGGCGAACGAAAAACCGGAACAAAATGACCCATCGCCAAATGTGTACAGGCCTGTGCGTGTAATTATGTCCGGTCTTAAAATACTAAATTTGATATCTGGACTTGTGTCACACACAAAGTCGGAAATACAAATAGAGGTCTGTGGTACCAGGGGCGGACTGACCGTAGGGTCCACCGGGAAATTTACCGGTGCCTCTCCCCCCCCCCCCCCCAAAAAAAAATCTCCTCACACCAACACCTGTTGGCGCATGAAATTTCGTGAATATGACTAAGAGGAGAAATGGAGAAATTGCATAGACTGTCAGTTAATCGAAATGTCCTCTGTGTGGACTGTCGTTGGCAGATCACACAGAGGGCATTTCGATATACCAGCAGTCTAGTCTGCCATTGATTGGTCAGATGCTAGGAAACAGCGTTCTTTCGGTTTGAAAAATCAAAATGTTCTCCAATTGGGCCGAACTTTGTACGGCCTGATGTGTTTGGTGCAACCATTTTGCCAAATGAGCGACAAAGATGATACAAAAATCCAGTCAAAAAGTCCCTCTATGTGGACTGTTACTGATCCCCCAGGTGCAAGGAAGCAGCGTTCTTTTGGTTCGAAAAATCAAAATTTTGTCCGGGACAGCGACCCCCTAGGTACATTTCCCGTTTCTTTTTTGGCCGAGTCCGCTCCAGTGTGTTACCAGATTCGGGCTATTTTTTTGTTTGGGGGAGGGGGGGAGGGGAGGGGGGGGGGGGAGGCTGAACATGACGAATTTTGTGTACCGGTAAGTTACGCCTTAATTATATAGTAAATTGCGTCACGACTACTATCTATATTTTTATTTATTCATTAGTCGTCAGCAACAGACGAATTTTCACCGTCTAAAAACTGATTGCATTTTTTGAGATAGTTTTTGTTGAATACTATATATTTCCGAAATTTTGAGAAGGAGAGTTCAATAGCATGGTCAATATTAAACCTTCATTAAAAAGACGTCAATTTGATGAATTTTCCAAGAAATCTTGAGTTTTTTACCTATAATCCCGACTGGTTGATATTCTAACTGTATCATCTTCCACGAAGGCATGCATTGATGATGTAGTTGGAATATTAATCAGTCGAGACTTTAGGCATCACAGTCCGAGCAAATCAGGTTTAGATCCCCAACCCCTCCACACATACACCTCCTCCCCATCTGCGCGGTGTCCCGGCAAATTACCACTGGTCCGCCGCACAGTACAAAAAAACGACATTCGCAAAAAGGTTTTGAATTTGGTCATCGAGCTAAGGAGTGCAGGTTTGGACGCTTTAACCTTAACTTATCCCATTCATAAAGTATCGGGGAACAAATTTAGTTTACGTTTGAAGAATGATCCTTTATATATTTTCCGACTGAATGCTTTGGGAATTCACCGCGTTTTTCTTACCTCTAAAAGTCCGACAGGCGTTAACTTTTCTTTATCTGTGTGGGTTGGTGGTGCGAAATCATATCTTTATTTATCTTTTTATCTGATTTTATTCTCGCGCACGTCCGAATTAATTGCCATCCAAAGAGAACTCTGCTCGTTGTGAAACGGAAATAATTTCGAATTCCACTTTTATAATCAATACAGGAGGGGAATTCCTTGGGAAACATCATGTCGAATAACCCACTGCAAACAGTTCCCCGATAAGCTATGAATGTATACGTAGTATTTGAGTGCGCGATTCATTTCCATTAAACCATCAAATTAACTCAACGGCGCCATTTGTTTGTAATGATAGAAAACAATGCAATAACCTTTGTGAATCCATCCCCACACTACGCCGTTACCTTCGTCAAAGGGGAAATTTTATTTTCCGTCATTCCAGTGAAGACGAACAGAAATTTCTGAGTATTATTGGGTAGGATCAATTACCGGAAGATGTTTTTACTGAATGGAAGAAAACACTTCGTCGGTATATACGAATTTGAAGCGACATCGTATATATATAGTGTTCTGACGTTTAACTCTTAGAAGCAGGAGTAGAGTTTTCTTTCCTGTGATGTAATACGGCAGGTAATCTGGCTGTGACGATTCGGCTATCTTTGGGGAGAATTAATACTGAGCAGGTGCTTCTGGTAAAGTGTTCAGGCAGACGACACCTGACTAGAAGCGCCTGCTTTACTGTAAGTTTTTCGCGGTACGCCATGTTCAATAAATTCATTCTGATTCCCCCAGTGTCTTGGAGTATGAATTAGACCAAGGTAGAACTTGATGTGAATTTCATTGAGATATGAACCCAGCTGAAAACGACGCTTTAAAACGGCACTTTTTTTATTATTATCCGTAATACGTGGACAACACTCTTAAAAATTAGATATTATTTTCGCTGCTGAATTGATCGTTTGTCTTTCTTAAACACATAACTATCTAAATATTCACATCAGATGGCTATGCTGCATTAGCCCAGTTATAGGTGTTGTAAGCGACACACGACTTCGGCACATGTATATGTGTGTGCGCGATGTGTGTGTGTTTCGAATAATTTTATTGAAATTAAATCTTCAAGATAGATTATTGGAGGCTGGATCGGAAATACAGTAATCGCGTATGCTTATTAAAGTAACACTCGTGATTGGGATGAAGTTCTCACTCTTTCAGAATGTCTGCAAATTCAAATTTTCTTGGATGACTGTGAGTGGTGAGTAGGCGTGTGTGTGTGTGTGGGGGGGGGGGGGGTGCTCGAGCACCCAGAGCACCCCCCCCCCTGGATCCGCCCCTGAAAGGATAACTTGTCATTTGCCTTTGAATTAAGAGACTTCGTTAGGCAGGTAATTTAAAATTAATGTACAAATGGTGTCCTGAACTGGGTGGTCATAAGGCCTCGAAAACTCAATGGTTTTCTAAGACTTTATGACTACTTGGTTCAGGGCACAGTTGTGAATTCAATTTTTGTCTGAATGGGAACTGAGATTGGGAAATTTGAGCTTAAGAGCTGGGAAAGATCAGGAGCAAATATCATTGGGAAAGGTCTCAGAAATGCCCCAAAGAATCCCAGATTCCTCTAAATAATAAGTATATGATGATATAGAAATAATATATCAGCCCCCCCCCCCCGCCCTTACATACACACCTCAATTATTACCACCGATTTTGGTTATCTACCTCTTCAACAACTGACATTTGTTGACCATTCTTCAAGGTTTAGAAAGTGTATGGGCAGACTTCAGCTCTTCAGAAACTTGTCATCACAAAAAACTATCAAAAAGTCTGCAACCATGGCAGATAACGATGATAATAATGTCACAACTAATCAACACGGCAGCTATAATGAAAGCTCATGTGGCGAATACCATTCGTTGGTTGTTCCATAATATGCGAACCGAGGAAAGCGGGGAAGTGCTTATTCATTGAGCTAAACACGTTCTGTTTTACTTGATTTGATCACAAGAAATGCGAGTGTGGTGTTCTCGGGGCTCCTCTCCGTGCCGAATGGAGGCAGTGAAAGAGAGAGAGGGAGAGGGGGAGGGAGGGAGAGAGAGAGAGGGGGTGGGAAGAGGAGAGAGAAAGAGAGGGAGAGACAGAGAGGGAAGGGGAGAGAGAGAGAGCGGGAGGAAGAGAAGGGGGAGAGACTTACAGAGTTAGACAGAGAGAGAGAGAGAGAGAGAGAGAGAGAGAGAGAGAGAGAGAGAGAGAGAGAGACGTACAAACCGACAGAAAGTGTTCGAATCAGCCATGGTAACGGAGATAGGGCTAGAATTATCGAGCTAAACGAAAAATTTAAGGAGAAATGTAAGTATCTTGTGAAAACTTTTGTTTACACTTGAGGATCCTTTTGGGGTAGGCGGGTTTTGAACGATAGGGGCGGCCATCATCTAATTATAAGGATACGGGGTGTTAGGAAGGAGTGTGTTACATTTAGTGGACCTTTTTGGCACAAGGCGAGTGGGAAATGGCTGGACGCAAAAGCAATTTGGCGAGCGGAAATGTAAAAAAGGAAAGAAAAAAAAAAAAAGGCCAAGCGGTAAGAATAACCCCTAGGCGAAGTCGTGTGTTTCAAAATAGGAAACAGCAACGTCCACAGTCCCCGTACACGCTAAAAACTAAAGTGTTAAAAACTACACTTGAAGTGCTGTATTTAACACGAAGTGCTGAACTAGCTCTTTGATCAAGTGTAGACATCCAGAACTTGACAGGTGTTACAATAATACCACTTGACAAGTGTAATGTCGCGACACTTAAAAGGAAACAACGCAAATGACGCGGATCAGGCTCGAACTCTCGAGACTGATCCGCGACATCTGCGTTGTGTCCTTTTAATTATGTACCTACCAAGCGCAAATCAAATTATGGACGATTCTGGAAGAACCATCAATTGATGCTAGACACATGGGAAGTGCCATCCATTCAAGTTTCAGATGTCGACCGATTGTTATGTCTTAGTGCTCAAAGCATTGCACTTTGAGTGTTAAAATCAAACCCCAAGAGTTAGAATGGGTTTAACACCTTGAAAGTGTAAGTTTTAACAGTTTAGTTTTTAGTGTGTAAGAAAGTAAACGAAACACGACCATCGTGGTTGAAGAGAATTCTGATCTAATAGGCCTTTTTGACATATCGATTGGAAGGACAGACCAAATGAAGAGGTATACTTGGTTTAATGTGGGACGACCAGAATGCCATAAAAGGGCAGTAGAGAGTAGTTACGTATATCAAAGAGGAGTTGGGCACTGTGATAAACACGGACTTACCAAAAATTAATAAAATAAATCCAGTCAAATAACAAGGACGAAACTGAAGATGAAGAACCCAAGCGTGGGAGCAGTGGTTGTTCATTTGCCATCTGCAATGGAAAAGGCTGAGTGGAACGATCAAATATATACGACTCTCAGATCCAATGTGACAAAACTAGAAAATGAGGGTTTCATCATATCATACTAATGGGGGATTTTACTGGACACAATGGCGATGAACGAGAGGGTATAGTGGATGGGGACAAGAAAATCAATATTAATGGGAGGGGGACCCTTGGAATATACAAATAAGCTAGATCTAAAGATATTGAATATTTGTGCAAAGTGTAACGGTAACCAAATGGACCCGGTGAAACAGGAATGGAAGTCCGTAGGAAATTTAGTCCCTCTGGACTATTATTCCGCGGAATTATAGTCCTAGGTCTAACATTTCTAGGAATAGTAGTCCGGCGGACTACTATTCCTAGAAATGTTAGACCTAGGACTATAATTCCGCGGAATAATAGTCCAGAGGGACTAACGTTCCTACGGACTTCCATTCCTTTTACACCGGAACAAGGTGACAAAAAGACAATTAATGACCATGTAATCAGGTAAGTTTCAGACATGGAACTTTCTTTAAATGGTCAACTCCTTTCCCAAACAAGTGCATTCAGAGAAATGTTGGCTTTGGAGCGACCGACATTTTTCCCCAGCAGACAACACAATTTTTCGACATCTCGGGTTTTTGAGAAGGTAGTGGTGGTGGGGCCTGTATTGGTCGGGTAACCAATTTTCCAGATACCGAATTACATACGTATTAAATTAGGTGATATTACAGGCTGTGAAATGTTTACATCTCAATGCTTCATTTCTGTCAAAACAAATCTGCGCACCTACACTTATTAAAGGGCGTTGTTATGGGGACTAAATTTGTCATCACAAATGTTCAAGACTGTGATGACAATAACTTATACGGTAATTAAAAGAAACATTTGCGCCACACCCTAAGCTCTCAGGTCACCAGTTTAATTCTATTCGGTATTCGACGCTGTTATGGCATCCCTGACAAATATCGTCCTGAAAATCAACTCTCGATAGTTTTTTCCCTTGAAATTTTTAAGTGCCCGAGAAAAATCCAATTAAGAAGCATGTAAATGTTGAGAAAACACCTATGACATCGGTAAAAATTAAATAAAGCCAAGTTTCCCTTTGTTACTTTTAATAAACGAAAACAGCAGACAGCTCTCGGAGCTGTCTGTTGTTTTAGTTTTTCTAAAGAAACAAAACAAAACTTGGCCTTTTAACCCTTTACCCAACGTAACGGCCAAAACCGGCCAGCGCTATTCCCAAATATCGCCAATTAATTTTCAAAATATTTTCATTTTTTGTCTCAAAAACATAGGTTATGACCCCTCGTTGGAACGAGCTCGTCGAGCTCGTTCCAACGAGGGGTCATAACCTATGTTTTTGAGACAAAAAATGAAAAAAATTAGTTATTCAAGAATTTTTTTTGCAAGTGTCGTCTGCTTTTCATGTTAGATAAAGGGTTAAATAGAAGCAACTAGTTCACAGATAATCCATCATGAAGAATGTCTATCAGAATAACACCTACAAACCCCAAACGTACATTTTGTCTCTCTAATTAGCGAATATGTTTTTACAGTAATTTACAAGTTTTTATTCTTTCCAGGAACAAATAGCAAATCCCACCCCCTATACTTCTATATTAATGAAAAGGACAGTGTCTATATTATATGTCACGAAGCGCACACTGTTCATATTTATTTATTGGGGTTTAACGACACTTTCGATAGCCAGGGTCAACTCGTGTCGTAGAGTTTTACAGGTGGAGGAAGCTGGCGTGAAAGGAACGAACCACCCAACATCAGCGAGCAACTATCAGACTCTCAACGTACTAACTCAGCGCCAGCGGGTTTGAAGACAAGTGCACCATCGACGTACAGTACGTCTTAGTTATATGTTTCCCAAGGTAAGACTATGGATGATGTCCTGTGCATACTCTTAATCCAGCACAAGATGAATTGAAAAGGGATGGGGGGTATTTTTCTCCTGGCAATGGCAACAGAACAATGTTTTCGTCCTCCACCCAAACTTCAGTTAGCCTGACTTCGCTCCTGCCTCCATCCACTCCAAATATACCATGCACCAAATAAAAAATAATGTGCTATACATTACCAAAAAGCTTCAAAATTAAAGACAACTTACAAATACAGATATTCATTAAGTGTAAACCTGCACGCACATCTTCTTCAGGATCTTTGCACAGCTAAGAACAAGGAATAAAACAGTGCCGATTTTTCAACCGTCAGAATTACTTGATAAGTTTGGATTAGACTTGTCCTTTTGATTAATCCATCGTCAATGGTGAAATGCTATTGCAAATCTGTTTCACAAGATACCAGTCTAATGGGGGATTTCCCCGGGCGATGCCGCGGTTAATATTTGAACATTCAGGAAACCCTCTCCATTCATGGATATCCTTTCAGACAAATCGTGGGGATGAACGAAAACGCTTTATCATACAAAAGAGCAGAGTGCAGAGACTCAAAAATAATAATAATAATAATTAATAACACTTCGCCCTGGCGCTGATTTGTCGCGGTTTTCGCGTGAGAAGGCCTTGGTTACCACTGTGCTTCCAACTGCCTCCCTATTCTCACACTTCTTATCCCGTCCCAATACTCGGAGATGAACTGCTTGCTGACATCCCCTTCTTCCCACTCTCTCCGATAAGCATATTAACCCTCTCCTTTGTATCACTTCTACCAAGTCTACAGTTATGAACATGCAGTAAGAATGCCTACGCATGCATATCTAACCCCGTCGAGCTGCCGTCGCGACCCAATGTGCCCCTTTCTGTGAGACAAACAGATGTAATGCCCACAAATGTCAAATAAAATGTTAGGAATTTCCTAATTGGCCCAAACCACATTGTGTGGCAAGCGTTAGAACCGTCTCAAAAAGTGACCTCTCGATTGCGGCGGTTGTTTGACGTCATAATTGCGCCTGGAGCTCGAGATCCTGCCGCAAACTCGGCAGTAACTTTCGACGTGATCTCCTCATAAGCTGGCAGCAGGGGCGCGACAGGTCCTAATTATTAACAGATCGCACAGATAGTGCCTCGGTCAATGAACCCCCGACCCGGTGGTTCGTTGGCTGAGGCATTTATCGTGCTAAAGGCATATAAAGAAACAAAAACATAATAAATATGACTGCCTTGACAAACACGTAGAGTGACCTGCCAGTTGCGGACAATTTGTGGCAGGGATTCGGGTTCTATCCGTAATTATTGGACATTGTGAGGTGGGTATATATATGCGTACATGTATCCTGTGGAAAGAAAGTAGGTCTGCCTTATTGCGAAATTTATGTCTGCCTTCTTATGTATGCATCTGTGTGCGTGTATATAAGTATGTATGTGTACATGCGTGTATATGTATGAAAATGCACACATGTATATGTGTATGCTTGTGTGTGTAAATGCATGTATGCAATTAAATGTGTAATTTCATATCCTGAATCTTCAACTACAGGAAAAAAGAAAACTTTCTTTCGCAGTCAACATTCGATGCTTTCTTTTCTTTACCTGGGAGATAACAGGTTGACAACCAATCTGGCTACGTTATCTCCCTACGATGTATCAATATTTTTGTTTCTTGATATAGATTATCTGTTAATTGTAACACGTTATTGATATATCGTAAAATGGAATACCTATCTATCTATCTATCTATCTATCTTATCTATCTATCTATCTATCTATCTATCTATCTATCTATCTATCTATCTATCTATCTATCTATCTATCTATCTATCTATCTATCTAACACTCACTCACTCACTCACTATCCATATGTTCTTCATTCTCCCATCCCATTTCCCCATTATACTCCAGGTGAATCTTATTCTGTTAGATTGATATTTGGGGCATTATAGTCGAAAGTGTTGCAAGGTCACCATTTTGATTTGACCCTCTCTCGCCAAGAAAGGCTACAGTCCTCCATGGGTCTTTCTCTGATCGGGATCTATTTTCCTTGGGTTATCCCAACTTCGAAGTCCTAGATCTCCAGAGAGTAGTTCTCTATTAACTCCCTCATTTGGACCATGCCCCTCTCTTTGTATTTGAATTCCAAATATTCTGGAGCATTACTTTACACCATCGGCGGTCGGTGATATTTTCCAAATAGTTAAGAGAACAGAGTTTCCATGAGACTATCCTGTCCTTGATCCTCATCCAAGCAAGATCACCCTCCCCTGATTGCGTCTAGTGAGTGCTGTGGCACTACTCGACCTCGTTATCCATCGGCATGCATCGTTCTTCAGGGTTTCCATGCTCTTTAAACCCGTTTAGTTTAGAGGTACCACTCCCGTACCATATGTTATACTTGCGAAACCCACCATTTCCCAAATGGTTTTCCCCCACGAAAAAATAGAAACTGTTTCTCCCTATAAGTTTCGTTTGGTTAAGTAAGGATTCGCTTCCCCTTCACAATCTGTTTATTCGTGTTGTTTCGGTAGATGCCCCTTCCCGTTATGTTTATATTTACCCCAAAATGCTCGTAGTCACTTATCTCTCCTACACTAAGAAGTTTGCTGCTACCTATCGGAATACAGAACTTCCCCCACTGTCCGCCTTCGAATAGGATCCAGTTTACGGCCCACGAGTGTAACTTGACTTTTGCTTTCATTTAGTTCGAGTTTCTATTTGTTCCCATATCTCCCAACAATTACCAGCATTTTCGCTGACCCCTCTTCGCTTTCGGGCGCTAGCGCCATGTCGGCTGCAAGAAACAGCCCTGGGATCTTCAAGTCCGCAATTGCTACCCCCCTCGTCGCTATGCAGAGTTCATCTCCTAAATCTTTAATGTACAATGCAAAAGGAAGTGGCGAAAAAATGCACCCCCTGTTTTATGCCTATCTCCATGGGCACACGTTTGTTTTGTAGTTATGTTTCCGAGGCTATGTTCAATCAGTACATCTTTATATAATGCTTTCAGAATTCCAACAAACTCACCACCAAAGCCCAGAGTCTCAAGCTTTCGCCACATACCATCCCTCCATACTCTATATATATCGTATTCGCCTTTTTTAACATTCAAAAGGGTCGTAAACATCTTTTTCTTTTCAGCTTTCGCGGATGCTATCATTTGGAATAGCGTGAAAAGATGGTTAGCAACACCCCTTCCCTTCCTGGAGCCATTCTGAATCTGTCCAAAAAACCCCTTCGCCTCGATCACCTCCTTCAATCTCCCATACAAGACTTTATAGAACGTTGTTACTGACAGAAATCCCCCGATAACTGTCCAGTACACCCCTTCCCCCTTTTTGTAAAAAATGACACCTTGCTTTCTCTTCACTCTTTTGCAACCTCTTGTTTTTCTATGGCCAAATTGAATAAGGCCGTTAAGCTTTTACAGAGGTCCTCTCCCTAATTTTTTAGAATCTCGTTTGAAATTTCATCCATCCCTGCCGCTTTTAGGTTCCTTAAATTTGATACCACTTTTCGTACCTTCGCTGCACACCAAGTTAGATACATTTTCCTATATCTTATTGTGGCACTCCGCTGGGTTCCCCACGCCCCATCGTTTACCTTTTCCCAGTGCTTCACCAGTTCTGATGCGATTTGGTCTTGACTGTCTGTATTTCTGCTCTCCACTTTAATACTCGGGGAATTACTTCCTTCGTTCCTTCTATAAGCCCAGTGCCGATTATATATATTTGAAAACATTTGTATTGATTGGTTGTTTGGATACTCAGAGTTTGAATTGTCACTAACACAGTCATCTCTGTGTCGTTCGAGTGGTCTATCTGTCGTTTTGTCACTCGTCAGCAAAAAGAAAACACGATGCCGAGTCTGCCTTCTCTTGTGGGAAGAGGTTCATTGCATCATTTATTCGACGAAAAAAAATCAATATTATTTTCTTCTGTCCATTAACCCTTTACCTAACATGAAAAGCAGACGACACTTGCATACAAAATTCTTGAATACCTAATTCTTTTCATTTTTTGTCTCACAAACATAGGTTGTGACCCCTCATTGGAACGAGCTCGACGAGCTCGTTCCAAAAAGGGGTCATAACCTATGTTTTAGAGACAAAAAATGAAAATATAATGAAAATTAATTGGCGATTTTTGAGGATAGCGCTGGCCGGTTTTGGTCGTTACGTTGGGTAAAGGGTTAAATGGGGTGTTGAAGGAATGTTTTTTTTCTATCTTTATTAGTTTTAAATCGAAAACGCACGTTTTCTCGTTTTAAGCAAAGCATTTTGTTTGCTTCTATTGCAAGTATGACAGTCTTGACAGATAGTCTGACGAAGTATTCACCCGAAGCAACCTCTGACCTTGCATATTATAACATCAAAGACGGCGAATCGGCAATGGGCTTATTCACCCATTTCCAGAATACCTTCGAAATCGAACCCCCTGTCATTCTTTTCGTCCTATAATGAGATTGCAGTTTCGCACTCTCCGATTATCGTCTTTAGTCTTATTCACTTCATTTCTTGCTTGTTGATATTCTCCTTTTGCTACCCTGGCCTCGTCGCTTTCCACCCCCTTGAGCTTTCTACCCCTTCTGTACGCAGCACATTTGACTTTTCTGCCCTTTATCGCCTTTTTCAGTTCGCCAATAACTGACTCTGTACCCAAGTTCCCGCATAGGCACCCTAATCTTTCCTATACGTTCCTTTCCTGTCTCACTAGTCTCGCAACTATGGCATCTGCCATTCCCTGGACATTGGTTCCCTGTGTAGATTCACAAGTTTTGGTTTCAATATTTGTTCAAACTTCGCCCATTTAGCATCCTTCTGAGTCCCCGTATCTCCCTGAAGCTTTCCTTGTTTCTTCATATGATCATTTACTTTTACATAACCCAGGGACGACAAGGTTTTCGACAGGCACGTGCCGTAGCCACGGGGTGCGGTCAGGGCTGGAGGGACTTGCCTCACCCCCTAAAATTTTCGATGCCCTGCTCCGAAAAAAATGGGCAAAATGCAACTTTGTCAATACACAGAGTCGTAAAATGGTCTACAAAAAGTGCTACTAGTACACCACAGTACACAAGTTACAAAATGCCTCAGATTCCCTCTTAGGGCAATGAATTTTGTATAATTTTCTCAGAGTGGGGGTGGAGGCCTCATCATAGCTAGGACCATCCGGTCTCTACCCCCGGAGACCGGAGGGTCCTAGCTATGACTAGGCCTCCACCCCCATTCTGAGAAAATTATACAAAACCTGGAGACCGGAGAGTCCTAGTGAGAACTAGGGGAGGTCTTCCCCACAAGGCATTTTCAAATATTATGTCCCCCCCCACACACACACAAACTGTCTAGGGCATCCTCTATTATAGAATCCTGGCTACGCGCCTGCGACAGGGGGGCACTCACTTGGCATGTCGCAGGCATTCTATATAAGAAGTGGGGTGATCGATTGGGGAGAGGTATACACCTGATTTTGTCTCGAATGGGATGACTCAAGCCACGACTGGTCAAATATTCCAATGACATCATGACGGAATGTCTTCGGTGTAGTCAAGGGGGTTGGGGGGGGGGCGGAAAACATTTGCAGTACACGATGCCGGGGTGGGTGGGTGGTCAAACGACTCAAAAACACATTTTTTCCAACCCTTTCCAGTTTTTTTTCGTGGTGCCATGTTATGCCAAACTAAACACTTTAAAATGATTTAAACTAATATACACATATTATAGCCCTATTGGGGGGGGGGGGGGGGGTTATTGATGGGTATGTTGAGCTATCTGGCCCATCTGGGCCTGGTGCTGGGCCAAGGATGTTTTGAACCAACAGTCTGTTCGGCCTTCAGTGTCTCGATTTCTATAATTGCATATTCTATATTTGTGTTTTTAAACAGATTTAAACGTTTCTTATAATCACAGATAATTAAAGGTCTTTTAGGTTCCTCGTGGTTCTTAAGAAAAAAAGATTTTAAATATATGTAAATTATTTTTAACATACATCAAGAATCAAGATACAGCAAACAGCAGAACAAATGTCTCATATAACAACTGCGCCAACCAGTATTAAAATAAAAAAATAAAATTAACGAAAAATTAAAACAAAGCACTCATGTCCCATCTGGATAAAATAGTCACAACTTAAAGGGCCAACGCAGGTTCATGTGTCAAATAAAAGTGTCAATGACACTGTAGCTCAACTTGTCAAGGCATGTACATGTATAGTAAGTGGCACAGCAATGACAAACATCTAGGTAATGACCTGATAACAAAGGTACATATAAAATATTGTAACGGTCTGTACATAAATACTGACCGTTGCCTGTAACAAATGTATAGGTAAAGTATTGTAAAGGTGGGTGACAGTCAGATGCTAAACTAGAAAAGAAATCTTTTGAGTCCCAGAGTGGGTCTGACTGAACCCCAAAATATTTGTTCTCATAGCACAGTGATAACAAAGGCACCCCAAAACACACTCATTCCTGTCCCAAGGTGAAAACAAAGGTACCCAAGAAATTACGTGAAGATCAATTCATAAATACGAGCTGTATAGAAGCTGTGACAAAAACTGATTGGACCTAATTTCGGTACAAAATGGCCACTGGCAGCCATCTTGAATTTTGGACCGCACTCAGAAACACTCGTTCTCGTCCCAAGGTGATAGCAAAGGTACCCAAGAAGTTTCGTGAAGATCGGTCGATAAATACAACCTCTAGCCCGAGCCGTATTGACATGTGCACTTACAGTGTATAAGTAGCACTAAATAAATCAAAATTCATCTAATTTGCTTAATTTCTGAACGAGAAAAAAACCCGTACTGTATGTGATATATTCCATTTTACTAAACATTCATACAAAAAATGATTTATTTATAACTTTCATACAGAAGTTCTGTACAAAAGACTGACTGCACTAATTTTGGTACAAAATGGCTGCTGGTGGCCATCTTGAATTTCGGACCACTCCCCCAAAACACTCGTTCTCATCCCACGGTGATAACAAAGGTACCCAAGAAGTTGCGTAAAGATCGGTTCATAAATACGGCCTCTAGCCTGAGCCGTATAGAAGTTGTGTACAAATAAACTGATTAGACCTAATTTCGGTACAAAATGGCCACTGGCAGCCATCTTGAATTTTGGACCACACTCAGAAACACTCGTTCTCGTCCTAAGGTGATAACAGAGGTACCAAAGAAGTTTTGTGAATATCGGTTGATAAATACAGCATCTAGCCCGAGCCGTATTGACATGTACACGTACTTTCTGTGTGTAAGTAGCACTGAAAAAATCAAAGTTCATCTAATTTGCATAATTTCTGCACGAGAAAAAAACTCGTATTATATGTGATGTATCCCATGGTACTAAACATTCACACAAAAAATTTTTCAAATCAGCGCTTTCATATGGAAGTTCTGTGCAAAAATCTGATTGCACCTAATTTTGTACAAAATGGCTGCCATCGGCCATTTTGAATTTCGGATCGGACCCAAAAACACTCGTTCTCGTCCCACGGTCATAACAAAGGTACCCAAGAAGTTTCGTAAATATCGGTTCATAAATACGGCCTCTAGCCCGAGCCGTATTGAATTGTTGACGGACAGACGGACGACTGGCCATGGCATAAGCTCAAATTTGGCTTCGCCAAAGTTGAGCTAAAAATGGTTTCTATAAAACCTCTTTGACAAAATACCTGTAAACTCTCGGGGCCACGCAAGAAATGCCCAGGAACACCAGAAAATGGTCCTCAACAACACTGGAAAAGTGCTAAAAAATTGATAAAGATGCCGAGAGGGGCGGATGCCCCAAATTATGTCTGATTTTTTTTTGGAGCAGGATATGGGAGGGGTGTTCAAAGAAAGTGACCGGAAAAAATATGCGGAAAATAAGAAAAATCTTGCGGTTTAAGGGCTAGGTGGCTGTCCGGTAAAGTCAAATGCAAAAAACAACATGGTGTACTGCAAATGTTTTCTTAAACTGATAGAACTTTGGAGATTCTTCTAGGACATTCTATCTGGTTACTACATAAAGGTTTGTCAACAGAATTCAAAAACTCATTTTTAGAAAGCCATTTCAGATTTTCACAACAGTTGTTTCCATTGGAAATTATTATTGTTCAAGAACAGTGCATTTATTATAGAAGCAGTGCATCTTTGTGAATTTGGAAGATTGATTCCAAAAGAGAATTTTGAAGAGAATTTATTCGTCTTGGAACAGGAGGGGTCTTCCAAAAAATTCCGGTCACAAGGCCGGGGTGGGTGGGTGGTCGGACGGGGGCCAAAATACCTTTTTTCCTGGAGTTGCAATTTTTTTCCTGGTGGTTTTTTTTCAAATTATTTTCACATAACAAGGCTATATTGTTGTTTAGTAGTCTAATAGGCACCTGTTTGTCAGGTGGGGTTAGTGAATAAGGCCCCACTAGGCTGATTAGGGGATTTGTTCTCTTTTTTGTAAATTAAATTAGATGCATTAAAGAATTGTGTACTCCAGTTTGACTAAAAACAATCAGTGGAAATTTATGAATTTTAATTTGGGAATGGTTAACATAATTTTCATAGCTGAATCATCACCGCACAATTTGGATTTTACAATGAGTAGCAATGTGTTCAGCGGAACATCTAAAATAATGTAAAAAATTTATGGAAAATAATCTAAATGCTCAGTTTCTCTGAGTATAGCTCTTGAAACCTGAAACTAATGAAAATTCTCACTGTGCATCTTTGATATAAAACCCCACTTTTATACCAGGGTTTTCACAGAGGGTTTGTCTGGCTATCTCGTGAAAACATGAAACAAAAGTTACAGTTAATATTTGAATTTAAAACTGACCATGACTGAGCCAGAGTATATAGATGAGTAGCTGAGCATAATACTATGCAGCAAAAGAAGATTATTTTAATCCTCTATTTGATGTTCACAAAAATAGTCTAATTCTTACATTATATGGTGTTATATGCAGAAATCAATGCTGATATTTTTTCGGAGACGGACCAGGACGGACAGAGAGATTTACAATAGTGTTAGCCTAGGTGACAGATTTTCAGCTTTCCTACACTATCTACTATCTTTTGAGTAATGACAATTGGCTGAAACCTCAAGCCTAGACACTTAGCCTGTAGTCAGGTCATTAAAATTAAAACTTCTTCACTAAATTTAAACTGTTTCTTCAGTCTAGGAACTTAACACATGAATGATAATTATTACGAGGGCATTAAGGCCAGAACTTTCAGTTCAGCATTTGTAATTCATGCATTTCAATAATATGCCAGTATACACTATGCCATAGTGTTTATAGGCATATTATTGAAATGCATGAATTACAAATGCTTAACTGAAAGTTCTGTCATCAGGTATTAGATGCTGGTTGATGTGTACATAATTAGTTTAGGCAGTAGATTAGGATTCCAATTAAGGCAAGGATTGACAACTGGAAGCTCAGTGCAATAATTTTTCATTACCCACTGTGGTGATACACTGAAAAAATATAGGTGGTGGGGTGGGTGTCGAAGTGGTCAGAGGAAAAAAATATTTTTTTTGCACGTGGGTGGGTGGGTGGTGGTCAAAAGGTGGAAAAAAATATTTTAGGCCTTGCGTCCGGAATTTTTTGGAAGACCCCCCCCCCCCCCCCTGCTTGGAAAGAAGAATTTATACTTTTTGTGAAACAGAAAATAATATTATTTTGTGAAAAGACAGGATTCTACTGGATTATTTGGAAATTACCTGTGGCGCCAATATTTTTTGGATTTTTACTCCATTTGAATTTTGCGGAGCATTTTATTATATTTTATTGGAGACTGCAGAAATTTCTAAGTGAAAATTTTATTACAAATCTACGGGATACTGTTTCTGAAGAGACATTCTTGGATTTAATACTACATGTACCAGCTGGTAACTTTCTTCACAAGATTCTTCACCACTGGGTTTCTGGATTCTGTCAAACTGTACATTGGACTAATTCAATAATTGATAAGTACCACTCTTTTTATTTTCTGTAAACCAATTAGTGTAAAAGATCGTTGTATCATTTTTTTTATATTAATTTTTTTTAATTAAATTTTAGAATAGCTAAATTCATAGTTATTGTTGCTGATTCTCAGATTTCTTTCTGTTACCAATATCAATAATATTTCCACACCGTAACTTCCACACCGTAACAGGCTCTTTATAAAATTAACTTGGCATTTTGTTTCTATTTTTAAGACACAATGAGTCCCACGAGCCAAGTCATTTTTTTATATATAAATCAAATATTTGTTTCCCACTTGTGCTTCATATTAAATTTTATTAAAATTGGATTAAGAGTTCTGAGTTGTGAACTAGAGATGTTGTGTACCAAATATGAAAGGATTCTGACTGATGGATCTGAAGAAAATTTTGTTTAAAGAAATTTCCTCATATTGCATCTGAAGATTTTTAAAGTATTGCAAAGTTAGAATTCGGGCTACCATAGTGAGCCCAAATATTAACCCAGGGTACTGATTTGAACACACTTGAATCAATCCCCCCCCCCCCCCCCCCCTAGAGATGTTGTATACCAAATATGAAAGGATTCTGACCTGGTGGATAAGAAGAAGATTTTTAAAAAAAGTTCCTCATATAGCACTAAGCTAAAATTTGGGCTGCCATAGGGAGTCAATATATTAACCCAGGTACCCGATTTGAACAAACTTGAATCTAGAGATGTTGTATACCAAGTATGAAAGAATTCTGATGGGTGGATCTGAAGAAGAATTTTAAAAAGAAATTTCCTCATATAGGGAGCCCAAATATTAACCCAGGTACTCGAATTGAACAAACTTGAAATCTCAACCTCCTAGAGATGTAGTATACCAAATATGAAAGGATTTTAACCAGTGGATCTGAGAAGAGGATTTTAAAAGAAATTTCCTCATATAGCACAAAGTTAAAATTTGGGCTACCATAGGGAGCCCAAATATTAACTCACAGACCTGAGTTGAACAAACTTGAATCTGACCTCCCTAGAGATGATGTATACCAAATGTGAAAGGATTCTGACTGGTGGATCTGAAGAAAAAGATTTTTAAAGAAATTTCCCCATACTGCACTAAGTTAAAATTTTGGGCTACCATAGAGAGTCCAAATATGAACCCAGGGAACCGAATTGAACAACTTTGAATCTGACTCCACTAGAGATGTTATATACCAAATATGAAAGCATTCTTACTGGTGGATTTGAAGAAGATTTTTAAAGATTCCTCCCCATTAGTGCTGGGCGATATCGGTCCAAATAAAAACCGCGATATTTTCGTAACAATATCGCGGTTCACGATATTATCGCGATATTTTTGGGGAAGGCGCCGATCGGTCATTTTAGCAAATGACAAACTTGAAGTTAAAGGATTGCCCCAACAAGGGACATTCTTGATAAGAAACCAATGGCATTCCTAAAACGTGTACTGATGCGCGATTCTGATCGGTGATCCAAAGGTGCCTAAACTGGCGTGCAGAAATACACTGACTACCCAGCAGAAACGTTCTACTGAGGGCTTTTGAATTACCATATTTCGTTGCCTTCATCTGCGACTGTTGTTTCAAAGTTTCATCATCTTAACTTTTGTTTATTTTAATCAATCAATTACCTGACAGCCACTTTCCAATCCAACTTTCCGTCATTGGATAGAAACCTTTTTTCCGCTATTCATTATGCCAATCGACAACCTAACCTTGTACCTCAAAAACATAACATTTTTACCCATGGGGCATCAGCCGAATAATCATTATCGGTGATTCGTGTTCAGTCAACGAGAAAGCATAAACACACGTGGTCAACGAATGTTATCTTAGAGGGAAACACCAAATGAATTGAATTGCAAATCACCCGAAGTCTTCTGGCAGTGAAACATCTCATTTACAAAGTCACACTTAACAATGGAAGGACCTTTAAAATTTTATAAACAATTGAGGATGATTTTCATTAATTCCCATGTCTTTTTAATTACTTAATTCTTTTCACCCAACATAACTTCACAAGTTCCAAAGCATTCAAGCGTTGAACGCAAGTGCTGAATGTAAATTGCAAACACGAGTTTGACGTCATATGCAAAGGCGTAGACATTATTTGATTGACAGCAATTGTCGGCCATTTGCGGTTCGCCCATACCCTCATACTGTTCCAAATAAAATCAAGGTGAACACAAAAAAGCGTGTAGGAGTGGGGGTGGGTGGGCGGCAGGGGGGGGGGGGGGGGGAGACAGCGAATAAATCAACACGATGGTAACACTGAGTGCAATTTAGATTAATGCGTTCATATTTTACATTCTTTCACTGTGATGTCTGCAATCGTGGGGAAGGAAGGTTATAGGCATACTGTCTGTCGACGAGATCGTTGGCCTGCCGCATAGCCTACAGGCTACCCGAAAAAGGCTGATAGGCTAATCAGTGTTTTGACCGAGGACAACAGCATCTCAAGCAGTTGGCGAGACCGCTAATGACTTGGGACATTCCTGACAAGTAAGCTGATTGACAAGAACTTGAGAATAAGGATGAAGCCCCCCCCCCCCCCCCCCCCCCCACCGGCTACACCAATTCTACAAGCTGGGCTGCCTCAAAGAAATGATTTACTTCAATAAGTAGCCCAGCATGTAGTAAGTAGTGGTATGGCCTGGAGGGGGGGGGGGGGTGTAAGAAATTTATTGTCTCTCAGCGAGACCGCTGGCATGCCGTGTACTGACGCCCCCAGAAAGGGTGCTAAAGCAATCAGTGTTTTGACTAGAAACAACAGAATCTCAAGCTGTTGGCGAGACCGCTAACGACTTGGGCAATAGAGACAATCTCACATTCCAGACAAGTAAGATGACCGACAAGAACAAGTCGGGATCCAGACCCCCCCCCCCCCCCCACCACCCCCCCCCCCACACCACTTCCACAATGTTAGCTACTTCAATGAAGTACACGTGCATGTAAGTTACTTCAATAAGTACCTTAGCGTGTGGTAGTTGCGTGGGGGGGGGGGGGGGGTGTAGAGATGTAAGAAGTTCTCCTATAATCAATTACCTGCCAAATTTGCTCCCATTGTCGAAGTCACCCACATTAAGTTGCATTGATCCATTTTATGGTACTGTTAAAACTGCTAATTCAGTCTTGGTATCACGAAGTCAATTATTCCGAATCTATAGTATCTGAAGATGATTCTGACGCTGAGTCTCTGACTCGCGTACCTTTGATATTAGGTCTGTTGCCCCCCCCCCCCCCCCCCCAACACACACACCCCAAGATGGAAGGAATAGTTGGAAGAGTAGCGTAGTGACGGTAGTGTCGTCTCACTGCATTAGCCCCCCCCCCCCCCCCCACCACACACACGCATACTCCAAACTCTCTATGCCCCCCCCCCCCCCACCAAGTTCCCACTCCTTCATGACACTATGACTATGCTCTTGCACCCCCAAACTACGCTCCTCGCCTCTTCCTTCCATCACGGGATTGTGACGTGGTGCCATAAACGAATTCATTTGGGAATGGTGGGAGGTGAGGACTGAGAAAGTAGAGGGCGAGTGGGGGGTTAGTTGGGTCGTAACTGGAAAGGTGTGTGATGTGGTTTTCTCTTTGGAGAACTGTGGCTGGTTTGTGCACTTTGTGGGTGACCAAAGTGTATGTCCTCATTCATGATTGAGGCAAGTATACATGTATGTTTACCCTGAACAGTCAAGTGTTACGAACTTTATAATACTACCGCCCAGCCCCCAGAGTGCATACATCCATTTAGTGCCAGTGGAGTACCATTCTGAATACTGACTCGTCACTCAACAGTCAATACAATAGTCTCTAGTCAGCAATCAGTACAGTAGTACAGCACCAAAAATACAAATTATTCAATTTTATGTGTACACTGACTACTGGCATATTTCCCGCCCGGGGACTGTCGGGAGCAACAACAATGTGGTGGCTCCCGCCTCCCAGTCGGAGAATATGCCGGTAGTCATGCAGTGTACACAAACTACACATAAAACTTAAGTCATGTTTAGTACCGAAGTGAGTGCTGACTAGTGACAACTGTGACCACATATGGTGATAGGATTTTGCAAGTCCTAAATCAAAAATGTGTGAACTTTAATCATAATTTTAATCTGTAAAGAATTTCATTCGGAGAATAAAGGTTTGGAAAACTACATTGGAAGTTTCGATCTCCTGGAACGCCGTTCTAGGAAACTGATTATTGTCAGTCTGTCAATTTACTGATTACGACTTGAATATTTGATACGGCCATGGTGCAATGGGTATTTTCAATCAGTCAATGTCAAATTGTCAATGATTCCCTCGGAAGGCTGCGATACACAACAACAATCTGCAGACTAAGAACAGATCCAATGGATTGATCATTGATGAGTTACTGAGTTATTGGAGATTTTTGGCCAAAAACACCAACATGTTCACTTTGTCCGGATTCAGACACGTTCGTCTGTTTGTCACCACGTTTCCTGCTGCACTGAACACACGCTCAGATGCTGAACTAGTTGCTGGAATACACAGGTATTTCTTTGCAACAGGCGACAACATTGGGAATAGGCGTTGGTTTGATTTCCACCACAACAAGGGGTTGTCTTCCTGGTCTAGTGCGGGGAAAAGCAAATAGTTCTCAATCTCCTTTTTAAGAGCGCATTCGCGGTCCTTTTGGCTGTCAGCATGAGATTTTGAACTTGATGCACTGGGTTTTGAGTCAGACTTAAAGAAGTCGCTAAGAGACTTTTTTTTCTTTTTTGGTGGCTGCACTTCGCCATCACCGCTGCAACCAGGTTTGTCAGCAGATAGAATTGAGTTAAAGGAATTAACGGAAATGTTATTCTGTGAGCTTATCTTGAGTGCGTCCTTTTCAATTTCCAACTTCACTGTTGGCAAATCATCCACGAACTTACTCTTAAAGCGTGGGTCCATAAAGGTGGCTTTCTCGATGGTTCCAAGAATGTTCGTATCTGAGTATTTTGATTTCAAATAAGCAATGGCTTTTGATTTTATGTCTGAAGTTAGCTGACTATCCGTCTCTTCCACCTTAAGGATGTCATGTTCCAGTAGATGTAGCACAGGTTTTATGTAGGAAATGGTAATATGCTTCTCACCCGAAAGTATGTCAGTAAAATCGGCTAAGGGGCTCAATGCTGCGTTTACAGACTCTAATACATCAATGTCCTGCCACTTTGGAATAAGATGGAGGGCTTTGCGGTCAGAACTAAGGACTTTTGTAATTGCCTTTTCCTGTTCAAGAATTCGTTCAATCATCTTTTGCTTTGAACCCCAACGGGTGTCGCAGTCTGTTACCAAGGAATGAATTGGCAGTCCAATTTCTTCTTGGGCCGTATGAAGGTCACGCTTCTTCTTCCAAGAGTGGTTAAAATGGGCTATGATACATTTAGCCACACTGGTAGCCCTGTCAAGTCTCTTGTCGTTAGCCAGCCCTTTTCCCACTGCCAAATGTAACCGATGGCCAAAACAAGACATCCGTTGCCAACCATTAAGCTCAACTGCCTTAATTATATTACTGCCATTGTCCGATGTAATTGCGACCAACTTATTTTCTTCTAAACCCCACGAGGTCAGGACGTCTTTGAGACCATCAGCCAGAATTTCTCCTGTGTGGTCCTCAGGTGTAAATAATGTTTCCAAACACCTGTTCTGTAATATCCAGTCAGAGTCGATGTAATGGACCGTGAAACTCATGTATGGCTCTGATGTGTTGCTGGACCACATGTCTGTTGTACCCGCAAAAAAAATTGCATCAGATATACTGGCAGTTACCTGTTCTCTGGTTTTATTATATAACTTGGGAATGGATTCTCCAGAAAAGTACTTTCGACTGGGTAATTCATATCGACTATCAAATTCAGAGAGCATCGCTTTAAACCCCTGTTTTTCGACCGTGTATATTGGCAGCATATCTCGAGCAATACATTGCGTTACTGCATTTGTCAGCTGGTTCCAGCGTTTGCCATTCCTTTCGTATGAACGCCCTTTCAAAAAGCTTCCTGAGATTGTCTGTTGCGTGTGTGTCTGTGTCGTTTCTTTGTCACCTCCCCCTTGCCCCATTGAAGATATGGGTCCTTTCTTGTCCATTTTTGACGCAACTTCTGCGTATTCAACCGGGTGGTGATTTTTCAGGTGGTTGTACAGATTGGATGTATTCCCACCTTTGGCGCCGACTTGCTTCCTGCAAATCTTACAGGTCGGGACATCAAAGTTCACCGCACCCTCCTTATCATGATCATCACGGCTCTTAAACCCAAAAAATGTCCAAACTGCTGACTTTATCTTCTTTTTATCAATAAAGTTCACTTTGTTTGTGTCACTGTCAGCCATGATTATTGCCAGATAGGTGCAAGTCACAAAAATTTAAATGGAATTTGAAAATCGCGCATAAACAACTTTGGAAATTGGAACAGACAAGGACTGTGAAATGGATAATGGGTTTCAATACAAATTTTAGACACATCAGTAATGAGCAACAACGGAATGGTCGGACAGTGCGTATTCCTTCACTCCGACCTGAGTCACCTGATCAGTTTCAAATTTGTGTTCAAACCAGTTATCCATTGCACTGTCCTTGATTATTTCTGACCAATTTGGCTGCGTACGGCGATATATTAACGGAATCAAAAAATCGGTAAAAAACTGGTCGGTGACGAAATTTAGGTACCGGTCATGGGTAGTTTTGCTTGAGACTAAGTTGAGAGCAGCGCATTTTGTCACTTTGGACAGTTTGACCCACACACAGCGAGTCGTTTAGTTATCATTGCTGCACATCAAGGGAGCTAATTTTAACACCGACATCCAGGAGACCACCGTCAAAACGTTTTCAAAACAACAAGTGAATTATATCGTACGGAAACATTCGCAATCACATCGTGAAGCTCACTGCCAAACATTCGGTCCTTGTCACTTAAAAATAAGTGACTGGTCAGTGGTCACACAGAAATGAATTCCAAACCAGAGATAATTGGGAATGTTTGGGAGCAAATTGGGGGGGAAAGTGACTATTTTTGATTGGGAATGGCCTATGGGGCCGGATTCAACCTCTCTCATCGCCGTCATGGGTAAAAAAAACCTGAGTGAAGTAATTTTCGACTTTCTCACAAACAGCTTGCCATTATATGGCAATACAGAGACGTATTCACAAAGTTTTTCACCTTTTCATCAAATGATGGGTGGTTGCCAATGACGTTCGCGATATTTCGGTTTTTTGAAAACAAGACGATATCACTAACGGTATTGCTTTTCAAACCGGCTAAGTCGGTATATCGGCAAACCGCCCAGCACTACTCCCCATACTGGCATATTGCCCTAAATTAAAATTTCGGGCTCCTGTATTGAGCTCAATTGTGAACCAAAATCTTACCCCTCCCATTACAAAGCCAAATATTGCTGCACGAACTTCGTTTGAATGAACTTGATTCTTCATCTCAAAAGGAAGCGCCATACCAAATATCAAGTAACTGCACCAACTGGTTCACGATAAGAAGATTTTAAAATCATTTGGAGCATTTTCCCTCACCCCCTCTCTATAGGGCAGGGCATGTTGAGGTGAACAAAAACGCAATGCCACTTCGGGACCATCACTCACACAAACCTTCACTTGAATTGGCCCATTGGTTTTGAAGGAGATGTCCAAAACATACATGTAGTGTTGCATCTAATAGAGGCCGAATTTCAAAGATTATTCCCCACATTGCCATGATATTGAGTTAAAGAGCCCAAATATTAACCAGAGACTTGATTCTTCACGAACTTGTATCTGACTCCCCTAAGGATGGTGTATACCATGTATCAAAAGATTCTGATTGTTTTTTGTTTTTTTTGGGGGGGGGAGGGGGGATGGGTGTTGCATCAAGTTAAAATTCAGGCTCCAGCAGGGGGCCCAAATATTAATCGAGGTACTTGACTTGAACAACCTTGAAACTGGCTCCCGCAATGATGCTCTGTATTAAATATCAAAAGATTCCGACTGGTGGATCAGAGGAAGAAGGTTTTTAAAGATTACTCCCCATATCGCACTAGGTTAAAATTCAGGCTCTCATAGAGATCGAGAGCCCAATTATTAGCCAATGGGCTTGTTTTAAACAAACTTTAATCCTGCCCCTGTAGGGATTCTGTAAACCATAAATAAAAAAAATGACTAGTGGTTCTGGAGAAGAAGAGTTTTAAAGTTTATTCCTCATACTGGACTAAATTAAAATTCGGGCCCCAACTGGGAGCCGAAATATCAACCCAGGGACTTGATTTGAGCAAACTCGAATCTGTCTCCCTAGAGATAGTGTATACCATATATCAAAAGATTCTGAATGTGAGGTCGTGAGAAGATTTGTAAAGAATCTTCATCATATTCAACCTTGTTAAAATTCTGGCTCCAGGAACGTGATTTGAATAAACTTTAATCTGACCCCACTAGGGATGCTGTATCCTAAACAACAAAATATGTTGACTTGTGGATCTGAAAGGGGATTTGTAAAGATTATTCCCCATATTGCAGTAAGTTCAAATTGGTGCTCCCAGAGAGAGCCCAATTATAGACCGGTGGCCATGATTTGTACAAAATTGAGTTTTAAACATTATTCCTCATATTCAATAAGGAGCCCGAATATTAACACAGCGACTTGGTTTGGACAACCTTAGATTTGACAACTCTGAGGATGCTGTATGCCAAATTATAAACGATTCTGATTTATGGATCTGAAGAAGAGTTGTAGAGATTATTCTATATTTTGCACCAAGTGAAAAGTCGGGCTCCCATGGGGAGCTCAAATATTAACCGGGGTTCTTGATCTAATCATCCTTGAATCTGAACCGTGATCAATGAGGTTGTATTCCAAATATCAAAAGAATTTAACTGGTGTATCTGAGAAAGAATTTTTTTAAAGATTAATCCCTATACTGTGCTAAAAGTTTAAGTTCAGGCTCCCATAGCAAGCTTAAATATTAACCGAGGGAGTTGATTTCAACAAATTTGAATCCGCGCCTGTAAGGATGCTGTACATATTGGGTGTGCAATTGCACCTAGAATTTTCAATACATATACTTCTATGCTATTTTGGTTACAGTACGTCGAGGGTGGATTGTCACACAATCACCCATGGAGTGGAGGTATCACCCAAGGTACGACTCCCAAATTTCGTACGGAAACACAAGAAGCACAAGCCAAGTTTCAACCAATGGACCTCCGGGTTTAACCCGGAGGTCTATTGGCTGAAGCGTTGCTTATGCTAATTACACGTTGCATCAAACAAACATTTATTGCTTGAGAGAAATTATCACTCTACAGGTGATTTATTGACAATACACTCTCTATGTACTGTATATTTACTTCAATATATTACTATTGTGACTGCAAAATTGCACTACATTCAACTATATAGTGGAATAAACAGCTGCGCCATGAGTGCATGATACGCCCGTTATTAATAACAAGAGGGAAGCACACAATATGAGTATACCAGTACATGTGTACTTGTCAGGTTTTATTTATATTCTTGTACAATCATCATAACCAACAACATACTGTGTTCATTAATTTGGAAATAAATCGAAAGGGAGATTCCAGTTATCAACATTGGTTTCCAACCAAAAAATCATGAAAATTGCTCAAAGTATTTTCAAGTTATTGTCCGACATGTGGAAAATTGCCTATATTTTGACGAATAAAGTCCCATAACTCTGGAATGACAATTCCGATTGCGACACAAATCAAAAGGGAGATTTCTTCTATCAATATATACTTGCAACCAAAAAATCATGAAAATTTCTCTAAGCATTCTCAAGTTATTGTCCGACATGTGGAAAATTGCCAATATTTTGACGAATAAAGTCCCATAACTCTGGAATGACAATTCCGATTGCGACACAAATCAAAAGGGAGATTCCTTCTTTCAATATATACTACCAACCAAAAAATCATGAAAATTGCTTTAAGCACTCTGAAGTTATTGTCCGACATGTGGAAGATTGCCTATATTTTGATGAAGAAAAGTCCCATAACTCTGGAATGACAAATCGGACAGCGACACAAATCGAAAGGGAGCTTCCTTCCATCAACATTATCTTTCCACCAAAAAGTCACAAAAAATGCTCGAAGCGTTTTCGAGTTATTGTACGACTTGTGGACGGACGGACGGACGTTCCAAAAAAAAAAAAAAAAAAAACGGGAGTTGTGGGCTTAATTTTTTGCGGAAAAACTTATCATTTTAAAACGTTCGGACAACCGCAAAAAGGAGTTTCTTCGGAATTTTTTTGGTGGGAACAGACATGGGTAGATCCTCCAAGATAAACCTGAAGAGGGGGCAACGCTAACACTAGCCGTGAATTGACCATAAACCTTAACATAAACCCCGAAACATCGCTACAACTCGATTCTTGCCTCACAGGTATCATATTTTGGAGATTAACCTCATAATATATGAACGAAAGCTCGTAATCTGGAAGTAAGCTCATAATAGCTGTATGGGGCAAGAAAAGTTCAAAAGTCCTGTATTATTGCCCGGACGGACGGACAGCGGTATACCATAATACGACCGTTTTTCAAAACGGGCGTATAAAAATTGGCACACATATATTCTCATTATTCAAAATGTTGCATTCAGTCTCCAATACGGATCCCAAATATTAATCAAGAGACTTGATTTGAACAAACTTAAATCTGCCCCTACAAGGATGTTGTACACGAAACATCAAAATATTCTGAGTGATGGATCTCAAGAAGATTTTTAAAGATTATTCCCCATACTGCACTAACTTAAAATTCGATAGAGAGCCCAATTATTAACTGATGGGCTTGATTTGAACGTACTGGAATCCAACCCCTGTAAGTGTTCTGTATACCATAATTATTATTATGTCAAAAGATTATGACTCGTGGTTCTGTAGAAAGAGTTTAAATGATTATCCCTCATATAGGATTAAGTTAAAATTGGGGCTCAAATAGGGATCCCAAATATCAACACAGGGACCTGGTAACAGGTTCAAACAAACTCAGATCTGACCTCCCTGACGATGTTGTGCACCGAATTTCAAAAGATTATGCCTGGTGAATCTGAAGCAGAAAATTTTTAAAGATTATTCTTCACGGGCTCCCATGGAGAGCCCAATTATTAACCGATGGGTTTGATTTGGGCAATTTGAATATAACCCCTGTACGGATTCTGTATACCATATATCAAAAGATTCTGACTAGTGGTACTGGAGAAGAAGAGTTGTAAAGATCATTCCTCATATTGGACTAAGTTAAATAGGGGGCGCAAATATAAACCAGAAGCTCAAGTGAGCCTAAAACGCTCAACTGGCCCAAGTTGTCAAAAGAGACGAGTGCATCAGTAAGTGATCAGCAGCAAGAGCAATTTTTTGATTTGCTATGACACTACCAAAGATAACTTTTTTGGACATTCATTTCTGCTTGTCCTCGGAAAGCTTTCTAGCAAGCTCTGTTCTGTGAATTTTTGTTTTGTTTTCAACTGCTGTGGTTCTCTCTACCCACCCCCCCCCCCCCCCAAAAAAAAAAAAAAACCAAAAAAAACCCGGCATAAATGGAATACTTATGACCCAGTTATATAGTACATGACATATATGGTTCACATCTGTCTAATGAACCTAAAATTAGAAATATTGACTTACTGAGTTCATTTCCAAAAAAGGGAATCTGCATCATGGAACTTACTTTAGTGATGCAGATTCACTTTTTTCAAATAAACTCAGTAAGTCAATAAATCTAAGCATTATTGCAAGTGGCTTATAAAAAGAGGATTTTAACAGCATATTTGGCTTATAGAGCATTAACCCCACCCTAAGGGATATAGTACTTTGGAGGGGAAAATCAGAAGAGTAAATTTCACCAGCCTGACGATGGGAGCAGCTTTATTTGAACAAAGGAGAAAAGGTTTACTCCAAAGATGGTCTGTGCAATAAATGAATGAATTTGGCCCGGTGGTGTTAAAGAATAAGAAAGATTTCAAACTAAAGAAACAGAATTTTACTGCCACCAGTAAATTCATGTCTGTGTGAGAATGGTTAAAGCATCAAAAATAAACAAAACAGAAAGAGGATTTATGGAGGCTTATTTTGTGGGGTAAAATATTTTTAAAAAATCAGAAATAGGTTTTCATTGACAGTATTACATGAAATAAAATTTTGGAAACCACACTGAAGCCTTGAAAGGGTTAAATTAAAGATATTCATACATGAATTAGAGATTTTATTCCACGAGACCAGAAAAAACATAAATGTGCACAACACTGAAAAAGGTTTGATCAAGGCATCAATAAAATCTTTCAAAGTCATACTGAAGTCTTGAGAGGTTTCAATTAAAGACATCCATACAGGAATCAGATAAATGTTTCCAAGAAACCGGAAAAAACATATATATTTTGCACAGAACGGAAAGTCTTTGGAAAACACACTGAAGTCATGAGAGTGTTAAATTAAAGATATTCATACAGAAATCAGGTCAATTTTTTTCAAGGAACCAGCAAAAAACCTGTATGTGCACAGAAATGAAAGTGTTTGATCCTGGCATCAATAACATTTTTGGACCCCACATTGCAGTCTTGAGAGGGTAAAATTAAATATATGCATACAGGAATCAGATAAATGTTTCCAAGAAACAAGAAAAAACATATATGCACAGAAGTGAAAGAGTTCACCATGAAATAAAATCTCCGGAAAAACACACTGAAGACATGAGAGGGCTAAATTAAAGATATTCATACAGGAATCAGATCAATAGTCTTTTTTCCAAGGAATCAGAAAAAAAAACATCCAGCATTGAAGGGGTTTTGTTTGTTCATGGCATCAATAAAATCTTTGGAATCCACGTTACAGTCTTGAGAGGGTTAAATTAAAGATATGTATACAGGAATCAGATAAATGGTTCCAGCATTGAAATGGTCCATTCAACGTGAAATAAAATCTTTGGAAAACAAAACTGAAGTCACAAGTTTTAACAATTTTCTGATTAAAATAACAAGGTTACGATGTTCATAACAGCAATTTTGTTATTTTAAGAACAATATGTCAATCAAGGTTCTTAGTGAATGAAAATTTTCCTCCAGGATAAACTACTGCAAAAATGCTGCCTCATCATTTTTCAATACCCTCTACCGGGCAAACGGATTGAACCGGTGGCAAATTATTTTGACCAATCCCTTCTTCTGGCCCTGAGGATGCTTCATACCAAGTAACAGTTCTCTGTTCCTTGTGGTTTGAGATATATGTATATGGGTTTTTGAATTTTTTTTTCTGTTTTTAGCCCCTGGTGTTGCCACAGGGCTGTAAAAATATTTTTTGGGCATCAATAAATTACTTAGGACCCAGTTATACTATATGCCAAATTTGGTTGAAATTGGCCCACCTGTTCTTGAAATAGAAATTTGGGGCAGAGCACAAAATGGATATGCCCCCACAGAGAGCCCAGACATTGACCTATCAACTTCCCTTGAACAAACTTTAATCTTCTACGCCAAAGGATGTTTCATACCAAATACCAGGGCATTCCCTCTGATGGTTTACGAGAAGAAGATTTTTAAGCTTTTGGGGGCATAAACCAGAGCCCGAATAAAGGCAGCTGCTTCATTTAAACAAAACAGAAAGGGTATACTCCACAGATGGTCTGTGCAATATATGTTTGAATTTAGCCAAGTTGTTGTTGAAGAAGATGTCAAGTTTGCAAAAAGCAATAGCTTCTAGTGACTTGCAATCAGGTGACCTAACAAAGGGACTTGGCTTGAACAAACACAGATCTGCCCCCCCCCCCCCCCCCCCCGGATGCAGTATACAAATATCAAAAGATTCTGACTGGTGGATCTGAAGCAGAAGGTTTTTAAAGATTTATTCCTCGTGTTGCGTAAGTTAACATTCTGCCCCCCCACCCCCAGGGAGGGGGAGGGGGCTTGATTTCAACGAATGTGAATTTTACCCCTGTAACGATGTTCATTACCAAATATTAAAAGATTCTGTCTGGCCGTTTCGGAGAAAAAGATACTTTAAAGAAAACTTATCATATAATGGTATCTGACCCCGTTATGGGTGCTGTATGCCAAATATCAAAAGATTCTGGTCAGTGTTTAGGGAGAAGAAGATTTTTTTTATGTTTTTCAAATATGCTGACTCAGCATTTTTTTATTCCCTTTACAGTGCAGTGTAAAAATGACATGATACTTCACACCAAATAACAGGTCTCTGTTCTGTGTGGTTTGGGAAATATGGGCATTTGAAAATATTTCTATTTTTATTTCCGTGGGTTCCTATTGGGATGCAGGATTTTTTTTGTATGAATCATGTACTTATGACTCAATAGTACCACATACCAAATATGGTTCCAATCGGCTCATCGGTTCAGAAAATAGAAATTTGGGGCAGGGCGAAAAACCTTGCCCCTCCCATTACAAAGTCAAATATAGCTCTACGAACTTCGTTTGAACAAACTTGCTTCTACACCGCTGAAGAAAGCTTGGTACCAAATATTCAAGTCATTGTACCCAATGGGTCATGCGAGTTTTTTTTTTTTTAAAAAAAAGGGGAGCATTTTCCTACACCTCCTTATGGGGCTGGACAATTAGATTTGAACAAAAACAAAAAAGCGATGTCCGAACAAACAATCACCTCAAATTTAATGGAAATCGGTCCAGCGGTTTTAAAGGATAAGTCGCAAACACCACCTTCACGTGGGACGACAACGATGGACGAAAAGTAGTCACTAAAGCTCACCCAGACTTTCAGTCAGGTGAGCTAAAACTCCATTCTTCTTTGAAACGTTTGGGATTTACATGCAGTAGCCGTGACGCAACATCGTATTTAATCGACTCCCGTCGTACCGGTATTCTCAAATTCTCATGGTAGGTCATCAACAGTCTGAATCGGGTACCAGAGACCTCCAGTTGTATGGCCGACTGAATGCGTGAATCCAAGAATCAATAGTCTAGTGAGAAAATGCATGATACAAGCAAAAGCGAATCAATATCTTGGACTCAAAAATTATTTCGGGGTGTCACCCCAATCAACAATCCCCCTCATCGACGCCCCTGGTGTTTTCCAATTGTGTGGGTCTCCGCAAGGGTAGTTTGTTACTTCGGACATAAATATACTGCTATCTGGAACTAGACTCATTTATTTGTCTTCACAATGCACTTCGGAATGTTTTTATGCGTTCGAGCTGCCATCTGAAAAGTTGGAGGCCATGATTGATAAGCACAAGTAAATTTCAGTTACATTTTTTTCATAATTCCAAGCCTTGGGCCCTTGGCATCAGTTATTGAGAAGCTTTAATAAGAGAAAATGGGCAAGATTTCCCTGGTCCCCAGCATCCGAATAGGAAGGCGAGGATGGTGGGGACCAGGGGTGTCGGACGGCAAAATATGATGATAAAAATACACTTGGACTCTAAATATCTATATTCAAGGCTTGATCATGCTCGGCCACCACCATCCTGAATCGAGTACTGCAGACCTGTATTTGCAGAGCTGCAGTATCCATGGACGATCTCTTTTGTAATCACTTTGTTATGTAATGCATTTTGGGAAGGGCTCTCGACCAGTGTATTACAACACAGCATGTCCCCTTAATGAGAGAAACTAAAAAACAATCCACAGAATCCCATGTTTATATCTAGCATTTGCACTAACTGTGGTAAACAAATACAAAACATATCCGAATTACCATATTTCTCATTCTTTAAAAGTCTGGTTTTGAGTCTAGACAACTGCGTTTCGTTATTCGCTCGTCAGCTGGTCGAGTTGTCTTAGGTTTTAGTCCGGTTATTAGAGCTTCACGGACTGAGCATAACGATCTCGTTCTAGCGAGGCGTATGAGGCTGTCTGTGTTTTGGAATAAAGAAAAACTGAAAATTCCAAGTTCAGATTATTTTTATTCCTTTCGTTAACTGCAGAGTATTGGAAAATGGAGCGAATACATTTGTTTTAAAGCCGCATTTGTGTGGAAATTTATGTTCCAAAAGTAAGGAAATACATTTGACATTTTTTGTTAGCAGAAATGCAACGGGGACAGCAATTCCATTGTCCAGCGGATCAGATCAGACCAGACCTCACAATTTGTCCGGAATCGTGAGAATCGGTTTGGAATCTCGCTAATTCCTGCAGCAACAATCAATTTTCAGTTCTTGAATAATTTAGAATTTGATACCACTATTATACCTTTGTGGGTGCAACCAGCAGCCGCCAGTACTATAAAACTTTTACAGCTGTATTTTCTGGAATTGCATTTTCTTCCAATTAATATAACTCACTATAATGAATCATTAGCATTTTATAAGATTTTGTAATTTGCCAACTGGCAAATTGCCACATCTTTGAAAATGCTAATGGTTCATTTAAAGTCAAAACTAGAACATGCAATTCTAGAACAAACAGTTGGAAAAGTTTTATAGAATTGGTCCCAGGAGCCGCCATCACTATAAAACTTTTACAATTGTATTTTATAGAATTTCATTTTCTTCCTATCAATATAACTGACTAAAATGAATCATTAGCATTTTAAAAGATTGGCAAATTGGCAGATCTTTGAAAACGCTAAAGATTCCTTTTAACCCATTTAAAGTCGTGACTAGAAAATACAATTCTAGAAAATACAGTTCTAAAAGTTTTATAGTATTGGCTTTGTATATTCCACAGTAAAAAACAAACACCATTGTTATGTATTTACTGGAGTTTAACTATTAGGGCCTCGTCTGACCTAGTTCCAAATTTGGTCTGTTTCTTCACTTCCTTGTCTTACATGTACATGCAGAACAGGCTTTTAGTTGTCTTGCTCGTTGGAGTTACAGTACCTTGGCGAGGTCTCTAGTGGCGTCCTGGCGGCCAATGTAGGCAGTGAAGACTTCTCTTGACACTACTACTACTAAATCGAAGTGTTACCTTGTTATGGGGTAGCAGTAGCAAAAAATAAGTAGAATTTTCTTGGCATTTAAGGACACCTTTAGAATCAGTCACATGAATCAAATGAACATTTTGCAAGAATGAATGTTGATTCTCATTGTTTTCCTTGGGAGAATCATTTGAAAGAATTGTTAAAACAAGTGATTTACACGTAGACCAAAACAGGGCTGACAGACATCGGTAGTTGGTGAAGCAGGTGGAAGGGGCAAATAGACAATACGCAGTGTCAGAGGACCGACCTTGATCTTTCAGCTACAACCTTGCATCAAGACAATGACACTCTTGAGTAACAAACAATCGGTATGTAAATTACAAACAAGATCGGTCCATTGAATACCTTTTTAAAGTTAGAATGGAGAAACAAAAAAACAAAAACAAAAACGGATACGCTGTGACCTTGATCTTTGAGCTAAGACTTTATGTCAAGGTCATAACACACACTTAGGTCATAAGCAACCCCTTGTGAAGCATATTCATTGAACTTTTTGTGGCCCGGTCAAAATTAGAATGGAGAAACAAACAAACGGACAGTCTGTGACCTTGACCTAGGAACTAAGACCTCGGGTCAAGGTCATGATACACCCTAGGGGCATACTGTCATAAGAAATCTTTGTGTGAAGTATAAGCAAAATGGTCCATTGAATGATTTTTGGGGGACTGAACAAAGTTTGCATTTATTGGTGTTTAAAGTCACATATTTTTGCACTAGGGCTAATCGTGACCGGACATGGATTTATTTATTTATAGGTATTTAAGGTCCCATATTTCTGCGCAATGGCTAATCTTGATCGCAACATTGGTATAAAGTCAAGTCTAGTTAATTGTTTATACCCATGTTTCCGATTTTAGAGGACTACCATCCCAGGCATTGGTTATTGGTTCCTATTTTACAAGTAAAACGGCGGAGCTTAGTAGCTTCACTTTCCGAGGTTCCCACGTGGACGACAAAGTAAGAATGGAGCCTGGAGGAACAAATAAACGGCTCGTGATCTTGATCCTGGAGCTATGACACTGGTGCTACGGCATTGGGCCAACTTCACGGACACAAGCCTAGTGTGATATATGAACAAGAGAAAAATTTTTTTAGGGACCAGACAAAGTTGGGAAGGATGCACTAGATGCTAACTGTGACCTTAAACTAAATAAATGATCTTAAAAGAGGGTGTGTGTTGGGTGGAAGAATGAACCTGGACCCAATTTTAAAAATTGATTCTATCAAATGAATTGAGAATGCAACACCCTTGGGTTATAAGGCATCTTTGTGTGACGTATGAACGAAATTAGTTCATTGACTGTTTATGGACCAGGAAAAGTTAGAAGGGAGGGACGAACAAATAAATACTCTGTGACCTTCACCTTTGAGCTATGGCCTTGGGTCAAGGGTATGACACCCCATTGGGTCATAAGCAATCAGTGTCAGAAAAATCTGACATCTGTCCGCGTCTTTGATGTTTAGATGCCTATTTAATCCCATGGGTCCCTCAGAGTCAACAGTGGTGGAAGCTACTTACATCTTTTGAGCAAAAAAAACAAAAACAAAACAAAAAGCAAACATATCAATTACCTTCTGAAATCTCTCATTATATATGAAGAATAGTTAACATTTGTCTGTCCTCAAATTTGTGCTCAGCACTACAGAGTGTTGCTTCACCGTTTACCGAGTTTTGATCCTTTATCTTTTACCTTAAAACAACCGGGGGAAGTTCATCCAAAATACGCAATGGTGGTGACACTAGCAAATTGTTCGTTTAGAGGTATGTATGAGGAACCATACTCTTACCTGCCTAATAACAACGTCGACACCATTATTAATTTTGGAGAAAAATCACAACAATTACTATTATTGAGCGGTGAGGAATAGGAGGGAAATGTTATCACTATATTATTTTCAATCAAATATCCTGACCAGCAGTCTTTTTTTTCGGCCTTCACTTTTATTAGGCAGGTAGGAGTAGCTTCTGACAGGACACTTATACGCTATGGAATGATTGATCTTGTCAACATCTGAATTTAATTTAGTTTAAACATGTGCAACAAGAAGGATACATACATCGCGTAACACAGAACCTGAAACTGGATTCAGCAGCAAGCATTATGCTTACATGTATGTTCAAGTATGTCAAGATCGACTCGAATTGGTAGCGTGTATATTATGTAAATTAAATTATTCTTTGATCCGTGGTTAGAAGAAGCAGCTATAAATCTCTTAATTAATCGGACATCAACATTATACGGGTGAACATGTAATTGGTTTTATCCCGCAGATAGGCAGACGGGCAAAGATAATCAACCTCACTGAGAACGCATAGTAACATAGCATGGCGCTGTCTCGCTGCCTGCGAACTCAATAGAGTCAAAGGTCTCCATAAATCAATGCCGAAATCTTCAAGAAGATACCGCTCAGATTCCCCCGGGGTATTCCTTGGTAATATAGAAGGTAGTCGAAAGATTTGGAAAACCAGTGTTGATCGTAAGGTTCAAACTCCAGCCCGGTGGTTGTTTTTGGCTGTGGACGTTTTAATGAGTTGTGGGACTAGCGGATCCAACCTATAGTTTAGAATAGGCGAGAAGTTATTAGGCCAACATTTTACTCAATTGGAGGGAGCTATCGAGAGCTCGAACATTTGACTTAAGATAGGAGCTCGGAGAGAGCTCAGTGGAAGCCAGACAAACCGCATGCATGAACATTATTGGTTTAAACGGTGACGGAGAGTGGTTTTAGAGGTACAAAACTGTAAAGTGGAGTGATAATACGTTATCACATGTGTAAAGTGACTGAGCGTACTTAAAGGTGGAAGCGACTATAAATAAACTATACGTTATGTCTACAATTGCATGGGAAGTGAGAGGGCCACTAGGAGCTGAGGAACAACAAGAGACAACCAGGCGACAGCATAGAACGCGGGCGGGGTACCCCGGGAAGAGTTCAAACATTCGGGGTGGGGAAAATTCATCTGTGATTTGTTTTGAGTTCTGTATATATTTTCATGGATTGTTCTTGATGCGTACTGAGAACATAATAGTGTTTTGTTTTTATTAAATTATATTCAGATGATACCCGTCGGTTATATTTTTAAATATCAAGACACTGACACCTAAGATGACGAGTCTGCCCCAACTCCGCGAAGTGGAGAAACATATGTTCACTCAAAAGAGAGGCTGTCCTCTCCGAGTACGGCCGAGCTGTAGAGTGATCATGAATCTCACATATCTGTCCCATCGTGTTGTGACATAGTACGTTATCTCTATTCGAAATATTACAGATTGAGGCGAGAGTTACAAAACACAAATGTCAGTTTCTACATAGAAACTCGAAGTGTTTCGACTTTTTCAATTATTAGACAAAGCAAACAGAGAGAAAAGGGGGAAAAGCGAGCCAAGTTGCAGAACGGTCAGTGCGGAGGAGTACAAGCGTCTGAAAGGGGCGCAGGTGGAATTGAATTAGCAGAGCAGCTCAGACCTGTCGATTTGAGGCGAACGGCCGTTTGGGTCGCATGGAGGTTACCTAAAATAAAAAAAAAACACGTGAACGAAAAACGGGTCGCGCCAAATTATCGCCGGTTCACTCAAAATTGTTGCCAAGTTGAATGATCTAGTGAGAATGAATGGTGGAATGATGTTGAGCATCACACAATCATCAGCTGCATAGCCTAGGTGTTTGCATCTGCCTGAAGTGTAGCTACTCTGTTGGCCATCAGGGCAGCTATATTTCAGGCAGATACAAACACCTATGCTGATGGTTGTTTGATGCTCAACATCATTTTAAACTGTTGGTCATCTGAAGATGTAGCATTGGTACAAAATCATGAAATGGCAATAATTTGTCTCTGCCACAAATAGTGACTATGGATGCCATACTCATCTGCAGCATGCTAGCTCATGCGAAGGTTAGGCTATAATTGCAACTAATTTGTATCTGAATTGCTAAAACACAGCCTCAGTATTGTTTCTAATGAATCATCTCTAATCGTCAGGATATTTGCCTATAGAAGCAAGAACTCGGCTATTATACAACAGTTCATATATCAGCATAGTTGCGATACATATATATTTAGGTTACCTAACAGGTTACCTAGGTCAAAAACAGCTAGGGGAACGAACGATAGGTTACCAAAGCTCATCCCAGGTGAACGATAAATCGGTTCGCAAAATTCTGAAAACAACAGGGATGGAGCTTCTCCTTTACCAAGCAAAGAACACAGTACTTTCTAGAAAGGAGTGATAAAGAGCGGAAAATCGTAAGAGTATGACGTGTACACGCTCATGGGCGGCGGGTGCTCTAGAAAGGTGGAGGGGCACACATTTACAATGCGACTCAGTGTGAGAATTGTTATAATAGTATATCGGTAAATGTACCATTGTGGCAGTGTTAAAATGACAGTTGACATTGAGACCTGAAATAGTCGATGGATTTTTGTCTTTTTTGACGCGTCGAATCTAATTGTATTAAATACATCGCTGATGCGACACGGAGAAGTTCTGAAATATACGCATCATCGTGGTCGACCGGCATACTTTAGGTTCCTTCGATCATTTTGTTTTTCCACCCAGGCGCGACATTTATTTATTTATTTATTTATTTATTTATTTATTTATTTATTTCTTGATTTATCTATTTTCTTGGGCTCACCGACACTTTCGAAAGCCAGTGTCGGACAGTTTTACGGATGATGCCGGAAAACCCGGAGAAACACTGATCGGGACGAGTAGCTATCAGAGCTATACTGTGGCACAAGCAGGGTTAGCAATGGTTGAAGGCGTATGTACCGTCGACGTGGTATACGCCTCAGCACACTGCAACCATGATCCAGTGGAACCTGGACCACCCTCCCCCCCCCCAAAAAAAAATTAAAAACATTCAGTCATTCCCCCCCCCCCCCCCCCCCCCCCCCGTGTTGATCCATATGCCTGACATGGGGAACATCAGGCAAGAAATCTTAAAATCTAGATATTTATAATTGTAGAATGTTTGAGTGATGGGGGGCGTACTAGCAAATTTATACGTGAATAGCAGCGAAAGCAAAATTAGCATCTGGATTTCCAAATATTTCTGTCTTCTGTTGAACACAGTTTCACTTGTATGACGTCAATTCTCACAACAAGATATCAAAAAACACGGATGCTGAATACGTCTGTGGAAAATAATTTTTCCATAATTTATATCTTCCGTAGTTTTTTTTTCTAATTCATCCGAAACTTCACATGCAGGAAACCATCGTACTCAAGACTGAAATGGCGCTGCACCAAATATACAGTGGAGCCCACTTAATTGGATATCTCTTAATTGTATATCTCTGTTAACTGAATATAATTTCCCAACACATAACCATTTACCATACCTCCAGCACAAATTTGACCTGTTAATTGAATATAGGTTATAGGGTAAACTCCTGTTAATTGAATAAAAAATCTTGTAACCAGTCGAGAAATTACCCAGGCCCTCCTCAGTTTTCCTTTGTTTATAGATCTATTTGATCTCAGTAAATCCAATGCAGGCATTTAATCTATTATATCTTGTTTGACAGAGCTCGGGGAGCTCTGTCAAACAAGATATAATAGAACAAATGCGAAGTGTATCTCTAGAATGCAGGAAAGTGACTCAATCCCTGTTAATTGAATACTCCTGTTAATTGAATAATTTTCATTGGCAAAGTGGCTATTCAATTAACAGGGTTCCACTGTACTACTCAAAGTTTGCTGAGCACCAATATATCCAACTATACCTGTTTTACGTTTTAGTTGAAATAGTGTAATGAAAAGTGTATATATTTTTTATTTAATTATATCTTTAATGATTTAAGTACAGAAATGAAGATTTTATTTGTGTTTGACATTATTTTTGAGCTTTTGAATACGATAACCATGGATGTTATTGGTAAAAGAGGAAATTTTTCAATTTGCCAAAAGGATGACGACGTGAAATGGTACGGGTTCAACATCGAGTATGAGCCCCATTGCTGTTAATTACAGCTTGACAACGCCTTCTCATGCTCACAATCCGGTTCCTGGTGGACCTTTCTAGATTGCTGTTCCATTCTTTGACCAGCATGGCACCAGGCCCCTGAATACTTCTTGACTTGACTGGACGTGCTGAAATTGCAAGCTGCAGCTCATTCCAGACATGTTCGATTGGATTGAGGTCAGGGGATCTTGCTGCCCAGTCCATACGCTCAATCCCCTCCCTCCGTCGGTACTCCCCGTCAGTATGGGGAACATGAGGACGGGCATTATCGTCCATTAGAATGAATCTCTCACCCACTGCACCTGCATACAATCTGACGTGGACACCCAGGATCTCATCATACCACTGTGCACTCAATGTACCACGTTCAAGGACACAGCGCTCTGTACGTCCATCTCTGCTGATGCCGCCCAGACCATGAATGACCCTCCACCATAGCGGTCATGCTCAGCAATGTTGGCTGCATGGAATCGCTCTCCTGGTCTTCTCCATACCCTAGAACACCTATCTGTGTGCTCAAGGTAGTACCTTGACTCATCTGTAAAAAGGACAGGTCGCCAATCTTCTCTGGTCCATCCAACGTGGTCCATGGCCCATTCATATGGTGCCTGGCACTGGTTCTGAGACAGCGGAATGCGAATACACGTTCTTCTGGATCGGCGAAGCTGGGTTGCTGTGGTAAAGCGGTTCCTACGGGCCTGAATGATCAAAAACCGGTCTTCAGCTACAGATGTTGCCCTGTCTCTGCCACCACCATGCTATATCACTGGTGTGTCATACTTCTGAAATCTTGCCCAGGCTCTGGTGATCACCATATGGTGCACGCTAAGGGTTTCACCAATCTGACGACGGGTAGCCCCTTGCTCCACCATCCCTACAGCCAGCCAAATTTCTGCTTTAGACAATTGTCTTCTTACATTTGCATTTGCCATATTCAATCATTAAATCACAAGGGTTTGTGTTGAAATGAAGGCTGAATACCCTACACATGTCATGTACATGTAGACAGTACACGAAAACATCATGAAAATCAAGGGGTGCATGCTTTCCATGACTGTCACGAACAGTCTGCCTGTCAAGAAAGCTAATGAAAACAATGAGGACCATCTCAATACATTCCTCAATCATATCCACCAAAAACATCGCAAATATGTCACCAGCAAATTTCACAATGATGTGTCAAATATTTGGTGCTTAGCAAACTTTGAGTAGTACACTTCACCTGTTGGTTGCTATTTTGCCATGTTGTTGTAAGCAATCGGTTACAATATTTTATAATTTATTCGGATTCTATTTGGTGGTGATGTGACCTAATTAATGTTGCCTTTCACAACTTTTTAACTAATTATGGACACAAACGGACTCCGAGTCAAAGAAATTGCTGTTTTTGTCTCGAATTTCTAAATTTTCCCCGGGAAATCCTACCCCCTGGCCCACTCCAATGGCCCACGAGCGGGGGGCACCCCTCTCTCGCATCTGCACTGCTCAAATGCTGCTGCAAATTCTATTCAGTACGCCCCTTAGATATTACTCTTTATCCACCCCCAGACTTTGATATCCTATGTGTGCCTGCCATGATCCTACGATGAGGAGTTCGGTAGTTACTCGTCGATTGCTCGGTGGTTCTGTCCGCCCCCCCCCCCCCCTCCACACTCACACACGTAAAACTACCTGACACGACATGACACTGGCAACTGAAACTGTCCAAAAACCCCCAATACAAAAACAACGGAATGCAATGTGAGCTTCAACAAACCGAGTCCCGAATCAAATTTTGTGAATCCGGTTCAAACCATCACATATAAGACGGGAACACATTAACGCCGGAGAGAGAGAAGGCTTTTCTGAACGAGAATATTTTGCCAACTTACGTTACCCGTAGCACTGGCAGCAACAATATCACAAACGTCCAAAGTTGAAATTATCAACGTAGTTTGTAGGCAAGCCTGATGCTGTTTGTTCAAAACTGATTTTCGCACTCACCTTTCAACTTTTTATTCAGTCATTTTGAAAAACTGATTTTCGTTTTCACCAGACACCTATGCAAGTCATTTTGAAAAATCTCGAATCAAGCCTTCGATCAGTAAACACCGAAATGACGTAAGATGGGTATTTCCAGCGACCAACATGTGCTTTCCTTATCACCATGTGGTTTGTACGGAAGCGTATTGAGGACATGTGTGAAATGTTATAACGACTTTCCTAACTCGTTATAATGACTTAGTAACTCGTTATAACGAGGTAGCAACTCGCTATAACTACTTTCCGAACTCTTTATAACGAGTTAGTAACTCGTTGTAACGACTTACCTAACTCATTATAACGAGTTAGTAACTCGATATAACGACTTTCCTAACTCGTTATAACGACTTTCCTAACTCGTTATAACGTGTTTGCTAACTCGTTATAACGACTTAGTGGTTATATAAGTAAGTTTTGCCCAGGATTATTGTAACAACTCTGTTCAACTCATAGCTTAAAGAAAGTATTAATGTCACATGAACAGAGATAATTCGCACAATAATGGAAGTAGTTTTACGCCGTGCAAGAATGTTGATAACAATGGGGGCATAACCACCATTAGGACTGAGATAGGCGCAGGGACGGGAACAGTTTGGGATGAGAGGTGGGTGTGGTGTCCAGGTTTTTGCCAAACCGTATGGGTAGAATGTGCGGCTTTTAGGGGCGGTAGGTTAAGGATTAGCAACAATTTTTCAATGGCTGTGGGTCCTAAAATATTTTATTGAAATAAACTTAAAGATCTTGTGGCAGTGTCATGGGGGGGGGGGGGGGGGGGGGGGCTGCTTACCATTTGACTATGCTAGTTTATGGTACAGTAGCGAGTGTAGGGCTCAGGATCAGAAAAAAGTCCTCAGATTGGATTGAAAAATAAAATGGCTTGCACTGTCATCTGAAATGATGGGCAAGTGTGGTGGCTTGTGGTGGAAATTGGCATCAGCCTTATGAAGTAGCCTTAAGGTTACGTGGCTAACATCGCCGAGTGGCTGTATAAGCGTAGACCCTATTTATTAGGCCTACTCTGGGTTTGGGTTGTGTACGGGGGTTAAATTACAGTGTTTTGGGAAGGTGGAATTTAAACCTGCAGTTGGTTTTATAGATATTTGGCTTCGATGAGTAAAGCTGGCACTGGGTGGATTACTGTACCTTATCAGGAAAATAAATTGCGGCTTGGGGGATTTTTCAGGGGGAACTGTGGCGATCTGCGGTATTTAGGCATAGCCCTACCGCCTCCCACCCCCGAGTCGGCCAAAATCAAATTTTTCGGGCAGTTTTGATAAAAAAAAAAATCGGACAAAAATCCAGTCTACTGTCTTCAATAACACATTCTGTCCCATTAGTCCAAACTTGGACCCAAATTCCGCAATATAAGTTTTGGGTGTGGTGTGTCCTGTGGGACGTAGGCCTACCACACACCAAAAAAAAAAAAAAACAAGAAAAAAACCCCAAAAAACAAATTATATTGCGTAGCCTACTTTGGGTCCCAGTATGGATTACCATCTCATTTGAGTGATTATGTGTCTGATCACTATGGACACAGACATAACCTTGTTTATTCCAACTGATTCCAGACGAAATGCTTCGACCAAATTCAGCCAAGTATGCCAAGACTAAAAAAAGAGGAACTTTTCCCTCGATTACTATGTTGGAATGGCCAGGCCTGATACTCCTGCTGAGTTCTCACTGCCACTTGGCTTGTTTACTTGGGACAGTTCGCGCAAGTGGACAATTCGGCCAGGAGACGAGTAATCAACACGTGAACTGACCAATCCAAATGGTGAAGAATGTTTCAATGAAGCCTCCTTCAACACTAGGATTGGTTAATCACCAGAAGGCTTACTGTTAATTTTAAGCTGACAATGGGTTACACTGTAACAGGTTTTCATTGATTAATACACTGATTTCTCACCAGGATATGCCAGTAAGTTTATTTCTTTCTTGTCGGCGGTCGCTAACATAAATTCCCAAATTTGGCCTCTACGCAGGGCTCGTCTTGAGTAAAATGGTCAGGGCCTAAAAAAAGTGCCCCACATATTGAGGTCGGGGCCTTTTCAGGGCTGATTTTCCATTCTGTCCATTATTATTAGTGCTTTTTTGTGGAAAATGTCGGGGCTTGAAAAAAGCCCCCAGCAAGTGCTCCTCGGGGCTGATCTCGGGGCCTGGGCTGATCAGCCCCGACTCAAGGCAAGCCCTGTCTACGCCGCTAATTTTCCCAATTGGAAAGACCCCGGGACCCTTTAACGACAAAGGGTAGAAAAATCCCTCGTGGCTGTTGGCAGCTCTGGAATCATTCGTAGACCATCGGATTTTTAATAACATTTCCACCGGCCACCTGTCGCCATCACCTTTGGGAAGGGAACACCTATTCCCACACCCACTTCGGCGCTTCGTGCATGCCTCGATAAAGGCAACAGTATCATTTTTCGGGCAAAATCTTCCAGCCACCTAAAAAAAATGGCCCATACGCCTAGGAAAGTCGTTATAACGAGTTACTAAGTCGTTATAACGAGTTAGGAAAGCCGTTATAACGAGTTACTAACTCGTTATAACGGGTTAGAAAAAACATTTCACACATGTCCTCAATACGCTTCTGTAGGTTTGCATTCGGCTGATCGGTAGAGCTCGTTTGTTTCCGCACTTTGTATTAAATTTAAATTCGACGCGTCAAAAATCCGTCGACTATTTCAGGCCTGACATATAGTTCCAACATCAGCCAATCGTCCTTCTCGTAAATATAATAAACTATTATTTCAGCATTTACGCACAAAAATGTTAGATTAATTACAATTATTCACTGCAAACTTTGCACTGAGTGGACCGAATTAGTCATTTGTCCCAGCATGCATTTTATTCTAATGAAAGGCGCTATAAACTATAAAGATTAAAGCTAATCTCTAAATATCTGGCAGATTCGAAAACAATCAAACTTAGTACTCTGCTTTTCACAACTCCGTTAAATTCGCTGGTTATAATTTTTATTTGTATAATATTGTTTCGAAGCTGTTTTAACTGTTCTGACATGACACATCAAATGTTCTACTGTCTCATTTTTGTATAAATATTGCTGTTTTTACATTGTTAATTCATCTGAGTAATCACCATGACACGTTTAGACATCCCAATTAAGCTACATAAAGCTTTGTCAGCTCTGGGCGTTCAACGCATGCCTCACCCATGGCTACTTTCCCAAATGTTGGAAAAAAGCCATCGATGTCATGATACCAAAACCTGACAAGGACCCCTCCGATCCAACCAGCTACCGCCCAATCAGCCTCCTCAGCTGCATTGGCAAGACATTCGAACGAATCCTTACCTGTCGGTTCAGGGGGCACCTTGAAGACATCGATTTTTTCAATAAATGGCACAGAGCCTATAGAAACCGGAAAGAAGGCATCGAACATGTCTACCGACTAGTCACCCAAATGAAAACCGCTATCAACAATCGGCAAATAGGCGCGGCAGTCCTGTTAGACGTCGAAAAAGCATTGGACTCTGTTTGGCATAATGGAATGCGGTACAAATTATCAAAAATGAAACTCCCCAAGAAATTGCTCAGATTACTATCCTCTTTCCTTAATGATCGCGAAATTAAAGTCAGAGTGAACAATGAAATGTCTGACAGTGTCCCCCTTGAAGCAGGCACCCCCAAGGATCCGTCCTAAGCCCCCCCCCCCTTTACATCTTCTATGTAAATGACCTTAACTTCTCCGAGGATCGTGTTCAAGTCTCCCAATTCGCGGATGATAAGGGCCTCTGGGACTCTAACAATACGGCTAATCTGCTCCAAAAACCCCTGCAACGCGCTCTCGATGACCTAGAACAATGGTGTGCCAAATGGAGAATCAAGCTAAACGCCAATAAAAACCAACGAATCACCTTTACCTGCAAGAAAAATAAACGTGATTTTGACCTTAAACTTATGGATAACACCCTCCCAGAATGCAAAGAAGCGAAATTCCTGGGCATCACCATTGATAAAAAATTGTCCTTTAACAAACACACCGACGACATGGCGAAAAAAGCCACCAAACGCATTAACTTACTAAAAATGCTTAAGGGAACGTCTTGGGGGGGGGGGGGGGGGGCAACCAGTCCATCCTACTCAAACTATACAAAGCCTTTGTGCGCCCAGTACTCGAATACGGTGTAATCATACTAACTGACCTCAACCAAACTAACATGGGAAAACTCCAGAAGGTCCAAAATCACGCGCTTAGAGTTGCCCTCCGCGCCCCATGGGACACACCCATCAAAACACTCCACGACAGGGCCGATATCCCCACCATTAAAGACCGCCTAGCCACCCTGGCCGCGAAAAATCATGATCGGTTAGCCGAAAGCGAATTAATCTCCGAGCTTGGAGCCATTTGCGAAAGCCGACAAAAGCCCAAAAATTGCAATCAAAACTAAGACCGCTCGAATAAAACTATAAGTCTCTCGTTTAGATGGATATGCCGTTGTGTGGTCACTGTCCTGACCGTTTCTTCTACTTCAATCATCTTCCTACCCGAAGGCCAGTCGTCGGGTTGGAAGAGAGCTGAAGAAGAAGAAACGAACCGAAGAGACCGAAAGTGGGATTCTTTGGCTAAATATTGTTTGGATTTGCAAATAATGTTACAGGAATGCCTTCAGCCTGTATATACTGATACGTTTGCCAGCGCCCATTTTAACCCATTGTGTAACTGCGAAACATATCTGTGGAAAAACAGTGGAGTGGCACGTCCCCCCACTCCTCCCCCCGGCTCGGCCGCCTCTGTACCCGCTATCCATGATATCCGGGAAAGCATTTGTGAGAAACAGTTAAATGAGGAAATACATATCATCAACTACGTAAGTGGGGTTGCGTCTGATAACATAACACAGACGCTCTATTAAAGCTTACATCATGTAGTCCATTGGGTGCTACAAGGCACCATCCGCAGTGTTTTAGCATTGCAAGTGGCGCCATGGCTGACAATTTTTGTCATGGAAAGTTAGTTTCCCTTAACCCTTTACCTAACACGAAAAGAAGACGACACTTGCAAACAAAATTCTTGAATAACTATTTTTTTCCTTTTTTGTCTCAAAAACACAGGTTATGACCCCTCATTGGAACGAGCTCGGTGAGCTCGTTCCAAAGAGGCGTCATAACCTATGTTTTTGAGACAAAAAAAAAGGAAAAAAAATAATGAAAATTAATTGGCGGTTTTTTGTGAATAGCGCTAACCGTTTTTCGCCGTTATGTTGGGTAAAGGGTCAACGTTCTAAAGTTGTCAGTAAATTTAACACAGGATGTGGGAATTTCATATAAAAATTGAAATTTCGAAATCTTTGCGAAGTTGTATCATCGATGGGCATCATTTTACAAATATCGGATATTTTCCTGTGGCGAGTATAAAAATACAAAAGCTGGCTTTTAACAATGATTCCCCAATCAGTTTAAAACTTTTCAAGAATGTTTGCCTAAACATGGAGATGATTTCGCTGTCTTTTTACACACCGAAATATATAGAAAAAGTGCATATCTGTACAAATAAATTCATTTTTAATATTGAAAAATAAAACTTTCCTCAAAAAACAAACTGTTGGTACTGCAATTCAAAGGCTTCACATTCTTTTGATGCCCTTCATATTATCTTTGAAGTAAAAGTATTTAACCTATGGGGATTTGCTGCGTTATCATTTATGGGAGAGTGCCATACACTCTCATAAATTGTAACAAGGCAAACATATTGGAGACGTAACTAAATACATCATAACTAAATAAATATGCATCAATCCGAAAATATGAAAAGTTGCAGGTCTCCCTGAGTTTGTGCTGATATGGGTAGACACTGAAAGGCAATACAAATATCCAATGGAGGGGGTGGGGGGGGGGGTGTGGTCAAATTCAATGAGGGATTGCCTGAGAATCAAAACACTTTTTTAGCCTAGAACTTGCAAATTACTGTTACGAGAGGTCCCAGGGGGGGGGGGGGGGAGCTGAAGTGCTCACTTTGAACAGAACATGATATAAACAGAGTCCAAGAATGAGTCTACATTAAGCAATCCATCTCCACAGGAAAGAATGTCAATACTTGAGCCCCTCAGGAGTGACAAAAATAGTCCAAGCATCATGCCTTTTCTTGAGTTGATCATAATGTAAAATGTGGAGATCCCCTTTAGAGCCCCTTGATACAACCTATGCGGATTAATCTTAATTACACAGTACACACCTCTGAAGGGTATTGAATACAAAATTTCGAATTCTTCAGCTATATGGCCAATTCCGGTTCCCATGAGGAGCTCAAATATTAACCCAGGCTCTCGATTTGAACAAAGTTGAATCTGCCCTCCCTACCAAATATGAAAGCATTCTGACTGTTGGATCTGAAGAAAAAAAAATTTAAAGAAATTTCTTCATATTGCACTAAGTTAAAATTTGTGCTACCAAATATTAACCTGACCCGATTTAAACAAACTTGAATCTGCCCCCCCCCCCCCCCCGCCCTTAGAGATGTTGTATACCAAATATGAAAGTATTCTGACTAGTGGACCTGAAGAAGTTTTTAAAGAAAGTTAAAATCCGGGTTCCCATATGGAGCCCAAATATTAACCCAGGCACTCAAATTGAAAAAAAACTTGAATCTGGCACCCTGGAGATGTTGTATACCAAATATGAAAGCGTTCCGACTAGAGGATCTGAAAAAGATTTTTAAATTTCCATACGAATCCCAAATATTAACCCAGGGACTTGGTTTGAACAATCTTGAATCTGACCCTCACAACAATGATGTATACCATACATTAAAACGTTCTGACTTGTGGTTCTGAAGAAGAAGATTTTTAAATAATATTCTCTATATTGGGCTCGTGTGTTGAGCTCAAATATGAACCAATGGGCTTTATTTTAACAAACTTGTATCTGACCCCACCCCCTCCCCCCCTCCCATAAATGCTGTTTACCGAATATCAAAAGATTCTGACCACTGGTTCTGGAGAAAAGATTTTTTAAAAATTTTGCAAATATGCTGACTCGGCATTTTTTCGATGCCCTTTACAGAACACCCTAACATAACCAATGGCAATTTTGTTTACCATTCAATTCTACTGGTCCTAAGGATGCTTTGTACCAAATAACAGCACTCTGTTCCGTGTGGTTTGGGTTATATGGGCGTTTGAAAATATTTCTATTTTAGCTTCTGGGGTTCCCATGGGGATGCAGAAATTTTTATTTTTGCACGAGTCAAGTACTTATGACCCAATAATACCACATACCAAATTTGGTTCAAATCGGACCATGGGTTCATAAAATAGAAATTTTGGGTGGGGCCAAAAACCTTACTCCTCCCATTACAAAACTAAATATTGCTACACGGCCTTCTTTAAAACAAACTTGATTCTATACCTCAAAAGGATTCTCCATAACAAATATCAAGTCATTGTATCCCCAGGTTTATGAGAATAAGATTTTCCCCACCCCCTCCCTAAGGGGGCTGGGCATGATGAGTTGAACAAAAATGCGGGACCATCACTCACACAAACTTTCACTTGAATTGGCCCGATGATTTTGGAGGAGAATACCAAAACATGGCGTTGAATGACGGACGGGCGGACGGACGACGGACGGAGAGCGATGAGATTAGCTCCGCCTGACTTTGTCAAGGTAAGCTAAACATACATTCGCTAAACAAAGAGCTGAAGTGGGCAGCAACTTCTTTGCTTCTAATTTTTTTTGAAGTAAAAAAGACAAATTTCCTTCTGCAACGTTTTATAAACGAAAACAAATGACAGCTCCGAGAGTCAAAGGGGATGGCAATATTTGCCACCCTATTTCGAACTGTGCCTTTCCGGTAAACTGCACTGAAAACGCAGACATTTTCCTATTTATCATGCAAACATGACTTTTTATGCTGAATGACATCACTATTCCTCTAAGACGATATGACGTCAAGAGGAGATTTCTCAGCTTTTCATACAATTTATTTTGTTTTTAAAAAGCTGTCCGTCTCCTTGAAGTACATTAACACTGAGAAATCAAATGCTTGAGGGTTAGTTTCCCAATACGCGTTAATCAACTTAATCTGAATGAAAGTAACCTGTAAAGCTGTGCTAACGTGACCTCAACCTTTATTTCGCAAGTGCCTGAAATAGCTATTTGCCACCCAGGTGGCAGTTTGCTGAAGTAATGAGAAATAGTCATTTCTCAATTTCTTACGAGGATTATCGATATTTGCCATACACTTTTGATTATTACGGTATCTTTATTTGTCGCCTGTTTGGATTATTACCAATAAATTTGCCTCTCCCTTTTGATTGTTATCGCCATTTGCCACACCCTTTCCATTATTATTTTCGTTTGCCATCCCCTTTTTACTATTATCGTAGTTTGTCACCCCCTTTGGATTATTAACGTTATTTGCCCCCCCCCCCCCTGATTATTATCGTTATTTGCTCCCTCCCCCTTTGATTATTGTTGCTATTTAACACACCTTTTGGTCGCTATCATCATTTATCACCCTCTTTTGCCTACTATCATCATTTGCTGACCTCTTTTGATTTAACCCTTTACCTAACCTGAAAAGCAGACGACACTTGTAAAAAAAAAAAAAATTCTTGAATAACTAATTTTTTTCATTTTTTTTTCTCAAAAACAAAGGTTATGATCACTCGTTGGAACGAGTTCGTTCCAACGAGGGGTCATAACATATGTTTTAAGACAGTTAAGCACGTTTCATCATCTCGGAGCCAGTTGCGCGTTTGGTATGACGGATTACACAAACCCATATAAACATTGCCCCGTGGGAACCCTGGGAAGTGAGGCAGTGCTTGTTTACTATAGTAAACAAGTTCTGCTTTACTGATAAAATAAGACCCAGTCACCAATGATTGGAGTGGAAGTCCTCTAAAATGGGCAACATGGGGTATAAACGATTGACTAAACTTGACTTTATCTCCACGTTGTGTGCGTCACGATTAGCCATTGTGCATAAATATGTGACGTTAAACACCAATAAATAAATATGAACATTAAGGAGCCATACCAGGCACCCCTCTTCCAACATTTTTGTAACTTCTTTTGTACAAGCATCGACAACTGTAACAGAGGGCACTGTATTATCCGCCATAACACATGAAGTCAATGTATTATCCCGGATAATACCATACTCCATGCCTAGCTAGTTCTCCTGCGAGGGTCTCAAGTTATGTGGGCAGTCATGTGTTGGCTTTTCCTTGGAAACATATTTTCATTGGTAACGTTGTGGTTGTTGAAAGATGCTGACCAGCGAGTCACACTGGGGCACCATTTTCCAAAATTTTCTACATGGAAGTCATCGAATTGCGTGGATCGGATGATGCGGCTTTGCATCATGGATCATTTTGGAAATGTGGGACCCCTCCCATCCGAAATCCTATATATTCAGGACCCAACCATCCACCCCCACAACACCCTCAACCCCCATCCACCACCATTTGAACATTATTATATAATATCGCCTTCTTAGTTGAAGATTTATATAATCGGGTTTTATATTTGAGTTGGGTAAAGCCCATGGGGTAATATGGACACACGGGTCCATATTACCCAAGGACATGGGGAATATGGACACTTCTGTCCTATTTTATTTTTCAGTAAAAGGTAATTCCCAAGTAATTGGAGGAATCCAGGAAAAGAAATATGAAACAGTTAAACATGGATGACCAACACGCAATTTTTCTTCTTCTCCATGTTATTTGAACACAGAAAAAAATTGAAAAATGCTTAAAGGGTCCATATTGCCCCGGGTTACCCTAACCGGAGCCGAGGCGTTTTCGAAATATTTATCTGGAGGCGGGCCGTTAACCAGGTTAACACACAACTTTCGGTTTGAGACTGCGCATTATACACTGTTTACCGTAAAGGTAAAATCGTTTTAATCTGCTAGAAAACGCCATGTGAAGTGGTAATAATATTGTTTAACACATCTTTTGATCATTATCATTTATTGTCACCCATTTTACTTACTATCGTTATTTGACACCCTCTTTTGATAATATTGTTTTTGCCACCTCCTATTGATCATTATCGTTATTGCGGCCTCAACTTTTGATATTCGCGGTAATCCAGATACCTTCATTCTGGCAGGCGGTGCTCCGCATTAGGATAAATTCCACAATATTCCTTCAGATCGCTATTTACCACCCTTTCGCCCCACCCCTCATATTTCTGAAGACCAAACTAAGTGAATGTTCCCCGTAATGTTGTGTTAACTAACGCAACCCGAAACTAAATCTGGCCGTTACTAAAATTGTTATATCCAGGGCTATGGAACATCGATGAAGTGCCTCTTTGCCGCCCTGGGTCTCAAATAGCTAGAATAAGGATTGCCATCCGGGTCGCAAATAGACAGTTTATTAGACAATTTGTCGATGTTCCATGGGAATACACTCGGAATTTGTTACAGCGAGTATTCTGCAAGTTTTATTTTTTTTTTGTTTTTTTAAAAAAACATTTCTCATTTCCATTTTGTCTTGAGGGTAGAACTGAGAGCCAATAATTTACAACCGAGGAGGCATTATATCCAGCCCGAGTGACTATTAATAGTAATATATTACCTAGTTACTCTTCGGTTCCAAATAATAATAATACATTCTACAGACCGCAATAATAGACTAGTACAGGTGGAAAAGTAGCCTCAATTTAATAACAGTACAGAGTACTACAGACCGGAATGATAGTACGGGGGTGGGGGTGGGGGGCGGGGTCTTTGAAGTGAGTCACTTTATGCATGGTAAAATTCAAGTCTCAGACATTATTTCTTGGAAAGCTCCCCAGGAGAGCTTTCCAAGAAATGATGTCTAGTTTAGTTCAGTCATTTAGGGACTGGTAATGTATCTTTCCTTATTTCAAATATTAATAGTTGATGTTACTTTGTGAAATTTTGTGGTTTTGTCCCTTGATTACAACTGGGAATTTAACAATCATACAGATCGGAATAATCATCATACAGGGTGGAAAAAAGTCCTCAAAATTGATAATCACAGTATTCACACATACGATACATGTGGGATTATTTGATACCCAACCCAACTCCCCAAAGCGACAGTACCACAGGCGTCGGACGGTCTGATTATGATTATAATACCGTAAAATTAATATTTTATATATCTAATAATCCTTATTATTTGATATATTATATAAAATATTTATTTTATGGCGCCTGTGACAGTACATCACTCATCAGTCACCATGTATATTCCGCCATCTGGCTTATGCCGCATACAATTAAAATGACTAATATGGCTCTAAATAAAAATATTCTACCACGAGAATATCTACCACCACGACAGCTAGGACTACGGGCCCTACGAATAGTACAGGCCTACATAATTTCATAAAGTCATCAATAATCAAAGGAATACTGAAATGTGTCACTAGTAGTAGTAGTAGTATTGTAGTATAACTGCAGGCAGTGCAGTTGTGTCGTACGACTGAAATAATTTGAATTTGGAAAATATTCGAAAAGAAACGAGTAATGCAACAAATCAAAAATGTAATTAAGATTTTTGTGATTCAAGAAGAACAAACGGATCTTACCTTTTTGGAATTTATTCCTCATTCACTTACAAAGTTTACAGCAAAAAAATATAAACAGAAAACAAACGATTTCTCCGAGACGCTGAGTTGTGAAAAGACCAGTTCTCTTTCCCTTGTGAATAAATAAACAGAAATACATCGGAGGAAAGCCTATCGAGTGGTAACCTGTCTATAATCAGCGCAAATCCGGGAATTCCCCCGGTGATGCCTGTTGGCTACAGATAATTACGGAAAAGCAGATTACCAATACAAAAATAGATCGGTTTGTTCCGATGACTGATTTTCTAATTTTGAACCACGTTTCTTCGAAGCTTTGTAAAGAGTAAAGACCCATAACGGAAACTGATAATTACTATGAAATCTAGCGTGGGTAATCTCAAAAATCACCTAGAACGACTATTTTATTAAACGTTTTTTTTCGAAGAAAACAACAAATAGAACAGTTTGAACTCGATGCTTGTAAATAAGTATGGAGCCCGGTAGATGACAGGTTTCTGAGGAGCCCTGTATCTGTATTATATTCTACTCAAAGTTTGCTAAGCACCAAATATATACAACAACCTGTTTTACGTTTTAGTTGAAATATTGTTACGAAAAGTATACATTTTTTTATTTAATTTTATCTTTAATGATTTAAGTACAGAAATTAAGATTTTGTTTGTGTTTGACATTATTTTTTTTAGCTTTTGAATACGATAACCATGGAAAATGGATATTATTGGTAAAAGAGGAAATTTTTCAAATTTGCCAAAAAGGTGATGTTGCGAACTGATATGGGTTCAATATCGAGTATGAGACCCATTATTGTTAATTACAGCTTGATGACGCCTTCTCATGCTCCCAATCAGGTACCAGAGGTCCTTTGTGAGATATTGTTCCATTCTTGGAGCAGCATGGCACCAGGCGCCCGGCTCCTTGACACTTCTTGGTTGGACTGGACGGACTGAAATTGCAAGCTGCAACTCATTCCAGACATGTTCGATTGGATTGGGGTCAGGGGATCTTGCTGGCCACTCCATACGCTCAATCCCCTTCCTCTGTCGGTACTCCCGGACAGCATAGGCAACTTAAGGGCGGGCATTATCGTCCATCAGAATGAATCTATCACCCACTGCACCAGCATACAATCTGACGTGGGCATCCAATATACCGCTGTGCAGTCAATGTACCACGGTCAAGGACACAGAGCTCTGAACGTCCATCTCAGCTGATGCCACCCCAGACCATTATTGATGCTCCATCAAAGCGACCATGCTCAGCAATGTCGGCTGCATGGAATCACTCTCCTGGTTTTCTCCATACTCCAGAACGCCTACCTGTGTTGTCTAGGCTGTACCTTGACTCATCTGTAAAAAGGAAGGGTCGCCAATCTTCTCTGGTCCATCCAACGTGATCCATGGCCCATTCGTTACGTGCCTGGTGGTTCTGGGAATATTGAATGCGAATACATGACCTTCTCTATCAGAGACCACCTTCGCGCAACCTTGCCCGGATAGTCTGCATCGAAACATTTACCCCGGATGCATTCTGAAGGTCACTGCGAAGCTGGGTTGTTATGTCAAAGCGGTTCCTATGGGCCCGAATCACCAAAAACAGGTCTTCAGCTGCAGATGTTGCCCTGTGCCTGCCACCACCATATCATCTGACTGGTGTGCCATACTGCTGAAATCTTGCACACCAAGGGCTTCACCAACCTGACGATGGGTAGGCCCTTGCTCCACCATCCCTACAGCCCGCCACATTTCTGCTTCAGACAAATGTCTTCTTACATTTGCATTCGCCACATTCATTCATTAAATCACAATGGTCTGCGTTGAAATGAAGATGTCATGCACATGTAGACAGTACACGAAAACATCATGAAAATCAAGGGGTACATGCTTTCCATGACTGTCACGAAACGTCTACCTGTCAAGAGAGCGAATGTAAACACTGGGGGCCATCTCAATACATTCCTCAATCATATCCACCAAAAATATCGCAAATGTGTCACAAGAAAATTTCACAATGACGTGTCAAATATGTGGTGCTGAGCAAACTTTGAGTAGTATACGTTGCGGCAATCCACCGCTAACGTATGGCAACGGATAGAAGGAAACTTTACGGTGTTGTGGGGTTGCTGCCGAATTTCTCCTTGGACTCTTCCGGTGTTTTTGCACAGACAACTGTGTTATCCAGGTGGTTTCACCCCACCACTCTTTTTTTCATAAAAAAACGAATTTTTATATTGTTCCGTTTTTTGCTGTTTGTACAGTGAAGCCCCTGTGATTGTTTACTTCTGAACGTTCAATTATATTATCACTATAATAGCTTGGCAGGTTCCTTGTTGTTATACGCCTACCTTGTTTCTTTACTTCCAGAAATCGGTCTGGAGGTAAGGCTGGTATCAGCCCCTCAGCCACTTTATACATGTACTGTAGTCGGATTTCAATTTTGATGTCGTCTGGATTTTAGTGATGGCATTTCGAGATTATGCAGCATTTTGGAGACACACCCGCTATCTCTTCATTTGTAATCTTTTGTGGTGAAGCGAGCAGCACGATTTTGAATACGCTCAAGTTTGTCTGTATCTTTCTTTATCCCCGCATTTTCAAAAATGTGGGGATATTGTCGTGATCTCCGTCCGTACGTCCGTCCGTACGTCACACCCTGAAAGGCTCCTAGAGTGTTTAATTCGAAACGTTTAAACTATGCTAATGTGTTCAGGTAACATCTCTAGATGTGCATGAAGGTTTCGGAATTTTAATTTTGCCCCCGGTGGTTCCAGTGGAACCACTTTTATCGTTAGAAAATCAGTTTTCATCGAAAGGCTCCTAGGGTATTTAATTTGAAATGCTTAAACTACGCTAATGTGTTCAGGTAGCAACTCTAGATGTGCATGAAGGTTTCGGTATTTTGATTTTACCCCCGGTGGTTCTAGTGAAACCACTTTTATCGTTAGAAAATCAGTTTTCATCGAAAGGCTCCTAGGGTATTCAATTCGAAATGATTAAACTATGCTAATGTGTTCAGGTAACATCTCTAGATGTGCATGAAGGTTTCGGAATTTTGATTTTGCCCCCGGTGATTCAGGTGGAACCACTTTTATCGTTAGAAAATCAGTTTTCATGAAAGGCTCCTTGGGTATTTAATTTGAAATGCTTAAACTATGCTAATGTGTTCAGGTAGCAACTCTAGATATGCATGAAGGTTTCGGAATTTTGATTCGGCCCCCGGTGCACCAGTGGAACCACTTTTATCGTTAGAAAATCAGTTTTCATTGAAAAGCTCCTAGGGTATTCAATTCGATACGTTTAAACTATGCTAATGTGTTCAGGTAACATCTCTAGATGTGCATGAAGGTTTCAGAATTTTGATTTTGCCCCCGGTGGTTCCAGTGGAACCACTTTTATCGTTAGAAAATCAGTTTTCATCGAAAGGCTCCTAGTGTATTTAATTCGAAATGTTAAAACTATGCTAAGGTGTTCAGGTAACATCTCTAGATGAGTATGAAGGATTCGGAATTTTGATTTGGCCCCAGGTGGTTCCAGTGGAACCACTTTTATCATTGGAAAATCAGTTTTCATCGAAAGTCTTCTAGGATATTTAATTTGAATCGTATAAACTATACTAATGTGTTCATGTAGCATCACTAGATGTGTATGAAGGTTTCGGAATTTTGATTTTGCCCCAGGTGGTTCCAGCGGAACCACTTTTATTGTTAGAAAATCAGTTTTCATCAAAAGGCTGTTAGGGTATTTAATTCGAAACGTTTAAACTATGCTAATGTGTTCAGGTAACATTTCTAGATCTACATGAAGGTTTTGGAATTTTGATTTTGTTTGGAAAACTGATTTTATCGTTAGAAAATCAGTTTTCATCGAAAGGCTCCTTGGGAATTAATTCGAAATGTTAGGACTATGCTAAGGTGTTGCTAAGGAAATGCGGGGATACACCATTGTGTGCTTTGCACACAAATAACTCGATCTAGTTTGATATGGGTTCCAGATTACTGCCCCATATTCGAGAGTGCTTCTGGCGAGAGATAGATATGCCGTGCGTTTGCTTATTATACCTGCGGACAATTTTTGAGGTTTCTTCTCAGGAAGCCTAGTGTTGTGCTGGCTTTTTAGTGATGTTGCTGATGTGCGTAGTCCACTTCATGTCCTCAGATAGTTGGGTGCCTAGGTACGGGTTGCTGGTAACTTGTTGTAGAATTGTGTCCTTTAGGTTATAGAAGTGGCTTATATGGTAGGTGACAGGTTTCACTCTTATTTTATTTCGTTTTAAGGGGTCGTCCAACCTAACTTTGGTCAATTTTTTGACATTTTTCCCAATGCCTCAGAAACAGATAAGAGAAGTAAGGAAAGGCAAATTATATATCAAAATAATGAGTAAAGTGCATAGAAAAGGTACATATAATTTTTTTCAGGAAAAAGAGTGAATTTTAGGATTTTGAAGAAGATTAATTTGCAAATGGCATAAGTAACGAACCGGTAAAACCACAAAATAATCGGTAATTCGAAAGCCTTGTCCTCAATATAATGATAACATACTACAGACTCGGAGAAAGCATTTTTTGACACACACTCTGGTGGGTTTTGACGTTTGAATGTAATAACATCAACACAAATTTTTGATGTTCCGGATGTGGCCATGTTTCAATGATGTTTTTCCGGTCATGTGATTACGATGTGGTTCTTGCAGAAATACTCAATTTGGGCAATCGTAAGAATGCAAGGACGTGATCACGCCCCTTGTTTGTTCGAGACAATGTATGAGCGGATTTGCAAACAGGTGACAGCAAATACTTGAACTGTTAATGTAATAACTGCAAAATATGGTTTGAAATTCCCTCTCGTGTTTACAGGCCGTCTGAACTTTTTTGTTGACCAAAAATCTGAATTATTGCGCACTAGAAAGACAACATGAACCACTTGTAAAAAAATAACCGAGTGTATAAAATCGGGACAATACACATAAAATAAGGCAATATTCATAACGAAGTAAGCAGAATGCTTCAGAAATCACTTTTTCACGAAGTATATTCCAAGTGACCTGGAACTATATTGAGCGTGTTAATTTCCCCCTGTCGCTGCGAAGTTATTTGCTTCCCAGTAACCATGGAATTTGAAGGCGGGTATGTTTGATGTCTGCAAAGGACCGATTGAAGATGGGTTGAAAATGATGCATTCGTGCTTTTATATAAGGTGCGCTTGGACGATGCTGAGAATTTAGTTTTTTCTTGCAACCAACCATAGTAATACAAGCGTCGGTCAGTGTCTTTTATGATCGCTTTACACTGACAAATGTGACAAATCTGCTTCACCGGAAACCATCCCCCAATTTGCATATCACAATAAACATAACCGCTGTCACGGAGTGTCAGCGTGGCCGTGTGGTCAAAACCGAAACGAATTATCGAATGCACGGTCAATATTAGCTGCAATTGGCTTTTCAACAAATGAAATACACGAAATATTCGCAATTTCTTCATTATTCATGCCGAGATACTTTTTAACCAAACCACATGCGTTCAGTTTCGTTTGTCGGCATCAAACTGATATTGTTTGTGGTAATTAAATAGTACGAGAAGGCGAAGGAAGCCAAATATTTTCCATCATCTATTAATTAATTCAAATTGATAATTTCTTTTATTTTACTGAAATTTTAAACTGATAAGGTGGGTGTGTTACGATTATTATGCCCCAGACCTGGAAGTTGGAAAATCAAAGGCGCATCTAGGGCCGTGCAGTGGTGACACCTGTCCTCTTAATCTTAGTGTTACCCATTCATCATTGCATTTACCAACATTCTCCCCTGTATCTCAACCATTGCTACTCCAATTTGAAGGATATTTGGTGTTGTGATCGAGCATCATGGGGAAACAATGCCCGTGTAGCTGCTGTCGCATGTGTTTCTTCCCACATTTTTTCAGAGTTGTGGTACTTTTTCACTCTTTTGAGTTAGAAAATTTTGTTTATAACTAGTTGATTTGTTACAATTTGTTGCAAAGTGCCTGCTAATACCCTCAATTGTATTGCTACAGAATTTTCTTGTGAAGATTTTGTTCCTATTACTTATCAAGCAACAACCTATGAATATTCTGTATAAAGCCACCAATCTGATGTTTGACACCTTTATCGGAGCTGTTTTGAAGGCTTATGGAACTCAAAATGTTGATTATGGCAGGACTTTTCTATTCACCCATTAATCGATAAATTAAGTGTTATAGTTGGAAGTAAGAAGCATGAAAGGTCCAGAACTAAAACTCTAAAAAAAATGTTTTGCAATGTAACATGATTTTTGCAGATACACTTATTTGGAGGGTTACCTGTCTGATAGTGTTTGGAACACGTGTGGCCAGGATCTTCAAAAAGAAAAAAGAGTTAAACTTTGAGAAAAAAGGCATATGCCTTGAGTGCCGGAGGTAGAGTCATACAAGGAAGAGAGCCCCCCCCCCCCCCCCCAGGAAATTTTTTGTGTCAAATGGAGCTCACTTGTCATCTTTTGGGGATTGCTTTGTGTACTGCGTTCTTGAAAAAAATATGTGAGACCCTCTGGATGTGCCCTTCTGATCTCAATATGTCAATAAGCCTCCTTGGGGAAAGTACATGCAATAATGGTTATGTAAGGTTGATTTGATGTGTTTTGAATAACAATGTACTTTTAAGTACATTAGATGGTTTATTGCAGTGACAGGTTACAGTTACCCTTATTTCTTCTCCAACAGATATCATGAGTGTATTGGTGTCCAAGAGTTAAACAAAGCTAATATACTTATTGATAAACCAGACAAATTTAACAATTTAATCACTATCAAATTGATGCATGGGATAAAAGGGGTTATAGTGCAAGGGGTTTGTAAATATATTTATTCAACTACAATGTATGACTTTGCAGTGCATTCTACATAGGAGAATATCATATTTTCTTTCCAAACCATTACAGTAACACATACATCTTGATATTGGGAGACACTGTTTTGTCCTTCCATACTTCTTCTGCTGGACTCCTTCAAGTTGACCTTTGTTGAACTCCCCAAATCAAAACATAAACAAAAGAAAATGTCTGCCTTCAATCAGTGAGCACTCCACTTATAACATTTGGTCTCAATCTTTATTACTTTCATGAATTAGGAAAAGATTTCTTCGAGTATGTACTTAAATGTTTATAGAATACAGCTGTTATTTTATTTTGAGGTATTTTATTGTAAAAATTTTGTTCTCTTACTTATGCCACAGCAGACTTTCAGGTGGTGCTATTTACACATGGCAGCAGTTCCATGGCAAATTTCAGTTTCCACATGTTCTATGTTTCATTCCAAGCCTTTTGGTATATAATTTATTGGGGTTATTCATTTTGGGCCTTTTTTAGACTTGAAAGAAAATTACATGAAATTTGACCAAAGTTAGGTTGGACGTCCCCTTAACGAACTAATATATCGTTTTAACGAAATAATATATATCGTTTTAATGAATTAAAATTTCGAATTAACGAAATAATATTTCGTTTTAATGAAATAATTATTTCGTTTAAATGAAATATTATTTCGAAATAACGAAATAATATTTCGTTTTAACATAATAATATTTCGAAATAACGAAATATTATTTCGTTTTAACGAAATAATTATTTCGTTTTAACGAAGTAATATTTCGCTTTAACGAAATAAGTACCTGTAGCGGTAAGCAGGGCCAGATTATACCACCTCACTACTTTTCTATTGCACATTCTGCTTCTAATTGCAGGCCCGATACCGATTGACTATAAATGGCCGACAAAAGTAGTAACGAAAAGCAGAGAACGACATTATAAAATACATAGGAGTACAAGCCATGGTGACTTGGGGGGGGGGGGGGGAAGGGGCGGGGGCTGCGAAGGCAGGGAAATGTCAGTTTTTATAATTTTGGGGGGCAAGCTTCACTGACCTAGCTGTAGTGTCAAACATTCAGTTTCTTATCTTTAAATAAGGGATACTGCCCTATAAGACCAAACTGCCCGTAATATATGTTTTGGGCGTGGGACGTCTCACAGGATATGCCATACCAAAAAATTATATTACGGACTTTGTTTGCTAGTTTGGACTACAGTCTTATCAGGGTGATAACGCGTCTGATGACTTTGGATACCCAAGCCTAAAAGTTATTAAAAAAAAATTCCCAAGAGGGCATACACCATGCTGTTGGTAGTGCAGGGAGAGGGGGCGGGGCACACCTATAAACATTTATCGGAAATTTCCACATTCTCTCGGAAAATAATTGTTAAATTTGTATGAATCGAAAGCAAACAGCTTCAGAGTTTGAAATACCAAACAACATATAGTTAAGGTTATTGACTAAAATCAGCAACTGGACAAGTCACAACTGATGCATCAGGAGGCTCTAGAATTGTTCTCAGAGCCTCAGTAGGTATAAAAGGCGGATTCTGGACCACTTTGTACATGTACCGTACACGTACATTGTGCGTTTACCCTCATAGGATTCAGTGTTAAATCGCGTGCACGTATACAAAAATGTCGTTTTTTCATGGTGGTCCAGAATCCGCCATTGGTTTTGAGGCTCACAGATCGTACTTTTAACGCTCAAATACCCGTTGGCGAATGCATACATTCAACACGTCGCTCAAAAAAGTGAAAAATGTACGAAATTGTACATGTATATTTTCTTAAAATTTTTTGTCGACGTTCCCATCGTGGATTAGACCTTCAATCTATCGTTGGTGAACGCGAGCAAAAAACGCTTTGCAGATTCTGGAGAAGCATCCAAAAACGGTTTGCGGATTCTGGACCAGTGGTCCAGAATCCGCTATTGTTTTTGAGGCTCACAATAGAGTCGACTATAAGATTGAATTCGATAAATTCTATCATAATAGACATTCATGTTTTTGTTTCGGTGTGAATGAAAGGTTTTCGTTCAAAAGAGTCGACTATGAAATTGATTCTGTTATGTTATAATAGACATTCATGTTTTGTTTCGGTGTGAATGAAAGGTTTTCGTTCAACGGATGACATTGAAAAATTGAGTTTTAGAAAATTAGAATGGATGGAAAATCGTTTGTTTACGTTTTGTCACTGCGAATTTTGTGAAATAAATCTTAATAAAACACTTTGTAGAATTGTTTCATTCAAATAAAATAGTAAGGAAATAAAAAAGTAATTGATATATATGGGAGAGAAAAAAAAAATAGTTATTTAAAAAAATAAATATATCAAATCGAATAGATAATAAAAAAATACGTAAATCATAAACGCTTCCCAGACTATTAGAGCAAGGTTTCTTTTAAAAATGCTGATGAGAGCCTACGCATTCTGTGTGAACGGACAACTAGGTCGCCTCTTGTTAGAACGATGCGTCAGATGTCGGGATCACCTAGACTTCGATCATGAGAATCATTCGTGTCTGACGATGGAAAGGGAAGATATGGTCGTCAAGTATTTTGAACCGGCATTCGAACGCGTTCAAATCGATGAAGTGATCACGTTTTGGAAGAGATTACTCTTCTGTAAGGATTGAGACAAGCCCACAGTTTCGGAAGAACTGAAATTGGCACATAGAAGTCTGACTTTAGAAGACAAGGGATGCATCATGAAATTATTGTTCAATGAAGCATACGTCTAAGTTTTCTCGTTGATATAAATAAGGGGGAACAGAAAATAAAAATAAATACACACAAAGTTTTTATCTAATATTAGAAAGAAAGAAAAACACAAAAATGAGAACCAGAAATAACTTGTATCCGATGTTAGATGATGATGAGGATGAGAAGCCGAACGGCGTTTTGCCGATGGCACCGTCGCTAGAAGAAAAAGAAAGAGGAGAGAGGTATCACATCGATCAAATCAGTAGTATCCAGTCGTATCTAACTCAAGAGAGAGATTCTCGTCATTCTCTCAAGAAGAAGCATTCGCGTTTCGTGAAATTCGTCAACGCAATTGACAGGACACTCATCACGATTTCTATGGGTTTACACGCGGCCGGCATCGGATTGTTGTCGACCGCAGTCAGTATTCCGATTGTGTTAACCATAGAAGGAGTGGCTCTCGCCGCTGGATTGTTTAGCACGCTCGGAAATGTGTTGAGTAGGAAATTATATCTGAAGGCAAGGAAACACGACAAGATTCGCGTCTTGGCCGACTCCAAGATCGACAAGATATCCGAAATGATCTCGATGGCATTGAAAGATGGTAGGATATCGGACGGAGAATACTTCCCGATATTGAGCGAGAAAACGAAATACGATGCCATGAAAGAAGCCGTGAGAATCAAGACTCGTCAGCTCATGAAGGAAGAGATGAAGGATTCTCTCGTGGAAAAGGGGAGGAATGAGGCTAGGGAGGAATTCAGTAAGATGATAGAACTCAAGAGCAGCGATTGAAAAAAAAATATATATATATAATAAGAACAGGATTTTTAAAAAAAGAAAGATTAAATTTATATATAAAATAAAAACGAAATTAATTTAAATAACTCTCAAAAAATGTATTGCGTAAAGTGTAAGAGAGTTACCGAGACTAGTAATTCTCAAGAAGTACGAACTAAAAACGACAGACAGATTCTTCGCGGAATTTGCGACGTGTGTGGTTCTATCAAGACTCGATTCGTCAAAAAAAAGAACGCGAGCAAAGGTAAAGACATCGTGAATAAAATGATCAATAATCTACCTTTCGAAATGCATCTGCCTGGTCACAGTTTCACGGGACCTGGAATGAAATTGAACAAGAGACTCAATGCCGATCTGACTCCTAAATCTTGGAGCAAACCTGTGAATAGGGTGGACGGCCGCGTATGATCATGATCTATGCTATGCCGGACATCCCGACACCAAGACTCACAACGATGTCTGCGATAAAAACATGTTGGCAAAATTGAGAGGTATATCGAATCCAACCAGGAGAGAGAAGATAGAACGTTCGCTGGTCGGCAATTTGATCGGTGCGAAACGTCGATTCGGATGGGGGCGTTCCAAAAAAAAAAGCGCACCTGAAAAGAAGAAGAAACGATTATTGACGAGTGAATTGGTCGAGGAGTTACACAAACCCATCGTGCATAAATTTCGAAAGAGAAGAGTGTTCGTGAAGGGATTGGATGATATTTGGTCTGCCGACTTGGTCGACATGAGATCGTTTTCGAGGTGGAATGAGGGTGTCAAATATCTATTGACGGTCATCGACGTGTTTTCCAAATACGGTTGGATCAGAGCTTTGAAGAATGAATCGGGACCTTGCGTCGCCGAGGCTCTGAAAAGCGTGTTTGACTCGTCTTCTCGAAAACCGAATAAATTGTGGGTGGATAAGGGGAAGGAATTCTACAACAAGCACGTTCATTGATTGGTCAACCCCTACTCGATCGAAAACGAAGAGAAAGCCAGCGTGGTGGAACGTTGGAATCGAACGAAGAAGGAAAAGATGCATAGATACTTCACGGCGAATTCGACCAAGAAATACATATACGCTCTGAACGGTCTGGTCAAAGATTACAACAACACACGACATAGATCAATCAAGATGACTCCCGTGGAAGCTAGCGATCCTCGAAACGAAAAACGGGTCTACGCGAATCTATATCCTGAGAGATCTAAGATCAGGAAGAAGTCTAGAATGCCAAAATTTGCGGTCGGTGATCGAGTGAGAATCTACGCTTATAAGAAGCACTTCGAAAAGTGTTATACTCCTCGATGGACCTCGGAAATCTTCGTGATAATCAAAATATTTCACACCGATCAGGTGACTTACGAAATCGGAACTTTGGATGGAGAAGAGATCATCGGAAAGTTTTACGAACAACAATTAAAGAAGACAAAGTTTTAATAAAAAAAACAAAATTTTTCTATTTACTCTCGTTAACATTTCTTGTTTACATATATATATAGGAGAGAAAAATAATAATAAAAAATAATTAAAACTATTTTTAGATAAAAAAGCAAGCTAAATAATAAACAAAAAAAAAGCCTTCGAAAATGGCAACTATACTAGATATAGCACAAAGCATAGTGAAAGATGAAAGTATTCAAGAATATGAGGTTCACGAATACGAACCGGTAACCGGAACGAGTTTGAACAATGCGGGACAGATAAGAATTAACGTCGAAACTCAAGATCTATTCGTTCATCCTAGCGAGAGTTACATAGTGGTGCAGGGACGTCTCACCAAGGAAGATGGGAGCGACTAAGCCGACGACGACATGGTTACTCTAACCAATAATGGCATCATGCATCTATTCAGTAATATAAAATACATGCTATCCAGACAAGAGATAGAATCTGTGTTTCATCCCGGTCAGGCCACCACGAAGTTCGGACTCTTAACGTATCCGGATGATTTTTCGAAATCCAGAGGACTTAATCAGCTGTGGGTGAAAGACACCATTGACCCTGCTAGTGCCGGCGCCGTCGCGATATTTGACTACGTCGTCAAGACGTCCCGACCTAAAGGAATGTTTTTGTTCAGGATACCTTTGAAACACATCTTCGGATTCGCCGACGATTACAACAAGATCATGTACAGATTCAAACACAACCTGACGTTGATTTGAAAAGGAAACGACAACGCGATAATGAGACTCCCTGCGACTGATGCGGGTAAGATCTACAAGATCATAGAATCCAACAGTAAATTACCTGTGGAATTTAGAATGAGACAGTGCGACACGGCTAGCATTCCACTCTCCACAAATCACTTCGATTGGAGATTGACGGTGAAATCCGCTTCTGAGAAACCACGTTTCATCGTGGTTGCGTTTCAGACCGATAGGGACGGGTCTCAGGAAAAGAATGCGTCGCTGTTCGATCACTGCCATTTGAGAAACATGCAAGTGTTTCTGAACGCCACGAGATATCCAGCAATCGATTACAATGCATCGTTCGACAAGAACGATTTCTGCAGACTGTATGGCGACGCCGCTGATTTTAGAAAGAAGTATCACGGTCTAGATGAATTGATGAGCAACCCTAACATATCTCCCGGTGAATACAAGTCGATGAATCCCATGTTCGTATTCGACGTCAGTAAACAGAGTGAACGACTCAAGAGTAGCGTCTTAGACATTCAGATCAAGATGCAATTCGATAGGAATGTGCCGAGAAAAAACGAAGCCTTTGCTCTGGTCCTGTCGGACAGAGAATTACAATTCGAATTGGATGGAAATAAGATGTCGATCATTCGATGAGAGACGTGTGTGAAAAAAATTAAAAACAAAATAAAAAAAGTAATGAGTAATTATTAAAAAACAAAAAAAACAAAAAAAAAATAAAAGTAATGAGATCTAGAGAGATTGAACATCTTTCTAAATCTCATTACTTTTTTTTTATTTTAATAATCACACATTATTTTTTAAATTATTTTCACACGTTCACTGTTTGTTCAAGGGATCTAGTCCGATCAGTAGGCTCACCACGGAAGTGGTGGCTTCGGGATTATTGGTTTTCGTAACGAAATTAATCCTGTCTCTGGCGTTCACTTTGAGAGGCGTGGCGAACGTGCTAACATTCGCGTGTTGATTCTCAGTCTTTTCGACGCTGCATCTCTTATCGCTCTCGACTCCATTCACCATGAGATTGACAACCGCTCTGTTATTCAAATCTGAGGAAGCCAAACTCATTCGAATGATTTCACCTCCCAACGGCATGGGATATCCCATCTGACCATGTTGCGATCCACTACCTCCATTTCCGAAAGACCACTCAGCTTTTCCCTCCTCTAACGTGCCACTCTCCTCGGCCCACACGGTGATCAATTGTCTAGCGTATTTGACTCTTTCCTCCACCGAAATCAGGGTGCAGTCATCCGTCATGTTCACAGGATCCGGTAGATTCATCAGCACGTGTCCACCCATGTCTAGTTTACCTTCCATGATGTCGCCCTTTCTCCAGACCGAGTTATCGTCCATGTACTTCCTGCTGACTGCGCTGGTATCGAATTCGGGATCATGATCGAGACCGAATAAATTCCCACCGTTCATGATGATACCACACTCCATGGTTCTGCCAGATTGTTTGTTCAGGTAGAGATCGTCCACTTGCGATTCTACGTATTCTTGTGATCGTATCACTGCAGAATCTACATAGCCCTTGTTGACTGCGGTTGAGTCCGCATCCGTGTCGTCGACCTTCAACAGATTCAATATCTTGTTGAATCCCGCATTCAGATCCGATTTCGTTTCTCGTCTGTCAGACTTTCTCTGTTCCAGATCTACGTAGTGTTTGGTCGCCACGTCCTTGGGATTCGTGGGAGTGGCTACATTCGTTATCTTGTTTGAATTGGCGTTCAATTCCGAGTGCATCGTTTTCTGAACGAATCTATTTCTCAGATGTTTGCTGAATCGCGCATGAGAGTCATCAGCGTATTTCTTGGTCGTGGCATCGGTGGGATCTATGGGATTCGCGACGTTCACCAAACGTTTAGATTTCAGATCGAGATCGTCGGTCATGGCTTTATCCACGTAATTATCTAGCATGATTCATTCGAAATCCGCGTTCCCCCTGTCGACGTTTCTTTTAGTCGCAGCATCTGCGAGATCTGTTGCCTCGGGAAGATTGTAGAGCTTCTTATCATTCATGTTCAAAGGTTCCTCTCGAGGTTCGTATCTCCGAACGTTACGTTTGTCCAAGTTGGCAACGTCGTTAACCATCACCGACATCGAGCGTCTTCCTCTTCTTTTTGGGTTGACTTTCGTCGTCACTTCTACCAAATTTATCGACTGGCATGTTGTTTTGAGATTTTTGTTTTAAAATATATTTCAAACACAGTTTATTAAAAATGAATTATTTCACTTATTTTTATTTTTCGTTTTTATTCAATTAAAATTTTTTAAATAATTTTTTACCTTTATATATACTATAAAAAAATCTCTCTCTAATGTAAAGCATTGAGAATGTCTTGAAACCGATCTCCTGCAGACCATCTCTTGAGAACGTAGAGACATAGGTGACCGCAAAACACTTGATCTGGCGATTGCACTCATTCCGTGTTGTAATGAATCATCGATTTGTTGAAATAGTTTTTTATTTCTTTCGGTGGTGAGATTCCGTAGCTGTCGAAATAATAATTCTTCTTCTTCCCATTCTTTCTTGAACCACGCCACTCAGTGGGTGCGTTCACCCGATAAATTGTCTAGATTTAAAATTACGCATTCCGATTGTCAAGGTCTTCTCTTCGGCAAGGCATCTCTGGAAAACACACCTAGAAAATCTTTGATTTTCAAATCCTTCGCCGCATTTGACAGATAGATGTTGGATAGGGGTTCGTTAGGTAAGATGACACCTTCTATGGATATCTCTAATTTTCTTATTCATAAATGCGTATATTTTTTTAAAAATTTATTTATTTTATTATAATTCACTAAAATGACGTTATTTTTTTCTTTTTCTTTTTAAACTAACTCTGTCGACTTCCATAATCTTGAATCCGTCTAATTCCTCGACTTCCATAATCTTGAATCCATCTAATTCCTCTTGATTTTCTGGAATCCTATCATCCTTAATCATATCTGGAATCCTATCATCCACAATCATATCTGAAATCCTATCGTCTAAAATTAGATCCAAAGTCCAATGTCCGAGTGCCAAAGTGCTTATTTTATCGTCTTACAGGAATTTCTTATCGTCGTCGGCCGTCAGCGAAATCTTGTTGACTATTTCGGTATACAAGTCGTGATTTTCGCTTCGAATAGATTTCATAGTCTTATACACCGGACCACTTCCTAACAGACAATCTTTATACTCTCGGAAAGAGATGTTTTTCTTCACCACGCACGCTTTAACCCCTTTGCACTTCTTGATCTCTTCATCTTCTAGATGATAAGCATACAGTTTAGGTCTCAAGCCCACGAATTCGAGAATTTGTTTACCACCGCTCTCGTCCTTAAATTTACCTAACACCTTCTTGTTGTCATTTGATTGAATGTTGGACGGGTGATCGATGGGATAATTGTTCGTGTCGAACCACGCGGCCACGTCCGGAGATATATCTTGGTAGAATCTTTCGTCTCTATCTTGTAAACTAAACTGTCCGTGTCGGTGAACAGTAGTTTGGCTTTATCACCAAATTTTCGTTTGACGTAATCGTAGTGAAACTCGTACATCAATCGCTTGCTGATATCTAAGATGATCGGTCCAAGATAATACGGTTTGTCGAACTTCAGGTGCGTCTTTTGCATGTGAATGTCCACTAGATTTTCGTCAAATATGGTTCGGTGTTTGTAATTGTGTTTCGCCACTAATTTTTTAGCTCTTTTCTCAGACGTGACGAGTCGAACGTCGGTTCTCTTCCTGATGTTTTCCATTGATTTACCGTACATGCAGTTGTTCATGAGTTTGAAGAAATCTTTTTCGAAATCGTTCTCGGCTTGAATACTGAGATTCGTGTTGAGATCGATGTATTTTTTCATCCAAGGCTCTTCGTTGAATCGAATGATGCGATGTATGTCGACTAATTTCATCCTGTAATTGACGTATTGTTTCAAATTCTCACTGTAGACGACGTAGTTACGTTTGTTAAATAAATTGGGAATGAGTTTTTCCTCGTCTCCTTCGTTTGGTTCCATTCATTCAGGGGAGCCAGCGGATAATCGTTGTGTAGATCATGTAATTCTTCCGGATAGTTCAAATCGACTTCTAAAATGCAAGGATAGTCTCTCCATTTTTGCATCTCTTCCGGTTCCGTTACCCATTCGAAATTTCCAATGGGTAAAGGATGACTCATAGCCCAACCATACAGATTATTAGCATCCCAATACTGTATGTATTTATTCAACCATTTCGAATCGAAACCTTCTTTCATGTAGAGATTGTTAGCTTCAGAATATCTGTGGGAGATCATCGAGACGCCACCTCTCATAGCCCTTTCGAAATGAGCAACATGTCGTCAGATAATAATTCCAATTGGACCTCGGTGGTCTTCAACAGAGTGTCCCACGCCAGACCAGGTGCGGTGAAGTACCAAGCCGGATCCAGATCGTAATTTCGACGACAGACGTCTCGAAAATTTTCGAACACGTCTGCCAAGAGCAGAATGTCAGTCTTCAGATAGAGATCGTGATAATCTCTCATGGTTTTCATATCGAATGATTTCCACACGTTTTTGGCATGTTCGTAATTCTCGTCGGAAATGTCAGATTCGTATAATTTCGAATACAAATCTTCTTTCGAAGGTAGTGCAGTGTCGTCGAATCTCCTTAGATCGTTCATGTAATTGTAAGGATAGACTCCTTTCCTCAACATGACGTCTACTCGTTCTCCAAAATGTTCGCTCGTGATTTTAAATTTATCCGTGCTCATGTTATCTACTAATTTTTCTACAGAGGTCGACATGAATTTAAAACTGTCGATGAAACGTATGCCTCTACGAATGAATTTCGTTTTTTCTTTCAACGTCTCTCCATCGATTAATCTTTTCTTCTCCATGACCTTCCATTTCGTGAAGGAAATGTATCTTTCTTCGCTGTTCACGATGCAATTTAATTCTTCATGGGAGGTGCCGAGATTTTTCACGAACAGATGACTGTCGTAACACGAGAGATTGTGAAATATCACCGGATAGAAAACGGAGTCTCGATATTTTTAAATTACACTTGCTGTGAGCCAGACCGCGATACAGACCCGTGTAATGATCGTGGTCTCTGACCTTCTTATTTTCCTCCGAATTCTCGTTGAACGATTGTCTGCATATGTGACATTCGGTGGCTCTGTTATTTTCATCCTGCTGCTCTCGTGTGATGATCATTTTCGTCGGAGTTTTGAATTTATCATATAACATTTGAATTTTCGATTCTAACTCTTCCACGAACCTTTGAGCCACGTCGTCATTTTCACACTGTCTCATGTAGATGAAGGGACCCATGTTGTGTTGCAAGTCGAAAGTGCATTTCACGTAAATGCAATAACCCGAAGGCGTGTGTTTTTGATATCTTTCAACGTAACTTCGAAGAGCGTCGGGTTGGCAGGAACTCATTTTCATGGTGAAGCATTCGAAATCGGCGTACACGACGAATGGTACTTTTAACCTTCTATTGTGATTTTCAGACTTCATGATGGTGTTGGGTTTGAGCATTTCAATGGCGACACCTTGATTTTCGTTGCAATATTCCTGATGTTTTGCTAAAGATTTTTCGCTCTGAAACATGTTCATGCAGTTGCAACATAAACATATCTTTCCTTTATGTTTATTATTTTGTCTCAACAGTAATCGGCTTGGATTTTTAACCCAACAATAATGACGATTGTCACCATTCAAAATCAATAATAAAATAATCGTCTTTTCTCTTTCGAAATACGAAGTCTGTCTGAGAGGATAGATCGTTCATTTTTCATCATCGTATCCCAAGACGTTCACCACTATAGTGGGATTTTGAGCCTCGATAAGGTTCGATGTGTTTTAACTCCGTTGGAAAAGTCACTCCGGTCCAATCGAGATTTTCAGAAGTCTCCTCGTAACGAGAAACTCTATCATAGTGCATTTTGACAGGGTATAAAGCGGAGGTGACTGCCCATTTAAAACACTGATCATCTTTATTTCTCACGTTGACCACAGAGTGTTTTTTAGCTAAGAAATATGGTAAAATACGGTAATTTCACGTAGGAAGACCCTTTCAACAAATCGTTTTCAGTTATATGAATTTCGAGTTTCAACACCTCATCAAACGTCCAATTACTACCTTCATGTTGATAATTCGTGAGAGACGTCAACACCTTGTCTTTCATCTTTTCGAAAATGTCCGATAAATCTGAACCTCGAAATATGGGTTCGACGTTAGATCTGAAATATGCATTTTTCACGATGCTCTCGCCGGACCTCACATCGATTTTATTCATCACGCAATGGAGTATCATCGTAATTTTTCGTCCCACGTTCATGTGTTCATGAAACAAATCCAATTCTTTTTTCTTCACCCGTTCCATGAACAATTTCGGATCGATTTTATTGAACGAGGGAACCACATCGAAAGTTTTAAAAACGCCTTTGATCACACTCTCCCGTTCTACAGGATTCGATTGGAATATTTCTGCGACGAGTCATGTTACATATTCTTCTCCTTTCCCTTCATTGATTGCTTGTCGAATTTCACTCAATATATCTCGTTTGTCTAGAATCTGAAGTACATCACTTGTTTTCATTTTAGTTTTTTTTTCTTTTCTTTTGAAACTTGAAGTTCTTCAACGGATTTTCGTTTAGTCGTCTTCTCATTTTTCACAATCGATGCATTTTTTGACTGTTTAAGTTTATCCACTTCCGATCTTTTGATTTTTTTCTTTCCATCGTTTTCGCAAATAATATTCCTGTATGACTTCAATTTTTTTTTATTTGGTTCTATGATTTCTGAAATGTGGAATTTTTAATATTTTACAAATCTCGTTTAACTGAGGTATGGTTTTCTCATTTAAATTTTCCATTTTTTTATTTGTTTGCTCCATTTGTAAGAATATTTTTTTTTTTCGAATTTTGTATTTAAATAATAATTTGTTAAAAAGTTTTAAAATTGTTTTTATATATATATGTTTTAATTCGTTCAAAAAAATTTTTTTTTGATGAAATTAATCAATTTTTTTATGTTCCTTACTGTGAAAAAACTGAATTAATACGAGAAAAAAGGATGTTAAAATTTAACTTTTTATTTATATATATAAAGAGAAAAAACACTTTTACAAAAAAATATTTCACATTAAAGAAAATTAAAATTAAAAAAACTTTTTTTATGTAGATATAAAGAGTAAAAAAAAACTTTTTTAACAAATTATTAAATATATATTATTTGCAATAATTCATAAAACAAAAAAACCAAATAATCGATCATGACAACAACACCTAAAAAATGCGAATTGAAATTGAAATGAGTCGAAACGTGTAAGAAATTCGGTTTTAAAATCTATAGATTACAACGACACGATTCCATCGAATAGAACGAGGTCGAGACGAAGGGCTTAGAGTGCAAATACAACAAATATAACATGCTTTTGAAATTGGACGAAGCCATGCTTCATTTGTTTTACGACTACCAAAGTGATCTACAGAAAATCGTCATCGCCAAAGATAGAGAATTCAACAAGGATGATTTGTCGTTGTCCTATGGAAGTTACATATATCCAAAAATCTCACTCAAACTCATGGACAAATCGGGTGGTGATAGCGCGTTCACCGATGTAAAAAACCTCAAAAAAGTAAAGACAAACATTCAACACATTTTCGAAAAAGGAGAATACACGAGCATCAACATGTTAATTATGGACTTGGAAATATAAATAATAGAGATCGATTTTTTAGCGAAGAAGAAGGGAAAAAAAAGTAATGAGATCTAGAGAGGTTGATCATCTCTAGATCTCATTACTTTTTTTTTGTTTTTTTTGTTTTTGTTTTCCTTCTTTACTGTCGCCCATATATTATAATAACGTTTCCTTTTTTCTCAAATTTCGGCGTCGATTCTTCTTTTCTTTTTTTTTGTGATATGTTACGTTTTTTTTTATAAGAACACTTTTGTTTATCCGAATCATAATTATGAACGAATGTTGTGCATCTCTGGTAACACTCGCATCATTACCATTCTCTTCAGAAGGTAGTGGTGACGGTGGAAAACGTCTCCTTCTTTTAAATTTCAACCATCTATCCCGATCTTTATTTAACTCTTTTATCAGTTCTTTCCTAAGATATCCATCATTAGCATCTAATCATTTTTCCACATCTTTTTCACACTCTATCTCGCGATATTCATCATTATCATCTAATTGTTTTTCCACCTTTTTATCCATTTTATATTATTTTTATACTTTCTATGATTTATATTTTATATAATTATATAATTTTTACATTATAATAACATACTCAAAATCGGTATATTCTTAAGTGGTGAATTCTCACCAAACAACAAACCCTTGCCGAGTCGCTTAACGTTCCGTCCACTCTTTAGATAGAGACTGTTTCCACTCAAAGAGTTATCACCTCTAACGGGTTCTAGATACAATCCTTTACTGCTGTCGTCTACGTGGACGTGACACACGGCTCCTCCCTTCTTCAAGAACAGTCCGCTGCCACCCATTAATTTCTCAACTGCCGAACTCGCGAGTCCCGAGAGAGCTCCCACGCCGAGTCTTTCCGAGAAAGGGTAATGCTTTTGTGGCAAAGGGTAATGCTTTTGCGGCGATTCCTGTCAATAGCGGTAGGAAACTGCCTTTCATTCTCAAATTGTATCTCAATTGAGCGGGACTCAATCTCACAGTCAACCCTCTTCCATCACGAATCGCTTTCTCCATCCTTTTGCTTTGACTTCTGGTCCAGGCGATCGAATTCTGACTGCCACTCGTCAGATCTTCATGAGTGAATTTGAATCTCACCGCCTCGCCTCAAGTTATTAACGCTCTCTTAAGTTTCTTCCTCTGTCCTGCTGATACGTTCACGTTTTTAATGTGTCATAATTCTTTTTTTTAAAATATATTTTGTTCAATTGTTTTTTTTGTTTTAATGATAATTATATATATATTAAATAATTTTTGTAAATTAATATTGCGTTATTTTATTTTCTTATTTATATATATACACACAATATTTTTTTTTGCTTTAACATTTCTCTTATGTGAAATCGTATCGTCACCCTCTCTCCACGAAGGTCTAACAGTTCACCATTTTGATCCGTCAACATGGTTTTGAGACTATACAATGTGTCTAAAATCACTGGTAGATAAACTAAATTTCGAGGTTGTTCCACGATCTTATAACCCGGCGACACGTTTGGAAAGAAGGAATAGATCGTCGGTTGAGCGCTACCATTCACATAGCTTCCAGCAATCACGTCCACGTTCACCAGAATGCTATTGACTGCAAGAATGTCAACCGTATTTTCAGATGCCGCATGGCCTCGATACATCTTTCGATCGAATCCCAGCATCTTGCCTAGAGTCATCCGTGTTGAAATCCACTCGAAAATTATCTTCCAAATCCAACATCGTCTGTAAGGTATTAGGGTTGGGAGTGAGTCTGATTTTGTTGCTTCCCTTTCCATCCGTCTTCATTCGCATTTGAATGTAATTGTTCAAATCGTCTATGTCGTAACTTCCTTTGGGAATTCGAATCTCTAACCAATCCACTCCGTCGGAATACTTAAACGAGTTATTCTTTTCAGTGACATTGGGAAAGAAATAATAAGTCTCCAGATTCACCAACGCCATCTCGTATCTTTTCTCTCTATTCAATTTGATGGAAGGTTCGAATTTCATCGCGAATCGAGTCGAATTGCCACTCATCACGATTTGAATGGATTGTTTTGCAGCCATATTCTCAGCTATCCATTCTAACAATTCTCCTTGTTCGAACATTATATTTAATTTTATTTTTATTTTTTCAAAACTAATTATTTGAAGATTTATTATTTTCTAATTTTTATTTTCACGCTCTTTCTTATCATCAGAAACATAAAACTTGTCGAATCCACACCGATATTTTCCGCGATTAAATTCGCTAGTCAAATCGATCACAATGAAATTGTAAAGTCCTCCATCCCAAACCTTCTTACAGAATCTCCTGAATTCTGCTGTGCTCATGTCGTTTGCGATGTGATCGCTGCAGATGTGATTGAGATTCTTGAGATCTTGGTGAAAGAGACATAGAAAATTAGGGTTCTCCCTTATCGTCTGTCTGGGCAATCGAAAATAATTCTGTGACAGTACAGTCCACGTTGCTGTGACGACCCCTAATGTAATACGATTCACATTGGTTCTGTCTCTCCAAAAGCAGATCGTCGAAAATCATGAGATTCTTATCTTCCGATTTCAATTCTCTAGGATCCGGAACGTCGCTAGCATTCTCATAAATTCGACACTCGGCGTTCGAAGATGCATTTCTCTTCATCAATTCCATCGCCGCACCATCCAAAATGGTCGAAAGAGAAGCTTCACTTTTGTTGAATTCCTCCCTACTCTCAAAGATTCTGGCTATGACGTCCTTAGGCAATCTATGATCCATGCACTCTCGAAGCAATCTGTATTCGGGTTGAAACAAGCTCTTGCCAAACACAAACAATCTGTCGTAATCCAACCAGTCGGGTCGCGACAACAGATTCATCAACAGATTGGTCTTTCCACAATTCGATTTTCCCACTATCAAGCCTCTTGTGCTTTTGGGAAAGAACTCGTTATTCGACCTCTTAGTCGAGGCGTCGTTTCAAGACATATCTTTAATGTTCATCTTTGTTTATTTTTTTTTGTTATTTTAGATTTTTTCAAACACAATTTTTTATGTTTCATCAAACTCAGTTTTTATAATATTATTATTTATTTATATTACACCGTCGCGAGTTCTCTTCAATCCAGATCCACTCGTCATTTTGGCTGAATCTTGTGTAGGTACCACAGCATCCTTAAAATCTTTCCAACTTTTCGGCATTCGCTCTAACGTAGCTCGCTTCACCGGTGGACTGATCAACTTGTCGATCAACGCGTTGGCTGCCCTCTTGCCAGCCACAGAAGCTATCCTGCCACTGGCTTCGGAAGCGGCTTTCTTACCAGCATCCAAAGCCGTCTTCTTACCAACCTCAAATGCGGTCGGTGCGAGTTTTCTACCTGCATCGCTCGTGAATGCTCGTATTATAGAATCGACGATGCCAGAACCACCTTGAACGAAAGTTTTAACGTATCCCCTGTTCTTTATCACCAACATATTTTTATTTTATAATATATATTTTGTTTTCACTGGTAAATCGTTTGTTGTTTAAATACTTTTATTATTCTAGTGCAAAAATTTACTGTTTTTATTTTATATATTTTGTTTGTTTGTTTCTCTCTACTTATTATATACATCAATCCTTCAATTCGTTCATCAGCCTTTTATAATGGTTTTTATTCAAAACCTTCTGTCTTAACAATTCATCGCATATACTAACTATCTCATTATCTAATCCTGTGTTACCAGCACATCTACTTGCCATCAACAAACTCAATCTCTGAGACAGAGCGTCAGAATCGCTCGGAAGAAAGGTGGTTTTCACCCCTTTGCCAGTCACTGATTCGACGAACTTCTTATTCATATCCCATATGGGTTTCACCACTTTCGTCCACTTGTAACCTCTGTTGGGTTTGGGTCTCGTCTCTCTGGCATCGTTATTTCTCTTCATGGCGTGGGTCTGAACCAGAATTTCGCAGTAATTGTCGAAATCCTGTTCCGTGTAATCTCCAGGTTTGTCGAAAAGAAGCAATTTGCACAGTCCATCAGTTATTTTATACTTATTCGAACTGACGATTAAATTATCATCATCCATTTCCACTTCTGTGTCGCCCACAAAAGTTCTACCGTCCGAATCCTTATAAATTCCATACAACAGATCTCTCTTACCACCATCCTCAGTGGTGATAGTCGAAGCTGTATCGTCGCTCTCTCTCACGTCGGTTTCGATTCTCATGGGAACGTAATCCGGTGTAGATTGAAAGGAATACTGTTTTGTAAAACTACCAGGCAACGAACCCATTCTCAAAGAACTCTCTTTCATAGGTCTCAATTCTTCAACTATCTCCTTCCTGCTTCGTTTCTGAACATCCGTCATGGGTTTTAATATTTTTTTGGCTTCGCACATCAATTCCACTTCTCCAAGCCATCTGCTTCTATCAGCTGATTGAATACTATTCTTAACACGTTCATATTCGTTTAAAAGCTGATCTCTACGTTTGGCATCAATCTGTAAAAACATTTTTTTCGTTTTTTTAAATTATTAATATTTCCTTTGAGTATGCTAATGTGAGTTATTTATTATTTTCAAAATTAAATGTATAATTATTTTTATGTTTAAGTAAATAAAAATCTTCTGTCTTTAATATAATAACTAAAAACCAGTTGAGGAAAAACATTTTACATGATAAAACCTCTATAAATGCGTTTTGCCTCTAAAAATCGCATCACAGATTATTCACTAATCTATTGTGAGCCTCAAAAACAATAGCGGATCTGGACCTCTGGTCCAGAATCCGCAAAGCGTTTTTTGCTCGAAATCACCAACGATAGATTGAAGGTCTAATCCACGATGAGAACGTTGACAAAATTTTTTAAGAAAATATACATGTACAATTTCGTACATTTTTCACTTTTTTGAGCAACGTGTTGAATGTACGCGTTCGCCAACGGGTATTTGAATGTTAAAAGTGTGATCTGTGAGCCTCAAAACCAATGGCAGATTCTGGACCACCATGAAAAAACGACATTTTTGTATACGTGCACGCGATTTAACACTGAATCCTATGACGGTAAATGCACAATGTACATGTATGTGTACGGTACATGTACAAGGTGGTCCAGAATCCGCCTTTTATACCTACTAGCCTCAGACTTAAAACAATTTCTCCATGGAGGCCCCCCAATCCCCACCAATGAGAGGGTGGCGCCCCCTACAATAGACTCTGGCACGTCGGTATTGGACACCTCGAGCATGCCTTTGGCACACACAGAAGTCCTTCAGTCCACCCCCTCCCCAAAGTCGGATTTCTTTCAATACGGCTGCCTTCGGACCTGTGGGAGAGGGCCACCAGCCCTCACTCACCCACCTCAGTTCCACGTGCCTCAATAATAACAATAATAATAATAATAATAATAATAATAATAATAATAATAATAATAATAATAATAATAATTTTAAAGCCTAGAATCCACACATTGCTGTACAGTAATTGCATACATACATACACACACATACATTCTCTCACAGATACATTGATACATGGATCACTATTATCATTTATTGGTGCCCAACGCCACACCAGCAACAGAGGCTATATCGTGTGACAGAACCTAAAAGAAAAAGGGTATGGAATTAAAAAAAAAAAAAAAAAAAAAAAAAATACAACTTTACCAAAACAAGTATGTAAGTGTAACTTGACGAGTAACGAGGCAATCCTCACTGACTCAGTCACACCCACGCAACTGGTAATGTCAGTTTATGACCAAAATCAAAAGACCACTGAAGGAAATGCCTTTCGAAAAAGGTAGGTTTTAGTACCAGACTTGAATGATTCAAATGATTTACTATTTTTTATGTTGATTGGAAGAGAATTCCAGTGCCTTGGGCCAGCATCCGCAAAGGACCTACCACCAGCACTAGTAAATTTAGATATGTACTGAACCCGATTGAGTTGACCTGATGACCTAACGGACCTCGGTATTTTGTGTATGGTAAGCAGATCGAACAGGTAGGATGGTGCAGATCCCGAGATACACTTAAACACCAAAAAGGACAATTTTAAACTGAATTCTTTGCTTAACGGCTAGCCAGTGTAACTCAGAGAGAATTGGTGTTATATGGCAGTACTTTTGAGTTCTGGTTATAACCCGAGCAGCACAATTTTGGATGTGTTGTAGCTTTTCAAGAATAGATGTTTTAGAGCCAATCAGAAGAGAGTTGCAGTAGTCGAGGCGAATGGTAACAAAGGCGTGAACAAGCTGTCGTGACGTCTGGATATCAATGAAGGATCGAATTTTGCTAATATTTCTAAGATGAAAAAATGCACTGCGAGAGACATGTTTGATATGTTCATCAGCGACCAAATTTTCATCCATGAAATAACCTAAGTTTCGAACAAAGCTACTGGATTTTATCGCAGGACCTCAAATATTGAGGGACAGTTTGGATATTTTTGAAAGTTGATGAGGTAGACCTATATATATTACTTCTGTCTTGTCATCGTTCAATTTAAGAAAGTTTTTAGTCACCCATGCCTAGATGTCTGAAATACAAAGTTCAATCTTACTGCATGCTTCAGACTCAAATGCGTCAGTAAAACTAATATACAGCTGTGTGCCATCTGCGTAAAAATGAAAGTCAAGGCCATGGCTTCGGATAATGTCACCGAGAGGTAAGACATAGACAGTGTACAGTAGGGAACCCAACACCGATCCTTGAGGGACGCCAAAATGTAGTGTGACCTTGTCTGACGACTCACTGCCAATAAGGACACTATGTGTGCAACCATAAAGGTACGACGAAAACCAATTAAGTAGTTCGTCAGTAAGGCCTATTCTCACAGCCAGTCTTTCAAAAAGTATGTTATGATCTATGGTGTCAAAAGCGGCGCTTAAATCCAACAAAACAAAACATGTTAGGTTATGCCTGTCCGTGGATAGGAGGATATCCTTTTGGACCCTTAGAAACGCCGTTTCTGTACTGCAATTAGATCTGTATGCAGATTGGTTAACTTCGGCTAGGCCTTGGGCTGCCAAATGAAAATTCAGCTGAGAAGCCACCGCACGCTCAATAATCTTTGATAGGAATGGAAGATTAGAGACCGGTCGGTAGTTTTTCAGAACCTCTGGGTCAAGTGTTGGCTTTTTGAGAAGAGGTTTTACTAAAGCGTGTTTCATGTTTCAAGATCGGTGTGGTTAACTCCGAAAGAGGTGCTTTTAACAACCAAGTTGGAATGATATCTAGCATGCATTGCTTAGATGGTGCCTTGGATATTAACCTCTGGATATCTGTTGTAGCCAAAGGTTTGAATTGGGGCAACTGTGCAACAGCTTTAACACAGGTGCATGGCATGTCGGCCATCTGTCGAAGATCGGAATGTGAGCTTGTATCAAGCGAGGCTCTGAGAGTCTAAATTTTTTTCAGAAAAGAAAGAAGAAAATCTATTCGCAGGGTCTTTTGATGACGAATGCTCTGGGAGTCCGGTTGTCTTTTGACGACACAGAAGCTTCTAAAGAACGACAGACAGCGCATTAGGGGAATTAACATTGTCTGACAATAAGTCCGAAAAGTATTTCTGTTTCGCAGATTTGACCAGTTTGTTAACAACATTTCGTTGGTTGATAAACATCTTTGTGTGAACACATAGTTTCGTTTGTCGCCACTGAAGCTTTAGTTTGCTTCGTAAATCTTTCTCGCGCCTAATCTCATCACTGAACGACTGTGAGCAATGGCGTACGCTAAAAGTGCGTGTTTGCTTAGACGCAAACTTGTCAATAACCTCTTGAAGTTAGACAGTGAGGAGGTATTCAGTGCTGTCAACAGTTTGCATCTCGTTAATTTTAGCGACGGTAGACGAAGCAATAGCATCCGCAAACTTAGGAAGGTCAATACTTCGGTTCTTGCGGTATGTGACTTTCTTCCGGGCAGGGGAGGGACGAGGAAGTGCCAAATCGATGATAATCATAAAATGGTCAGAGATTGCAGGATCAACAATTAATACATTTTTAACAAGATCAGCCTCGGATTCTCTGGTGTTCAGCAGATCTAATGTGTGGACATCTTTATGATTAGTGCCACGAACATGTTGGCGTAAATTCATTGAATTGATAAGATCACGTAGTTTAGAAGAATCACTAGGTGTTTTCTTCTCCATATGGAAATTGAAATCACCTGCAATGATGAATTTTCCTGGCAGCGCAGTAATGCTTCCTAGGAAGTCTTGGAATTCACTAATGAACTGGTTGGTCAACAGTGAATTTGTTTTTGGAGCTCCGTGATGCCTGCAGTATCACTTTTCGGTCAAAATCTTCAGCCCTTCGTAAAAAATGCCCGTACGTCCATGATAAAATGACGTTTCCCCATAAAGTTGAGAAAAAAATTCAAAACGGTTGTTTAAAAAGCGTCATTTTCCTGAGTCTGATTGTTCACAATAATTTTTCTATCTCAAATAATGGGAAGTGATCAATTATTCATACTCATTCATGGGGAAAAATCGATCTAAAACGACATTTTCTGACATGTTTGCAACCGCCATCGCCCCACGTTTCAACTTATTTGAGCGCCTCGCTACTTTTTGATTACAAGTGCTGCTTGTTTCGCTTAGTAACAAAGTTACAAACGCCAACAAAATATGAATTTTAGTCATTAAAATTAATGACTTCACTATATTGTGCAATAAATTAAGTCATATTTTCTTGAAACACTCGCAGATCAATTGACGTTACAATCTTTCCAGTTTTCGCGATATGTGTATTGAAGAATGTTCTCATGCCTCCTTTCTCGTTCGCTTCCGTTTTCGGCCCCGTTTTGTAATTTCTGACAGGTCGTTTTTATAACACTCTGTGACATTCATAGTCAGACGTCGGTAGTTTTTTTTACTAGAAGCATTTGGTTGTCGGGCGGGTGTAGTTAAAACTTGATTTGCCTGCATTCGAAAGTATTGGCGAGAGACAGATTGGTAGAAAGTTGTAGTTGCAGAGACACATATTTTGAAAGACGCGCCAACATTTCTCGGCTTACTCAGGACGTAGTGTATTTACTTATTATTTATTGGGGTTTTAACGACACTTTCGACATCCATGGTCACCTCGTGTCGGACAATTTTACGGGTGGAGGAAGCTGGAGTACCCGGAGATAACCACCGAGCAACGGCGAGCAACTGTCAGACTCCCCAACGTACTAACTCCACACAAGTAGGGTTAGCATTGGTTGAAGACAAGTGTGCCATCGACGTACACGACGCCACCGTGCCCCAAAATGGGCAATCGGGATGAAGTGCCTTGCCCAAAGACACAACGCAGTAACCACTGGCGGGATCGAACCGTGGACCTTTCGGTTTAAAGTCCAAGCTGTTACCACTGACTCATCGCGCTCCCACGTAGTGTATTAAATATCATCGAATCAAAGTACCTTCCAATCGTCGTAAAGTTGTGAATCTTTTCAATTTAGTGTTGCATTGCGTCCGCAGTATTGGTAGGGACGGCGGGGGTAGGGGAGGTTTCGGGCGGCTGGAGCTCTAAAACCAGTGTTATAGTGTACAGAAAATACTCTTTGTGAGCTGCAGTTGTACTCAGTTAAAACGAAATAATCATTTCATAAAAAGGAAATAAATAAGTTGGTATATGGGGTGATGAAGGATGCAAACATGCCAGAAAATGCTATGTTCGGTCGATTTTTCCCCATTAATAATTGTTCGCTTTCATTTCATACAATCAGACTCAGGAAAATTAGGTCTTTTAAACAAACGTTTTGATTTTTTCCCAAACTGTAAGTGGTAACGTCATTTTATCGTAATCGTACGGGCAATTTTATTCGAAGGGGCTGGAAGATTTTTTCCGGCATCAATGAGGTACGTGGAACCGAGGTGGGAGAGCGTGGACTGCCGGCCTTCTACCGCCGGCCCTAAGCCAGCCGTATTTAAAATCCAACATAGAGAAATCCAACATAGAGGAGTGGGTGGGGCGGGCGGACTTTTGTGTGCCGAAGGCATACCCGAGGTGTCCAATACAGAGATGGGGGAGTCAATGGTAGGGGTGTCACCCTCTCTTTGGTGGGGATCGGGAGCCTCCCCAGGGAAATTGTTTTACATCTGAGGCTCTGAGGACAATTCTAGAGCCTCCGGTGCTTCGGTTGTGACTTGTCCAGCTACTGGTTTTAGTCAATAACGTTGTAAATATTGTATATCTGTTGTAAGGGAACACTGATAGAATTGGGAAGGGTATGCTTGGGACGTGCTTGAATGAATGTGTTCTGGAGCCAATACTATAAAACCTTTATATATACAGTTATATTTTCTGGAATTATATTTTCTATCTATGAATATAACGGTCAAAATGAATCATTAACCTTTTGAAAGATATGGCAATTTTCCAACTGGCAAATTGTCAGATCTTTGAAAATGCAAATGCTTCATTTTCACCTATTTAAAGTCATAACATGTTCCTCAAAACTCGTTCAAGCCATCTACAGAGCCCAAGGCAGACTATACTTGCCGATGAAGGCCTCAACTACCACAAAATAAGTGGGAGACTATACTTGCCTGAAGAACAACAACATGGAACTTCAACACCCTTCCACCTTTACATCGTCCAGACATGACGTTGATGATGATATCTCAAAATTACTGGAAAATATTGTACCGTAAATGACAGTCGAAAGTGGTTCATCCCCACATCGTCCCTGTGAACCTTCGGCCCGCTAAAACCATTCGATTCGATCTTTGTCATGGCTTGAGTTGATGAGCGTTTTTTCGCACTGGCTCTGGAGATGGACTTTGAACTATTATAAATCTTCTTTCTGAAAAAAACAAACAATTAATTTACAAAACTCACCCCACACCAAGTAAAGATTATTTAATTGGAATTATGTTTTTAAACATGCTAATTGTGGTTAAATCGGCGGGCCATCGGTGTTTAGTAGGACCGTTAATACGCTCTGAAGACATTGAAGGCACGCCATTACCGAATTATTGTACATGTAGCAATTGCCGCGAGCAGAATTTCTATGTAAAAATGTTTCGTTCCAAGAACGGAAGGCAAATACTTAAAATTTTGTTTCAGAAGATGCAAATGAACGAACAATACTGAAAAATACCGACCAGCTGTTCTTTCCAATTCCACGTATGTGCAATGCTGATAAATAAAGCAAGTTAACAGTACAGAGGCTTTTCAGATCCTGGATGCTCGGAGGGTGGAATGCTGAAAACGAAATGATGGCGCACTAAAATACTTCAATTAGTATATTAAACACTACATGTGAGCAATTTGCTAACACGCAATGATAATTACTGGTCTCCCTGTCCTGGTTTCCATGCCCAGGTAAAAATAGTGCATGATGCAGCGAGGGAACGGTTTTGGTTGACAATTTTTTTTTCTGCTGACCCCAACTCTTTCGAGTTTGTTCCATAATTTGGCCCAAGGTCTAGATAAAGAGATCAAAGTATTAAATGGAGAAATTGCTCTATTAAAAGCTTTCGAGTTTGCCTTCTCATTGGAAAACAGGAAATGGGGTACCGCTCTACACTTTCAAATTCAAAACTAAAGGTGGTTTTGCGGCCATACTAAACACCGAGGGATACAGTTGATACACGTCTGTATCGGATCATTGGCGGTAACTGGTCACTTTGAAATTTTATTTTGAATAACAATAAGGTTATGGTTTTTCTGTGAACTAGGAGGCCATAGTTTTGAAGGCAATTTATTTCTTGCATCAAGTACCAAATATTAGCTTCCCACTCAATATAGGGGGGGATACTCGTAAACAATAAATAACTTTTGTGCATGCGTCGTGAGCTCCTACGTTGCAACTTGCAGAAAATACAAGGACGGCAAAAAGTTGTTTGTTTTCTGGTAATGACATATAGAAGGAACAAATTTCTGTTATGAGTTAGTTCATATGAATACACGTGTGATTTCCTAAATCAGAAAAAAATGCTGTGTTTCCATTTTAGGTTATAATAGTAACTTTTCTTAAGGCTCCCTTTTCCTTGTGCAGCGGATCACCCATTTCTGCGCTGTTCATCGATATGGACACACGCGGTCGCACAAAATGTTAACGAGAATAAACCGCTTCCCACCCCACAAACAATATTAACGGCAAAGATGGCGGGGATTAAATCCAGTAGCAGGGTGTTAACCCCATCGGTGTTGCCCTTAAAACAGCACTAGATAGCTGTGCGGACAGCATTACGTGTACGGTCCCTGTAAAACACTGCCAATCGACGCCCCACTAACTGCTCTGTGAGGTGGGGGTATCAAAACCCAACCACGTGACTTCAATAAGACGTACTATCGGTTATAATTAGCACGAAGTGTTTCCCAGTGTTGTGACAAGATTATGCTTCCGACACAAAATAGGATCTCCACACATTATTTCTCTGCAAAACAGCCGCTGATAATTAGGAAAAAGAGCGAAACGCTCCCAAACTACAGAAATAAAAATAAAATCGTTAAAATTTATTTCGAAATATCGTACAAAATGACCTTTGAAGGCAGTTTCGATCTCGCATGAATATTTGTGAAGACCTTGTCATTACTTTTTGTCGATGTCGGTGTTTCTTTGATCCCGTAATTTTTGGATACCAAATTAGCACATTTTTCCAACCAGTCGGGCAAATACTATTTTTAATATCATAGGGAAATTTAAAAAACGCGTTTCGTGTCGAATATATTGAGTAAAAATCAGTGCGATTTCGTCCTTGAATTTGTAAAATCCGACTATTATTAGCGAAGTTACGCCAAAAATGGAAATAATAAAAAAAATCTCATTTGTAATAGGTTGAAGAACCTTTCGAAAAGAGTCATTCAAATACACACCTTTTTTATTCTGCAACGGTAGACATATTCCGGACAATGAAAAAGAACTTTACACAATTTGGGTGCGTTTCCAGGTATTCGCATGAAAGACATCTAACGTCGACTTAACAGGTTGAGAACAATGTAGTTTCGTTACCCACTAAACGGCCCAAATTGCCAGAGTTATTAGACCACAGACGTCTGGAAACCTGATCTAAATCACCCCTACCTCAAAACACCTCATTCTTATATGCACCCCCCTCGAAATATATAATACACAGATCTGTGTGCTATTTATTTTGGAAGTGTGTGTGTGTGGGGGGGGGGGGGGGCATATATAAGAGGGGGTGTGACATTGGGGGGGGGGGGGGTGATGTGATGTGATATTAATCAGGTCTCCAGACGTCTGTGGTTAGACTAAGCAGTGGGACCTGGGGTCGGGATGCACAGCAACTCCGAACTACGACATCCCGTTTAATCCGAGGATGATATACAACATTTCTCAATAAAAAAAAATAAGCGTTCAACGGGTAATGTTGGATTTCAAGGTGTGCAGAGAACGAGCCGGTCCATTGCGAACTCGCCCCGGTGTCGCGGCAAAGCATCCATGTTTTACAAGGCGATGTTCTCACTCAACTTGGCGGGGCAAAAATACAAAAAGAATACCCAAAATACGGGTGCAGAATGTTAATCTGCGGCCCCCCCCCCCCCCAAAAAAAAAAAAAAAATCTTGGTGAGGGAAGGGGTTGGGGAGGTTGAATACTGTCAAATCTCGGACATTTCGCGCAAAAAAATGAACGAAATTCAGATTGCAGAAATGGCGCTAATGGGGATGGGGGTGGGGGCTATGACCCCCCCCCCCCACGTCGGAGACCTCCAACATTTTCGTCGGATGACTTTACTCATCGTGTGGGAACATTCGACAAATGGGAAATGAGCATTCCGAACCTTCGCATTCAAATGTATTGGAGATGTCATTGGGTTCTTTCGGGCCTTGGTTGGACTAACACTAACACCCAGACAGAGGGTTGACAAGGGGAAACGCTGGCGAACACAAAGGGGGGGGGGGGGGGGGTTCTAGGACACGCTGGCGCGGACAGGGGGCTATGCTTCGACATGTTAGATCACAGATTCAACATGTCGAAGCTTAGCCCCCGTCGGCGCCAGAGTAGCACCCCCCTCCCTCCCCCCTCGTTTCGAAAATTGGAGCGCTGGTCTATATTATGGCAGAGGTCCTGCGTTGGATCTCTGGTTGAGCAAACTTAACGAGGTTTCAGAACAGGCGCTGATAGCATCAACTGTGCCATTGGTGAAGTTGATTCTGCCACAGCATACTATCCCGACGGGTGGGGGTGCAAAGTGCCTGTCTCCCGTATGCAGAGACAGACTGGTGTACAGGATAAAGATTCCCCCAGGGTATTTGGGAACAGCAAGGACACGAAACTGCCTACCCCCCTGCGTTGTTCGCCACAGTTATCTGTGCCAGTGGGCAAAGAAGAAACTTTAATACAAGTTGTAAACCGATAAACCTTGTAAAACATTTCCAGCCTAACTAGCCTTTTCCGTAAAGTAAAAATGTGAAAACATTATGAGAACTTTTGTACACACCTCCCACCCCCACATATAGCAAAAAAATCTACGATACTTTAATCGTATTATTATGCATATTACATAATAGCAACTACACTGTTCTTAAGTTTCTAAACCGATGCAAATTGGATTAGTAGTATGTAATGTGGTTTTGAGGGATAGGTCGGGGGACCCCGGTGGGGGACCCCGGAAGTGACGTCATGTCACGTGACCTAGTGGCGTCATGTTGTGTTGTCATGGTAACCCGCGTGAGCGGCCATGTTGTGACGTTATCCCCATAGTGATACGTGGTGTGAGTGCACATGCGAAGTGCGTGTTGTTAGGGTGATACGTGTTTCCGTCGGCCATTTTGTATACTGGAGGCCACCATCTTGGTTTCTATGGTAGCACGTGGTTGCTATGTTACCCAATTGTTCTGCAATGGGACGGGGTATGTTCGGAAGGTGTGTTCGATTGTAGAAGAGTAAATCTAATTACCACAAACAACCCGACAATCCCTCCAAATCACCAAAATCCACTCGAAATCACCGAAATTGACTTTATTTCCTCATTTTATCGGTTTAGCACGTAGTGCTATAGTACCGAGAGTGTATCGGGGGTGCATTCGACTGAAGTGGAGTAATTTTCTGGTTCGGATTTTTCCAGAATCCTCATTTAATTACCCAAATAAACCCGTCAAGTTGTATTATTTTGAATTCTTTCAGAATCCCTTTTTTGGATCCCATGACGTTTTATTTCCCTATTAAGAGTAGCACGTAGTGCTATAGGACAAATTTACCCAGCATCCTCTGCTTCTACTTGGAACTATATTTTTATAAATTCCTACGCTCTATTTTCAGTAACATCCTTAACTGACCCCCTAACTGATTGTTAGGGTCTACATTTAGCAATTTCTTTAAATGACCCCCCTAACTACATGATTTTAAATAATAAAATTAATGAGGATCAAGATGTTTTTACACTAACCAATCAGAGCGAAGTTAATCCACCAATCAGATTTCTGGATTCCCATTGTGTTTCTTTCCCATTACTTTCTATACTAATTTTCTAAATTTCCCAACTTTAACCTATAATCCTACAGGAAACAAACACAAACGCCCATCGAGAATGAAAATATCGATGAAAAAACGTTGTGACGTCGTGACGTTTTCAAAAACGTCCGTCACGTAGAAATAAATTCTGGAGAAGAATAACGTCGCGTCATTCTGTTTCGATCCTTCGAACTGAACACATTGCTAGAGAGTTTTCTATAGCAATTTTGCCTTTGCAAAAAATTTATGAAGATGAAGTCTGAAGCTGCTACTGCCGTTACCAGAACTGATTTCTACGCCTGTGAAGAGTGTGGAAAGACCTTTACGGACCGTCGGAACCGGAATCGCCATGTGTGCACCCAGCATGCCGCCGAAGAGAAGAAGACCCACGATTGTACCAACTGCAACAAGACCTTTACGAGGAAAGAGAAGCTGGATCAACACCTGATGAAATGTTTGGAGACATATACATGTATGGAATGCGGCCAGGAGTTTAACCAACTACTCCATTTTAATCGACACAAGAGCGTTGCCCACCGAACAGTTCCTATACCATCTAAAAGGAAGACGGATGAACCGAAGAGAGGACCACCTAAACAACCACGGACCACGACGACCACCCATTATGATGTTGACCCAATTGAGTTTGAAAAGAATATGATGTCTGAAGAAGAGCCAGATGAGATGTTGACCGTGTACGAAGATAACTCGAGTTCTATTAGAACTCGCCACATGATGAACAGAAGAGTCCAGGACCAATATAACTACTGGATCAACGATGTGAACCTGAAGATGATGACTGATGAATTGATGACTACCATATTTCTACCACAACAGCTAAGATTTAAAATTAATCTGAGTTTTGGTTTTATCCTGCGACACAATGAAACGAATGAACTGAAGTATTACCATCCATCACAAAAGAACGCCCGGGTACTTGATGTTCCACAACTAGTATGCTGCCAAGAAGACTTTGAAGAATTCCTTGATGATGTCATGGAAGAAGATATCCTGGAATGGGCCAAATTAAAACGACCCAACACCAAATGGCTTGTGGAGAGAGTTACGAACGTCACATTTTATGTGAATAAGCTGAAAGACCACCCAATTGGAATGGCAGAAGATCTTCCTGACTACATTCTCCAGAACAAAGCAGTAAATGCTTTGGTGAAAGATAGAAATCGCCATTTTACCTACGAAGACAACCTGTGCATGTTCCGCTGTTTAGCTTTATGGAGTGGTTCCACAACAGACAACCTCAACTATACAACAGATGCCATGTACAATAAGTATACAGAGAAGCCAAAGAATGAATTCCGTGGAGTAACTTAGCCGAATTACCTGACTTGGAGAAATGTTTTGAAGTAAATATCCAAGTATATGAACTTGTCAAGAATGATGATGACCAAATTGTTGCCAAATTAGTACAGAGATCTCACAGAAAGTATGAAGATACCATGTATGTGAACGTTTACAAGAACCATTTTAGCTACATCATCGATATAGACCAATACTGAAAATCCTTTGAATGCCGCAAATGCGGCAAATTATGGAAGACCTCCTGGGCAATAAATCGTCACGAGAAAACCTGTACAGATGAAGTAAATTACCAGTATGTTGGCGGTGTATACCATCAATCCCAGTCCATATTTGATCTGTTAGAAGATGAAGGTATAGAAGTATCTGAAGAGAAGAGGTTTTATCCATATCGTGCAACGTTTGATTTTGAAAGTTACTTTGTCAAATCCAGTCTACCTGCTGACAGTGATAAACTGATATGGGAAGCAGAATACCGACCATTGAGTGTTAGCATATGTAGCAATGTTCCAGAATACCAAGAACCGAAATGTTTTATTACAAATGGAAATTCTCAAGAACTTGTTGAAGAAATGATGACATACCTCACAGCTATTTCATCTCATTGCCACCAACTGATGCAGACCTACCATGCTTGGACCTTGTTTAAACTCAGACAGAAAATTGATGAAACGCTGGAAGCGGAAGCCAGAGCTACTGGAGAAGATACATCCAAGATGCACCCTTTACAAAAATTGGAGAAGAAATTTCAAGACTACCTGCAAGAGATGCCTGTCATCGGATTCAACTCTGAAAAATATGATATGAATGTAGTCAAGCGTGAACTGATGACATACCCGAAGAGACAGAATCCACTCAAGTTTGTAGTGAAAAAATCGAATAACTACATGTGCGTCTCGACAGAATCTTTCAAGTTTGTTGATATTTGCAACTACCTCGCTCCAGGATTCAGCTATGACAAGTTTTTGAAAGCATTTGGCTGCTCCGTGATGAAGGGATTTTTACCATATGAATGGATCGACAGCTTGAACAAATTGGATCAAGACCACCTACCAGACCATGACGCCTTCTACAGTTCTCTCAAGAAAGAAAATATATCCAATGAAGAATACCAGTACTGCCAGCATGTATGGAACGACCTGGAGATGACAACTTTCCGTGATTTTCTGATCTGGTATAATAACCGAGATGTAAAACCATTCCTTGAAGCAGTTGACAAGCAGTTTACTTTCTACCAAGAACGCCACATCGACATGTTTAAAGATGGTATTAGTGTTCCGGGCCTCACGTTGAAATACCTGTTCCAGACCATGAATGATGACACTTACTTCACATTATTTAACCAGAAGAATAAAGACTTGCATCACTTGGTGAAAGATAATATCGTTGGTGGACCTTCAATTATCTTCAACCGATACGACGAGAAAGATGTTACCCGAATCAGAGAAACAAAATATGGCAAAGAAGCAAAACCATGTGGAAGTATTATAGGCTTTGATGCGAATGCATTATATCTTTGGTGCCTAATGCAAGAGATGCCAACGGGTTGGAGTATTAGACGTTGTGAAGTAAACCAGTTTAAACCAGAACATCCAATGAAGTATGGTAAAATGGCTGAACAATGGTTAGAGTTTTTATCAAAGAGAGATGACATCCACATCAGACATCAGTTTACCGAAGCTGAAAAAATGATTGGTCGAAGACAGTTGCCTGTTGATGGTTGGTGCAAAGAGACACAGACTGTATACCAATTCCATGGCTGCTTCTGGCACGGACATACCTGCATGAAAGATAAGAATGGCCTTCCTATCATCCATAATGAAGTCAGAGATAAACCGATGAAAGAACTGCTACAAGACACCCGTACCAATGCAAAGTACATCACCGATTTGGGCTATAAACTTATTGAAATCTGGGAGTGTGAGTGGAGAGAGATGAAGAAGACCGATGCCACACTCAAAGCCTTCCTGAAAGAGAACTTCTCAGACAAAATAGATGGTGCGATGACAGAGGACGAAATACTGAACAAAGTGAAGTCCGGTGAACTGTTTGGTTTAGTCGAATGTGATATACATGTACCAGATCACCTGAAAGAGTACTTTGAAGAGATGACACCTATCTTCAAGAATACAGATATTTCCATAGATGATATTGGTGAACACATGAAGTCCTTTGCCGAGAAGAATGGAATCATGAAGAAACCTCGTAGAAGTTTGATCGGAAGCTATGGATCGGAAAAAAGTTGTTTGCAACCCCTTTACTGCAGTGGTACCTCCAGCATGGTATTGAAGTTGATCACGTCTATCAAGTTATCCAATATAAACCAAGAAGATGTTTTGAAAAATTTGGAGATGAAGTATCTGAAGCAAGAAGACAAGGAGATGTTGACCCCGACAAGTCAATAGTTGCCGACACCATGAAGCTGTTGGGAAATTCTGGATATGGCAAAACCGTCACCAACAAAGAGGAGCATCGACATGTGTGCTATTGCGACGACGAGAAGTCACCAAAGCTGTAAATGACATGTCCTTCAGAGCCTTGAATCCATTAGATGAAACATTATATGAAGTCGATCTCAACAAGAAGACCATCAAGTTGGATCTGCCACTTCACATCGGATTCTTTGTTTACCAGTATGCGAAACTCCGGATGCTTCAGTTCTATTATGATGTCATTGATACTTTTATCAACCGCCAAGATTTCGAATATGCTGAAATGGACACAGATTCTGCATATCTATGTACTTCGTCACCATCCATAGATGAATTAGTGAAACCAGAGAAGAGAGTAGATTTTACAAAGAGAATCACAAGTGGTTTCCATCAGAGTGTTGTGATTTCCACAGAGATGATTATGTGAAAACCAAATTAGAAGGCAAAGAATGGCTGTCACCCTCATGCTGCCAAGAAAGAAAGCGTTTTGACAGGAGAACTCCAGGCTTGTTCAAGGTATAATGGCAAGGAACCGGTATTGTTGGACTGTGTAGTAAAACATATTATTGTTTCGGTGCCACCAATAAATTCATTTGTAAGGGAATCAGCAAACGCCACAATGATTTGACGAAAGACAGATATTTGCAAGTTTTGAAGACTCAACAAAGTGGATCTGGCATCAACCGAGGATTTGTGATGAATGACAACACTATGTATACCTACCAGCAGAGCAGAGATGGACTATCATATTTCTATCCAAAACGAAGAGCTTTAGAAGATGGAGTTAGCACCATACCACTAGAGATTTAAAGAAGAAACAATTGAGTGAGTGTCATATTTTTCTACAACCTGAACCAAGTCTAGCTATTGCCTACAAAAAGTCCTATTTAGTTGACTGAAAAATTCCTAAAAACCGAAATGGTTTTTAGGTGGTCTATTCAATCATATTAGGCTTATCAAATTATTAAAGTCCTTTATGGCATTCTCTAAAGTCCTTTATAGCAGTCCTCATAAAGTCCTACATGGCATTCTCTAAAGTCCTTTATGGCAGTTTTTCTCTAAAGTCCTTTATGGCAGTCTCAAAAGTCCTTTATGGCAGTCCTCATAAAGTCCTACATGGCATTCTCTAAAGTCCTATATGGAAAGTTTTTCTCGAAGTAAAAAGTCCTTTATGGCATTCTCTAAAGTCCTTTATGGCAGTCCTCATAAAGTCCTATATGGCAAGTTTTTCTCAAAGTAAAAAGTCCTTTATGGCATTCTCTAAAGTCCTTTATGGCAGTCCTCATAAAGTCCTATATGGCAAATTTTTCTCAAAGTAATAAGTCCTTTATGGCATTCTCTAAAGTCCTTTATGGCAGTCCTCATAAAGTCCTATATGGCAAGTTTTTTTCTCAAAGTAAAAAGTCCTACATGGCATTCTCTGAAGTCCTTTATGGCAGTCCTCATAAAGTCCTATATGGCAAGTTTTTTCTCTCTAAGTAAAAAGTCCTATATGGCAGTCTTCAAAAAAAAATTCTAAATGGCAAGTCTTACAAGGCAATACATTTTTCTGGCATAAAGATTTTTCAATTTTTTTCTATTTATTCTAATACAGAGTTTTTTCATCATTATCATCATCATCATCATGTTCCTGGTATACTTTAGGCTAACCCTATTGGAAGTGGAAGATACTTCTTTACTTTTTAGTTTCATTCAAAACTTAGTTTCATTCAAAACTTTTTAGTTCCATTTATTTTTAAAAAAAATGTTGATTCATGGTATCTTTTAGGTTACACCTATTGGAACCAGATGATACTTCTTTATTCAAAATTTAGTTTCATTCAAAACTTTTTAGTTCCATTTATTTTGAAAAATGTTGATTCATGGTATCTTTTAGGTTACACCTATTGGAACCAGATGATACTTCTTTACTTTTTAGTTTCATTTCATTTTTTTAAAGTTGATTCCTGATGTCTTTTAGGCTACCCCTATTGTATAACCAAAGGAATAAATCATCATCATCATCATTACTAAGAAATTTTCTGTTGTGAATATTTAAAAGAAATGAGAAATTTTTATGATAGAAAAACTTAATTGCTAAGTTGGACATGTTGTTTTCGTTTTCTTTTTTGATGAACAAAAAAAAATTCCCTCAAAGAGTATACGAACTGTAGGGGAGGGGGTGGGAATGCACTCGAGCTATTTGACTTATCTCCATTGGACAGAGGTTTGTAGCTTGACCTGTCCCAAGCCAGTATAAAATGCAGAGGGCCATATCCTACAGTTTAAGGATCAAGATTGCAGTTTGATCGCCAAACTGACCAATCAGATCGAAGTTAATCAACCAATCAAATTTCTGTATTCTCATTGTGTTTCTTTCCCATTACTTTCTATACTAATTTTCTAAATTTTCCAACTTTAACCTATACTCCTATAGGAAACAAACACAAACCCCAACCAAGAATCAAAAACTCAATCAAAATTTGTTGAATTGGTGTGATGTTTTCAATCACGTCCGTCAAAGATATATAAGATTAGGCAAAGCATGGACTTGGCATCATTCACGATCGAACCATTGACCAGAGAAGATGTTCCGAATTGGCACCAAGCAGACTTATGCTAACGTCACCCAGTACCAGGGTGAACTGAAGATTCATCTCAGAAGATACTTTGAGGGAAAAGACCAGAAACCTTATCCTACGAAGACTGGTATTGCTCTATCTTTAGAAGAATGGAATGCCTTGAAATCCCAAATAGAAGAAGTAGATGCAGCCATCAAAACCCAACAAACAACTTTAACTGAAGACACTAAACCTACTAACCATGAAGACTTCAAAAAACCAAATCAAGAACCACCTTTGAAGAAGAAGAAGATCACAGTGAGAATAACCCAACCACGACCATTGATCGTTGATGAAATTGATAGTGAACTCAGGCAAGTTCGCTTGCAGCATGAACTTTGCTTGGCATATGCTCATTATGTCGAAGAGAACATTGACGCTGTAGTGAAAAAAAATGCTATGGATGTACAGTCGATCACCCAAGTCAGATTCAGCATAATGTCTGCCTAATGATGTCTGAAGAAGAGAAGATTATAACATGTTTTAGTGACGCACTTGAAAGAGTTAACAAGAATGATGTTCATCTACTGTGGCACCATAATACTTCTGGAATGAATCCACCACCAGTACAGAAAGAATATGAAGATATGTTCGAGAAACCTCTCACAAATGAACAGAGACGTTGTATTATGGATTTGGTGATTGAATTTATGTCCATCAAGAAACCTGTTACAATTGGATTCTAATTGAAGATGTAAATAGATGTTGTAAATAGATGATTTTTTATAAAAAAAAGAAAAAAAAAGAAGAAAAAAAGTATAAAATGAAGAAACAAGAAAAAAAGGTGGTAATGACGCTTAAGTTATTTGATGTTTATCTTCTTGACAAATATCAAACAAACTTAAACTGTCCCCAGCCAGTAAGTCAGAGGGCCATCAATTTTAAATTTTTTTGGATCACGGGTCATATTGATCACCTCTCCAAAAGGTATAAAAGGGGGAGTAGTCCCCACGTTCAGAGGGGGCCACCTCCCCAAAAGGTATAAAAGGGAAGTAGTACCCACATAGAACAACAAAGATGGATCCTCGTTGGAAGCATCCATTCACTTGTTTATTGTGTGGTCCCACAGGTAGTGGTAAATCATCCTTTGTAAATCGGGTTATTCAAAACATTCAAAATATTATATCACCTGTCCCAAGTCACATCATTTGGTGATATAGTGAATGGCAACAATTATATAATACTTTACCCCAAGTAGAATTCGTAGAGGGTCTCCCTCAAGAATTAAAATCTGATAGTTTAGTCATATTGGATGATCTGATGCTCGATGCAGATGTTCAAGTGTCTAGATTATTTACTAAAGGTAGTCATCACCATAACATTAGTGTGATCTACATTGTTCAAAATTTATTCGATAAAAATAAAGTCCATAGGACTGTAGCTCTCAATAGTCATTACATGATCTTGTTTAAAAATCCTAGGGATCGTTCTCAGATCTCACACTTGGCAGCACAGACGTATCCTGGTCATTCCAAGTTTCTGAGAGAAGTTTTCGAAGATGCCTCTTTGACACCATATGGTTACCTTTTAATAGATCTCAAACAAGATACTCCTGAACACATGAGATTAAGAAGTCAAATTTTCCCAGGGGAAACCCAATATGTGTACCTCCGAAAAGTATAAAAGGGGAGCAACAAGTCTGACTCGAGTCAGAAGCATGTCTGACAGTCTCAAGCGCAACATCGCTCTTCTCAAGGTTCTTATTAAATCAAAACCCGCACTCGTCAAATCCATACTAAAACATGCAGACAAAGAATTGATAACTTGTTTGTGTGACTGTGCCTCGAATATACTGAAGGGAGCAGTACCTCTGACCAAAGCTCAGAGAACCAAACTCGTTCGTCAGAAACAACTAGTGAGGGCAGTGGCAAATAAAGGTACCTCTGACAAAAAGAGGAGACAAATCTTGCAGAAAGGTGGATTCTTGGGGGCATTGCTACCTCCTGTACTATTGGGTGCTGTTAAAGGTATATTTGGATGATGGAATATGCAAAGAAGATGGCTTTGGTAGAACCAAGGTTATTGGAACGTCTTCAAGAGACTCCAAGACAACCGAATGAACTGGCTGTTTCATCACTGGATAGAGAAATGAGAGATATTCTCGATGCCCATTTTCTTTCGGCTGATGAAAAGATGACTCAATATAATCAAATTTTACAAAGGTACTTGACATTTCAACAAAAGGTAATGGCTCCTCGACCAATTAAAGTCGAATTCGAGAAAGATAATAAAGACGAAGACATTCTCGATTCTGTACCTATGACAATGAAGAAAAAGGGAAAGTTGTTGTTGAATCGTATTAGAAGTGACCCAAATATATCTTGGAATGAGAAGGGTGAATTAGTCTACAAAGATCAAACAGTGGTAGGGTCGAATGTAACAGATCTTCTAAACGATTTACTTAGAAGACGAAAATCTTTCCAACCAAAGGGATGGGAAATGTTGGCCGAAGCTTTGAGAGATAGTAACATACCCCAAGAATTAATTGGTCATAAAGAACGTTGGGATTTTATGAAACAGGCACCGATAAAGTCGGAACCAAAACAACCAAAGAAAACAGAAATGCCAAATTGGACCGAAAAAAAGGTATAATTAGAGTTGACACTTGAACAAGGCAGTCATGGAAGCATTGTACTATGATTCTGAAGTGCCTGGTAGTTTTGGTGGTGTAGACGCTCTTCGTAGAGCGTCCAAGAAAAAAACTAAACAAGTTGGAAAATGGTTAGAGACTCAAGATACATACACTCTTCACAAACCTGTTCGTCGTACATTTCCTAGAAGAAAAGTAATAGTTAGTGGTATAGATGTACAATGGCAAGTTGACTTGGTAGATGTTTCAAACATAAGTAAATTCACCAAAAACATAAAATTTTTGTTGACATGTATAGATGTATTTAGTAAATATGCTTGGGTGATGCCATTACAAAACAAACTTGGTGATTCCATCGTGAAAGCTTTTAGTAAAATTTTCAAACAAGGTCGTAAACCAGAAAAATTACAAACTGATCAAGGCAAAGAATTTCTAAACAGAAAATTTCAGAATTTTCTCAAAGATCACAAAGTCGACTTTTTCACAACACAAAATGTGGAAAACAAAATGTTCCATAGTAGAAAGATTCAATAGAACTTTGAAAACCAAAATGTGGAAATATTTTACCAAGAACAATACACTAACTTTTCCACTTCAAAACTTGGTGAAATCATATAATCATTCTCATCATCGCAGTATAGGTATGGCCCCCATTACCGTGAACTTTGAAAATCAAGAAGAGGTTTGGCAAAGGTTGTATGGACAACCCATAAAACACAAGACACCAAAGTACAAAGTAGGAGACAGAGTGAGAATCAATAAAGTTAAGAAAACTTTTGAGAAAGGTTATTTGCCCAATTGGACTGAAGAGTTATTCACAGTAGTAGCCATCAAGAAAGGACATCCAGTCACATACATCTTACAAGATTTTAATGGAGAAATATTGAAAGGGTCATTCTACACTGAAGAGCTTCAGCGAGTTTCACATAAAACTATTTACAAAATCGAACACGTACTCAAGAAACGTGGTCGAGGTAAGAAAAGGGAATTGTTCGTAAAGTGGTTGGGATACCCAACTTCGTTCAATTTGTGGATCAAACAGAGTCAGCTCACCTATAAAAGGAAGTGAACCTCTGAAGTTTCTTCAAAATGGAAGAAGGATCGAACGGTTCTTGGCCTCTGTTTGGTAAAAGAATTCCAAGGAGCGAGATCACTTATTTTTCACAAATAATCATTTTGTATATCATCATCATTACCAGTGTCATTAATCTCACTCTCGAAAACACAGACAGCAAGTTGTGGACTGCTCTCTTGAGGAGTAGCATAGGATATTTGTTACCAAATCCAACCATTAAGAAAAAGTAATGTTTTATTTGACTCTACCAAGTAATAGTTCTATGAACGTGTTTCCAGAAAACACGTTGACTACGTACATCACTCAGTTATCACAACCAGTGAATCTCACGGGAGAATGGGAAGTAGGTCTGGCAGAGATTCAGTATCCAAATACTTGGTTCAATATTCGTGGAGAAGAAGCTTTCGTTACAGTGTTCTCGTCTTCGAAAAAGAATTACCGACTTACTCTCAAGGAAGGTCGTTATTCGGATCCCATTGATGTGATATGAGCTATCAATGGTGTTAAAGAATTACTCTTGCCTCCTCACGATAAGGTAGCTTTTGAACTGGATGAAGTAACTCGTAAAGTTCGTATCACGGTACGTGATGGAGTCGTGGTCACATTGAGCCCTACTCTTCAAAATATTTTGGGATTTAATGAGTGTGTTTTTAAATCAGGAACTTACAATTCTTCCAGAGTTGCCGATGTCAACCAAGGATTTTATTCACTCTATGTATACTGTGACTTGGTTCGTGACCAAGTCGTAGGAGATACAAGAATACCACTTCTTCGTATCGTACCCGTGCGTGGGAAATATGGGGATATCATCTCTAAAACATTTGAGAATGTGTATTATGTACCAGTGGAACGAAAAAATTTCAGTACCGTCCAGGTGTATATAAGGGGTGACACAGGAACCATAGTACCATTCCAGTTCGGGAAAGTGACAGTGACACTTCATTTCAGAAATCGTAGATCTCTTCATTTCACAAAAACATGACTTATTGTTGTAAGTCCAAATTATATGAAGAATATTACACGAAACAAGCTGGGAACGGTCTACCGGCTTTTTCTGGAGCTCAAATACAGAGAGGATATGGTTTGGGAAGTATATTGGGAGGACTGAAGAATATGGTGTTGCCTTTATTGAAAACTACAGCCAGGACCGTGAGAAAACAGTTATTGAGAAAAGGAGCAGCCTTTGCCGAAGATGTCATTGAAGGGAAAAATGTAAAAAAGGCAGCAATCAAAAGAGTCAAAGAGGCTGATGCAGGAGCTTGGAATGAAGTGGTTGGTGGTTCAAAACCACCCGGCAGGAAAAGTATAAAAAGGCCTGCACCACGCAAAACTAGCAAATCGACAAAAAGGAGAACTGTTCAGACCCAAGACCATCTCGGTGCATGATGTCTCTCATTAATGAAAAATCTTGTGAGTGTGTCAACAGCGAACTCGACTTGTTTTCCATACCACCAACACAGACTAGTGTGGAACATGGGCAATGGGTAGAACACAGGCCGTTGGCGACTATAGGAAACAGTGGTCCAATAGAATTCCACATTGCAGGATTAGGAGATAATTATTTGAACTTGGCACAGACATACTTGTATGTTAAAGCAACGGTTGTAGATTCCAATGGGGCATCAATTGCACCCAATGCCAAAGTGGGCCCAGTCAATTTATGGATGCATTCCTTATTTAATCAAATCGATATCAGCTTGAATGAAAAACTGGTATCTCCTTCCAACAACACTTATCACTACAGAGCTTTCATAGAAACTTTGTTGAGTTATGGACCAGCTGCCAAGAAGTCACAACTGACTAATGCATTATGGTACAAGGATACGTCCGGACACATGGAAGATTTGACAGATGATACAAGGGATTTCTTCTTCGAAAGAAATTTATAGAGAAAAGTAAAATCGTGGACATGACTGGAAGATTACATTTGGACATGTTTTTCCAAACTCGTTACTTGCTGAATGGAGTTAATGTTCATGTTAAAATGAATAGAGCCAAAGATGCTTTCGCATTGATGGCCGATACCGCTACATACAAGATCAAAATTCTGGATGTATCCATGTTTGTACGCAAAGAGAGACTCCAATCATTCGTGAGAATGGCTCACGAGAAAGCACTAACAAAAGCAACTGCAAAATATCCTATCGACCGTGTGGAAACCAAGGTGTTTTCAGTGCCGAAAGGAAATCTGAGCATTACACAAGAAAACTTATTTTTAGGCCAACTACCTAAACGCATCATACTGGGATGTTTAGACAACGATTCTTTCAATGGAAACTTTTCAAAGAATCCATATAATTTCAAGAACTACAAAATCAATTACTTGGCATTGTACGTGGATGGGCAGCAGATTCCAGCCAAACCATTACAACCTAGATTCGAACAACAAGAAGTGGCGAGATGTTATGCAACTCTGTTCCAAGGAACTGGACAAATGTATGAGAATGAAGGAAACCACATCAGCCGAGAAGAGTACATAAATGGATACACCCTATTCGTATTCGACCTGACTCCAGATCTATCACATGGACAACACTTCGATCTGGTGAAGAGAGGAAACTTGAGACTAGAAGTCCATTTCGAAAACTCATTATCAACCACAATCAACGTACTGGTGTATGCAGAATTCCAGAACATCATACAAGTGGATAAGAATAGACAAGTAATCTTCGATTACTCAACACGAACACGTTGCAGTTAGAGAATGCACTTCGATCAGATAGTTGTTTGAAGAGAATATGTTTGGGTGTATTTTCAAGAAACATTACCAAGAAGATTACCAGATCACAGACCAGTGGCTTTGATAGCCAACACGGATCCAGACCACAGAAAAGGAGAACATTGGGTGGCTCTCTTTGTGAGTCACCACAACGCAGAATACTTTGATTCCTATGGATTACCACCACAACACAGACCATTCGAGAATTTCCTGAAGAAGAATTCCAGATATTGGAAGTATAATACAAAACGCCTTCAAGGACCATTACCAGTGTGTGGACAATACTGTCTGTTTTACTTGAAACATCGCTGTCGTGCTGTACCGATGGAAACCATATCCAACATGTTTACCACTGATCTAATGGATAATGATCTGTTGGTTAATGACGTCATAGAGGAAACCAGCCACTAGATGTCGCTGTATTGAAGGAAAACTATAAAATTTGGTGCACTTGGTGTTCAGCTCATTTGTGTTTCGACAGCCAAAGGAGAAGGATGTCTACTAATGTGACCATCTTCAAACTTAACAACGATTTACAGATTCAACTGTTCAAGAACGACGTTGGGTTCCAGTTTACCACCAGAGATTGGGAACAAGTGACCAAAGCAGTGGATATTGCAAAGAAGAGAAGTCTTGAAATAGGAGAACCCAAACCAAAAAGAGAAAGAAAACCAAAGAAGAATGAAGATAAAAAGGATTGAAGAATGTTCACTATTCCATGTTTGATCAGGATGGCATTGAATGATTATCAATCAAGAAACCAAGAAACAAGAAATCCAAGAGACTTTGTAGAGAGAATGAGCGTTTCATTTGAAACGTATTTTCATGATGTTCCGCCACCAGTACTGGAGCAGTTATTACGTGGAGAAGAAAAAATAAGAAAGACACCAGAACAAAGACCACCAAAACACATCAAGTATGCATTGGAGGAAAATCGTCTCAAGACATTTCAATTCATGTTACAAAGTGAAAGTGTGAAAACCCCGAATGAACTGACAAAAGCTGGATTCTTTTATTTGGGGACAGGAGACAGAACTCAATGTTTTCATTGTGGTATTATTGTTCGTTTCTGGGAAACAGAAGATGATGTTATAGAGGAACACAGAAAATATTCTCCAGACTGTTATTACATCCATAATTTACCACCTGAATTCATGGACGTTGAAAAAGAAGAAGAAATGGCCATCGAAGAAGAAGAAATGGACACCTCATTTCAAGAAGAAGATTCAAGGAGGACAAAATGTAGTGTGTGTTTATTAGCTGAAGCCAATGTCGCTCCGCGACCATGTAACCATTTGTGCCTGTGCAAAGACTGCTGTAAACCACTCAGAAGATGTCCAATCTGCAGAAAGACTGTTTATGAATATCTGACAATCTACATACCATAAAAAGATGTATTTTTGTTGTTGAATAAAAGAAATTTAAATTTATATTTAGTGTTATTTTTTAACTTTCCATCGAAGTACAAAGAAAAATCAAAATGAGGGATAGTAAATTAGACCTCGTACGACACATCTGTTGGGTAGATCCTCATATGAGTATATGGTGGAACTTAGCTTCATGGCCTTCATGTACACATATGGGTCCTACTTATAATTTTAATAATGGATTCTGGATAAATTTGTCCTATAGCACTACGTGCTACTCTTAATAGGGAAATAAAACGTCATGGGATCCAAAAAAGGGATTCTGAAAGAATTCGAAATAATACAACTTGACGGGTTTATTTGGGTAATTAAATGAGGATTCTGGGAAAATCCGAACCAGAAAATTACTCCACTTCAGTCGAATGCACCCCCGATACACTCTCGGTACTATAGCACTACGTGCTAAACCGATAAAATGGGGAAATAAAGTCAATTTCGGGTGGATTTTGGTGATTTGGAGGGATTGTCGGTTGTTTGTGGTAATTAGATTTACTCTTCTACAATCGAACACACCTTCCGAACATACCCCGTCCCATTGCAGAACAATTGGGTAACATAGCACCCACGTGCTACCATAGAAACCAAGATGGCGGCCTCCAGTATACAAAATGGCCGACGGAAACACGTATCACCCTAACAACACACGCTGCGCATGCGCACTCACACCACGTATCACTATGGGGATGACGTCACAACATGGCCGCTCACGCGGGTTACCATGACAACACAACATGGCGCCACTAGGTCACGTGACATGACGTCACTTCCGGGGTCCCCCACCGGGGTCCCCCAACCTATCCCTCAAAACCACATTACATACTACTTGGATTTAAATACTGCCCACATGTCACGAAAAAAGTAAGTCGCATAAATCCCACAGCACGCGTAGGCCTTGCCGTAGATTCTCTTCGACGACTGCATCTTTTGGTGTTCATAACACTTTAGTCACACAAGATGTGTGGATATCCTGATACAACAACGTCAATTAAACACATTGAGAGTCCATTTTTAGACAATTGTTAATTTGCCAGTGTTACCTTAATAGCGGATTGGTGTAGTTTCTTAACTCCAGTGCGTATGCGTCTTAATTATTATTAAAGACATTACAGGGCGTGGGAAGCAGGATGAAACGGTGGGGAGGGGTGGGTAGGTGGGGTGGGGGTCGGGGGGTCGGGGCTATTGCGTGGATAAACAAAATTCGGAAGTTTGTTGTACATGTAGCATTTTCCTAGATTCTCGGTGTCTTTTGTGGGGGAGGGTGGAGTTGATCACCAGGACTGTTGGCGAGTGATTTGTGGATTTGCCCTCCGGACGTGTCTTTTCTTCGATTTTGAAGTATTTTTAGGGGTCCCGTGGAATGGCACACCTCGGGGAACATTTGTAATCAAAAATGAGGAGAGGGAGACTTGAGACTCCCACCCGCGCCCTGTTGACAGTTCCTACGACCATGAATTTCTTTTCAACGGGAGATTACGACTTGGCGTCGGATTCTCTAATTGGACGCAGACGTGCATGGTGTAAAAGCCACTATGGGCGGGTCTGCGCACATGTTGTCAAGTCGCTGCCCGAGTGCTTGGTAGTGTTCTTAATTATTGTCAAGGAACACAGAAAAGTATAGCACTCGGGCATTGATATGTGTAGACCATCGAATAGAACAAACCGCGCCACACCTGAAGTTTAAATTTCGCCCCCCCCCCCCTCCCCCACACACACACACGTTTTTGGAAAATATCTGGCAGGCAGGCAGGCAGGCAGGCAGGCGGGCGGGCGGGGAGGCAGGCAGGCAGAAAAAACAACATCATGGTTTTCACACGAAAGGTGGCTTCCCGAGATTGCTCCCCCAAAAGTCGTCCCCTTTCCTCTTTGGGAATTTAACAATGACTCCCCCGAATTGCTCCCCGAAAATCTCTCAAATAGGGCGTGATTCATACGACCTTTTCTATTAGCATGTTGTTGAGCTGCCAGTGAATCTTTGATTTATTTTCTCCCGGCACTCTAAATTCCATACATACACTGTGCATGTGGGCTTTCACGGTTACAATTCACAAATGAACCCTCAAACACCAACTGATACCAGCATGGGTGGACTGGATGAAGAAGAATATTGAGGAGTTGACAATTGTCTCTGCTTGGTAATTCTCATCGATGACACTGACTTTCTCCACATATAAAACTGTCTCCGACACGATATGACCCTGGCTGTCGAAAAAGTCGCTAAACCCCAAAATCAGTAAACAAATAAATATCAGTAAATTTTTTTTAACCCTTTACCCAACGTAACGGCCAAAATCGGCCAGCGTTATACACGAAAATCGCTATTCAATCTTTTTTTATATTTTCATTTTTTGCTTCCAAAACATAGGTTCTGACACCCTCAGTGGAAGGATCGCGTCGTGCTCGTTCCAGTGAGGCGTCATAACCTGTGTTTTGGAAGCAAAATATGAAAATTTTTAGTTACACGATAATGTTTTTACAAGTGTCGTCTTCTACTAACGTTAGGTAAAGGGTTATACCCCGACAATTAATTTCTACACAGACCACAGTGAGCAAGTAAATTGACAGCTACATATATCTGTAAATTAATTTGGCGTTTGCAGGAGGGAGGGGGGGGGGGGGGTCAAAAATGCTTCTTATATTATACAACAAAGATATAAGCCAGTTCACTTAACAATCCTGGAATATTTTGAAAATGATTTTTATGTGATTTATTGTAATTTCTTCGAGAAACCGTTTTTTGTTGTGGCCATTAAAATTTAGGTCACTTTTATTTTTATTACGTGTTTTTGGTTGAGATTTACAGTTACCCAAGAAAGAAATACGTAATTCTTTTGAATGCTTCCAGTGGGAAAATACTTTCATTATTATCCCCAGATTGCAGACAAGGCATGTCTCCCATCTGGGTACGATATCTCAAGCGCAAGTCTACAATGGGATGTGTGCTCTGATATCGCCTGATATCGCCCGAATTGATCCGGTACCGCCGCAATCAGGTAACCTAAAGGCGTGCATTATTTTGTCACTTTCGTGTACAATATCAGTTTGAAACTTGTTTGCATTTTCAAGGCGTCAATTGTCTTCACACACACGAATATATTTAATAGGAAATACATCGATTGTATTGGCGACGGCCAATTTTTGAAAGGTAATCTGATACCGCCGTAACAACTGTACCGAGGTGAAAGAAAAAAATTGCACCCATATCGTCGTCCGATGCAATTTTAGTTTCACCCAAATGAAATAGTCTGCCGTTGGAAAATTTAGAATTTTTGTATTTTGAAACACCTTTTACTTCAGTTTGGATTTTTAAAAAAAATTATCGTATATTTATATTATCTATTGTAATAAATCTTAATATAGGCTACCACCTTGCAGTAAAAATTTGACATAGTTATACGGTGAACACCCAAACCGCCCTCTGGCTGAACCGTCCTCTGCAATTTTACCCAAACCGGCCGCTACTTTTTGACCCAAACCGTCCTCTGGTAAAAAATATTTATTTCCTTCTTTTTTAATATTTTAAACTGAATTTTTATTATTTTGCTTAATAATTAAGTTATTTTCAAAAGTTTGAAAGTTTTTCAAAATCATTTTTCAGGTTTGTTTTCGAAATTCGATAATTACTTATCACTGAGTAAAAAAACCTTTGAGTACATTTAATTAGTTGTGATTAATTGTAAAATGTTTCTTTCGTTATCTCTTTGTACTTGTTTGTATTGTGTATATCGTGTCAATGCAGCCGCTGGTCTCAGGAATTTATAATTCTTCCTGTTTGTAGAACTTTTACATGATAAAGAGGCCACCTACAGTACGTGGAGCGTGGATTGTAACTAAATCACCCGTGGAGTGGAGTTATCACCCAAGCTATAACTTTCAAATTTTGTACATATCGACAAAAAACACAAGCAATGTTTCAGCCAATAGACCTCCGGGTTTAACCTGGAGGTCCATTGGCTGAAACTTTGCTGGTGCTGGTTATGCTTTGCAATAAATTTGCAATCATTGCTTGGGTTGAATCTCCACTCTGCGGGTGATTTAGTGATAATACACTCTCCACATACTGTACATTCCATCAGTGAGAGACTTTCTGAACTGAGGCTAGCTCAGTCGCCATGTAAGTCCCAACTCAAAGAAGTTTAATAAAGCCCTAGAAGTGTTAAAATATAAAAACGTAAAAATATCATTTTATTACCAAATATTCAACATCTGGTAGTAAAATAATATTTATAAACGTCGCTCCGACCATTATTTGAAATTAAACGTTAAATTATTCATGTATTGTATGTTACTGGGCCAAATTGCATAAAGGACAGCTTGGGTGCTGTGGAGGTCAGTTCGGGCTAAACATAGCGGCCGGTTTGGGTCAAATTGCGGAGGACAGTTCGGCCAGTGGACGGTTTGGGTGTAATTCACTTATACGTATGTACAAGATTGTAAACACAGACTAAACTTTCTAGTAAAGAATATTAAGTTCCATAAAAAAAAAATCTTATAATTTTGTAATTATTCATTGAAAGGCCCCACTGGCACTTCACAATGAATAATGGCAAAATTATTAGCAAATACATTATAAAAATTAACTATGCCAAGAAATATGCATTAAAACTCATGGTAAGTTCTAAGAAAAATCAAGTCTTGTACTTTTGCAAGGTTTCATTGAAAGGCACCATCATGCTTAACCATGAATAACTGCAAAATTCGGAAAGAAATTAAAGTAAATTATTATAATTGGCCAATGAATAATCATAAAATTAGTGCACAAATATAAATAATAAGAATTTATGTCAAGAAAAATATCTGAAAGATGTGCTATATTGTACATTTAACCCTTTACCTAACATGAAAAGCAGACGACACTTGTAAAAAATATTCTTGAACAACTAATTTTTTTCATTTTTTGTCTCAAAAACATAGGTTATGACCCCTCATTGGAACGAGCTCGACGAGCTCGTTCCAATGAGGGGTGATAACCTATGTTTTTGAGACAAAAAATGAAAAAATAATGAAAATTAATTGGCGATTTTTGAGAATAGCGCTGGCCGGTTTTGGCCGTTACGTTGGGTAAAGGGTTAAAGATATGCTAATTATTTAATGTTCTGTTCTATTTGATACTGATTAAATATCGTTAAAGTTATTTTGCATCCGATGTTTTGCTGATTTTCACGAACTCTTGGCGGACGATTTGTGTCAAATTGCAAGCAGATGATTCAACGATTTGGGTCAAATTACAAGCGGACGATTGAGCTAGCCATAGATGGTAATTAAATCATTCTTTATACAACTATGGTCAGGTGAGCACCACATGCCCCATGGGTCCTCTTGTTATGTATGTTATTATTGTAGGTAAACCATCAAAACCCATACATGCAAAATATGTTCAGAAGACTCACAGGCCTGTGTATCTTCCCCTCCACTCATAATTTTTTTCTCAACTCTCACGCTGGCAGTCAATATTGTATAGGGAATTGTGGATACGCATAGGGCATCTCCTCCCCCCCCCGATAGACACTTTTCTGATAATATAAACCTTTCATTGATGAAAGGCGTGCAATGTTATTATAATTTCTAAATAACAATGATGAGTGAATATGTGGGTGGGGGAAGATACACAGGCATGTGTATCTCCCCCCCCCACCCTTAGCCTTCCATAAAGTGCTCCCCATGATGTTCATTTTGATAGACCTTGTTCAGATATTATGGACCTTTCCCTGGAAGGCATGGAATGTTATTATAATTTCAAAATAATAACATTGATAGGTGAATATGTGGGTGGGGAAGATACACAGACATGTGTATCCTCCCCCCCCCCCCTCCCTAAGCCTTCCATAAAGTGCTCCCCATGATGTTCATTTTGATAGACCTTTTGATAGACCTTGTTCAGATATTATGGCCCTTTCCCTGAAAGGCATGGAATGTTATTATAATTTCAAAATAATTTCAAAATAATAACATTGATAGGTGAATATGTGGGTGAGGGGGATATCATTTTGATAGACACTTTTCTGATAATATAAACCTTTCACTGAAAGGCGTGCAATGTTATTATAATTTCTAAATAACAATGATGAGTGAATATGTAGGTGGGGGGGGGGGGGGGGGGGGGGGGGGAAGATACACAGACAAAAATCTGCTGATCGTTCCTTCAAGGTGACGTTCAAGGCATGCACTTGTGAAAAATAAAACTTTCAGGTTCGCACTCATGAGATAATTCTGGATATTCACTAAAATAGCATAGATTTTCTTTTTATTAGCTCACCTGACTAAAAGTCAGGTGAAGCTTTTCTTATCACTCTTCGTCCGTCGTCTGCCCATCTTTCATCCGTCGTCCTGCGTGAAGGTGGTGTTTGGGCCTCTTTCTCCTAAACCACTGGCCACATTTTAATTAAATTTCTTGTAAGTAGTGGTTATATAGGGGCATTTTGATTTTTATGCAAATTATGTTTCGGCTCATATTGAACAGAGGGGTGGGGAAAAAAAGGCCAAATTTTTTGAAAATCTTCTAATGAACCACCAGTAGCAGAGACTTGATATGTGGTATACAGAGTCCTTCTGAGGTTTAGAATCAAGTTTGTTCAAGAGAAGTTTGTCCGGCATTATTTGCCTTTGTTATGGGAGGGGCAAACATTTTGGCCACGCCGTAAATTTCTATTTCTTTTCAACCTACTCACAATTGTTTACAATTGGCTGTAACGTAAGTGCAAGCCCTACTTTGGAACTAACTCAAGCTTTTAGAGAACTTTTCCAAACAAGGTGGAAAAGTAATAGAGTGCAAAAGCACGAAAAAGATCGAAAAAAAGGTCAAGCGAGACCAGCGCTCGAAATTACAGGTACTCTCTCTCTCTGCACACCTCTTTATGTTTACCGAGCGCATGTGCAACAACCGTGACGTCAATTCCTTTTATTTCTGCCCTTTGTACATGGTCGGAAATTTTTGTGACTCGTGCTATACTTAGCTGTTTTCTTCGTGAACAACTTATTGTATGTGCTATCTGCATTTGATTGTGTGCAACTGGATTGTATCCTTTTTCAAGCTTTCAAAATTGTTATTAATTAATGTTATTTTTTATCGTTATTGCTTGTTTCTTCACACTTAGTCTTGTTTTTCCCCCACGTGTGAACATGGCCTTTCTGCTGTTTTCCGTCGGCGAGAAGCTTGATTCCATTATTATCATTCATATTATGCCAAAGACTATTCCTTGTACCTCTTGCTTGCAGGTGACGACTCTCATTCCACATGTGTCACTTGCAACAATTGCACTCAGGCCCAATCATGTGGTATTTGTGGGGTTTGGTCCTCAAAATTCTGGGCTTCTGTTAACAAGGTGATTCTGTCCAGAGCTAGAACCCATCGTTCTCGGGGTAAGGGTAGCCATGCCGTAGCAGACATTTCTGTTAGTGCACGTGGTGACTCTGTCACACAGGATTCTGATCTGTCTTTTTCTATGGCGAGTTCCTCTGCAACTGTTGACGGTGCTAGTTCAGTGATACCTGACATGGAGACCATGGTCTCTTTGTCTTCTGATGTCACTCTTGAGGCGTCTGTTTTCGTAGAGAGCTTCTCCGAGGTCAGTTCGGTGACCCTCTCCGATTTGCCTCCTACGCCCTCGACAGTTGCCGAGGAAGTTCTTACTACAGATCCTATTCTGTATGATGATGGCTCTTCCATCTCCTCTGGGGTTGTATACAGTCTCGGGGGACCAAGGCTGTATCTGCTGGTGTGTCTGTGATCTCTCATCCTCCCTGGCTTCGCGGCGAAGCTGTGCGGGTTTGCTGTCTGCTCCGCCTCATCTGGCTAGGTTTACTCCTAGTCGATTGAGCCGTTCGGTAGCTTCGGTAGCGATTCCTCGCCCCTCGAGCGAATCGTTTATTGTTCCTCCTTCCCCTGCTAGTGTGCCGACTAGCAGGATGGGGTTGGGACATTGGCATCCAGGGCCTACTGTTCGGCAGAGGTCAGTGACAGCCCCGGTTAGCTGTCACTCTCGGAACCTTCCTCCGGTGATTCCTCACTGTGTTCCGAGTCTGGATGTCGATCGATGCTTGCCGTCGGTCTCAGAGTATGGGCAGTTGGGGCCGTCTGCCGCGCAGAGGCCAGTGACAGGTTCCTGTCATTCTTAGGACAATCCTCCGGTGTCTTCTCACCGTGTCCCAGATCCAGCTACCGATCAACGTGCGCCGTTGGTCTCTTTAGAGGATTTGCAGGCAGGACCTTCTGTTTCGCAGAGGTCAGTGATGGCCCCTGAGCGTCACAATTGGGACTATCCTCCGGTGTCTTCTCACCGTCTCCCTATTCTGTCTGCCGGTCGACGTTCGACGTCGGTCTCTTCTGAGGATTTGGGTTCTTCTACTAGAAGGGTCCATTGGGAGGACACCCCGTCGGGCGATGCTGCTGCGACGGATTCTCAGGGTGACCTGCGTCAGGCCGTTTTGGTGCTCACCCGGTTGCTTTCTAGCAACCGTCAAGTTGGCCTCCCTGTGCCTCCTGAGGCACAACCTCATTTGGTCGGTCGCCGAGATGTCTCGCCTGGCCCTTTGGATACTGCACAGGAGGTTTCTGCTGGTCAGCCCGAGTTGGGCTACGTCTCCTCTGCAATGGAGGATGACAAGTTTCTTGAAGGTGATAGGCCCCCTCATCAGTCTCGGGGCAGGCTTTGGATTTCGTCTTTGGCTTATTGTCGGACGTTCAACCTTCCGACCAGCCATCTGTGACCGTCCGGCCGCGGTCCACTGTGGAGTGCCGTAACTCTGTTGAGCCTTCTAGCTCCAGTGCTTTGCATCCTCTGCAATCTGCTCAGGTTGTTGAGTCCTTCCAGGCCTTTGACTCCAAAATGCATTCTAAGGACCTCAAGGGTTCTTTCTTTTCTAGAGCTGATGCTTTTCTGCCTCCATCGCGGTTTCGTGTTTATGATTACGTCTCTCCACCAGTCTTCCAAGGGATGACTAGTGTGGATGAGGATTCTTCTTCCCTTGGGTTAACTAAGCCTAAGTCGGCAGTTCTCCTGATGTCGGTAGTTGAATCTATGGTGGGCCTGTCCCGAGAGATGCTGGGTATGTTATCTCTCGCGGACAATGTCGTCGTTGCCCTGGCTGAATAATTTCCACCAGGGGAGTTTGATGATGCTCAGGCGCCTTTTCGCATTTTGTCACAGGCTCTCATGAACTTGACACACACTCACGGCTGTAACACGGCTAATTTGGAGCTGGCACGCCGGGATGCAGTGTTGGATTCTTCTCCATCCCTTCCATCTGAGCAACGTGCCGTTCTGAAGTCTGCCTCTCTGGTTGGACCTCAGTTGTTGCTTGGTTCCGTGGAAGCTGTCCGTAGTGAGGTTCTTCGTCATTCGGAGGACCAGCTTTTGCTGCGACAGTTGGACTGGACCAACCTGCTGCTATGGTGGTGGTTGTTCCAGGTCCGCCAAGTGTCCTGCTGCATCTGCCTCGTCGGCGACGTCAGCTACGTCTTGAGCTCCGCCTGCTCCTTCTGCTCAGAAGAAGCGCCGACGCGGCCAGGCTCGCTGGCTGCCTCAGACAGGAAAGCCTCAGGACTCTGTCACTTCCCGAGATGGTGGTTTCTCCTCTCGTGGGCCTCGTCGAGACCGCAAGTGAAGGTTCTCACCTCGATTCGCCTCCAGTCAGGGGAAGGCTGCCACAGTTTTACGACCGTTGGACAGAGATAACGTCGGACACTTGGGTCCTTGACGTTATACATTCCGGTCTGCAACTGTCCTTCCATCGGCACCCCAGTTTATCTCGGGTGCCCCTTCCGACTCGGGTCCCTTCCGATTCTCTACGTCGGGACCTTCTGGTGCAGGAGATTGACAATCTCCTCTCCAAAGGGGCGATCGAGGTGGTCAGGAACACCCTTTCACCGGGGTTTTACTCGAGATTTTTCTTGGTGCCAAAGAAAAATGGCCAATTTCGTCCTGTCATCGATCTGAGTATCCTGAACGAGTACATAATTGCTCCTCGTTTCAGTATGGAGACTTTCTGGTCGGTTCGACGTTCGGTTCATCAGGGCGACTTTGCTGCCAGTATCGACCTGAAGGATGCCTACTTCCACGTATCCATTCATCTGGCATCACGGAAATACCTTCGGTTCTCGTTTCGGGATCGAATCTATCAATTCAGAGCTCTTCAGTTCGGTTTGAACCTGGCTCCTTGGGCCTTCACCCGACTGATGTCACGTGCTTGCTTTCCACCAGACTCAGTCGGCTGTGGCTTTGTCAGCCTACCTGGACGACATCCTCCAACGGCACCACGATGCTGCTGTTCTGGAGTTAGATGTCCGGCAGTTTCTTTGCCTGCTAGCGTCGCTGGGTTTCAGAGTCAATCGCGAGAAGTCGGATCTCCTTCCTTCTCAACGATTCCATCATTTGGGGATGGATTTCGACACTCTTCACAATGTAGTGTCGGTCCCCCATGCTCGGGCGATGATTCTTTCCGCCTTGACTCGGAACCTGCTTCAATGTTCCTCGGTCTCGGCCAGGACTTTCCTTCGGATGCTGGGCCTTTGCGGTTCGGTGACAGATCTCATTCCGTTCGGTCGCTTGTTTGTCCGACCTCTCCAACACTTCCTGTTGGAGTATTGGCGTCCGAATGTAGATCCGCTGGACCTGGGACTTTCTATTCCTCGGTCTCTGCTTTGTCACCTCCACCCTTGGGCCGATGTTCCCTGGCTGACACAGGTGTTCTGTTGGATCTTCCTTTGGCCGATCGCATCCTTACTGCGGATGCCAGCGATCGGGGCTGGGGTGCGACATTGGATCCTCTCGGTCTGTACACTCATGGCGAGTGGGACAGCGAGCAGGTGGGCCTTCATATCAACCAGAAGGAGCTCCTTGCTCTTCTGTTGAGTTTTCGGCTTTGGATCCCTCATCTGTCGGACCATACTTTCGGACAATTCGACAGTAGTGGGCTACATATGGAATCAAGGAGGCACACATTCGATTCCCATGTATCAGCTGTCTCGGGATCTTCTGTTGGCGCGGATGTAAATGCTCGGGTGTCCATTCGACACATTCCCAGGCGTCTCAACGTCCTAGCAGACTCCCTGTCCCGATGCGACAGTGTCCTTCCAACCGAATGGATGCTACATCGGTCGGTGTTTCAGGCGATTTGCGAGCAGTGGGGCCGTCCTCAGGTCGACCTTTTCGCTACTCGCTGGAATCATCAGGTAGAGACCTTTGTACCTCTTGTCCAGATCCTCTGGCATTTGCGGTAGACGCTCTGTCTCTGGACTGGACGGGTTGGATCGGCTATGCCTTCCCTCCTGCACCGATTCTTCCTCAAGTATTAGCGAAGATTCGTGCTTGCAGTTCCAGGATCATGCTGATCACACCCCTGTCACCACAGAGGGTGTGGATCAATCTGCTGCGGCCTATGTTGGCCGATCGGCCGATTCGTCTACCTCTACGTCGCGATCTTCTTTCCCAGGGTTGTCCCAGGAAGTATCACAACAACCTGGCGAGCCTGTCCCTTCACGTCTGTCTTTTATCAGGTCCTGTCTCCGACGTAGAGGTTTTTCGAGATGATCAGTGGAGTGCATTTCTGCATTGCGGCGACATTCCACTGGCATGACTTATGCTGCGAAGTGGAAGGTTTTCTGCCGCTGGTGTGCAGATCACAATGTGGATTACCGTGATCCATCAATCGCTCAAATTGCAGATTTTCTGGTGTATCTTTTTGACTCCAAGGGCCTCCAGCCTATTACGATTAAGGGCTATCGGTCTATGCTGTCGGATACTTTCTCTTATGTGGGAAAGCGGTGCTGCATCAGTCGGAATCTTTTTCTCTCCAAACTCATGCGGCACTTTTCTTTGAAGAGGCCTCGAGTTTTGCGTCTTACACCCAAGTGGAACTTGGCATGGGTGTTGCACTGTTTGGAGGGGGCACCATTCGAGCCTTTATCTGAGACCGATACACGTTTTCTCACCTATAAGACGGCTTTCCTTCTAGCGTTTGCTTCTGCTCAACGAGTCACTGAGCTTCATGCACTATCTGTTGATTCTGCTTTCTTCAGAAATGAGGTTAACAGTGTCACCTTCACTGCTGATTGCTCTTTTCTGGCTAAGAATCAGCTTCCTGATTCGATACCTCCTCCCATCTGCATTCGGGCTCTCCCCGCTGTCGATGGTCGGAGACCTCTTTTTTGTCCTGTTCATGCAATCAAGACTTACATTACTCTCACTCAGTTCATTAGGAGGGGTCGGAAGAGATCCTTTCTGTCTCTCATTCCTAAGAGGCAGTCTATCTCTTCCCACTTTCCTGTCTTGCAATCAAGCAAGCTTATTCCCGCTTGTCTGCTTCAGATCTTGTTTCGAACCGGTTTAATGCTCATGAGGTTCGTGCCATTCTACATCCTGGGCGTTCTCCAATTCTGTTTCGCTCCGGGATGTTATGAATGCGGCTTACTGGAGGAATGCTTCTGCCTTCTCCTCCTTTTATTTCCACCACCTACAGCAGCAATCTGAGGACCTTTACTCTTTAGGCCCTCTCATTGCTGCTCAAGCTGTTGTGCACCCTCGTTAAAATTGTTGTTATCGAGGCTGTGCTTCACTCAGCCTTGTTCTTTTCAGGTGCCTTCTCTCTAACTTCTTTACAGGTTCTTTTTAGGTGCTTTCTCTCTAACTTCTTTACAGGTTTCGCTATTGTTCTCTGCCCTCCATGCTTTTCTTTCTGCTGCTCATGTCAGGGCTTGATTTAATCTGAAAATTTTGAATAGCAATTTACTATTCACCCTGGAAAATTGATTAGCAGTTGATCCAAAAGCACTTGAAACTAATAAATCTTGAATAGCAAAATTCAGAAATTGGAGAGCAAAGTGCTATGCTAATCCAATTAAATCGAGCCCTGCATGTTGCTATTGGGTATGTGATTCATCTCCTCCTGTTGTTTATTCCGCCAATTGTAAACAATTGTGAGTAGGTTGAAAAGAAATTAAAATTTTTTAGTAAATTTTGTTTCTTAACAAAGAGACCCACCCTCCTTGGGGATATCCTTGATATCGATGCCTCCCTGCTAAATCACAAACTTCTCGTTGGCGGAAATACGGAATTGACGTCACGGTTGTTGCACATGCGTTTGGTAAACACAAGATTCGTGCAGAGAGAGTACCTGTAATTTCGAACGCTGGTCTCGCTTGACACTTTTTTTGATCTTTTTCGTGCTTTTGCACTCTATTACTTTTCTACCTTGATTGGAAAAGTTATCTGAAAGCTTGAGTTAGTTCCGAAGTAGGGCTTGCACTTACGTTACAGCCAATTGTAAACAATTGTGGTAGGAATGTTAAGAAACAAAATTTACTAAAAAATTTTAATTTTCAGAACCATGAGGTCGATTTGAACCAAATTTGATATGAGATGATAATGGATACAATTTTTTTTTCTCATTGCCCCGTGGGAACCTTGGGAGCTAAAAATAGGAAAAACCTTTAAACTGCCATATCTCCAAAACTACACAGCACAGAGAATTCTTATTTTGTATAAAGCTTACTTTTATCCAGTAGAACAGAATGGTTAAAAAAAAATCCCTATCGGTTTGATCACAAGGTACTTTTTTCAGGACTTTGAAAAAGTGCCGAGTCAGCACTTTTTAAAACTGCAGGCAGTGGGAAAAACATTAAAAAATCTTCTTCTCCAGATCCAGCAGGCAGAATACTTTGATATTTGGTATGCAACATTGTAGGGTGGATCTGATTCAAGTTTGTTCAAATCGGCCCCCTGGGTTCATATTTGGGCTCAGTATAGGAGCCCGATTTCGAACTTAGTGCATTTCAGGCAAATTTCTTAAAAAATGTTCTTCTCCAGATCAAGCAGGCAGAATCTTTTGATATTTGGTATGCAACATTGTGGGGTGGATCTGATTCAAGTTTGTTCAAATTGGCTCCCTAGATTCATTTTTGGGCTCACTATAGAAGTTCGAATTTGAACTTAATGCATTTCAGGCAAATTTCTTCAAAAATCTTCTTCTCCAGATCCAGCAGGCAGAATCTTTTGATATTTGGTATGCAACATTGTGGGGGTGGATCTGATTCAAGTTTGTTCAAATCGGCTCCCTGGATTCATATTTGGGCTCACTATAGAAGCCCGAATTCGAACTTAGTGCATTTCAGGCAAATTTTTTTAAAAAATCTTCTTCTCCCGATCCAGCAGGCAGAATCTTTTGATATTTGGTATGCAACATTGTGGGGTGGATCTGATTCAAGTTTGTTCAAATCGGCTCCCTGGGTTTATATTTGGGCTCAGTATAGGAGCCCAAATTTGAACTTAGTGCATTTCAGGCAAATTTCTTTGAAAATCTTTTTCTCAAGATCCAGCAGGCAGAATCTTTTGATATTGGGTATGCACCATGCTTAGGGGGGTGAGATTCAAGTTTGTTCAAGCCAAGTCCCTGGGTTCATATTTGAGCTCACTGTGGTAGCCCGAATTATAAAAATGTTCAAAATGAGGAATTTTCTTTAAAAATCTTCTTCAGATCCAGCAGTCGGAATGTTTTGATATTTGGTATGCAGCATCCTTATGGGGATGAGATTCAAGTTTGTTCAAGCCATGTCCCTAGGTCCATATTTGGGCTTACTGTGGGAGCCGGAATGATAACTTAGTTCAAAATGAGGAATTTTCTTTAAAAATCTTCTTCCTCAGATCCAGCAGTCAGAATGTTTTGATATTTAGTATGCAGCATCCTTGGGGGGGGGGGAGGGGTGGGATTCAAGTTTGTTCAAGCCATGTCCCTAGGTCCATATTTGGACACACTGTGGGAGCTCGCATTGTAACTTAATTCAAAATGAGGAATTTTCTTTAAAAATCTTCTTCCTCAGATCCAGCAGTCGGAATGTTTTGATATTTGGTGTGCAGCATCCTTAGGTGGGAGGTGGGGGGGGGGGGGGGGGGGGGGGTAAGATTCAAGTTTGTTAAAGCCAAGTCCCTGGGTTCATATTTGGGCTCCCTATGGGAGCCCAAATTATAGCTTAGTTCAATATGAGGAATACATGTATTCTTTAAAAATCTTTTTTTTTTAGATCCACTGGTCAGAATCTTTGGATATTTGGTATAAGCTTTTCTTTGGAGGAGCAGATGCAACTTGTTGAAATCAATTCTCTAGGTTGATATTTAGGCTACCATGTCAGGTGAGCGCCCTCAGGGCCCCTGGGGCCTCTTGTTATCTGCAATGTGACATTTTACTGCACAATATTCAGTTCAATTCGACTGCAACCAGTTTCAAGACAATAAAGATCTGCTGATCGTTCCTTCAAGATGATGTTCAAGGCGATGCTATGTGCCAAAACATGTGGACCTGAAAGTATTATTTTTCTCCCGCACAAGCGCTCATGAAAAATAAAACATTCAGGACCACACTCATGAGATAATTCTAGATTTTCACTAAAATAGCGTAGATTTTCTTTTATTATATGCTACGTGACATTTCATTGCGAATATTCAGCCCAATTCAACTGCAAAGAGTTTCAAGACAACAGCAGATCTTTGTAATTGCTCCTTCAAGACGATGTTCAAAGCGATATCATGTACCGAAGCTTGGCATCATTTAGGAAGCTACTGAGGGATATTTCTCAATATCCCTTGAGTCAATGGATATCGAGAAATATCTTTTAGATAATTTGCGATAATTCGTAGGCTAGCATCTAATAAATTACCAAATTTTTCAAGTATTGATGTCAGCACCAGCTGATACCCTGTTATTCCAGGATTAACTTTTGTTTCATTTTTTCTTCGCAGTGAACCATAAATTACCATATATTGATTGCATTGTAAATTCACTCTGTGCTAGATATATGTTGAAAAATGGCTAGAGAAACGAAAGAGAATATTCCATACGATAAAGGATGGGCCTGGATGGTTGTTTTAGGTAAGAACTTATTGTAAACAAGATATTAATTGAAAATAGAATATGTTTTCATTTTTTGAAATCACTTTAAAAAAATTTCCTCAATCCAGTATAAGTATTTCCAGTAGTTCCTTAAGTCCTGCACCCTATGTAACAATAAGTAACCACCTAACCCTGTGCATTTTTACAGCCTCAGTCAGTGTATATTTTCATGTAGAGTGTGAAATGGCAGTGCATTGCCCAGGGTTAGTCACACTTTCAGGTTATAAAACTTTTTCACTTTTAACTGAAGAACTAGCCCTGTGCACTGTACAGCTTTAGTGTAAATCTCATCTATGTCAGTTCTTTACCCAAGATAATGGCCAAAACCAGCCATTACTATTCAAATTCAGCTTAAGACCCCTCATTGTTTTTTTCAATGAATTCCAAAAATAAAAACGTATTCTCTTTTCAATTAATGGCTTGTTTGTTGATGGAGCTATAGAACTATGATCTCTAAAGGAGACACAGAATTTTGAGCAAATTTTGTTGATATTCTCTTTCTTATTTTCCACCCATGGTCATGGTATGTAGACAACGTACTAGAAATGCGATTTCTGAGGTGTAAGAAATTGCCTGTTTTGGCTAGAATGCAGACAGGTGCATCAAAAAATGGCTAATTAAATTATCAATGAATAGTGAAAATTAACATTGTGTTTCGTAAATCACATATAATATTGTAAATTATATCTTTGTTCTTCCATCATCACGGATAATGCGAATATGTTCAAGAAATTCTTTATTGTGTTGCACAGTAGAGATATTCTTTTTTGGCTGCTCGTGGACATTAGCCGAGAAAACTGAAAAATGTTGACATCACAAGTGTACACCCCGGCGATCGACATTCAGATGAATAGTGTACACCACAGTGCGACTTTCATTGGTGATATCTCGACTCAGCCCAAACACCGGTCATTATTTTGTTTATTTGCTTGGAGTTTCACGTCGCTTCAAACAACTGTGGGTATATGGTGATGGTCAGTTTCCATATAAGGAGATATGAAGTCAATTCAGCAGATCCTTTAGATTGCTGGAAAACCCACCAGCAAATGTCAGAAAACTGACAGGCTAATCCATAAACATCTCAATATTTCTGTGAAACCGATTTTTGAGAATTCGCAAATTCCCAATTTGAGTCTTCATGATGCAAATTTTCCCAATTGTATGGGACCCGGACCCTTTCCCAAAGAAGGCAGAATAATCCCTGGTACATTTATACTGAGTCAAAAAAGAAAGTACATGTATAATAAACTTTGAGGAGCAAGTTTTTTTAGCATTATCTATTATATTTAACCCAAACAAATTATTGTAAATTCATATTTCGAGTCTAGCTGTATGAATTTGCATAATTTCATGTTCTTACTGTTGCCAGCGTCACGTCAGGACCTCGCAATTCAGACATGGGGGTGAAATGAAAAGTTCACACATTCAGTCAATAGCGTATATGTCCACCGCTTGTCTCTTGGATGGCAAGACATCGACGGCCCATCACCTGATAAGTCTCTGGATGTCACTCTGTGGTATTGAGTTCCACTCCTGCCTTAGAACACTACATAAATTGCCTAACGTCTGAAGATCATGAAGTCATACCCGATGGTCCAATTCATCCCAAAGATGCTCGATTGGCAACAAATCTCGCGAAAGTGGGGCCCAGGGAAGAAGTTCGATGCTCTGCTCCTCAAGAAAGTCATGACAGATACGTGCCACATGACATTGGGCATTGGAATAACTGCAATCCGACGTTAACGTTGAACAACGGGATAACAACAGCATTAAGAATTTCGTCCCTATATCGCTGTCCATTCAGATTACCATCGATGAAGATCAACTGCGTTCGATGGTGCAAGGAAATTCCTGCCCAAATCTTTACAGTACCCTTGCCGATATGGTCGCATTCCCGCACTCAAGCATCAGAAAACCGTTCTCCTCGTCGACCATACACTCTTGCCCTACCATCAGCATGCCGTAGACAAAATAGTGATTCATCACTAAAAAGAACTGTGCTCCAATGCTGCCGAGTCCAGCGAACACGCTGATGTACCCATTCCATTCTGACGGTACGATGACGTTTGGTGAGGATTGGTCTGTTGTATGGATGCCTACTTCGGATGCCGTGTTCAGCGAGTCTGTTGCGGACAGTTTGTGCACTGATTCTATTGTTAGTTCTACCAGGAGTAATTGCTGCTGTCCTCGTCGTCGGAAGGAAGCAATCCCACAAGAGAGACTTCCTGATGTGTCAGTCTTGTGCAGGGGTCGTAACTTTTGGTCGACCCGAATGCGGTTGGTCAGCAGTAGATCCAGTGCTTCTATACCTTCCATTGGGACAGTAAATAGTGGCCACAGTGACTCTGAACTCAGCAGCAAGCTCATCTGAAGGTATCCCAGTCTCATACATACCAATGGCACGCAACCTCTGATTTTGGGTTAACCTTGGCATTTTTTAAAATGCCGGAAGACAAAAACTGGCATGTTTTCTCAATAACCCAGGCTCTCTTGCACAACATGACACAAAGAAAATCATCGGGTGACCAGTTCAATTTAACATTCTCGGGTAGCACGTGCTATTTTGAAATCCGTAGCAAAATTGTATACGGTTTGGTGGACAACAACAACATGTCATTAAACTCTTTGCAAGATTTCTTGTCCACAAACATGCAACATTAGAACTATTATATTTCATTCTTTATGCTATCTTTTCACATATGTTTCTATTATACTTTCTTTTTTATACCCCCACTATTGCGGACAGTTTGTGTGGGGGTATAAAAAAGAAAGTATAATACAATGATTTTCGGTGTTTTCAGATTTTTTTTTTTATTACTAGTTCACTTAGAAATTGTGTCCGTCCGAGCCAAATTTTGTCTGTTCAGCCTGTATCTCGGGTATCGAATGTTGTATTGCCATGAAATTTGCCATGAACACTGCTTATGGTGTAGGCTTTAAAAAACGGATTCAATGATTTTTCTCACATTCTCCTTTTTAGAGTTATCCCCCTTTTTTGACTTAGAAATTGTAGGAAATAGACATTATTTGTCTGTTCAGCCTGTATCTCAGGTATGAGTTATCGGATTTCAGTGAAATATGGCATGCAGTTTGACTATGAGAAAGGCGTCTGCTTCATTGCATAAAACTTCCAAACACTAAACAATTTACCATACCTTTTGACTTAGAAATTGTTGGAAATTGTTGAAAACTTTAGAAGAAAGTGGGGGGGGGGGGGGGGGGGGTTTATACTGGATTGCGTCCGTCCGTCTGCGCATCCATTCGTCCATACGAGATTATTCATAACTTCAGTAAATCATTATGGAATTAAATGAAACTTGGTATGCAATTAAATTGTAACATTGCCCAAGACTAGAATGAATTTCGGTGTTGTCAGATAATTTCTTTTTATTTTATTAGTTGTCCCCATTCTTTGTACTTTTGTGGACTTGGAAAATTTAAGCTTTTTTAAAGTTTTTAGACAATAACTCAAACAAATGCTGACTGAGTGGAACATTTGTACATCCATCCGTAACAAGGAACAACATGGTTTCATTTCGATTTCACTTATTTATGCTGAAGTTACATCCTTTTTTCACCTTCGAATTCCCAAAATTTCAGTTGTAAGGTTTGTTCATGTTTATGGCACCATTCAACTTACTTATGAGTCTGAATAATAGTGACATCACTATAATTTAATGTTAGGTTCAAATATTTCATTTAAATAAACTGTCGATTTCACTTGTTTTATAAGGTTTGGGTTATCATATTTCAATGAAATTTGGAATGAAGATTCTTTGTGAGAAAGGCTTTTCAGTGAGTCAGGTCCCTGCAGTAAAACAAAGAAAATACATGCAAATCATCTGCCCACACGTGGCATTATGTCTTTGTTCTACATCTCTTATGTGAATGGTCCGATCATCACTAGACTTCAGTAGCAGGTGTTTCTGGCCTTCACAATTCAATTGCTGTAAAACAAAGACAATAATTTTGCTGTTTGTCTTGTAAAATAGCCAATTTTTTGTCTCCGCCTCATAGCTCTGGTTTTGGGTTCGCGGCTCTCAATGAAATTTGGAATGAAGATTGTTTATGGGAATAGCTTTCACAGTATCATGGATCGTTTCTTCTCTTGTCATTGTTTGTTGGCAGTATGCACTGTGGGGTATGTCTGGGATGTGCCTTCCCCCCCCCCTCTCTTGTTGACTCAGTATATATGTATAGAGATTGTTACAGTGTATAATAATAATAATTCTGTAACAGAAAGAAATCTGAGATCCAGGGACAATAACTCCAATTTAACTATTCAGAAATTTCATAACAAAAAATAATTCGAAAGGAAAATGGTACAAAACCATTTATACACTGTGTGGCTTACAGAAAAATAAAACAGAAATACTTTACACTTAGTTCAAAATACAGTTCAATAGAATCTGTAACTGGTAGGATGAAGAAACTTTTCAGGTGGTATCATAATATCCTAGAATGTTCTGCAGAAACAGTATCCAATAAATTGTAATGAATTGTTCATTGAAAAAAGTCTGAAGTGTCCAATAAATTCCAATAAAGCACTCGGCATTATTCAGATGAAAATAATATCCAGTAACTATTAGCTCCTCAGGAAATTTGAAATTACTTCAGTGGAATCTTGGTTTTTCACAAGAGTAAATCCTGGTTCATCAGAAGAATAAATTCTAAAATTTTGGAAACAAAAAATATAAGTAGAGTGCACTGTCCTGTAATAATCTCCAGTGTTCAAAGAATGCAAAATGTATAAACTATTGTCACTTCTCAATACTGTGTGTATGAGATGAAACCAACAGATAAATGACCTCAGGTATGCTGACAGAGGTTTATAAAGTTCAGGAAAGACTAATTTCACCAATGTTCTTGTGTTTCACTAATTGCTGATTGGTTGAATTAAATCACCACATTTAAGTTTCCAGATCATTCTGTCTAATTTCAAAGCTTGATGAACAAGTGTGACCCAAATAAACTGTTTGTGAGCTGAAAATAGATCCTGTGTGACAGTATTTGTAAACATGCAACGGGTACATATACATTCAAAGGTCACTTAGTGCCAAAATGCTATCAATACCCCCTGCCAGAGTCTGCTTCCTCTAATTATAAATGATTTTAGAAACTAGACAGAGTGATTCTGCAGAATCACAGGCTTTTCCTGACGTACAAAAACATTTAGCCCTTTGAAGGAATTATGGGAATAATAGTCTACCGCTTTGAAACTCTCCATTGTAAAATTTGTCTTGTTTGAGTATGACAGGGTGGTGATAGGTCGCTTTTTATTTTCTTCCCGATACTTTCAGAGAGATGTTTGTGACAATGCTCAGAATAATTTGTTTGTCACGAAAATTTGTCAGTAATGGACTGCACTCGTGTATCTGCACTCCAACTGTTGGAAACTACAATAGCCACAGTGGCAGGATAATGTTTTTATGGAAGAATCATTGCAAGCTGGTATGTGCTCTTTTGTACCTCTGATGGAGGTCTCCTTGGCTATAGCCATACAGCAGCAAAGGGATGACAAAACAAATTTAGAATTTGGAGGTTGTCTATGAGTTAGCTGCAATCCAGTTACAACTGTAATCAAATTAAAGTCAATTTTCAAGAGAAATTGGTGTGAAGGTCCCCAAACAATGCAAACAAAACTTATGACAGACAGACTTATTTACAACTACCCAAGGTCTCTGTGCTGTTCACTATTGTTCCACTTGCTCTTCGTGCCCCCAGATTTACCGAGGTTGAAGCTTTTATCATTAAGGCAACATCAAATTCAATCGGAACCCATCCCATGTCCCTTTTCTGGTAAGATTACCTCTGTGACAAATTTCAGCTCGATATCTGTAAATGTAAGAGTGCAGCCTGACATTGTATGGAAGTTGATTAACTGTAGACTAAAATAACATTGTACCTAAAATTTCCCCGCCATGTTAGTCCTAATAAAAATTACCCCCTCCCCCCCTAGTTACCAAATTTCAGCTCCATATTTCTGAAATACTTTGAATATAATTCACTCAAAACCCTTTAAAACTCATTTTAAGGTAGTAAAATGTCACTCAAATAGACTTTCACCCTAACCGGGGTCATAAATCTCAAATGGAGATTTTCTTCTTCATACTTAAAATTAATCAAAATCTTTCAGAATAGAAAACAGTTTAAAGCAAAGCAAGCTGTATTTCGGGTGATTGAGAACAAATCAGTTATTCTGAACTCAGAAATTCTTGTTCTTTCATGACCTTATCCCCAAGCTGAGAGCACAGACTGTGCCCCTGAAAATGATACCAAACTCCTTGACATTATCCACATTTCATCAAAGGGTTAACAGAACAAATATACAATATGCAGCTTATGTATCAATTGTCTATAATTCAATTACAGCTGCATTCAAATGAAAGTCGTTTTTTCTGGAGAAATTAGTGTACTCATGTCCCCATACAGTGCGACCAACACAAAACACACTGTATTTAAATATCAACAGAATTTTGATAAACTCACACATATTTACAACTAGCAGAGGTCACTGTGCTATGCACGATAATTCCACCAGCTTTCCAGGCTCCCAGAGCTGCTGTGGTTGAAGGTTTTACCAGTGTGGCAACATCATTCGCAATTGGAACTTATCCCATATCCCTTTTCTGGTAAACTTCAGGTGATACATTTCAGCTCGATATGTGTAAAAGTATGAGGTCAGGGAGGTGTTGTACGAAGGGTTGATGAATGAAGGGTTAAAACAACTTTGTACCTAAAACTCTCCTGTCATGTTTGTCCTCATAAAAAATACCCCTTGGGTACAAAATTTCAACCCCATATCTCTGAACATGTAGGTGTGCATACCGGTATTGTCCTGGTTGAACTGTTAACACAATGTTAGATGAAAAATCCATCCAACCCATGTAACTCCTGATAAAAAAATGAACTCCATGCACAAATTTCAGCACAGTATCTCGATATCTCTGTGTGCAACACATTATTGCTCTGCATGAATATTTCATGGTTTAGGGTTAATGGTACGTTGCATAGACAATTCACCCTGCTCATTTTATTCCTGATAAAACATTACCCTTAAATGACAATTTTCAACTCCATGTACGTGAAAATAGTCAATTTTGAGGTCTCCTTTTGGCAGAATTTTTTGTGTGTAAACTTTTGCAAACAGTTTGTAACTATATAGTTTATTTCAGACCAACCTGCAAACAGCATCAGTGACGTATATTACACCCTTTTGCCCTCACCCTAACTGGGGTAAAGGGGTCAAAACGTTATATGGCAATTCTCTTCTTTTTTGCATAAAATCTCTTGAAATCCTTCAAAACTCATTTTAATGCAAAAAAAAAACAATACCCAAATAGACACTTGCCCTAACCTGGGTTCAAGAGATCATAAGTAGTGTTGAAACAACTAGTAAATTCTCTAGTCGTCAAGTCACCAGCTATTAGTTACTGACTAGTCGACACATTTTGATGTGGATCATTGTAGTCATTTAAATGGCAATACAGGTGTGCAGGAAATAGCGCATCTACAAAAATGATAATTTGAGTGTGCATTTGTTGAACTTTACTTCTTTAACATGAAAGGGTTAAGGTGTTGGAATGTTAAACAAACAATACATGTATCTGAATCTGACCAGTTTTATCAGTCTGCATGGGTAGTAGACAGCATGTATCTATCTGGTGTGTTGACTTTCTCTTTGATGAGGTGTTTTTCATCGTAGATTATAACTCATAAAAAATCCCTCAGTGTCAGTAATGCTGCTTCCAGAATAAATGTACTATCCATGATACTTTTCTAAACTGTTTTTAGCTCACCTGACTGAAAGTCAGGGTGAGCTTTTCTGATCACTTTTTGTCTGTTGTCTGTTATCTGCCATCTGGCGTACCTCGTGAAGGTGGTGTTTGGGTCATTTTCTCCCAAGCCACTGGCTGCAGTTCAATGAAAATTCACATGAGTACCCGTTATATAGGGGCATTTGGGTTTTTCTTCAAATTGGGTTTCTGCTCATATTGTGGAGGGGGGTTGGGCCAAAATGCACAAAATTTTGTAAAATCTTCTCATGAACCAGCCGTAGCAGAGACTTGATATTTGGTATGCAGCTTCCATTTGAGGTGTAGACTCAAGTTTGTTCAAGAGAAGTTTGACTGCCAATATTTGCCTTTGTTTTGAGAGGGGCAAGAATTTTTGCCCCACACAGAATTTCTATTTTCTGAACTGAGAGGCCAAATTTAATATGAGGTAATATTGGGTTATAAGTACTTGATTTATGGCAAAAAAGTTTTTCCTGCAGCCCCGTGGGAACCTCAGGAGCCAAAAATAGGAAAAAACAAAAACGTCCATATCTCCAAAACTGCATGGCACTGAGAATTTTTATTTGGTGTGAGGCTTCCTTGGGACCTACAGAAAGAAATGGTAAAAAAAAAATTGCCATCAGTTTTGTCATAAGGTACTTTTTCAGGACTTCGAAAAAATGCTGAGTCAGCATTTTTTAACACTTGTGGGCAATGGGAAAAAATTAAAGAATCGTTTGCTTCCAAACCACTGCTCCAAAAGCTTTCATATTTTACATATAACATCTTTGGAACATTGATTCAAATATTTATTGAAATGAAATCCCTTGGTCCATATTCGGGTTCCCTATGGGAGCCCAAATGTTCAAATTAGTGCAGTATGAGGAATATTCTTTAAAAATCTTCTTCTTCAGATCTGCCAATAAGAATCTTTTGATATTAGGTATGCAGCATGCTTAGGGGGGTGAGATTCAAGTTTGTTCAAGCCAATTCCCTGGGTTCAAATTTAGGGTCCCGGTCCAGACCAAAATCTGGAAATGAGTTTTTTGGTTTTTTTATGCGTTTCGGTCAATTTTAAGACAAAATAATTTTTTTTTTTTTACACTGAAAATTTGGGGTCGGGGTGGGACTTGGAAATTTTGGACCAAAATCTTGAAATTAGTGTTTTGGTTTTTTATGCGTTCTGGTAAATTTTAAGACAAAAATTCTTTTTTTTAACACTGAAAATTTGGGGTCTGGATGGGACTTTTAAATTTTAGTCTGAAAATATTTTGTTTGGGACAAATTTCCGAACAAAAATAAAAAAAATCTGTTTTTTATGTGTTTATCTCAATTTTGGGACGTAAAAGTGCAGGAACTGAAAATAGAGGGAAAATCCTGTGTATTGTGTGGGCATAATCACTTCATCTATTTGGTATATGCTTTTCTTGGGGGGGGGGGGGGGGGGGGGGGTGAATGCAGCTTCTTCAAGTCAAGTCCCTGGTTTGATATTTAGACTACCATGTCAGGTGAATGCCTTCAGGCCCCCTGGAGCCTCTTGTTTGTATAGGTTACATCATAGAAAGCAAGTGATATTAAATATACAATCTCAAGGTGTTCACTCGAGCTATGTCGGTGTTGGTATTTTCAGTACGGTTTCGGTTTTGGACCACCACCAAAAAAATGCATCGCATTAATTTGAAAACACCAACATTTTCGATGGCAGGTAAAATCCATTCTTCATTCCGCATTTTTATAGTTTCGATATTTAACAATGGCAGAACAAGCTAAAAGTCCGTAGGTAATACTTTTTCCCATTACTGAAACTTTCCAAATTCAATTTGAATAATACTAAATTTGCCAGTGTTTTATGACTTCTTCCATTTACCTGGGGCGGAAAGACACTCAAAGGAAAGTCCGCATTTTTGCCGAATGGAAAGTTAAAACCCAACCTGAACTCTACAAATTTGTGTGTAATTTGAACTTTACAGTATACATCAATAAGCCAAACATTCTTTTCAGTTCTCTTAATTTATCTTTGTCAAGGACTGACGATGTTTCGATGTTGTTCACTAGGCCTGTCATTCTTAAAAATGCAGGGGGCTTAAAATTGCTCCCCACGCAAGAAGGGCGATTACATCTCCTCAACTCATCCTTACAGAAGCTAAAAGTGTCAAAATGAAGTTTTTCTATCAATGAATTCTGCCTTGTGGGTTTATTTGGTGCTGCTAACAAAGTAGTCTCTGTGAGACGGCTACACTGCCCCTCCCACACCTCTGGGCCTCAGCAAGGTCTGGAGGTGTGAGAGGGGCAGTGTGGCCTTCTTACAGAGACCACTAACATAGAGATCTGAAAAAATGTAGGTTTCAGGAATAAGCTGTTATGGTAATCATTTTTGTCCAAGGCCAGGAGGGCTAGTTTTTTTAAGGCGAGCGGTAGGCGAGCGAATAAATCGCTTTCCTGAAAATGCCAGCCCTGGTTCACACACTGCCCTGGGTGAGCAAGTTTGCAAAATCAACCTACATTCGATGAATGAACTTGGCCTGTTCCACCACCGATAACTGCACTGCAACCGCAGTTTTACTTCTTAAAAAACACCGACTTGAAAATTCACCACCGACCCACCTCCAGTGTTCACAAGGGCATTGCCCAAGAGAACATTCCTGAGCGATTGTATGTTCAGTATCATAAGCTGCTATGGTGTAAACGATGTCACAGAGTTGTTTTCTTAGACAAACAAAATACGCACACTCAGCAAGAAAGGCTCAATATCAAGTCTTGATTAAATTAACTTAACTTGACATTTTTTTCTCATTCTTTCAATACTTTCTTTTTTGAATCAGCAAAATCTTGCTATCGTTATATGAAAAACGTCATTTTTATTGTACTTTTTACTTTATTTTATGTGTGAAACGTTGCATAATATCACCAGGCACCGCGGAGGTTCAGAATAGTGCGTGAATGGGTTCACACACTTTAATACAGATCACTGAAATGTTTTCATGGTTTTTTTCAGATCCACCCGTCAGAAACCTTTCATATCTGGTATACAACATCTCGGAGGGGGGGGGGGGGTGGGGGAATTCAAGTTTGTTCAAATCAGGCCCCTGGGCTCATATTTGGGCTCCCTATGGTAGTCCAAATTTTAACTTGCTGCAATATGAGGAAATGTTTTTAAAAATCTTCTTCATATCCACCAGTCAGAATCCTTTCATATTTAAAACATCTCCAGCAGAGTGAAATTCAAGTTTGTTCAAATCAGGGCCCTGGGCTCATATCTGGGCTCCCTAGGCTATGGCAGCTCAAATTTTAACTTAGTGCAATATGAGGAAATTTCTTTAAAAATCTTCTCCAGATCCACCAATCCAAATGGTTTCATATTTGGTATACAACATCTCTAGGGGGATCAAATTAAAGTTTGTTCAAATTGGGAGCCAGGGTTAATATTTGGGCTCCCTATGGGAGCCCAAATTTTAACTTTGTGCAATATGAGGGAATTTCAGGGAGGGAAAAATCATCTTCAGATTCACTAGCAGAATCCTTTCACATTTGGTATTTATTTATTTATTTATTTATTTATTTATTTATTTATTTATTTATTTATTTATTTATTTTTTTATTTATTTACTGGTGTTTTTAAGGTCACATATTTCTGCACAATGGCTAATCATGACCATGGCAGTTTTAAGGGTAGAGGAAGCCGGAGTACCCAGAGAGAACCACTGAGCAATAGCAAGCAACTGTCAGCTCCCCAACATACTAACTCCACACAAGCAGGTTTAGCATTGGTTGATGACAGGTGCACCTTTGACATGCAGTCCGCCTTAGTACACAACACCACCATGCCCCCACATGGGCAATGGGAGTGAAGTGTCTTGCCCAAAGACACAATGCAGTTGCCGCAGGTGGGATTTGGACCTCTCGGGTCACAGTCTGCACCTCTACCTACTGAGCCACCACACCCCCCAAAATTTGGTATACAACATCTCTAGGTGGGGGGAGGGGATCAGATTCAAGTTTCCTCAACTCGAGTATGTGGGTTAACATTTCAGCTCCCCATGGGGGGCTTAAATTTTTAACTTACTGCAATCCTGGGGATAATCTTTAAAAAATCTTCCTTAGATCCACAAGTCAGAATGCTTTCATAATTGGTATACAACATCTCTAGGGGTTCAGATTCAAGTTTGTTCATATTGGGTCTCTGGGTTCATATTTGGGCTCCCTATGGTAGGGAGTGCAATGTAAGAAAATTTCTTTAAAAATCTTCTTCAGATCCATCAGTCAGAATCCTTTCATATTTGGTATACAACATCTCTAGTTCATTTCTCAGAACTCTTAGTCCGATTTTAAAAAAATTTCATATGTGGCATAAGTGGGAAATAGATATTTGATTTAAACAAAAAAAATTAACCCTAGCTGCAGGGACCAGCCTAGGGGGGAATTTTAGGGAGATTTCACGTCTCCCTCCAGAAAAAATAGGGAGACTGCAGAGTCAAGTAGGGACACTTCATAGGCAAGTGGAGAAAATTAAGAATATTTATGTACCACCTCCCTGCCGGCCCTTCATATTTTCGGCTTGTGGTCCACTATTAATGCCCCATTAATCCAGGTCAAGTTGTCTATGATTCCTCTATACCAGGTTAAAAAATCACAAAGTAATTATTGATTGAAAATCACCCACTGCTACCCTCTCCTTCAAGACCGCTCCCCTCTTCTTCGTCCCCCCCCAACACCCTCCTGTGATTGTCTTTCACCAGAGTCTACTAAGCTAATAATTTCCTAAGTCTGAAAGTGTGAACAGGACCAGATGTAAGAATATTGCTCAGAAGGTACTTTTTCAAGATGCTTCATATGCACACTTGTGCCCTGTACAAAGCTTTTCTTGTCATCACTAAAGCTTTTTAGCTCACCAATGGGAGCTTAACTTACCGCTTGCCGTCCATCGTCGTCCTCCGTCGTGAACTTTACATTATCGACTACTCCACACAAACTACTGGATCAAATTGAACCAAATTTGGTCTGCATGTTCCCTATCATATGTCAATTCAAACTTATACAAATAAACTTGCCACACCCACAGGGGGCACCACAAGGGGCATAAATCTGATAGCGCCCATGAATTTCTTTCCAAAATTAAAAAAAATCTTCTTCAGATCCACCAGGCAGAATTCTTTCCTATTTGGTATAAGATTCAAGTTTGTTCAAATTGACCCCCTGGATTCATATTTGGGCTCACTATAGAAGCCCGAATTTGAACTTAGTGCATTTCAGGCAAATTTCTTAAAAAATCTTCTCCAGATCCAGTCAGCAGAATCTTTTGATATTTGGTATGCAACATTGTGGGGTGGATCTGATACAAGTTTGTACAAATTGGCCCCCTGGGTTCATATTTGGGCTCCATATAGGAGCCCGAATTTCAACTTAGTGCATTTCAGGCAAATTTCTTTAAAAATCTTCTTCTCAAGATCCAGCAGGCAGAATCTTTTGATATTGGGTATGCAGCATGCTTAGGGGGGTGAGATTCAAGTTTGGTCATGCCAAGTCCCTGGGTTCATATTTGGGCTCACTATGGGTGCCCGAATTACAACTTACTTCAAACTGAGGAATTTTCTTTAAAAATCTTCAGATCCATCAGTCGGAATGTTTTGATATTTGGTATGCAGCATCCTTAGGGGGTGAAATTCAAGTTTGTTTAAGCCATGTCCTAGGTCCATATTTGGGCTCTCTGTGGGAGTGTGAATTGTAACTTTCAAAATGAGAAATTTTCTTAAAAAATCTTCTTCTTCAGATCCAGCAGTCGGAATGTTTTAATATTTGGTGTGCAGCATCCTTGGGGGAGTGGGGAGGGGGGGGGGGGGTGGGGGTGTCATATTTGGGCTCCCTGTTGAAGCCCGAATTATAACTTAGTTCCATATGAGGAATTTTTCTTTAAAAATCTTCTTCCGATTCAGCAGTCGGCATGTTTTGATATTTGGAATGCAATATCCTTAGGGGTTGAGATTCAAGTTTTTTCAAGCCAAGTCCCTGGGTTCACATTTGGGCTCACTTTGGAAGCCCGAATGATAACTTAGTTAAAAATGAAGAATTTTCTTTAAAAAATCTTCTTCTTCAGATCCAGCAGTCAGAATGCTTTTGATATTTGGTATGCAGCATCCTTAGGGGGGTAAGATTCAAGTTTGTTCAAGCCATGTCCTTAGGTCAATATTTGGGCTCACTGCGGAAGCTCGAATTGTAACTTAGTTCAAAATGAGGAATTTTCTTAAAAAATCTTCTTCAGATTCAGCAGTCGGAATGTTTTGATATTTTTCCCATTCTTGGGGGGGGGGGGGGGGGGGGGGATTGAAGTTTGTTAAAGCCAAGTCCCTGGGTTCATATTTGGGCTCCCTGTAGGAGCCAGAATTATAACTTAGTTCAATATGAGGAACATCCTTTAAAAAACTTTTTTTTTTTAGATCCACCAGTCAGAATCTTTGGATATTTGGTGTAAGCTTTTCTTACGAGGGGCAGATGCAACTTGTTGAAATCAGTTCCCTGGGTTGATATTTAGTCTACCATGTCAGGTGAGCACCCGCAAGCCTCCTGGGGCCTCTTGTTTTTCATGTGTTTTTTCCTCAAACTGGGTTATTTTGTTGAGTCGCGTAAGGCACCTATTTTCGTTTCGACGCATGAATCTCCGACTGAAACAGAACAAAATATAAATAAAAAATCTGCAACAAGCGACAATGGACAATTGATTCTCCTGTGATTTTAAATAAATGGTCACTTATTTGACAAATGAAAATGCCTATTTATCACACTCATTTGACTCAAGCACATTCGATTCTTGAAAATAACCGTTTTTATGAAAACCTCGGATCACTCAGTTCAGCCTTTCCTCATTTTGTATAATTTTTAGAGGGTGACTTGTAATCGCCCCAACTATTTTTCTAGGCAACTTGGGGCTTAGAAGGGCGACATAATCGCACTCATGGCTGGTCCTTGCCTAGCTATCGTGGGACTCAATGTGTGCTAAAAATGGAAACATAATTCCAAGTTTATTTTATAAGGAGCCATGTTTAAGTACCCTCTAGAAGCGTGTAACTGAAAATAATCCACATAGGTTGTAGATCAAGGGGCTCAACAGAGAAGCTCCACATTGTACAATATGATTAACTGAAGAAAAGGCTTGATGCTTGGGCTGTTTTAGTTACTACTGAGGCGCTTATAAGGGTCATGCAATGATTTTTCTCTTTTTGGTGTCGCCTGCCCCACGAAGTGGGGAGCGACATATAGGGATTACTTTTGTCGTCTTGCGTCGTCTGCGTCGTCGTCCGTGTCACACTTTCTCTTATCCGCCACTCCTCTTTAACCTATGAATGGATTTTGATGAAACTTTCAGTGATTCTTTATCACATAATGGCATTGTGCACCTCCTATTTTATTTTTTGATCCGTTGTATTTTTTCCAGAGTTATGCCCCTTTTCCACTTAGAATTCTGTCTGAAATATTAAAATATAGTGCAGGCGACACAAGTCTTCCATGGAAGACTCACATCTAAGTTTTTCATAAAATCACTCAAAACCTTTCAAAAAGCAGAAAAAAAACACACCCAGATTGACCCTCGCCTAACCGGGAACACGGGGTCAAATGTGCCATGGTAAATTTTTTTTTTTCATAAAACCCCTTGCAGTTCATCAAAACTCATTCTAAAGCAGAAAAACATTAATTCAAATAGATCCTTCCACTTACCCAGGGGTCATAAGGGTCATATGGCAATTTTCTTCTTTTTTAGCAAAAAATCACTCAAAAACCTTCAAAACTCATATTAAAGTAGAAAAAACATCACCAAAATTGGCCCTCACCCTAACTGTTGCTAAGGGGTCTTAAGGGTCATGATTAATTTCTTTTTTTTTTGCATAAAATGTCTTTAAATATGTCAAAACCCATTTTAAAGCATGAAAACATCATTGAACCCCCCAACCGGGGGTCGAGGGGACATAAGGGCTCATATGGTGAGTTGCAAAAAATCGCTTGAATTCCTTCAAAACTCATTTTATAGCAGAAGAAAACACCCAAATTAACCTTCACTTTAACTGAGTAAAAGGGTCATAGGGCTGAATTTAATTTTTTGCGTAAAATCACTTGAAATCCTTCAAAAATCATTTTAAAGCCGGAAATCATCATTCAAATAGACCATTCCCCAATCCAGAGGAAAAGGGGTCATGTTGTGATATTCTTTTTTGGTAAAGAAATCACCCGAAATCCTTCAATAGTTATTTTAAAACAAAAATATCAAATGGACCTTCCCCCTAATTTGGGGTCATGGGGTCATATTGTGATTTCCTTTTTGCATAAACTCACTCAAAATCCTTCAAATTCATTTTAAAGCAGAAAAACAGCACTGCAATAGACCCTCCACCCTGACCCTGGGATCCCAAGATGACCAATTCATTATGGTGGCCATCTTGAATTTGGTTTCAGTCCAATAACTAATGAATACTAACTCGAATCAATTTCAGTTTTTGGTTATGCATTATTGGTGTCTAGAGGAAGCTTCCTTTTCGATTTTGGTCCAACTAGCCACTTCAATGTGGCCGCCATGGTGTCCATATTGAATTTGCTTTCTGTCCAATACCTAATGAATGCTGACTCAAATCATTTTTATTTTTATTTTTTAATTATGCATCGTTGGTGTCAAGAGGAAGCTTCCTTTCGATTTTGAACCTGTCAGCTGAACCAAGATGGCCATCATTGTACTGTACTAAGGCATACTGCATGCCGATGGTGCGCATGTCTTCAACCAATCTAACCCTGCCTGTGCTGCAGTGTGAAGTTATGATGTTGGGGAGCTGGCAGCTGCTCGTCATTCCTATGTGGTTCTCTCCAGGTACTCCGGCTTTCTCCACCTGTAAAACTGTCACAACACAACATGCCCTTGGCTGTTGAAAGTGTCATTAAACTTAATAAATAAATATGGCCACCATATTGAATTTGGTTTCCGTCCAACAACTAATGAATGCTGACACAAATCAATTTTATTTTTGGATGCATTATTGGTGTCTAGAGCAAGCTTCTTTTTGATTTGGTTATGCCCCCAAGAGACTTACCTACCCTTTTTTGATACTCTCGGGAGCATATGCCACACTTTTGAGTTGCTCTTGTTATTTTTATACCACCCACTTGAAAAGTGGGCGGTATATAGCATTCATGGTGTCCGTACTTCCGTACTTCCGTACGTCCGTACGTCCGTGACGCTTTGGGGGTACACATCTGCTATCCGCTACTCCTCTTAAACCAGTGGGTGGATTTCATTGAAACTTACAGGCATTCTTTTCTATACATTATAGATGTGCACCTCCTATTTTGCTTTCAGGTATTTTTATTTTTTACTCTTTCCCAAAGGGCGAAATGAACTTAGCCAAATTGTTGTGATGCTTTAGGGGGGTACACTCCTGCTATCCGCTACTCCTCTTATACCAGTGGGCGAATTTCATTGAAACTCTCAGACATTCTTTTATATACATTATAGATGTGCACCTTCTATTCTGCTTTCAGGTATTTTTATTTTTTCTATCCCATGTGGCAAAATGAACTTGGTACGTCCGTACGTCCATACATCCATTATGCTTTGAGGGGAACACATCTGCTATCCGCTACTCCTCTTAAACCAGTGGGCAGATTTCATTGAAACTTTCAGGCATTCTTTTATATACATTCTAGATGTGCACCTCCTATTTTACTTTCAGGTATTTTTTTTTTTACTCTGTCCCAAAGGTCTTAATGAACTTAGCCAAATTGTTGTGATGCTTTGTGGGGGGTACACACCTGCTATCTGCTACTCCGTCCGTACGTCCGTGACGCTTTGGGGGTACACATCTGCTATCCGCTACTCCTCTTAAACCAGTGGGTGGATTTCATTGAAACTTACAGGCATTCTTTTCTATACATTATAGATGTGCACCTCCTATTTTGCTTTCAGGTATTTTTATTTTTTACTCTTTCCCAAAGGGCGATTAGTGGCCCTCAGTGGAGCTCTCTAGGTCATGGGTGCAGATCATGTGGGACACAGTGTGTTATACCCCCTCCCACCAAAAAACCCTTTACCCCACCCTATCCTTAAAAATCTGAAAGGAATATATAGTCAATCACATATGGTGTTCCCAGAGGTTACAAAATATACACCACTTTATTACTAAATTCAAAAATTTTCTTGATTGAGATGCCCTTCCAACCCCCTTAAACCGACTCATGCCCGCAGCATGGGTGGCAGATGCCTGTTGAACCTGCTTGACCACCTCCCACCCCCCCACTCTTTGGGAGACTACATATGATATTCCCAAAGGTGACCAAAATACACCATTTTATTGCTAAAATCCAAAATTTCCTTGAATGAGATGCCCTTCCAATCCCCTTAAACCCGCTCATGCCCACTACACTGGTGGCAGATGCCTGTTGCGTCTGCTTGAACTCCCTCCCCCCCCCCCCATACTCTTTGGGAGAGATCTGCGCCCATGCTGTAGGCTAACATGTTTCTTTTCAGATATTTTCATCTTGCATGCTCTTTGTAATATTTACCCTTTCTCATATTGAAAATTGCTCTCATGTTTTCGGAGAACATACAGATGTGCTGTGTATATTAAATACTTTTTTACTGTTGTGAAATGTTTCTTGGTTGGAGTGGGTGGTATCTTTAGTGAGCAGTGCTCACAGTAATTCTAGTTTAATTATACATTATTGGTGTCTACAGGATGCTTCCTTTCGATTTTGGACCAGTCAGCTGAACCAAGATGGCCATCAGTGTCCAAATCATTATGGCTTCCGTGGCATCCATCTTGAGTTTGGTTTCCATCTAATAACTTATGAATGCTGACTCTAATCAATTTTATTAGCTCACCTGAGCGAAGCTCAAGGGGAGCTTTACTAATCACTTTCCGTCCATTGTCCGTCTGTCCGTCGTCCGTCCGGCGTTAACTTTACATTATCGACTTCTTCTCACGAACTGCTGGACCAAATTCAACAAAATTTGCTGTGCATGTTCCCTATCATATGTTTGTTCAAATCAAGTTGACCCACCCCTTGATAGAGCCACGCCCAAAAAGTTACCCTAAATCTTAAATCTTCTCATGAACCAGCTGTAGCAGAGACTTGATATTAGGTGTGCAGCTTCCTTTTGAGGTGTAGACTCAGATTTGTTCAAGAGAAGTTCTAGGGGCTATATTTGCCATCGTTATGGGAGGGGCAAGAATTTTTGCCCCGCCCAAAATTTCTATTTTCCAAACAGAGAGACTGAATTGAACCAAATTTGACATGAGGTTTTATTGGGACATAAGTAGTTAATTTATGCCAAAAGAATTTTTCCTGTCACCCCATGAGAACCGCAGGAGCTAAAAATAGAAAAAATTAAAACGCACATATCTCCAAAAGTACTTAGCACTGAGAATTCTTATTTGGTGTGAAGCTTCCTTAGGACCAACAGAATGGAATGGTAAAAAAAAATTGCTATCGGTTTATCATGGGGTACTTTTTTGGAACTGAGTCAGCAGTTTTTAAAACTGTGGGTAATGGGAAAAACATTTAAGACTACTTTTCTCCCAAACCACTGCTCCAAAAGCTTTCAAATTTCACAAATAACTTCTTTGGAAGATTGTTTCACATGTTTATTGAAATCAATTCCCTGGGTCCATATTTGGACTCTCTATGGGATCCCAAATGTTTAAATTAGTGCAGTATGAGGAATATTCTTTAAAAATCTTCTTCAGATCTACCAGTAAGAATATTTTGATATTTGGTATTCAGCATTCTCGCGGGGGGTGGTATTCAAGTTTGTTCAAGCCAAGTCCCTGGGTTCATATTTAGACTGAAAATTTGGGGTCCCAGTCCAGACTCAGAAATTTTGGTCCAAAATCCAGAAATGAGTTTTTTGTTTTTTAGCTCAACTTGACAAAGTCAAGCTGAGCTATTGCCATTACTTCTTGCCCGTCGGTACGTACTTTCATTTATGTGTTTCGGTCATACGTCCACAAATTCCTTGGGCACCCCTCACAGGTCGCATTTATGATCAGATCACTTTGAAACTTGGTATGCTTTTTTGGGGTGACCTTTAGATGGGAGCTATTGATTTTTTTCAATTTCCGTCAAAAAATGTTGCCGCGGCCAACATTCTTAGAACTTAGTTTAGTCAGACCACAATACTTCCCTTTGGCACACCCTACAGGGCACATTTATGATTGGATTGCTTTGAAACCTGGCATGCTTGTTTGGGGTGACCTCTAGATGGGAGCTATCGATTTTCTTCAATTTCCGTCAAACAATGTTGCCGCGGCCAACATTCTTAGAACTTAGTTTAGTCAGACCACAATATTTCCCTTTGGCACACCCTTCAAGGCACATTTATGATTGGATTGCTTTGAAACCTGGTATGCTTGTTTAGGGTGACCTCTAGATGGGAGCTATCTATTTTCTTCAATTTCCGTCAAAAAATGTTGCCATGGCCAACGTTCTTAGAACTTAGTTTAGTCAGACCTCAATATTTCCCTTTGGCACACCCTACAGGGCACATTTATTAGCTCAACTTGACAAAGACAAGCTGAGCTATTGTCATCACTTCTCATTTGTACACAACTTCTATACGGCTCAGGCTGGAGGCTGTATTTATGAACCGATCTTTACGAAACTTCTTGGGTACCTTTGTTATCACCGTGGGACAAGAACGAGTGTTTCTGGGTGCGGTCCAAAATTCAAGATGGCCACCGGCAACCATTTTGTCCCAAAATTAGTGCAAACAGTTTTTTGTACAGAACTTCTGTATGAAAGTTCTGATTTGAATAAATTTTTGTAGGAATATTTAGTAACAAGGAATACATCACATATAATACAGGTTTTTTTCTTGTGCAGAAGTTACGCAAATTAGATGAACTTTGATTTGTTCAGCGCTACTTATACACAGTAAGGGCACATGTCAATACGGCTCGGGCTAGAATCTGTATTTATGAACCAATCTTCACGATACTTGTTGGGGTACATTTGTTATCACCTTGTGACAGGAACGAGTGTTTTTGGGTGCCTTTGTTATCACTGTGCTATGAGAACAAATATTTTTGGGTTCAGTCAGACCCACTCTGGGGGCTCAAAGATTTCTTTTCTAGTTTAGCATCTAACTGTCACCCCACCGTTACAATACTTTATCTATATATTTGTTACAGGCTACGGTCAGCATTTTTGTACAGACCGTTGGAATACTTTACATGTACCTTTGTTATCAGGTCATTACCTAGATGTTTGTCATTGCTGTGTCACATACTATACATGTACATGTCTTAAACAAGTTGAGCTACAGTGTCACTGACACTTTCATTTATGTGTTTCGGTCAATTTTAAGACAAAATTTATTTTTTTTTACTACAAAAATTTGGGGTCCGACTTAGAAAATTTTGGACCCGAATCAGGAAATTAGTTTTTTTGTTAGCTCAACTTGACAAAGTCAAGCTGAGCTATTGCCATCACTTCTCGTCCGTCGGCGTAAGTACGTACGTATGTACGTACGTTAGTATGTTAGTACGTTAGTACGTACGTCCACAATTTCCTTTGGCACACCTCACAGGTCGCATTTATGATCAGATTACTTTGAAACTTCTTATGCGTGTTTGGGGTGACCTCTAGATGGGAGCTATCGATTTTCTTCAATTTCCGTCAAAAAATGTTGCCGCGGCCAACGTTCTTAGAACTTAGTTTAGTCAAACCACAGTATTTCCCTTTGGCACACCCTACAGGGCACATTTATGGTTTGATTGCTTTGAAACCTGATACGCTTATTTAGGGTGACCTCTAGATGGGAGCTATCGATTTTCTTCAATTTCCGGCAAAAAATGTTGCCACGGCCAACGTTCGTAGAACTTAGTTTAGTCAGACCTCAATATTTCCCTTTGGCACACCTTACAGGGTACATTTACGATCAGATTGCTTTGAAACCTGGTATGCTTGTTTGGGGAGACCTCTAGATGGGAGCTATCGATTTTCTTCAATTTCTGTCAAAAAATGTTGCCGCGGCCAACGTTCTTAGAACTTAGTTTAGTCAGAAGACTCAATATTTCCCTTTGGCACACCCCACAGGGTACATTTATGATCGGATTGCTTTGAAACCTGGCATGCTTGTTTGGGGTGACCTCTAGATGGGAGCTATCGATTTTCTTCAATTTCTGTCAAATGTTGCCGCGGCCAACGTTCTTTGAACTTAGTTTAGTCAAACCACAATATTTCCCTTTGGCACACCCTACAGGGCACATTTATGATTTGATTGCTTTGAAACCTGGTATGCTTATTTAGGGTGACCTCTAGATGGGAGCTATCGATTTTCTTCAATTTCCGGCAAAAAATGTTGCCACGGCCAACGTTCGTAGAACTTAGTTCAGTCAGACCTCAATATTTCCCTTTGGCACACCCTACAGGGCCCATTTATGATCAGATTGCTTTGAAACCTGGTATGCTTGTTTGGGGAGACCTCTAGATGGGAGCTATCGATTTTCTTCAATTTCTGTCAAAAAATGTTGCCGCGGCCAACGTTCTTAGAACTTAGTTTAGTCAGAAGACTCAATATTTCCCTTTGGCACACCCTACAGGGTACATTTATGATCGGATTGCTTTGAAACCTGGCATGCTTGTTTGGGGTGACATCTAGATGGGAGTTATCGATTTTCTTCAATTTCCGTCAAAAAATGTTGCCGCGGCCAACGTTTTTAGAACTCAGTTTAGTCAGACCACAATATTTCCCTTTGGCACACCCTACAGGGCACATTTATGATTTGATTGCTTTAAAACCTGGTATGCTTGTTTGGGGTGACCTCTAGATGGGAGCTATCGATTTTCTTCAATTTCCATCAAAAAATGTTGCCGTGGCCAACGTTCTTAGAACTTGGTTTAGTCAGAAGACTCGATATTTCCCTTTGGCACACCCTACAGGGCACATTTATGATCGGATTGCTTTGAAACCTTTCATGCTTGTTTGGGGTGACCTCTAGATGGGCGCTATCGATTTTCTTCAATTTCCGTCAAAAAATGTTGCCGCGGCCAACGTTTTTAGAACTCAGTTTAGTCAAACCACAATATTTCCCTTTGGCACACCCTACAGGGCACATTTATGATTTGATTGCTTTGAAACCTGGTATGCTTGTTTGGGGTGACCTCTAGATGGGAGCTATCGATTTTCTTCAATTTCCATCAAAAAATGTTGCCGTGGCCAACGTTCTTAGAACTTGGTTTAGTCAGAAGACTCGATATTTCCCTTTGGCACACCCTACAGGGCACATTTATGATCGGATTGCTTTGAAACCTTTCATGCTTGTTTGGGGTGACCTCTAGATGGGCACTATCGATTTTCTTCAATTTCCATCAAAAAATGTTGCCACGGCCAATGTTCTTAGAATTTAGTCTAGTCAGACCACAATATTTCCCTTTTGTACACCCTACAGGGCACATTTATGATCGGATTGCTTTGAAACCTGGCATGCTTGTTTGGGGAGGCCTCTAGATGGGAGCTATCGATTTTCTTCGGTTTCTGTCAAAAAAATGTTGCCACTGGCAAAAAAACTGACATTGGTCCCAATGATCTTCAATTTTGCCATTTCATTTATAACTTACCAAGTTCAAGTTTGTCAAGTTGAGCTACAGTGTCATTGACACTTTCATTTTTATGCATTTTGGTCAATTTTAAGACAAAAAAAATTTTTTTTTTACTCTGAAAGTTTGGGGTCTGGATGGGACTTGAAAAATTTTGGACCAAAATCCGGAAATTAGTTTTTTATGTGTGTAATCTTTCTTGGGTTGAAATATTCAAACCCGAAGTTCAAGGCTCAAAAATATTTATTTAAACAAAACAGGCTGGATAAAGTAAATGTACAAATTAGTCCATCATTCTAGTGATGTGGTACAATAAAAATATCAGATATATTCTCGCAAATATAAACGGTGAATCACAATATAAGTGAAAATGTAACTCATGTTACAATTTTCAATCTCACTAGATACATGTATGGCGGAACAACTCTAGCTACCTGACCTTATGGGTCAAGAATGTGGCGGGAGAAGGAAGATGTTAAAACGTCATGCGAGATAAGTGCAGTGTAAAGTGAGTTGCATTCATTCACTCAGTTCAAGCACACCAAATGATTAACCCTATGATTATGCTGTGGGCAGCAATAGAAATAAGTTATATACAACATATAACTACACAGACATGGGTTACAATGCACTTTGGTCAATTTTAAGAAGAAGAAAACAAAATTTTAGTCTGAAAATATTTTGTTTGGGACTTCAAAATTTTCCGAACTAAAATAAAAAAAAATCTGTTTTTTATGCGTTTATCTCAAATTTGGGACGTAAAAGTGCAGGAACTGAAAATAGAAGGAAAATCCTGTATATTGTGTGCCATGTGTGGGCACAGTCTAGTTGGTATATGCTTTTCTTAGGAGGGGCATATGCAGCTTATTCAAGTCAAGCCCCTGGTTTGATATTTAGACTACCATGTCAGGTGAGAACCCTCAGGCCCCCTGGGGCCTCTTTTTTTGTTATGCATTGTTGGTGTCTAGAGGAAAATTCCTTTTGATTTTGGTTATGCCCCTGAGAGAGCCTGGGGCATATGCCACGCTTCGCACTGCTCTTGTTCTCTCTTATCGACTCATTTGGTGGATGAGTCAGTAAGGGAGAAATGTGACAATGAGAACAAGATGTATTCATTTCTTTGCCAAATAGACCAACTAACGAGCATCCACAGGGGCCAACGGTCCAGTTTCCTCCCTGTGAGACAGTTTGATCAGTTTACAGTACAGTTGCTGTGGACTGTCATAATCCATGTGTGGGCAGTGATGTCCATGCATGCGTTTAACAGGTGATAAACATCATCATCAGCAAAATTTTAATTAATGAAGCACTGGGATGTACCCATTGCTTCATTAATTAAATTTTTGACGATTATTCCTGTAATTAGTATTTGCAATTTAATATTATTGCGTTCGTGGAAATACTGCCCACCCTGTGGAAAGTGACCAGTCCACGGCGGCTGTACTGTATGCTCTAACACAGTAAAACCATTTGGCTAGTTTTTGCTGGTTCCGGTTTGCAACAAAAAAAAACAAAGCTTACCGGAAAATGCCCAGGTCTACCTGTGAAAATCGTATTCTTATTACATTATTATAAAATTTGTAAAAATTACTTAGGAGTATTTTATTTTCCAGGGTGTTTCATTAACAATTTCTGTCTGTTGGGAGTTCTCAAGTCATTTGGCTTGATAATTCAAGAGATGAAAAGAACATTCCATTTACCAAGTTCTATTGTGGTACTGATGTCATCACTATCTGCAGTTGTCTTTGTTTTGTGTGGTGAGTGAAGTACTTTATTTCATTAACCCCTTACAACCTCAAAAGGAGCTGACAACACAAATTCCTTGAATGACCCATAATTGTCATTTTGCCTAAAAAATTAGAAAGAATCTAATGTGTGCATTCCAGTGAAGGGTGAAAAGCTTTACTTTTACGACCAAAAAAATGAATAAATAATTAAATTTAAATGGTGATTTCTGTGAAAAGCACTGGCTGGTTTTTCCAGTCTGTCTGTCTGTCTGTCTGTCTGTCTGTCTGTCTGTGTCTGTCTGTCTGTCTGTCTGTCTGTCTGTCTGTCTGTTAACATGGTACAGGTGCTGTGCCCATGTGGGTGACCTTGACCTTGAAATTGATGACCTTGACCTTTTATTTCGAAAACAGCTGGGCCGATCAGGCTAAAATTTCACATGTGTGGATATATTGACCCATTGATCATTTTGACTTTATCGGGGTGCCCGTGTGGGGGTGACCTTGATCTTGAAATTGATGATCTTGACCTTTTATTTCAAAAAACGGCTGGGCCGATCAGGCTAAAATTTCATATGTGCGGGTATATTGACCCATCGATCATTTAAACTTTGACTTTATCGGCCAAGAAGCAGATACCGGAAACTACTCCGCCTCCTATCTGTGTCGGGACTCTTCCTTCTGTTGAGGGTAAACACTCTTCGCTCTGTCCATTTGGAAAGGTAGGATCGATTTTCTGTCTCTTATTCCTGGTCGACAGAAGATCTCTCCTGAATCCATTTCTCGATGGATTTGTCTTACTATTCGTGCAGCTTCTGCTCGTCTAGCGACTGGCGATTGTATTACCAATCATTTTTCTGCCACGAGGTGTGTGCATTGTCTACCTCTTGGGGCTTATACTAACTCCGTCATGTTGCCGGATGTTATACTGGCAGCCTACTGGAGAAATACTACTTTCTCCACTTATCTGCGACAATTGCAGGCGCAGACAGAGGACCTTTGTTCTATGGGCCCTCTTTCTTCTGCTCAGGCTGTTGTCTCTCCCAGCCATTCAGCTGCTTTGTAGGTCAGTTCCAGCTCTGTGCTGTTACTGCCCTTTCTGTCTGTGCGTCGCACAGAACCATACGCCTCATCTCTCATCTCATTGTCTTTTACTAATGTTTGTGATGCTATGGTTGGATAGGCCTAGGGACCTCTTCCTCTGTCCACGGTTCCAGTCCAGTTGGGTTATGAGTGGGTTAGTTATGTGATTCCCTCCATCCTGTTGTCTATTCAGCCTGTAGTAAACAATTGTAAGGTAGGTTGATAAGAAATTAAAATTTTATAGTAAATTTCGTTTCTTATTATACCTACCACAATTGTTTACATGGAGGCACTCCCGTCTTCTTATTCGGGTAAGAATCCTTCCTCCCCGCTGATCACATATCTCCTATGTTGGCAGACTCAAAAGAATGGTTTGATTGGTTTGATGACTGCTTGCGCATTGGTTAACGGAAGTCGTGGAATTGTACAAGAGAAGAGCGTCCCCTACTGGGTGTGCACCGATGGCGCTCGACCCAGTTTTGGCTTATATATTTTTATACTGTACCAATGACCCAGACATAGCTGGTGCTAACTCTTAAAATATAGGGCCAAACACAAATTTTGCCCCCCAATCCCCAAAATGTGCATCTAAAACCAAAGAAAACATGTCCTGAAAGGCCCTCCACACTTCGCCTCTACTGCGCATGCGCAGTGTCAAGGACGTTCCGAAATTGGCGCCATTAATTATTCTAAGTTTGGCCCTTCATCAGTTAACATCTGACTGATCTTTGTGCTTGTAAATCTCAGTTTAAATGATGCCAGACACATATTAGTGAAATGGTGATTCTAAGGAGGATAGAGACGGAGGAGAGGAAAAAATGTGTGACAGAATATTATCAGGGCTGTAAGTTAAAATTTTTTAATGAAATTATGTTAAGTTACCTATTTTCGAGGCAGCAGCCATTTTGTTGTCATTCTGATTATTTAGTTACACTGTTTTTTAAGTGTTTTCCTCTCTCCCTGTCCTTTAAGTCCCCCCTTGCTATTCTCCCATGCTTTTGGCATAGTTTTTGTAATTATTATTACTAAATTTTCTTGGGAGTTTTAGCTGAATAACAGAATGAATACTGTTCTTGTCCCCATGTTTACGTCTTCACCTACGGGTGGTTAGGCGTTGTGTTCTGCATCTACCATCTGATGTTCTGCAGTTTCTTCCCTGGAAGTCTCTGTTTTGCATCAGATAGTGTATTTTTGGTAACTGATTTCGGGCCTGGGTGCCTGGAGTCTTATTTTAGTATTTTTACACTCATTGTTTACATTTACAACAGCCCTCTGTGTGAGGGGGGGATTTCTGGAAAATAATATCTTGATGTTATTTTATTCATAACTAGATACATTATTATTGTTCGTAAGTGTTGAATAAATTGTTTAAAATATTTTTAAAATTTTTGTCCACACTTTGGCTTGGGATCCATTGGGGCTCAACGTTACTTTTCAGAAACTTGGGCTGTTCTGAAAAAATATTTTTTCAAAATATTTTGATTTCAATTATTTTTTCTATATTAATGGATCATATTATTATTATGTATTTTGATGTCAGGGGTTAGTGCGAGTACCAGGACTTGTTTTCTTTTCACATTGAAAGGATATTGATCAATTGTATTAAGAGGAAGTCTTCCTCTGACTTTATAATCATTCTATATGTGGTCAGTGTACTCGCATTAACTCCTGTTCTGTATCGTATGATTTCGATGACAATATGGGAAGCGTATGTCACGGTATGTTATTGGGGAATTGGACACTCCGGTCCTTTCCCCGCAGGGTCACTCTACTTTATAAATTTCTATTTCAGACGATCAAGATTAGGGTGATGTATCTGTGATGTCTTCCAACAGTGTGCCTCCGTCGTCACAATTAATGAAGGGCTAGCGGAAAAGTGCTCATGTAAATACGCCAATTGCCTAAGAGGACCCTAGTAGGTTCGACGGCCTTTGACGTCCGCTAGCTCGCCCGGTGTAGCGTCCATTCACCGAATGGTTCGGCAGCCGGGTTCGTCCGTTGCGGTCTAGAAGGAATTTTGGGGTGATGCGAGCACTATAAATCAACCTAATGCACACCCAGTGACGGCGGATCGAAGGGAGAACGGAGGAAGCCTTTTAGTCCAGTTCATAGCTCGTTCCGGTCCATCCGGACGGCAAGCGAGAGAGGCCCCTCTCTCGTTCAACAACATCTGGCCCCAGATGTTGTGGTACAAAATGTGTCGCAAGCGGAGCATACGTCCGTCGCTCGGGACGCTCTGTTGTATAGGCAGTCCGCGGAGACTGCTAAGGCTTCCTCTTCTCGTCAGCGCACACGACCGCACCTTGGCTGCGTGACCGCCGATATATTACCAGCTTCGCCGATCAAGGATTCTTCGGCGACCAGGTCACACCATCCTGTAGCCAGGGACACGAGGCCTGCAGACTCCGGACGTTCGCATAGGAAGTGTGCGGGAGTCAACGTACACGGAGCTTCCGGCGGCAATGCATCGTAAGACCGCTGCTGCACAGGCCTCGGGAATGGATGTGCTTTCCTAAATAGCACAGTTTATCGCAGCATCCCAGCATCAACTGAATCTGTCGCATATTTTTTATCCGACGATGCTGGGTCGGGACGCTCCGCGGAAGCGGGTACGGACGTCCGAAAGTTTCATCCGGTCCGACGGGATACCGAAAGGGATTTGGAGGATTTCGAGCCTTCCCTTTCGGAACAACATATGCTGTTGTGTATGTCATCTGACTTGGTCTTCTACAGCTTCTTTCGTCGGACCAGAATGCTGCGATGCCGGATAAGAAACTGATAGCGTCGGTGGACTTAGAAATTTTTGGTTCAGTTCAGGGACATCGTCCCTCAGTTCCGACATAGTCCAATAATGTCACACAAACTTTCGAATTATTGAACGACGCTATATATATTATTATTTTATGCTTGCTATAACCAAGCATTTCTGGTTTCTTGTTCGCAAAGTTACGGAGATGTCTTTCAAAAGTGTGCCTCTGTCGTCATAGTTAATGAAGAGCTAGCGGCAATAAGTGCTCATGGAATGTGTCTATCGCCTACGGAGTGACATTCGCTAGCTCACCCGGTGTAGCGTACATTCATCGAATGGTTCGGCTGCCGGGTTCGTCCGTTGCGGTCTAGGAAGGAGATTTGGGTGATGCGAGCACTTTAATTACTTTAGTACTCACCCAGTGATGGCTGATTGAGGACAGATCGGAGGAAGCCTGTTAGTCCGGTTCCTGGCTTGTCCAGGTCCGTCCGGGCTGTGAGCGAGAGAGGTCCCTCTCTCGTCCAACAACATAGGGGACCGCATGTTGTGGTTCAGATATTTTACATTCGGAGCATATGTCCGTCGGTCGGGACGCTCCGTTATATTGACAGTCCGAGAGACTGTCCTTAATGCTTCCTCATCCTCACAGCAGGGCACACGACCGCACATTGGCTACGTGACCTTGATTATCCGATCAGTTTCGTCATTCAGTGATTCCACGGCGAATAGGTCGCGCCATCCAGTAGCCAAGGGACACGAGGCCTATACACTCCGTTCGCTCGCATATTGGTAGTATGCACGGGGTAACGATCACGGAGCTTCCAGCGGCAATGCATCGTAAGACCGCTTCTCCTCAGGCCTCAGTGACGGACATGCTATCCGAGTTAGCACAGTTGTTTCGCAGCATCCCAGCAATTGACAGTTTCTCGGTCGAATCAGGAATTATCCGACGGCGCTGGGTCGGTGCGGTCCGCGGTTGCATCAGGTACGGACGACCGAACGCTTTATAGGGTCCGAGAGGATGGCGAAAGGGATTAGAAAGATTTCGAGTTTTCCCTTTAGTAGTATCGGAAGCTGCCTTTCATATCTTCTGGCATTATCTTCCAGTGATTGTTATTTCGGACTTCATTGCTGCGATCTTGGATAAGAGACTTATAGCGTCATTGGACTCGGATTTTTCGATCGGTTCAGGGACATTGTCCCTGACTTACCGACGCAGTCCAATATTGTCATTACAACATGTGTTTTATTTTCGACGCTATATATATATATATATATACAAGCCTGCTACCAAGCATGATAGTTTAGTTTCTTGTCCGCGTTGCTCATTTCTGCCATTTTATCATTTATACGAATAGTTTATTTTGGCAGAGCAGGGCATACCGAGAGTTCATATGCATCTAGACGGTGTGGTTAAAGACTGGATATATTCTTTTTCGCCGTTTATGTCTTTTCCAACTTCAATGTTGGAAACGACATGATGTATAGTAGACTTAACTTAGACGCTTTATCATACGTAATCCGCCTTACTGAGGCGTTATCATTACGTCTTCAAGAAAAGATTTACGGGATATTATTCTCAATGTAATTTCTTTTGAGGGCAGCAGTTTGTTCACGTATAACTCCGCCCTTCAGTGGCTGATTGGAGTTGGTTAGACGTGACGCAGCCCTAGCTACATCCACACGCGTGGATAGTAAGGTTAAGAACTCTCTCAGAGTCGCTTCGTTCTCGGAGGAGCTTCTCTTCGACGGCAACTTTTCGGCAATCCATGAATTGCTCGATTTACACGTTCTCTTGTCTATCTAGTGTTACAAGAGATTCAGACTGGGGCAAACATTCGGTGGTTGACTCAGAGAGTGTCACCGCAGTTGCCGGACCCGAGTGTGGCTGTTATGACGGTTGCCAGTCAAACAGATTGGGATATAATACTGATCCCTACGGATTCGAAGTGCCAGGGTCTTTGGGTTCCGCAGTCTCTTAGCAACCAGTTTTCTTCCGCGGAATAATGTTTTTTAGGCTTGCTTTATGTCATTGCATGAACATTATTCAGAAACGCATGCCCAAATCCTGTCCTTTAATTCGACAGTAGTGGCGCATCTCCGGAACCAGGGAGGCTCTCTTTCGTTTCCGTTATTCAATTTAATGGAAAGAATCCGTCTGTTGGTTATAGTACACCAAGTTCTGTTTTGGTCCGTCATATTCCGGGTCGTCTGATTGTTTTACCGGACTCCCGTTCTCTTACGGGTCGCTTGTTGCTGTCAGAATGGACTCTCAACAAACAAGTATTCAATCAGATTTGCTATCTATGGGAGCGCCCAATGATGATTTATTTACGACACAGCTTGCTAATCAATTGCAGACGTATGTGTTGGCTTGTCCAGATCTCTGAGCTAATGTTGTTAACGCTCTATTGATCTATAGGACGGAATGATAGGATATGCGTATCCTCCGGCGCTGTTGTTTCAGCAGGTATTGCTAAGATAAACAACCACAATACATTTCTGTTGATAGCATCTCTATCTGCACAGAGATCATGGGTAATTTACTCTCTTGTCTACTGTGGGTCTTAACGTGAAATCTTCCTCTATGTGAGGATCTTTTTTCACTGGGTAAATCGTGTCATCTTTATCACAACCCGCAAGGTCGCAACCTTCATGTATTCCGTTGTGTGGTCCGTATTGCATTGTAAGCACTGTACTGGACGAGCTTTGGACGCGATTTCTTACTATAGGAGATCCTCTTCTTCGCTATTCTATGCGGCTAAAGTGGAGGCTCTTCCGTCGTTGGTGTAGGGATCATTATGTTCATATTGTTGATCCCTCCATACTACTCATTGCAATTTTTTAGTATACTTGTTTCACAAGATCTACTGCAGCCTGTTATTATTAAGGTTATAGGTTTATGTTACCTCATACCTATGCACTCTACGATAGTTTACAATTGAGTCTTATGTCTCTTTATCTAAGTCAGTAACTTTTTGATAAATAGACTTAGAATCTTTAGATTAAATTCCTATATGGATTTTAACTTCGGTTCTTATTTAGCTAAGTAATCATTTGAGCCTCTGGAAACAGTAGTTTTCAAATTCTGACCTTTTAGACAGTAATTCTGTTGGTTTCTCTTTTACTGTAGAGTCAGTGAGTTTCATGCACTATCGATGGATGATTTTCACTTTCGTAGTTTCGGAATCACTACTTCCGTTACTATTTAGGTTGGATTTTTGCATAAGAGTTAGGCTCCTATTATCCGGAACTTATTATTTTTAAGGTCCTTCCGTCTTCGTATGGGCATAGGCCTTTACTCTTTCCGGGTAGAGTTTATGTATTTATAAACAGATATCTGTTTATTACTATGGGCGTAAGCTTCTTCTGTCTTTGATGCCTAGTAGAAGGACGTTACGCTCCATTTTATTGTTAATGGATTCTATTAACTATCGGTACTGCTTATGGTATATCATTGACTTAGCAGTTGTGCTTAAGATTTCGGCTCATGAAGTAAGAGTTCTTCTACTTCTTGGGCTTACATTAATAGTGTCGCTATTATAGATTTTTGAAGGCCGCTCATTGCGCTCAGCCATCCACATTCATGAATTTTTATCTCAGAAATATCGAGTCCATTTCTGGAGGCCTCTATTGTTAGGTCTATTATCTACTGCTCAGAATGTCATTCACTTAACAGTTGCTACTATAGCTAGGTAGGCTGTCTGTTTCGGCAGTGTCTCCGTTCTGCTGCCCTCTTCGCTCTGGGCTATTTGACCCAGGGCAAGAAAAAGGGGGGGGGGGGGGAGGGTGTTCCCTTGGGTCACCTGTTTTACTATGAAAACAAGGGGATACCTCCTCCGGAGTTAGTAATTCTGAGCTGTTATTGGGATGGTTGTTTAGTGAGAAGTTTAGGTTTTTAAAATTCATTCAAGTCTTAGTTTTTAAAGTATAGCTTTTGAATATTGCATGTGTCAACGGACATGATTATGCAATCCTCAGACACTTTTAGGAGTATAAGAGTCTCTATTCTCTAGACTTACTTTATTTATTGGCTTACTTTAAAAATTATTAGTATAAGGATTATATTGGATATTAATAGAGTACATGGATGTATGAAGCTCAATTTTGGAAGGTGTTGTATCTTTCTAATTTATCATAAATAAGAAAGATACATGTAAGGCCTATTACTTCTTTTTCCCTATAGGGGATGACTCTATTTTATTTTATTGAGCGTATTCCATTTTGCTCTATGTCCTTGGCCCTCCAGCCTTTTTACTATTCAGCTATGTCTGGGTCATTGGTACAGTATAAAAATGTTAAAAAATTTATAGTAATTTCTATATTTTTTATACTTACCAATGACCCAGACGGGGATGGCCCTCCCAGGAGTTGGGAACTCTTGCCTCCCTGCTGAGTACATAGCGCTTACCAGGCACTGGTTATTAGAATGATTAATGGCGCCAATTTCGGAACGTCCTTGACACTGCGCATGCGCAGTAGAGGCGAAGTGTGGAGGGCCTTTCAGGACATGTTTTCTTTGGTTTTAGATGCAAATTTTGGGGATTGGGGGTCAAAATTTGTGTTTGGCCCTATATTTTAAGAGTTAGCACCAGCTATGTCTGGGTCATTGGTAAGTATAAAAAATATAGAAATTACTATAAATTTTTTAACTTTCGTGGTGTTTTTACACCACTTTTTTTTCCCAAATCTCTTGGGAAAGATTAAGATAGAGAGTATTTTATCCGAGTTAGGGTCTTTCCACTGTAGTACAAGCCTGTAGTAAACAATTGCGGTAGGTATAATGAGAAATTTACTATAAAATTTAAATTTCTCTTGACACTGACCTAAGTATAATATGGGCACATTTAATCACATTATACAAATTTTTTCACCATTCATTCCTTGTTTTAAATTAGGAGGGATTTTACCTCAAACCTAGCCATGGCTGCTTGACACCAGCCATGACTAGATTTGATGAAAAATATCTTGAAAATACTCAGCGGGTTAAGAGTTAAATTAGCACTAATTCAACAATGCTCAGAAAATATAATCATATCCTTAAATCAGACATGTTAACTCTCCCGGAATGCCCGGGGAAATCCTGAAATTTCAGTGTAGTTCCCGGCCTCCCAAACGGGAATCAGTTTTGGACCAAAAATCTCGGAAAACAAGTCAAATATTTCTTTTCTGTTGTAATTTACGTAAAACATTCCGTGTCAAATCACATGCATTTCAAACTCTGGTAAAAACTCACAAAGCAGTAAAATAAGGATTTAAGTTAAATTTATTTAAGGAATGGGTATTTTATGACATATATTTCAGCTGTGTTCATGTTTATTTCTGTATTTTTCTTCGCAATCGGAGATTCGTGATCAATGTGTGAGCGTCGAAGTGAAAATAGGTGACTTACTTTAAAAAAAATTGAAAACTCCACCTTCATTTAAATGCAGTTTTTTTGTAAATAAAATATGTGAAAAGGAAGTAAATAATATATATTTATTTGTTCATGAATGGCTTTAATTCTCATCCCTTTTCCAAATACAATCAAAACGTAAACAACACCTTGACCTGAACTGTTTTACAGTTTAAAAATAGGTTAAAGTTGCTTAGGATGCCGAAAAATTATGACTGCAGATTTAAACACAATGGACTTATTTTCTAATAATACATTTATGCAGTTGTGCTGACAAGAGAACTGTTAATTGTTTAATCTTCTTCTTGAAGTAACTGAACATTATGACATCTTTTCCTGTTAACATTCCCAGACTTTGGAAATTATTATCTGAGCAGACTTTGATAAAAGCAAACTACAGGTGGTGTGCTCAGGGTGGGGGGAGCAGTGTGTTTGTGTGTGTGTGTGTGGGCGGGGGTGAGATGGTATGAAAAACAGGATGATTGGGGAGAAGAGGATGTAGGGGGTGAAATCCACAATTATTTTATGATGTTTTAACATAGCATAAATGCATCAGCATAATTGACAACTAGATCTGGATATAAGCTGGTGTTAATGGTAGTCTGTGAGCTGAAAATTTGCAAGTTTTTTCTTCTGTTTTGCCCCCCGCAAACTTTTCCCTGAAATCCATCTCATTTCCCTGAAAATCACCCTCAGGTTCCCTGAAAAATTATTCTGGAGGTTAACATGTCTGCCGTAAATTATGAGATGTTCATCAAAAATCAAGAAGATTTGCAATATAAATGGCATGAGAAGATTTAGTTTATTGTTGTCAAACACAGTGTCATAATCAAAAGCAAAAGTAATTTGGTGTTTTTCTAAATAGGGAAAGTGTGATGCGGGACGATTGTCTGATATCACATTTGGTTGAAATTTAAAAGTGCGATGCCGGACGATTATATGATATATTGTCACATTCGGTTGAAATTTATTGCATGAGTTGCCTGATATGATCTCCTATGAAGGATATATTGCAATTCTGAGGAAATAATACTCAAAGAATTTGATGCCATCGAAGAAAGATCATATCTCATTGAGATCTTATGATATTGAACTGATGCTACTTTGGGCCCAAGTGGTTTTAAAGCCACCAAAAGTGATTTTGGACCTGCCCTAAGTCAATTTTGACTCAAATTTTATGAGCCCTTTACTCAAAGTAATTTTGCCCCTACCAAGCTGTCATACCAAGCATTTTGCACCTACTACATACTGTAATTACAGCAGGAAATACTGTCAAATGTTTCAAGATCAACCTGTCACAAATAGAAAATTATAGTCACTTTCCTTCCACTTTACTATTTAAGGGGACTGAAATTTCAGATACTAATTGAAATTCCATTTCTAGAGGTCAAATTATAAACCATCAATCATCCTTTAGTTCCAATGTCTCGAAATGCAGCCAAATTAAAGGCCTGTGTATTTCCATCACAAATTCACAAGGAGTTCTTCTCCAACAATAGAAGAGGAAGAGTGAATGAAAGTGCAGTCTTTATGAGTAAGCTGTGTCCCTCACCATTGCAATACATGTAAACAGCCCAGGTTGTACATGATATCAGGTGTTCTAAATTGGTTCATTGATAGGCAAAAATAGCTTGATTTTGAAGGCTGGAATATCATTTTCTCACTAATTTTGCCATAAGCAGGTCTGGAAGTAATGATACATCACAATAATGCATCATAGCCTGTCATGCAATAATGCATCATAACCTGTTAGAAGGTTAAGCTAAATAAGGTGGTGGTGACCAACAGAATTAATATGTTATGATGCTTTTTCGCCTTCTCTGTTTTACTATGCCAGCCATGCTGTGTACGTCTTAAAGAGAATTTCTTCCCACAATAAATAGTAACAAGTAACGCACGATCTCGCAAGTGAATACAATCGAGCTAGTCCTGAGAGATCATCAGATCTGACAGGTCAATCATGCTGGATTAGGAATTTAATTTATGTTGTATTATTTTGTAGTTGTATTATTTTGTAACCTGTAGTTCGTTCATGTATTTCACAATTGATGTAACCTAAATGATCATTCTTGGGTTATTTCCAGGTCTGATATGTGCTCTAGCCTGTAACAGTATATAGTTTAACCTAGTTTCCTTGATTACTGTTCATTATGATGCCACTTGACAAGATCACTTAAAAAATCATCAGAGGTAGAGGCATGGCAGATTTTAACATGAATTGGCGGGAGGGGTCAAATCGAAGAGGTCTTTGGGTGGCCTGCTTCATAAAGAGAAGCCAGGTTTTGAAGAGTATTTTGATAGCACCTTTGGAAGGGAGACACTGTTGTAAAGATGAGGTCGAGGTCACTGGAGCTTAAGGAGAAGCCTGAGACAATGGACATGAATGCCAAATGTGTAATCTAGGCATAGAGGAGACACTGGAACACTTTCTTAGAATGTCCAAAATGTCAGTCTTACAGAATTCACTGGGAGTATGATCGGGAAGTGGGATGGGAGAATGAAGGACATGTGGCTGACTTGTGACACAGACTTGAGAGTTAGTATGCTTATCAGAGAGATTGGAAAGAATGGGGTATGGGATGTCATCATGCAGTTCATCTAACCGTGTTGGTAGAAGAGAAGAGGTGCAGGGATAAGGAGGCATTTGAGAGGCATTTAGGAACACAGGGCTAATCAAGGTCTTCTCACCTGAGAACTGTGACAAATCAGTGGCCGGCCAAAGCTGCCAGCTGAGAGGTCTTTGGTTCGAATTCCACCCGCGGCAACTGCATTGTGTTTTTGGGTAAGGCACGTCGATGGTGCACTTGTCTTCAACCAGTGCTAACCCTGCTTGTTTGGAGTTAGTATGTGGAAGAGCCTGACAGTTGCTAGCCATTACTAAGTGGTTCTCTCAGGATATTCCTGCTTCCTTCACCCATAAAACTGTCTGACACAAGGTAACCATGGCTGTCAAAAGTGTCGTTAAACCCCAATAAATAAACATGTACTGTACATGTAGACCAATCAAAGTGGGTTGTATTTACCATTAGAGAATTCTGTTGTCTACTGATACCACAAATCATTAAAAGACAGAAGCAGTTTGCACTGTCTGTTTTGGTTAAGAATGATCTCTATCCAAGAATGCAAATAAGCAGCCTATCATGGTTACTAACAGGTACTATTTGCATAATTATCCTGTGCCTTTAACCTGTGCCTGACAAAGTGGCCAGTACAAATTCATGGAATTGAATAAGACCAGTGGCATACCCATCCCCTCGCCCTAAAAATAATGAATTTTGCTATCTGCATAGAATTTCAACTTACGATATTATACATAACATATCACACTTGGTGAAAATTGGAGTTCTTTCGAGCCTCAAAATCCTTCTAACAGCGCCCCTGGGGGGGGGGGGGGGGCATATTTTTCAAAACTGAACAAAAAATCTCTCCCAGTCACACCAACATGAGAGGGACACTGCATTCATACTTTTCAAGAGCCATATTTTGATCTTTGGGATATGTCTGTGGCATAAAAATGCTTGGACCCCATGCCCCCAAAACCCCCCATCCCTCCCACCCCACCCCACCCCCATCCACCAAAGATCCCTGGCCTCCTCCCTAATTCTGTTGCCTGACCATGCACCTGCATATGACACTGTAACTTGAAAACATCTCAAACTCTAATGGACTTCACCAATACAAAATTACTGACTTATCATTTACTGGAAAGCTCTCTTTCAGAGAAACTCCTTGCCCGGATTTTTAAAGCTGATTTGCCTGAATCCAGGGGGCTCGTATGCCCATGTCCAAACCACCTGCCCAACTACTTTTGTTGAATCGCATAGAAAAACCCTCCTGTCTTGGGCATTTCATCCCTCATTGGATTGGTTTCTGCAAACCATTCAAATCAGACTTGTTCTTTACCCATTAATTAAACATTAAAGAAAATGCACACACCTTTAACCAAAGGCCAGTTTAAATTTGAGTCTTGCTTTATAAATCAAGATAATGCCTTTCAAAGAAATGTATCTGCTTGAAAACAGAATTGTAGGTCTTCAACAATGTCGCTAAACAAATTGCTTTCTAAAAACTAATAAATTAGATGAGGATTGCGCCACACAATTGCTTGTTTTGTTCAAATATCAGAGTTTTTTCCTTGGGAGCACACCGGAATTGCCAAGACACACTCTGTAGGGCACCTGAATCGCTCGCCAGAGCAGCGTAATATCCCACTTTTCTCTATTTTCCCCAATTTTCCCGCTTATTAAAAACAATAATACATTTTTCTTGTCAGAATTTTTGAATAAATGAAGAAGGGGTTTATATACACTGTTGCAGCACACAGTTGCAGTTTTTAATTGGAATGCATCAAAGTGATGGATTTTCGATATTTACATTCAAACTCGACTAATTTGCTGCCATTAATATTATTGGAAAATTGTGAGTCTGATATTATATATATTAGTAACTATGTTTGTGACGTCCATGGTGGTGTCGCTTTTCACTCCTCATGCACGTACAAGGTGTGGATCTGACTACTGTTGTGTTTTGAGCAAATCTGGACAGGACATTTGATTGTATAGCATGTAAACATTGCTCATGAGAGCACACAAAGTGAAGGAGTAGTTCCTCCACAGTGCTGTTCACATCTGGGTTTTCAAAATTCGTACTGTATCCTTATTTGTCACCGCGCTACAAATTTTAAAATTGCAAGTAAAAAATATGCATATTCCAGACTTCTAACATTCACTGTACATTGTAAATGAAATACAAACTATAAAATTAAAAGGGGAGGGCAAGTGGAAACTAGAGGGCATTGTCACGGTACTGCAAATTTGTGATTTATTGATCATTGGCATCAGCCGATAATGACCTATTGGTATCAGTTCAACACTTATGTCAAATTATCGGCAATGCCCCTCTCAAGCGGATAGGCCTGCGTAAGTCAGGTTGATTTAATTATTGCAATCGCACTTTCATATTAAATAAACTTTCCTTGAAATGACCAGTGATAAAAATCTCCCCATTTGGCTTGAAATTGAAAGCGCAATGTGGTCTCTGACAGAAATAAAACAAATAATGAATTACCAAAATGACCACATACTGCACTTAAACGCAATATCTATGCATCTGGCCATTGTCAATGAATCCTATGTATACACTTGAATGGAATTAAGAAAAACTGTTGTACACTATACTTGCACCAATAACATTAATATTGACTAGCTATACCTATCTCTGTGTCGACTGTACCATCAGTCAGATTACTTCATTTCCCCTGTATACATATCAACAGGCTATATAAGGCATTCCGTAATTGGGATTCCTAGCTGACTTTTCTGACTTTCTGGTCAATATGTATCATAGTATGCATATTTATGACTAACTGTATATTACTATTTTCTCATTTACTCGGTAGACTTTGAGTCGTTCGAGCAGTATGTGCTTTTGTTAAAGACAAGGGAGATAAAATAAAACAATCTGATTGGTTAGTTATAATCTATATAAATGATCTAGATAAATGAAACAAGATTGCTCGGAATAGGCTCAGAACTAACAAGAACAGACCAGAACAGCTAAATATAGTAACAATAAGTAAAGCTGTTCCACCTCAGAGGCTCTGCTACTCTACTGGAGTATACTCCAGGACAAGGAACATGCCCAGGTAGATAAAAACTATTGCACAGATAGATAGAAACAGAGAGTTCTGAAAGAATTTGAAATAGAACAACTTAACTGGTTGTTTGTGGAAATTCTACAAATTGGGAAATTACTCCTATTCAATCGAACACTCCCTCCAAACATACCCCTGTCCTATTAGAAGCCTTTGGGTCACATAGCAACCACATGCTACCATAGAAACCAAGATGGCGGCCTCCAGTATACAAAATGGACGACGGAAACACGTATCACCCTAACAACACGCACTGCGCATGTACACCCACACCATGCATCACTATGGAGATGTCACAAGACAGCCACTCACATGGGTTACCATGACAACACAACATGGCACCACTGGGTCACGTGACATGAAATTTTTTCCTAGGTCCTGCACTAGGTCCTACTGAATTGGCATGATCCATACATCTCCTACTACTGAGAGGGCATGTTCGAAGGTGACATCATGGATATTGGTGTGTTATTGGTTTAACTTATATGCTGTTTTTTTTCTGTGTCATGGCGTGGAATTGTGTCAGTCCCAGCTTGAAGATAAGATACAAAATGACTTTCTGATCAATATGTATCATAGTATTCATATTTATGACTAACTGTATATTACTATTTTCTGATATAGTAGCCACAACTAGATTTCATGCCAAACTTCGCAAAATATGAAGCAAGTGTGTTGGGGTGGTGGGGTGTGGGGGGGGGGGGGGGGCAATGTACTTCATGAGCCGCCCCAGACAAGGTCAAAACAGTTTTTTTCAACATTTCATATGATGTCACAAATTTTGGATTGTCATGAATTTATTTCGCGAGGATCAAGGTAGGTTATGGAAATTTGAAGCTATGCCAAGGTATCAGCATGGCCGAAGCAGTGGTTTGAAATTGAGTAGCGACAAGGCAAAGTCTAGTGGGTGTAATAGGTTAAAAAGACGAGGGTAATTTGAAATTACTTATCTTTTCTGTACAAATCTTTGCACTTGTTTTGTTGCATAAATTATCTGATAATTAATGCAAAAAACACATGTTCAAACTGGTATAGAACACATATCAGTAATTCCAAGTAAATAGCACATACAGACAAAATAAGTAGAAATGTAAGAGATTTTGTAATTATTTTGAATGAATTTCACTGAAAATATAAGTTTGAATGCTACAATCACTTAATGCTGTAACTGCATGCATACAATAATTCCATATCATGGGTCCCACAAGGATCGGTACATTACTCGGGAAGCCAAAGCATATTGGGCTTACGTACCTCAAAATGGTCTGCCGAGAGGACCACCATCTGGATAGTAATGTGTTTTGATGGTTTTGGAAGCTTTTGTGTGTGACATAATACAATGGCATATCTCAGGTAAGAGCACCAAGTTTTTTGGAGAGTACTGAGCACTCGAGAGAGAGTCATGTCCACTTGAGAGAGCACTGAAATAAAATCACAAAATGTCCAATTTTGTGCATTTCTGCTTGTTGTATTTCATGTTATTGACACATCTTTGTGCTACTTAATAGTAGCGTTAAGATCGATATCAGAGAGAAACTAAATGCTTATGTAATCTTCAGTTTTCTTACCAGGAAAATTTTACCATGAGAGAACTAGAAACTGTTTACAAAATTACCACCATAACTCAGGAGAGCACGCAAAGTCAAGGAGTAATTCCTCCACAGTGAACTGCTTGTTTTCCATACTTCTACCTTTCACCATAAATGAAATGTAGGCCTAAGTTTCCATTTACCCTGCCCTTTTTTAGTTATCTATACTATATTTTAGTGTATGTGTGTGTGTGTGTGTGCATGCATGCGTGCATGCATGCGTGCGTGCGTGCATCCATCCATCTGTCCATCCGTCCGTCCATCCATCCGTCCGTCCGTCCATCCATCCGTCCATCCGTCCGTCCGTCCATCCATCCGTCCATCCGTCCGTCCATGCATGTATTTACCAGGTAATAAAAGTCATAAAAGTCATCTGCAGCAAAAGTATAATTAATGAAGCACCGCGTTGTACCCAGTGCTTCATTAATTAAATTTTTGATGCTTATTCCTATTATAAGTGTTTGTAATCTAATATTATTGTGTCTGTGGATATATTGCCCACCACTGGAAACAGACCAGTCTGCGGCAGCCGTATTATTCAAGTTTTGTAATCACAATTATTGTGATAACTTTGAAGGAAGTTAGTTAGAAGTATGGAATACATGTATTTCATGCTCATGTATTTCATGCTTGTGATTTCTAAATTTATATCCTACTCGTACTTGTCATAATGCTAAAAGTTCTGAAATCAAAAGTTTAAAATATACGTATATACTAGCAGGGTTACCCGGTGTTGTTTGGGCTGAGGAGAGTATTCTTCCTTAATCTATACTACATTTTGCTGGTCATAACTGTTGGTGCCCCTCTACACCCCCACCCCACCCCACCTGGCACTTTTTAAAACCTCGCCATTAGATTCCTGGTAAAAAAATACCCCTAGTAGACCCCTTTGAAGCCCTATATCGGTGAGAAAAATTTTGGTCATAACTTTTGGTGCCCCTCTACACCCCCACCCTGATACTTTTTAAACCTTGGGGAGGGTTCAGGCAGAATATCCAGGGGATGGTTGTGTCAGGACGGTTTAGGTCAAATTGCCTGACAGTTATAGAGGTCGGTTTTGCCAGTAGTAGACGATTTTGGTCAAATATTGGGTGACGGTTTGGGTCAGAAAGTCATGGGATGGTTTGGTCATGGGATGGTTTGGGCTGTTTCCAGGTAAAAAGTGGAAAAATGTATATTACATTCTGATATATCCTATGCCTTCTATCTGTAAACCATGCACGAACACAAGTTCACACTATACGTTTTAAAAGTTATTATTAAACTGAGACACAAAATACTGGGACTGCACGATATTCAAAAATGAATACCGGTATCGGTATTATAAAAAAAACACCTCGGTATACCGGTATATCAAAAATCATTCAGATATCTGAACATAAGTACCACAATCGAGACTTGAGGCATCACAGTTGCAACAAATCAACATGCCTCGAAGATGCTGTTCGAAAAACCTCTACCAGTTCCCAGCAGACGGTATCAAAATTTATTATTTGAAATATTATTTTACCAGATTTTTCCCAAAATTTCTACAAAACTATATCATGTGTCCCCTCATTGGAACGAGCTCATCGAGGTCGTTCCAATGAGGGGTCACATGATGTAATTTTGTTGAAATTTTTGAAAATTATTTTTTCACCTGCTGAATTTGTATTTGACGCGGGCACATGCAGACGATTCCTTGGGTAAAATGATAATGTCACTCATTCAGGGCAACAGTTAAAACTCAAGACGTCTTGAAACTTAATATGTGGGTAAATAAATAATGACAATAAACCAATATTTCTTATCAACCTACCTCACAATTGTTTACTACAGGCTTGCACTACAGTGAAAGACCCTAACTCTGATAAAATACTCTCTATTTTAATCTTTCCCAAGAAATTTGGGAAAGAAAAGTGGTGTAAAAACACCACAAAAAAATCAGCCAAAACTGGGTCGAGCGCCATTGGCATACACCCAGTAGGGGATGCTCTTCTCTTAGCACAATTCCACGACTTCCGTAAACCAGTGCGCAAGCAGTCATCAAACCATTCTTTTTTTTGTCTGCTCACGTGGAGGACTTGTCGCCATTTTGCTCTACAAAACAGTGATAATTCAACTCGTCGATAATGGTTTTCCTGTGACTGGATATGAAGTTAGGGGTGCGCCTGTGTGTAGGCTGCGCTGTTATATCTGTGCTGTATTTCGTTGATTTTTGTTGATTTTGGATAACTGCTCAGTTATAATAATTGACTTGGACATTCATTATGGTTCTGTGTACATTTCTTTCGAACTTTCCACCCTAGAATATTCCTGGAAGTGTGTGTTTTGTGGATAGTTTTGTTTGTATACTGGACTGCAGTGAGTATCAATCACTGCAACTTAGTCATGGAGACAAAGCTGACAGCAGACAATTTGTATACATCGATCAATATCCAGTCACGTGCGACAAACGATCCGACACGCTTAACTTACGCACCGGAGTTCCTTTGCGGTTTGAATGTGAGGACTAATAGGAGCGTATCGAGTACTAACATTGGGCATGTCCCCCTTGACTTTTCACTGTATAATAGGCTCATAGAACTTGGTATATGTTGTAAGTTGAGAAACAGGAAAGGCGGCCGTAGACTCCTCACAAAACGGAAACCCAAGGAGCTCAATGTCGATAACTTGATTGTGCTTCATCATCCAACATTTGGCATCATATCAGGCCTTTTCAATGCTAGGTCCGTTAATAACAAGACTGGTGATATACGGGATATGATGCATGACAACGATATATCTCTGTGTATGCTTACCGAAACGTGGCTCGTATCTAATGATAACATGACTATCGGTGAACTTCAACAAAATGATAAGACTCTTATACATAAACCTAGGTGTGGGAAAACAGGAGGCGGTGTTGGGGTGCTATTTGATAATGACATCAAAGTAATAACTGATGAGGGTCGAAAATTCAAATCGTTTGAAGTGATGTCCACTACCTGAAACAGGGGTCAAAATCGGTCAAAATTGTGGTAATCTACCGTCCTCATACCTTTTCTCATGGAAAGGGTCCAAATAGGAAAGTTTCTAAGAAATCTGAATCTGTGAATTCCTTTATGAACGAAGTAGCCGAATTTCTTGGAACTTTAGTTGCATCAAAGTGTACTTTCATTGTGGTCGGTGATTTCAATTTCCATATTGAAAAAAGTAACGACATGGCGGCAGTAAATTTTCTTAGACTTCTGGAATCGATGGAGCTGGTGCAACGAGTTGTTGGTGTCACCCTTCGGGCTAAGCATACACTGGATTTGGTAATTACGCGGGAATGTGACATTGCACTGGTCCAGGATTTTGAGATCGTAGATGTAGCACTCTCAGATTACTTTTTGGTCAAATTTACCATTCAGCTGCCTCGCAAACTGACATCAAAGCATGCCCTTACCTACCTAAATTTGCACCGCTTCGAACAAGAACGGCAACTAAGCGCGAACTCTCACCATGGTTTACCGATGAAATACGGGACGCTAAGAGATACCGTAGAGTGCTTGAGTTGCAATGGCGGCGATCAAAACTAACAATTCATAGGGAGTTATTCACCGAGCAAAGGAATGTAGTAAATTCCCTTATTCGTCACACGAAAAAGAATTACTTCATGAACATCGTTAGTGATAACATCAAGCGACCTAACGTACTTTCGGACGTGATGGATAAATTGTTCCATCGGAAAGGGAATGTCTCACTTCCTGATCACGTGTCTGCTGAAGATCTTTCTAACCGTTTTATCAAGTTTTTTGCTGACAAAATAGACACAATAAGATCTGGGCTAACATTAATGATGATGAGGTGTCACACTTCTCTGCATTGAAGCAAGCCACTATGCTTTCAGCAGTTAAGAGTCACATGAATTGTTTCCAACCTGTAACCGAAAATGAACTTCGTAATGTCGTTTTGAGGCCGCCATCCAAACAGTGTGCTCTTGACTTGATCCCCACTAAACTTCTCAAGACCTGCTTACCAGCATTCATGCCTTGGTTACTTAAGATTGCGAACACATCATTGACCACCGGTGTTTTTCCATCAAGCTTGAAGGAGGCGCGTGTAGTTCCGCTCCTAAAGAAGCCTGGGCTAGATAAAGAGGTTCTGAAAAACTATCGCCCAGTGTCAAATTTATCTTTCATTTCCAAGTTATTGGAGCGTGTTGTCAGCACTCAGATTCGTGACCATCTAACGCAAATTGGCTTGTTTGAAGAATTTCAGTCCGCATACAGGCCCGGGTGTAGCACTGAAACTGCTCTATTACGCGTGCAAAATGACATTCTACAATCCATGGATCAACAGCAGGTATCACGTATTGTACTTCTGCACCTAAGTGCAGCGTTTGATACCATCGATCACGCTGTACTTTTTAACACCATGGAAAACCGATTGGGTATCACAGGACTGTGCTTAGAATGGTTTCGATCCTATCTATCTGGGCGGACGCAACGAGTGTGCTTGGATGGGATGCTCTCCGAGCATGTAACGCTTAAGTGTGGTGATCCACAGGGGTCTGTTCTAGGACCCCTCCTATATACCATATATGTGCTACCCCTAGGCGATATAATACGTAGCCATGGACTCGCATTTCACTGTTATGCGGACGACACACAATTATATATTCATTTAAAACCCCATGACGAGAGACAAACAGCCCAAATTCCCGAGAACTGTGCATCCGATATCAGAAACTGGATGACTCAAAATTTCTTAAAACTTAATGCTGATAAAACTGAAATAATGTACATAGGACTACCCTGTCAACTTTCCAAAGTTTCTAAACTCAGTTTACATATTGAAGACAGTGTCAACTCACCGTCGATAGCAGTCCGCAATCTGCGATACTGCATGGATGGGAATTTGGCTGCAGATGCGCATGTGATGCAAGTCTGCAGATCCGCTTTCCATCATCTGCGCAGTATCGGCAGAGTTCGGAACGTGATCGATGAGGAGACGACCAAGCAGCTTGTGCACGCCCTTGTAACTAGCCGTCTTGATTCCTGCAATTCTGTGTTATATGGCTGCAAACAACATCTATTGAAGAAACTTCAAAATGTTCAAAATTGCGCGGCTAGAGTGGTAACCAGGAATAAGAAGTTTTGTCATATTACACCTATACTGAAAGATCTACACTGGTTACCCATAAAGGAGCGAATTAATTTCGAAAGTTCTTTTAACTTTTAAATCTTGCTTAGATATTGCAACTGGTTATTTGAACTCTCTTATACAGTGTTACGAACCTGTCAGAGCTCTTAGATCTTCGTCAGCCAACAATCTGGTATACAACCCTGGATACCTTGTAACTGCCGGTGATCGAGCATTTAGTGTAGCTGGACCTTATTTGTGGAACCAACTGCCCGATCACCTGAAGGTCGTCCAGGACATAGTTTCGTTCAAAAAGTCACTGAAAACCCATCTGTTTAAATTAGCCTATCCCGCCATAAATACTAGTTAGTTACATATTCATATTAGATGTCATGTACTTATTGTAAAGCCTGTGAGCACGTTCAGTGGAAACTCGGCTGTAAACCATATTATTATTATTATGGATCTGACGATCGTATAATAACAGGACTGTGTTTTATATATTCTCGTTAATATTTTCAAGCACATTCTCATTGCATTTTATTTATGTATTCCGTTTTCGCGAATGTTTTTTTTGACATGTGTCAACGCAGTTCGGCAATAAATTTTTCGGTTGATAAAATTTTTTTATTATTATTGGAGTTAGGTGTCAATGAGGGACTGTATGGACAGGATTTCTTCACTCTATTGAGAGCTGAATTTCTGTTTTTTAGGTCCCTGTCAGCCATCTGGGTTCTGTCGAGTACCCACAGGTTATTTTTTCTGCCACCTTCTCTCGTAGTTGGGTGTGTTCTTCTATTTTATGTATCTGTTGAGTTTTCTTCTACTGCTCTCACCTCTGTTATTTCCAGTTCGGTTCCCTCGGGCAATTCATTTTGCCCTTGCTTTTGGTGTGTTCTTGTGGCTGTTCCTCCCGCACTTGTGGGGGGGGGGGGGGGAACGCTGTCATTTGGGGCCTCCCGACTTGACCACATCTGTTCTGAGTTCTACCCCCTCCATGGGGGATGTTCAGCTCCTCCTGTACCCATGGGGGGTGGGGAATGCTGTCATTTCGGCCCTCCCAACTCGACCACGTCTGGTGAAAGTTACACCCCATCTGTGGGGGATGTGCAGCTCCTCCTGCACCTGTGGGGGGTGGGGAACGCTGTCATTTCGGGGCCTCCCGACTCGACCACGCCTGGTGAGAGTTATTCCCCATCCGTGGGGGATGTGCAGTTTTTTTTTACCGTGGTGGATACTGCGGGAGCTGTTGGATTTCTGGTGAAGAGATGCCTGATTCCAGAACTATGCGCCCTCTCCAGTCGACATCTGAGGCTGTCACTAGGGTTGTGACTCCTCCTTTGGAGGCTGAGCTAGGTGGCTCTCTCCCATTTTCCGCCAGTTCCAACAGCTCCTGTTGTATCTGCTGCTACTGCTGGTTCGTCTACAATGTCATTGGGCACCGTTTTAGCTGGCCTTGGCTTATTCCTGCATTGAGCACAGCAGTTTTATCCCTGCAGGGGCCTGCAGAGGTGTCTGGTGTGTTGATGTGGGGTATCGGCCTCAGCCTTCCTGATTTCAGCTCGGCAAAGTCGGAAGTGACTGCCGACCGAACCCCTTGCTGTGTCCTCTTGGTCATTAGGCACAGCAGTTTTCTCCCTGCAGGGGCCTGCAGCGGCGTCTGGTAGTGTAGACGTGGGGTATCTGCCTCAGCCTTCCCTGACTTCAACTCGGCGAAGTTGGAAGTGGCTGCCGACTGAACCCCATGCTGTGTCCTCTCAGCAATTGAGCACAGCAGTTTTATCCCTGCAGGGGCCTGCAGGGATGCCTGGTAGTGTAGACGTGGGGTATTGGCCTCAGCCTTCCCTGACTTCAACTTGGCGAAGTTGGAAGGGGCTGCCGGCCAAACCCTCTACTGTAGTCTCTCAGCCGTCGAGTACCTCAGTTTTTCTCATTGGATTCGGCTGTTCATGGTGCGCTGCTCTTCGATCTGCCTCTTTCGGCAGGTCCGCGACTATTCCATGGTTCCGTGGCAACGGTTAGGGATGGCTCCCTTTGTCATTCCATTGATCTACTGCTGCTTAGTCAGCTTGATCGGCCTTCTGTTGGAGGCAGGCGCCGTCCAAAGCCTAACAGAGTTTCTGAGGGTCTCCAGCGATGGGTACAAGTCCATGCTTCGGAGACCTTTTTAGCTCTCCTGACTGAAAGTCAGGGTGAGCTTTTCTTATCACTCTTCATCCGTCGTCCGTCGTCTGTCGTCCGTCGTCCTGCGTGAAGGTGGTGTTTGAGCCTCTTTCTCCTAAACCACTGGCCACATTTTAATTAAATTTCATGGAAGTAGTGGTTATATAGGGGCATTTTCATTTTTATCCAAAATAGCTTTGGGCTCATTTTGAGCAGAGGTGTGGGGGAAAAATGGCCAAATTTTTTGAAAATCTTCTTCTAATGAACCACCAGTAGCAGAGACTTGATATGTGGTATGCAGAGTCCTTTTGAGGTTTAGAATCAAGTTTGTTCAAGAGAAGTTTGTCGGGCATTATTTGCCTTTGTTATGGGAGGGGCAAAAATTTTGGCCACGCCTAAAATTTCTATTTTCAGAACCATAAGGTCGATTTGAACCAAATTTGATATGAGATGATAATGGGTCATAAGTAGTTGATTGATGCAAAAAAAAATTTTCTCGTTGCCCCGTGGGAACCTCGGGAGCTAAAAATAGGAAAAAACGTAAAACTGCCATATCTCCAAAACTACACGCCACAGAGAATTCTTATTTTGTATAAAGCTTACGTTTATCCAGTAGAATAGAATGGTTAAAAAAATCCCTATCGGTTTGATCACAAGGTACTTTTTTCAGGTCTTTGAAAAAGTGCTGAGTAGGCACTTTTTAACACTGTAGGCAGTCGGAAAAAGATTAAAAAATCTTCTTCTCCAGATCCAGCAGGCAGAATCTTTTGATATTTGGTATGCAACATTGTAGGGTGGATCTGATTCAAGTTTGTTCAAATCGGCCCCCTGGGTTCATATTTGGGCTCACTATAGAAGCCCGAATTTGAACTTAGTGCATTTCAGGCAAATTTCTTAAAAAATCTTCTTCTCCAGATCCAGCAGGCAGAATCTTTTGATATTTGGTATGTAACCTTGTGGGGTGGAGCTGATGGAAGTTTGTTCAAATCGGCCCCCTGGGTTTATATTTGGGCTCAGTATAGAAGCTCGAATTCGAACTTAGTGCATTTCACGCAAATTTCTTAAAAAATCTTCTTCTCCAGATCCAGCAGGCAGAATCTTTTGATATTTGGTATGCAACATTGTGGGGTGGATCTGATTCAAGTGTGTTCAAATCGGCCCCCTGGGTTTATATTTGGGCTCAGTATAGAAGCTCGAATTCG